>JAKEPQ010000781.1:1975000-3175000 GCA_024500445.1 Entomyzon cyanotis
AAAAAGCACGAGCTGTGTGAAGGCAGAAAAGAGGAATTTATAGAGGGAAAAAACCCTTGGAAATCACAAAGATTAAAATAATAGGTGTTTTTCCCAGCTTGGTCTCATCTGTTGCAACATACATACAAGGGAAGAACAAAGTGTTTTTCTCCACTCAGAGAAATCCGATACCAGTTTCAAAGGTGTGAGGAGAGGACACAGACATCATGCAGTGAAATCGAGGGTTATTATTGTGGAGTAGCCAAGGTACAAATGCCCTGCACTAGCTCCCCAGGTTGGCATAATTAGATGGCTGCAAGATAAGATATTTTTGCCCAGAATTGCAGAATATGGTGGGAACTGGCAAAACAGCACATAATCTTGAAGACACACTCAGCAGGGAAGGAGGCAACTCCTGCAGGGAGCTGTAGTGTTTTCTAAGGTTTTTGTCCTCATATTTACCAGCCTGAAGACAACAGACTCATCTCTGACTTACACCAGGAGTGCAGTAAACACAACTTGGAGCAGAAGCTTAAGTGATAAGCTCAAGATCATGTAAATTACTTTGGTAATCCATGAGGAAAGAAGGCTTTTTGCTCGTGTATTTGTGCAACATTTTGTGCCATGAGCTTTTGATCCATGTATCCCTGTCCCGAGCAAGTGCGTGTTATTAAAGCTGACATCAGAATTTACAAGTTCCTGGTGCCCAGCCATGTTCTTTGAAGAATAAAGTATGCATAAGCAAATTAACCAAAGCACTAACCTCTCTGGACATGCAAGAATTGTGGCATTTTGCATTGTAGCAAAGCTAGCAGCCAACAAAGGGACTGGTTTCTCTCCCAGAGCTACAGTGAATTTGATGGCATTGCACAGACTTGGACATATATTAAACAGAGCCATGTTTACTTGTACTGCATAAGAATCACAGGGGGAAGCAAAATCAATGTTTTCCAAATGGAATAGAAAGGAGCCGTGAGGAAAAGAAATGGTATTTTCAAGCTTCTTTGAAAGGTAACACAAACAATGCACAGAGTAAAAAAAAATCTTTGGAGGAAAAGCACTTACCAATGTCTTCTTCATTATGCATTTAACCTGTTTTGGAGGATTAAGGGTTCTTATGTCCTTAGTATTATTTTAAAAGAGGGGGGATGTCTGTGTGTGAATAAGCAGAGTTTGAAATTGATGTTTTGAGTTGGAAGCTGCACAATGCGTCTGTACATCTTGACAGCAGCAGAAGACAGTCAGATTTTCGAGGAGCACTGAGATGACACTGAGAGTGCATGATGCAGTGGTGTAATGAAAGAGAGATCAATGCTAAAATGAATGTAACACCACTGAGGAGTACACACAGATCAATACTCTTGTAAGCCATGGAGGATAATCCTCCTATATAGGTCTTGTTAGATAGTACACTCAATTCTAGGAAGACACATTTTTCTGCATTTCTCGAATGTAACTCTGACTTTTCTATCCTAAAAATAGTTCTTCTTTTGGAATGTAAAAGCTTGAATCTTTGTGTTCCCACCCATGCATGCCAAGGAAAAAATGCAGTGCTAATAGTAAACTCCCAATCTTCAAAAATGTGGCATATGAGGATAAGATGGACAGTCAGAAATGAGTTGGGTTTCATCAAGTCTTTGAATTATTGTTTTATTACTGTCCCCTCTTACTGCCCCATATTTTTCTTTAAGGAATATATTTTAAGCACAATTACTGAATATACACTCTGAAAGCAAAGGGGGAGGGGTCAGTTTTGCAGCCATCACTTAAGTTGTGCAAAGAACTTGCCTGCATTTTTTTTCCATAGCCCAATTTTTAGATCTGAAAACCATTACAAAAGGATCATAGAGTTTCTCTCCTTTGTTGATGCCTCGATAGCCTTGGAGTCATTGAACCTTCATGGTTTGTGTCTTGGAGTCATTGAACCACATGGTTTGTGCCAACCCATGGTATCCCTGCCCAGGATGTATATTACTGTCTGCTTTGATATGGTAAAACAATTTTTGTTAGAAGGGAGGTGATTGAGGAATGAATGGGAAGACCCTGCACTCTGACTTTCATCTTTGGATCCTGCAAGGACATGAGAGGCATCAGAAGCACATCCTGCCATGTGTCTTATGGAAACATGGTACCTAAACTTGGAGAGGGCAATGGGAATGGCGTTCCTTTCTCATTCTTGTTCTATCTTGTTTTAAAGCCATATTTCCCTGAAAACACACAAGCTCTTAGAATGAACAGGTCCTTGATTTCATTTCAGCTGCAGATCTCACTGCCACTCTCTGTAGAAAGGAAAATATATCTCTTCTAATTTTCATCTGTCTTCTACTTTTCCCCCATACAGGTGTTTTTTTCCCTTGTAAATTCCAAAGGAAGCTATGAGTTCTGCTCCTCAGTTTTTAGAGCTCAGATGTTTTTACCCATTTCCTCAATAAGATGACTTTGTTCTGAATTTCTTTGCAATGAAAACTATGCATATTTCTAAATAGTGGAGAAGCTAAAACAAATAAAGATAAATTAATACATACATAATTACAGCATTGCTTCAGGGAAAAGTTTCTAGGCATAATCTAATAACAATGACTGGAGATACTATTAGTATTGTGTGTTGATTCTGGATCCCTTGGGATAGTCAAATAATTAAGCTTGTGTTTTCCAGTCCCTTTTGGCTTTAATAGCTATTGTGATCATTAAGTGTAACCTGCCATAGACTCTGGTTTTTAAATGCCTTTGTGAGTCCAAGACCAACTCTGTGTCCCCTCATGAGAGAACTGGGTTGATGAGAAACAAAACTCCCTCAAGACACTGTTCTCACTTTCATTCCAAAGCCCTTTTCCTTCCAAGCATCCAGCCAACAACTTTTCACAGCTCTTGCTGAGCTGAAGTTAATCTTTACTCCTTCTGACATTATAGCAGCCAAAAAATGCCATTGCACTTGCCTGCATTTATCCTCCTTTTTTCCAGTGTTTGTGACTGACCCCATCCACCGCAGTCATGGCTGTGTGGCTGCTGAGCTGGAAGATTCAAACTGAATTGTCACCACTGCAAAGGCTGCTCTTAAGTAGATGCTCTTCGTGATGCAGCTGTGGCTTCAGAAAGTTCACAGCAGAAAGCCTTCAGCCTTGGCTTCTTCCAGGATATTGCAAATGTTTCTTTTGCTTCCACGGGAAAAAGCAAACACTTGTTGCAGGGGTTGTTCCCTGTCACATTAATTGGCGATGCCAGCAGCAGACACAGCTCCAAGTGAGGGAATTCACTTTCCCTGATGCAGAAAGGAGCATTGCAAAAACAGTACACAAACAGAGCCAGGCACAGGCTTTTGACTGATCTGTCACTCCTTGCTGAACTTGCCTGAAATTTATTGCCAGTTAGACAGCATTTCCCTCTGTTTACTGGTTTGATTGAAAGGATGATTTATCAAGGCTCAGCATCACATTGAGTGCTGCTCTCTGCTCCAAAGGGTAATGAGTTGTAGACACATCTCATTCTCCTTCCCCACGTGGCTGTGAGGGTGCTGGAGGAGGTGAGAGTCTGCTGGCTTTGGTGTGACACACAGGCAGTTCTGCTGGGAAGGGCTGCTCCTGCTGGCTCCAGGAGGAGAAGGAGCCTGCTCCCTTCCACTTCCCACAGGACAGGATGGACTGTGTTTGTCAGGAGGTTCCAGGGAGCTACACAAAAAGGAGCAGCTCTGGCAGAGAGGGAGTGGAATGGGAAATGACAGTGGGAAGGACAATGACAGTGGCAAGAAAATGAAAGGAATAGAAATACCCCAAGGTGAAATGACAGCTTGCTGTTGTCACTGTGGTTGTCCCTGCTGTGGCTGGGTACCATGGCTTGGTGCTGTTGGACATTGTTTTGGTTTGCTACTGTGGCACAATCCCATCACAGCACAGAACCAACACCTTCCATCTGATAGATATTTGTTTTGTTTATGGGGAGTTTTCCGGAAGCAGCTCTGGTATTTGTTTCAATCACAACAAAACCCATTGCCTCACCTTAATTTACAGAGTCATAACTAGCAGTATATCTTTTCAGCATAAAGAGTGCATTGGAACAAATACCACTATTTATCAATTGTAATGCAGTTCTTTATAAAGGTCTTATGTGAGCAAAGAATAAAAACGCAATGATAGTCTCACAATAAATACCCTAAATCCTTTATTGCCTATTTATGGTGTAATCTCTCTACAGTTGTACAATATATGACTGTTTAGAAAAAGATCTAGAATACAGTTATATGGTTTATTTACCAGGAGATGGCAATGGTGATCTACTACAGTATTAACTTATATACAAGGCCCACATAAGTCTTCCACAACATCACAAACTTCAGTATGAATGAAACCAAAGTCTTCCAATACTGCTTTTTGCCTTCCTTATTTCTAACTTATTTCAGCTTCTGCTATTCATCGTATTTTTTTCCTCTCATTTTTTGATTGAAATTGCTGTCACTACATTTTTTTAAGATGTCTAAATAGAATCCTACTGGTATTGTAGAAAACAGAATATTATTTAAAAACAGAGCAGCCAATACCATTGAAAAAGATATGCCACGTGTCAGAAAAAAATCAAATGATTGATGAAAGTAAAAGCTTAAAAAATGTATTTAGCTTTTCAGTATCAAAATTGAACTCGAGTAGTTAATGAAAAATAAATTATAAGTTATGCTATTAAAAAGCAGGCTATAATTTTACATTAAGCTGCTTGAAGAATGGTCTTAAAGTACGCAGATGCCAACATTTTTATAGAATTTGAAATTAACTGAGGTCTGCAATGTTGTCTGAGTTGTCACATTACCTTAGCGTATGGTAAAGCATTCATCCTTCTTGTGAATCAGTGCAGCACTGATGTTCACGTGAAGATCAGAGCCACAAACACTGAAAGTAAAAGTTTGGCTTCTTATGGGATTGCTTTATGTTCATTTACATCCTTCTCTTCATGATTTCCCATTTTCCACTCTTCTCCCCAGAGCCTGCACAAGCTGACCAGTAGGTTTTTGCATGTTCATTAGATATTTGGCAGTTTTCAAGCTGAAGCAGTAGCTGGTGATCTCACTGCTCTCCTGTCCCCAGCTATGTCCCTGTCTGTGTGGAGTGACCCAGGGACACTGCTGGCTCTCTAAACCTGCTCTAAGCAGGTCTGGACCTGTTACAGCAGTGACCATCTTTCGCCAGGGAACTACTCCCATGGCTGGATTTTCCTCTGGTATTCTGAAATACACAGTCCATGTCTCAGAACAGCCTCTGCATGGCTCTCAGCTGGGAGGGTTATCGACCCTCGAGTTAAATAAATATTTTAACTGGATCTGCTCTTTGCAACATCAAATACCAGCATTATTACTTTTGCACTGCTACTATTTTTGTGCTACTAAAAAAAAAGCCAGTGGAGTGTGAGGCTGTGAGAGGCACACAGAGTAGGTAAGGGGTACTTATCATAACAACAGATGATAAGAGGGAAAAAACCCCATTGTTTTACTCATGTGAAAGTCTCAATTTTCTACTGATTCTACTGTTTGAACTGCACTTAATTTTCTAAAGTTCTTCTTCACCCAAGTGTCTACCCTGCTACAGTATCTCTCCTTCCTCTGCTCTGCATTAAGTGGTGCTCAATCAAACCTTATCTCTACAAGGAAGAAAAAGCAAGTTTAGAAAGTATTTCACTTAAGTCTGCTCTCTCCACACTTTTATATCAGACAACTTCTGTGTTGGGATCTGCCAGCTCAGCACTCATCATGTACTTTCTTGGGGAAGATCTGGCTCCACCTAATCAGTAACAGGAGACCCCAAGTACACAAAAGCAATCACACATTTCACGTCTGCAATATCTTTCCACTCCCCAGACCCTACAGGGTACAACAGGAAGACAGAGGTAAGAAAGACCTTTGTCAGTCTTTTTTCCAGTCAGGAAATCAATCTGTGGAGCAAAATGATCTGACTGAGAGAAAGAAGAAATAGGGAGTAGGGTTTAGAGTCTGTTGGCTGCTGGTGCCTTGCTGTATCAACCAAACAAACTTTCTGTTTCCCTCTCACATTTTCATACATATTTACATTCTTCTACACAGCTGCACAAAGCCAATCAATACATTCAGTGCTGGATTCCTCGCTGTGCACCAGGGCAGCCACAGGATTCTCCTTAGGGAGAGGTTCTCCAGCAGCTCTGATCTAACAGGGCTGGGAATCACCCCGGTGGTGTTCATGCCTCTTCAAAGGACAATTTTTCAGAAAGGGAAAAACGATGTTCTGACGGTTGCTCGCACAAAATCCCTTGTCCTCTCTGCTGAATCTCTTGCTGTGAATTCCCACATTCATGACAGCTGTGTGGAGGGAGGAATTATGAATTTCACTTTTCCTATCACTTATTTAGCACCCACTTCCATCTCCCTTGTCTTACCAATGTAGATTGTGCTTACGTTCTAGTACAGACTAGAGGTACAAATGTTAGCTTGAAATGAACTAGCTCAGCCATCTCTTTACTTTGCTAAAATCTGTCCTGTAAACATGCCAGACTGCAGGCTCTTGAGACTGGGACTGTTTACAGCCTTGTTTTCACATTGTTTAGTACAACAGGGCCAGAGAAGAGAGGCTTTGGTGGCCCTGGAGCTCTGATAATTTTCACAGTGACCCAGAGGGACAAGCAAGGCCAGACTCAGAGGTGAATGGTTGATAATGGGTCAAGAGAAGTTTAAATTTCTGAATTATAAAGTTGTAAAAAAGATTCAAAGGGAAGTAAGGGCATACTCAGCCCACTCTTTGATAGTACAATACATAAAACCCAGATTTTGTAGGAGTATAATAAAAGATTGTATAGGAGTATAATAAAACCCAGCCACAAGTCTGAAAAATTCATTAGTTTCTGCCATGACTAAAATAAGCACTGTCTAGGAAAACTACTTTGCAATGGTAATGAAAAGCAAGTGTTAGCACCAGTGCTGCAATGTGAAATAATTTCTGTATACTCAGATCTGTCATTGTGAACAATGTTGTTGATTATAAACCACATCAAATTCCCAGTCCCCCAAGACATGTGTTTTATTTTGCAGTTTTTCTAGTAATTATGAAATCAACAGAATACTATCAAGTTTTACCACAATTAAGCTAAATATATACTTAAATGATATAACATAGCTGGTAATTGCAATATCTCTCTAACTTCCTTCCAAGGAACTGCCAGCATCATTTCTCGAGCATTTTCAGGGGTGGCTGCTAATGATAATGATGATGCTCAGCTCTCTCATAATTTTATAACTTCAAAGGTACTTGAATCCAATTTAGAATCAAGATTTGACCTGTAGAGGTCCATTTCTTGTGAGCTGGTAAGACAAGTCTCCTAGATTTGAATGGATATTATGGCCTCCTCAGTGTGTGTGGGTGCGATGGAAGAGAGGATGACACAGACTTACAGCACCGTGAGCAGTTCTGTCTGTGTCCAGTCACTGTGAGCTAGAGCTCACCTGTAAAGCCATCACCATGTGAAGACCTTTGGGCTCAAGGAAATAAAAATGCTTGTCTTGGGTCCTCAGTGAGAGAACAGCGGTGTGCTGCAGTGCTTTGAGCAATTGCCACTCGCTCAGGGTCTGGCCAGGGTGCCATGGCAGCGATGGGCCTGGGAGGCAGGAGGTTTGTTCCAGGGCTTTTCTCAATGTTTGTCAGATTCATAAATAGCTCAAGAGACTGCTCAGTGTTCTCCACCAAACTGGGACTCTCACTGCTTTGGCAGTTTTGTCTTCATGCAGCTGATCATCATTGCCATTCTGGCCACCAGCACTGAGTCTATACTCCAAGTTTATATTTACAGATACTGGAATACAGTTTGAAAGAAAAGACAAGGCAAATCCATTTGTACTTCCACCATTAACTTAACATTTATTTATAAATATTTGCTCAGAATGATAAAAACTTGATGAACTTGATGATCTTGGAGGTCTTTTCTGACCTTACTTATTCTAAAATGGTTCTTGTCACCCAGTTTTAAATATCCTGTTTCCATCTGACCTTGCTTACTATATATGATACCATTTGTCTGAGAGGCAGTTTTCTGTCTAACTGAATAGTACCTTTTTAATAATTTGGTTTAATAACTGACCTTTTTTTGAGGTCACTGAAAGACAAAGTTCAGACAAAACAAAGACAGGTCACATCTATTTCAAATATTGTTTGCCCAATTATAATTAGAAATAGTGATTTGTATGACATAAAGAAACTATTATGACCATATATTAAATGGTGTTTCTTTACTGATTTTGATAGATTAGACAAGTAAATGAGTTAATATAAAATAATACAGAGTTTTTAAAGTCTCTAGGTTTACGGTGTAACAAGCCAGATTTTATTTAATGTTAAGTAATGTGCAAGTTGATACATTTTGTAATGTGTGAGAACATGTTCAGATTCCTTCCAGAATATGGAATTGTCACCACGATTTTAAAAGCAGCTCTCATGGGTCCAAAACCACTGGAAAATAAAGCTTGGTTAAAGTGCACTAAAAGAAGTGTTTCCTCTACATCTTTCACACAACAATAAAGAAAAGCAAAAGCATTTAATCTTTCGCCCTTTTTTCATGCTTTCTGAAAGCACAACGTCCTCCTATCTATTTCCCAGTTTGTGGATATAGAGAATATATTTGCTTTTTGCTTTTTCCTGCTCAAGTCAGCCAGTGCAGTTAGGTTGTGGGTGTAATCACCTGGGTATTTGGTATGGTGAATATAGTGCTGACAAACCTTTGTTTTCTCTATTCTTTAGAAAACAGCGAGATCACTTAAGGTTGTCTTCATGAAACTGTCCACTGGATGACTATGTAAAAGAAACACGAAGAATGAACAAGGACAAAAGGTAATTACAAGAAAAAGTGAATTTCTAGCCATATGCAGTACTACGTCTATCAAAGTGGATGTGTATTTTTCATTACCTACATGAGATAAAGATTTCTCAGCTCAACCGCATGAAAGGGATTGTTTTATGTCTGTTGAAAGATATCTATTTCTATTGGACTTTCTGATTAGCCTGTTATGTTCCATGGGTGGTTAGTTCTGAATACTTTTCCATATTGAGAGCTCATCATTCATACCCTGAGCATGTCCAGCACCTCTTCCTTGATCGAGGGTAGACAGCTCATTTTTTGCCAATTACTGGCATGCACAGTCCAAGCTGAAGCTCAGGGTCTTTGTGTCTCCACCACCACAAAACTTCAGGGCAAACATTTCCTACGTTTTAAAGCAGCTCAAGCAACACTGAGTTCAGCATAGGTTAACCTCCTTGTTTTTTCAGTTTTCTGAATGAATTTTGCAGCTTGAGCTGTGTGCTCTCTGCTTCTGAAGAGAGATTGCTGCCATTGCCAGTGTGACTGCTTTATGTAACATTTGGCTACACCCCTGTTGCACTGCAGGGACACATTGCTGTCCAGGGGCAGTGTGAGAAATTGCACACTTCAAGTAGAAATACCCATCATTATGATTATGAAGACTTAATGATCAATTTTGGTTGCTGTCTAAAACTATTTTTGTGCTACAGTTCCAAAAAAACACCACCCAGGTCCAGTTCGTTTTTCCTCTCTGCTTATTTCACTTTCCATTGTCATGAAACAAGAGCAGAAGCCCAGGCACTATTTCACAAAGCTTAATAGACTTGACAGATAATATCATTCAAGAAAAATCTTAATATGTTGCATCTGTAGAAGAAATGATTTAGGTAGTCAGAGACTAGGACTTTGAAATCTTTCTCTGTTGAACATAATTACATACTAACTAATTCTGCTAGTGCAACAAAATGTGTATAGACTGCTATAAGCCCTCATTTCTTTGCCATAAGACTGTGCTTTGCTTTGTGTGGAGAACCCAAGCAGAGTGAGCTGGGACTGCTCAAGGCAAACCAACCAAGTTTGTGCTGAGAAAATCTCAGTGGGAGCAGTGCAGCTACTTCAGTTTTCTGACAGCTTAACCAGGTGTAGCTGTCAATGTGTGGGGTAAGTCAGTGAAAAGGACACCCCTACGTGCTCTTAGGTCACCTGGGCGAGTCAGGTGTAGCTTTTGAAAAACAAAAAGGACAAAATGGGTCTAGTGCATTTGCCTTTAGCATGACCATACAACTGTAAAACAAAGGGAATTCCAAAAGGAAACATTTTTTGTCACACAAACGCTGAGCCACTGTGAACAAATCTGGCAAGGCTGAAGATTTGGCTCCCCAGGCTGAACATCACAACACCATGGATAATGTCAAGAGGCAGCAGTGGGGCTGTCAGATACTGCTAGTGTCATTACCCTATTACTGAAAATATCCGTGAATTTCACTGGTTTACAGAAACTGTCAATGAATATCTTAATCCATAAGCATAGGAAACACAACTATTTTACCATACAATCGTTGAAGCTAATCTCTGACAAGGTCATTACTTTCACCATTTCCCTTGTAATCCCCCTCATGCACATAGAGAATAAGTCTCTGAAGCCTAATCTTTCCAGTGCTGAAAATGAGACTTTTATGCAAACTGATAAAAGTTCTTTGTTTGATTTATCTGTAAACCAAAATAGTCTGGTAGTTTGCCTTGAAGTTAAAAGAAAAAATCATACTCTGTCAAATCCTGTGTATTCCTTTTTATGTATTTTGTCATTTCCCCTCTATTAACTCTGTCCTAAGGTTGAAAAGAAGAGTGCACTCCAGCTTCCATTTACATACTGTACTTTAGCTTTGACTTTTTTTTGTTGCAACCTGTTAAATTTATTGACTATAAGCCCCTTAAGCTATTGAAGAGTATGCTGCTTACATTAGATATCTTTTGAAAGATGCTACTGGTAGCCTGTTTTAATGTGTTTGCTCTCTCCAGATACAATTTGTCTTACATATTCATTGGTTTTTAGTGCCAAGACCAGTTTCTTCATTGTAGCTATTGTTTGGAAGTCTCACACAGATATTAAGGTTTAGTAATTTTTCAGAGCTGCTCAAGGGATCTGAGTGTCAACTGAAATAATGAGTGGGAATTTGGGCATTGAAAACCCCTAAGCAGCTGGCTTTGGAGATCTCAATAAAAAAAGAAAAGGAAAATAATTCAAGATGGCATGAAAGACACTTTGGGACATCTAGGGTGTTTTATATGTACAAACAGAGCTGGCCAAAAAGTAGTACATTCCATTTATTGACAATTATATTTCATTTTAATTTCAAGATTTCATATAGCCTGAAAGTCAGAGGAAATTTCATTTGCAAAATGCTAGCACATGGAGCTGGGAAAATGGAATATGTTCCCCTGCATTCTGCAGCTGCTTTTTCTAGTGATGGAGCAGACTGGAATACTGATATCATTAAGCAAGGGCTCTGGGTGGAAAGGATCTCTTTTCAGATCAGGGCTTTCAGGTGCTCAGTTTCACAGAGGAGAGTCTGGAATCCTTGAGAGAGGTGGTTGTTTATGGATCTCAAGGTACCCAGCCCTCTCCCATGAGGCTGCTCATGGGAGTGAGTGTGGGAAGGTGATGCTGTGTATTCTGTGGTTCTGGCTCTCACTAACAGGAACCCCAGCTCTTCTCCATGGCCTGATGCAGAGGTGAGCTTTGGGAGATCATTTGTTCCACAGGACAGGTGTTTCCACCTTGGCTGTTCACACTGACTTGGAATCTGACCAGGTAGGACACCAGAGCAGCATGGATTTAGCAGTACAAAGCAGAGACAGCTGGACTGGGATTTTCAGATTTATGCTGCCATAGGTATCCTGCATAGTCAGCTTAAAAGTTAGCTGTAATATACCTAAATCAGTAGCCAACATGCCAAAATCTGTTGTGCATCTGTGACAGAACTTGGGCTTCCCTTCAGATAGTCTGCATCCTGCTCCATGTGCAATCACTTGTGTTGGATCCTGAGGTAGATCTCTGCTGTGGTGTATTCTTATTTCTAGAAAATCCATACCAAAAGTCAAGCTCCTTTGTCTCTGGGAAAGCCATGAGAGCATCCCTGAAGCTGCAGGCATTGATCTGTGCCTCCAGTGAGGTACAGGTGAGATCTCTGTGCACTCAGCCCACATTCCACACTCTTATCAGCTCGTGCCAGGCTTCCAGTTATTCCACCCAGATGTTTGTGCCTTCCAAATCTATTTTTCTGAGGAACATCTATGGCCTCAGCAAGTGCAGAAAAAGATCCAGTGAATGTTTCTTATGGGAAACACTAATTGTATTTTGGCTTTCAGTGAAAAAATGTGGGGAGGTCATGGTGTCCCCAGCCCCACTTGTTGGTTTAGACCCTCTTTGGCTACATCAACATGGGGCTGATCTCTCCCTACAGCGAAACCAGGAGAGCCTAAAATATTTCCATGCCATTGTTTCATAGCAGTGTTTCATTGTTTTTTTAGCACCTAAAATCTTTCACAGGCAAAGATGCTGCAGCTGTTAATGAAATAAATGAGGTTTAAGTTACATTTACGCTATAGTGAGACTATGTGTTTTGGAAGAGATGTATATTTTGGCTTATAGTGTATATGTCAAGTAAATGCAATTGTCTATTTCTGAATCTTTATAGTCCTCATCATCATAATTAAGTGAAGCTGTATTTAGCTTGCATATAACTTCAATTTGCTGCAAAGTAAATCACCAAATAAATAAATAATTTACAACCTAACAAACAGTGCAGAGTTTCCCAAAAGAAAAAAAAAACCAAACAAACAAGCCATTATGCCTGGGCTTTTCCAAATGCAGCACTGCTCCTTGCCTTGCTTCTCTGAGAGAGATGTGACAAATTTTAACACCAGACATTTTCACTCAAGCAAGCAGGAATCATATAAAACCAAACAAATAATGACACGAAACAAATCTTTGATTAGGAGCCTGTGAATAATGATTCTTTTCACATATTCAGTGTCTAGGATGTTTAACATATTTTACATTTAGAATATATCAAGCAAGTTTCCCCGATTAGGATGTGGTATCAAGAGAAACACATTTTCTTAGACAGGGAGCGTGTCAGGGCTTGGTGCCAATCGGCTGCAACTACTTATGTTGCAAACACATCCAACTCCCACATTTGGAGAAGTGCAAGAGGGAACATGTTTCTTATTTTCCTCTTTCCTGCTCTGTTTTCCTGCAAAATCATAAGAGGCAAGTGCAAGTTATCTCGCAGTTCCTATATAGAAAAAAGAAAGGTGAAAGAAATTTTCCACGGCGTAAATAAATCACAGGTTTACATTGTTGAAAATTGCTTGGATGCTTTTGTACAAGTCATTGCTATGGATACTGTATTAATTGGCTGCATTTCTCATGTGGGGGTAGGTAATACTCAGTGAACTCAAAAGGTGGAGAAAAATAATTTTGAGATGTGTTAAATTAGTTGGCGTTTTTTGTTGCCAGGAATGTAGCAGAGACCAAAAGCATAAAAAAGTCTGAAACTTGGGGATATTTAGAATAAAGAGAACATCCATGGATGAATTATTTAAAATTAGTTTGGGACCAGGGGCTGTTAATCCCAGTTTCAGAAAGGAATGAAAGTCCCTCATGTTTCACAGCATAAGCCACATATTTTCCTGATGAATATTGGAAAGGTATTTTAACTGTAGCCATCTAATTTCACATTTTTCATTGGCACCTTGCTCTAGAAATTCTAGTTTTGGCTAGCAGTGGAGAATGGTTATTGGAAGAGATGAACCACTGCATTGGTAAGTCCCTTCCTTGGAGGAAGGATTTTTTACAGCTTCTGCATGTTACTGGTTTAGTACCGTTTTTGTAATTATCAACATATTTGGTGCAAAAAACTACTTACCCTACATCTGTGATACTGTTACATTTATCTTGAGGTCATGTGGTATTACAGTAATCATTGTGATTTTGAGATGTAAATATTTTACAGAGGATCAATGCAAAAATATGTTGATGTGTATGTCTATAAGCAATGAAAATATATCTTTTAGAATACAACATTTTAATTGTTTTCTGCACTATATGGTGACATGCAGAAAAACTGACTCCATGCAACCTCCTGAAGTCAGAAGTAGTGATATAATTATATATCAGAAGCCAAAAAATTTAAAGATTAAAATTACATTGTATTTCCATAGATAGAGATGTTTGCATTTCATTAACTAAAATGACTCTCCTGTTTCTCAACACTTCAGGAAAGAAATTATTTTTGCATTTGGTTTGGGATGAATGAATATAATCACAAATCTTTTATTTGCATCAGTGTGCAATGTGCCATTTTCTCAAATGAGGGCTGGGTGTATTTGCAGAGCAGACACAGAAGTGTGTCTGATTACCTCACCATTTCTTTGTACCCAGCATAGATGGAGGCGAATTAGAACTCATCAGCAGGAGGGGGTTTAGTTTTCTTCCCAACCAAAGCATCAAAGAATCCCAGGGCCCAATTTAAACTATTCAGACTGAAAATAGACTGAATTTTTTCTTCCTGATTCCAGTAAATACTTGTGTATTACTTATAGTGAGATCCTTTCAGGAGAGATGCTGGGAGCTCTAAACACCTCATGCTGAAGATAATGCTCAGTAACCAGTCTCAGGCCTTTCATGCAGCTGAAAGATTTGCTGAGCAGGGCTGTGAGAAAATAGCAGTGTTTGCAAAAGCCCGGGTATGGATAGAGTTATAGAGGCAAAAGATTCTACTTGCCAATACATCTTCTCTCTGTTTAGAGACCAACAGAACATTCCCAGTGTGTGCCAGCACAGCTCCATCTGCAGACAAAACACTTTCAACATGAGCAAGGTGACTGATGGCTAATTAATTAGGCTGGATGTCTCAGAGCATTAAAGTTTGGTGTTCCTGATCCCTCCTGGGGTGCAGATTCCTGATACTGAGAGATTTAGCTCCTGACTCTGCAATTTTAATTCCCGTTGCGTATGTGACACTAAGCCTCATCCTTGATTGCCCCAAGCAAAGAGAGTTTGAAGAAACTCAAAGGAAGCAGCTGGAGCCACATTAGTGCTGGCAGCAGGCAGTGTGGGGCAAACTGCTCTGAATGTTCCATAAAATGAGATTTGGCTGGATGCAGATTTTGGTGTTCTACCATGCACCAGCTCGTCACTAATCAGGACCTGGGCAGGAGACACAGCAGAAGGTTGTGCCAGGTTTCTGCTGATGGGTATTATCAGCTTCATCCTTTTCAGCATTTTATGTCAGAAGTCTGTTCCCTGGAAAAATGTGGGCATGTTTAATTAAAAAGTGATAGCTTAACACTTCCCAAGACCTTGTTTTCTATTGTAGAGCTATTGCCCATGGTAATAGTTGCTATTATCTGTCATGGTTCACTGAAATCCTCATTTCCAGCAGAAACGCACTGATCCAGACAACACATTTGACAGAAAGCATTTCTTTCCTTTGGTATGTGGTGTAAGGGGAGAGAGAGAGAGGGATGGGAAAATAAATGAGACCCCAGTGTCTAAGGTTACTCTTCTAGAAAGCCAGATGTGGGTCTTCTAGATAGGGGTCACATTTTTGGTGTGAACTTGAACAGAGCTGGGATCATTGAATCAGAGAATTACAGAATCATAGAATGGTTTGGGGCAGGAGGGACTTTCCAAGTTATCTAGTCCAACCTCCTGGACAGTTTCCACTAGATGAAGATGCTCAGAGCCCTGTCCAACCTGCTCCTGCATGTTTGCAGGGATGGGGCAGCCATGACCTCTCTGGGCAACCTGTTCCACTGTGTCACCACCCTCACTTTGAGGTGAGGATGTGAGACTCCAGCTCTGCCTTCTGATCATCCTCCTTTCCTGTGGAACTTGGCTATATTAGAATAGGTGATACCTCCTGCTTCTTTTTTTGGTTGGCTGACTGGCTGATTTTTCAGTTAGATTTTTTTTTTTTCTTTTAGCTATTGTCAGCTTCCTGATACACATAAGGTGTATTTTGCATCTTCAATAACTGTTACAAGCAGGAAATTCTCCTGCCTCACCGTGGCAACCTCACTTAGCAGAAATCTGCGTATTCTCTGTGTAATTTCTGTAGTGAAATGAGTATTTCTATGTGACACATACATTTTTTACTACTTTCTTTGCTGCTGTGTGAAACTCCTGTGTGACATACGTTTCTGTAGAATTAGCTAAATTGTGCAACGAACAGATTCTCTGTTTCTGCTCAGTGTAGCAGGGAAGGTAAAGGTTATCCCCACCACAGGACACAGGGAGGAGTGGTCACTCCTCCAAGCTGCTTCTGGAGCTGCACTGATGGTGTTTGGTGAAGCAAATCTGCTGCAAATTACAGTGTGTGGTTATAGATCAATTTATGCTCCTGCCTGCTGCCAACAATGTGCTGTGCACGAATGGAGCTAACTCGGTAAACATGCACTCTAGTAACTGAAAATAACCAAGTGTTGTTGAAAGGAATAATTAATTAATGTTTGTAAAGCACTTAGAAACTGAAAAGCACCTTATTAGTGCTAAGTGTTCAGGGCCCTGGCTTTCTCATCAGAAGTTAAAGTCCTCATCTTTGTTAGTCTTTAACCAAACGAAACATTAAGGGTATAAAGCCTTTGTGTCTAATGTCCTCAGTCAGGTGTTTTTGTGCCTGGCACTCATTAGGATGCAGTAAGTAAACAAGAAGAAACTATAAATGGCCTGAATCAGCTCATTTCCACTGATGCCAGCAGAATCAAGTTGATTTACATTAGCTAAAGATCAGCAATGGAGAATCCAAAGCACAGCTCCTCTCTGATGTCGGGCTCAGCCAGAGCCAGCCACTGGTTTACTCTCTGCAGCTCCTTCCTTTCTGAGCCCAGCTGCCAGGAATGAGCACAAAACTACATCAGGGTACAGAGTTCCCTGTGCAGTGAGGTGGACAAATTGGATGGCTCAGGTTTGTTCCCTGGGGCAGGCAGCACATAATGTACAGCCTCTTGGTAGAGAGAAGGAATCCTATTTATCAGCTGTGCCATGCAGGGCTGAAAGGGAACACCTTTGGCTGACCCTGTTCCAAGCTCAGGAACATGGAGAATAAGGATCTCTGCCTTTATTTCAAAAGTGCCTTGGCTCCCTCAGAACAACCCCAAGTCTTCCTGATGCAGTAGTCATTGAAGAGTGGATTAACTCAGAAGTCTAAGAGGGCTGTGAGACACTCAGAAAAGAATGATCTGGGGAGATGTGGATATTCCTGGGAATGTGACAGAGCCCCACAGCCCCACAGCCCCCACCAGCCCTCAGCTCATGCCACATGCAGTGTGTGACATCTCACCTTCTCTGCAGCCAGCCAAGGGCTGATCTGCTTCTCCTGGAAGGTGCAGACAATATTCCTATCTGCCTAAGAGGGTGCTTATCTGTATTTCACTCTTTGAATAGTGCCTAGATCAGGAGCTGTGGGAGCAAGAAAAGGAGAAGGAGAGGGGAGACAATCTTGTGGAACACAGGGAGCTGCAGGAAAGAATTTAAAATTAATTGACCAGAGAGCACAGGGAAAAGCAGTGGCCTGTCCATCACAGCACACATTTTTAAGATATTTGTATCCCTTTACCACACATTCCTTTCTTCAGCCAGAATTTTTTCAGGCTAAATTTGATTATATTGGGCATCTGTTCCATATTTATGAATATCCAGGACCTCAGTCTCTCACACTGAGCTTCCAGATGAATGAAAAACCTGATGATGTGCCCATTTGTGGTGCATGAGCAATATGCCCACATATGCATCACACATAGTCACTGGCAGGAGTGCTGGGAGAGGGAATCCAGTCTTTGATCACTTGGGTGTTTCTTCTCACAGGAGATCAGTAGCCCTTCTTTTTCTTCTGGATTAATTGGCAGAGTAAGAAAGGTTACCTGCCAAGAAAATCCAATTATTCAGCCCTTGCTGGTATTGAGTAAAGCTCCATGGCTGATAAAGGGTCACAGTTAGAGAGAATCAAAAGAAGCCACCAGGACACCAGATATTCTGTTTTTTCAATCTCTGCACCAGCCTGGGGCAGAGTATGTTTGGCTCACTTCAGTTGCAATGCTAGAACACAGTGTGCCAGGATACCCCTTCATGATGTTTTTGGAAGAGCTAAGCATTACTAGGACTGGTAAACAGTTATCTTTGTAATTAGCCATCTGTTATAGATCCATTTATTGAATCTGAGAGGGGACAGAACCCTTGCATATCCTGCTTGCTCTTAACTTTGTGTGAGCTCACCATAGGGAGCTTGGTGCAAAACCCAAAAAGAATAACAAAAAAAAGCTTATTTGAAAGAGAAAAAAATTGTGGTGATCCAATGAACAGTAAAAGTCACAATAATTTGTCTTCATCAAGAGCACAGGCTTGGGAGCACTGGATAATTTTTTTTTTTTTTGAGGTTGGAGTAAGAAACTGAGAAGTCACTCAGAGGTCCAGGCAAGACCCTGTGGAGTTGCTCACTTGGTCCCTGTAACCTCCTGCCCAGATATCCATAGCTATGGAAGGGAAAAAGTGGTGTCAAATCCTTACACACCCTGTGTTTCTTGTCAGCAAAATTATCCAAGTTAAGAAACTTCAGAGAGCCAAAGGCTTTGTTTCTGTAGAATTCTGAATCCATTGGCCAGAGCTGAAGCGATTTGGGTGAAATACTCAAAGAATCCAGCACAGGTAAATGACCCAACAGAAAGTTTCCCAGATGTCAAGGCAGAAGGTGAATATGTGATAATTAATTCTTTCTCCTAGAAATATGTGCTGCTAATTGACTTGGCAGCAGCACCATTGCTGTGATTCATTGGCTCATGGATTTTAGGCCAGAAGCAACAAAGATGATCATCCAGTCCTACTGTCTGTAGAGCAAAGTTCACAGAACCTCACCTGGTAGTTTCTGCACCTCTAAATTCTGCTTGGATTACCATTTGTATTGAAAACCAATGCTTATTAAAAGACTATGCAATAGAAAATGCACCATGTACTTGGGTAAGTAGCTCTAAAGGTAATTAAAAAAAAAATTTGCAGCTTATTTCTGGTATCATATTTACAATGATATTTCCATATGATTCTAGTTCTTTTTTTTTCTAAATGAACCCCAGAAAAATTAAGAAAATATTCAGACAAAAAGTTTTGTTCTTGGGTTTTTTTCTGGAGTTAAAGGTATATGTAGAGTTTATGGTAATTTTCCTAGTGTATCAGTAATATCTTTAATGGATCATTAAAGCGTTTTTCTTCTTTCTATCCTCCTACTTTTCACTCCTTTCATTATCCACCAAAAGCCCACAAAACCCAAACCAAACCAAAACAGACAAAAATAAAAAAAAAGGGGAGAGGTGGCAGACAAAATCCATAATTAAAATGAGGAATTTTAAAACATGCAGGATGTTCCTGGACACACGTAATGAGAAAGGTACTGACATTCCCACAGTCCTGGAAAAATGTATGGGTATTTTTTTTGTTTATGATCCCAACTGTTCCCTCCAATACATCTCTCTCCTCTTCTTGTTCCCTAATATTCCCCTTGAGTCCAATATTTCTGATTTGTAGAACATGTGAGGATTGCTAAGGTAGCTCACATCAGTGACAACCCAGTGACACAGACTAGACAGGGTGTAACTCTGCTTTCTTGAAAGAGCTGAATTTGCCCCTTTTCCCAGGCAAGTATCAACAAGTCAGCAGTGCTCCAGGAGCTCTGTTCCCTCCCACACCAACAGCAAGTATTCTGAGATAAATATTTGCCATTCTCTGGGTATCCTTTACCCCACAGAATAATTTCATTGATTTAAACAGGAACTGAAGTACCCCAAAATGAGACAAACCTGGCATACCTTTTGCCATTGAGCAAATCCTTATCCTGTGAAGACAATGTCAAAATATCCACTGACTCTACTTGGAAAAACAGGTTGCTGAAGTAAGTGATGTTGTCTATGGAATTGCTTTGAGTTACTTGTGATATATTTATAGTACTTATAAGAAAAATTCATCAGAACATGAGACTTTTATAATTAATCAGAGGTATTCTCAGTGCATGAAATGGAACAGTTTAGCTCTCAAGTAATTATGATTCAGGTATCCAAGTGAGCCAGTAGTCACAAAGGTATTATTTCCTTCTTATCTCATGATCATATCAGGTATCAGTCTCATCTGTAAATAGAATATTAACCACCATGCACTTTCAAAAGTTGTGACAAAACATGGTGAGTTTCCAAAGGTGCAAGTGGATTTTTTTGTGTTTGTAAGTCACCAAGCTGATGTGATTAAACAGTTATTCCAGCAGGGTCTTGGCCCTTCTTTTCTCCATCTGGTAGGTAGGCAGGCAGATTAAATATATACCATGTGTTTTTCCTGTACAAAATGATCTGTGTTAGTATTTCTCATCACTATGAGGTGGTACCAACTGTACAAAATATATTGATTTACGTTAAAAAATGAGGAGAGACCAGGAATCCAATGACATGCTACCTAATGCACAGGGTTTTATTAAAGGAAATGGCAGTAAACCATATTTTTAATTTAAAAAAAGCTCAATTACAGACTTTAGAGAAAATTAAATTTATCGTTGCGCCTCAGTGTTTTGAAGCTACCAGTTGATTCCTGGAAGTGACTTGGAAATGAGTTTTGGGAAATCATTTTAGTATTGACTTGGGCCATAATGGTTGGCTGTTGCTTTTTTGTGTAAGATTGATTAAATTACCCTGAACAGGCTCCAAGTCCATGTCCTTCTCTGAGGCCAATTGTGAATATGACCATAATATACTCTCTAAAAAATGTTTTAGAAAGTAAATAATCTCTAAACCTGGAAGGACATCACTGCACTCTTCCAAGAATAAGCAGATGAATTTGGTTCCTTGTCTCAACATGCATCTTTGTTTTTTTACACCTCTCACTTCCTCTGGTCTTAAAAAACTGGGGTTATTTGCTAGATTTCCTCCAGATAATACAATAGCAGATAATTTTGACTATGTCTTAAGGAAAGAACTAACTGAGAAATAAGTGTATTGGCAGCAATAAGAGCCAGCAGTTGTTCTACTGATTTTATCTCCCTTTTATCTCCCCTCTGAAATGTGTGAAATTCCTTCATCCAGGAGCAGAATCCAGGTCTTTGAAGACACAAAATCTATCCAGTTAGCTCTGCTCCTGAAACACTAGCTGGTCTGAGTTTTTATCAAAATTAAGGCATGGACTTCAAAAGCTGAAATTAAATGACAATAAGATACATCCCCAAGGTGATTGGTGCAAGGTTGCCACAAAGCCAGAAACAAGACAGACAGCAAGCAACAGCAAAAGAATTGGAGCAAGAGGAAGGAAACAGCAGAAGTTTGGGGAGGAGTTTAGCATGAGTGGCTGCACAGAAAGATTCTTGAAAGGTGACATGGGATTTGCAGGCAAGATTCAAGAAAAAACAAGTTTGTGGGGTACAACCTTCTAAAGAACAGCCTGCTGCACTTCCCAAATGTTCTGAGCTCCCATCTGAGATGGAGTTGGCTATTTCTTGAAGCAAAACTCTCCTAAGAAAACCTGGTTCAATAAGGATAAAGATTTCTAGGGAGCACAGCCCTAGGATACTTCCAGGAAGGATTTCTATTTCCTGGCATTAGTTCCCTTGCTGGGAGTTCTCTGCTGGGTCTTCAGTCCATAAGGTCTGAGCAGGTCTTGGCTGAGAGGCAGATGAGGTTGGCTTGCAAAGGTTGAGATTTGCTGCTCTTCCTGTTCTTAAGTGTTCTTAACTCCTGCTGACAGGAATAATCTGAGTCCTCAGAGGTCTTGGCTAAACAGGAATCCTGCAGGGAGCAGGTTAAGCTGGCGTTGGAAGAGCAAGGAGCTGCAATGTTCTGTAATTTCCTCCATAAACTCTCCCTTTCCAGTACTCTCTTGTTCAAGGTGAAAATATTTGGCTACAACTCAGGGGGGAATTACCAAATATTTTGGACATTGCCTACTCTACAGGCAATCTTCTTTAGGTCTTTAGGTTAGAAAGAAAGCAGGTTTGCTCCTTAAACTGATCAAAGCACAAGGGATGGTTTAGATTAGTGAATATGGAAAGAAGTAGCAGCCTGTGTCAGATTTTCTTGTTGATTTTTTAAAAAATTTATTTGAATTTCTGTCTTGGGTAGAGAGAAAAATTTTAAAATTTACTGTTTTGAATATGAGCTGTAAAAGACTTTTTTCCTTATTTTTTTCCCTTTGCTTCTGATTTCTTTGAGCTTTAGAAAAGACAAAATTTTTTATTCTGCTGAATGTACTGGCTCATTTTGTATTAATTTGAATACCTTAATGATAAATTGAATTTACTGCTGCCCCATAAACAAAGTAGATATGAATGATCCCTCTTGCTTTTGCTTTCTTGATGAAATATTAAATGTAACTTGATATAATCTAATCTCAGCTAGAGCAATAATTAATATTTCAGTCTGTTTAAAATAACATTTTAACTATCTACACTAATTCTCAAAATTGTAGAATATCCCTTCAGGCATTACAGTGTTATTGTAGATGCTCTGCTTAAGTACCTAAATTCACATTATTTGCTAATATTTCCTCCTCAGCAGGGTGACATTCAAGCTCTGGGTGATATTTACATATATTTTAAACCACAAAACCGGAGAAGATACAAAATAAAGGAAATAGAAGCAGTCAGTTGAACTCTCAGTTTATCAGCTGCTATCTCTCTCCACATCATTTAAATGGTCCTACAGTAAAGCACAGACCTAAAAAAGAAGGGCACTTCCTCTGAAAAGCTGATGTCCCAAATGTTTGGAGTAGAAACAGGTGAACACATGGGGAGACTGAAAGTCCAGCTGGCCAAGGGGAAGAAAATAAACACCAGGAAAACATTGGGAAAATTACCACCATAACATGGGTTTAAATGAAGGCTACCCATGGTGCTGGACAGAGCTGAGAGCAGAATTTTCTTGAACCACTGTGTTTTTCCCCATCTTTCCACAGGACAGGAGTGGGAATGGCAAGCAGGATGCACCAGGGTCAAGCAGGTGACTTTGAAAACAATTCAGAGTGAATACACATTAAAGCAAAACCAGCTCTGTTTGTTCAGGTGAGGCATGGGCAGCCTCAGTGCCATGCTGGGGGGATTTTTGTTCCCAAAACTGCCTCAGTGCCATGCTGGGGGGATTTTTGTTCCCAAAACTGCCTCAGTGCCATGCTGGGGGGACTTTTGTTCCCAAAGCAGCCTGGTTGGCTGTGCCTGTGTCCTGTGCAGAGGCTGGCACTGGACATGCACTGCAGGGCTGTGCCTCTGAGCAGCTCTGACACTCCAGCTGCACTTCTGCTTTCTCTAATTCAACAGCAGATCTCGTTTGCAGTACCTGGTGTGGAAGGAATTGTGAACCATTCTTCTTGGCCTCTCTTGCTTTCTGCAGATGCTGAATTAGACACTTTAACAAGACCAAGTGATGTGTTTTCTATAGGAAAAGCTTTGAAATGAGGCGAGATTGTTGTACCTTGTTCAAAGCCTCCTTTCAGGACAAACTTGGCCAACACAGGGAGGCTTCTAAGAAGTTTGATCCCCAAACTGTTTTTCTGAAAGAAAAGTTTATTGTTTGTTTGATTGTTTGTTTTAGTATTTATTGTGTTTTTATTTAAAAATATCTGGTTTTCTTTTTAATATGTGCTTTGCCCACAAATATTGCTATGAAAAACCCCTGTATTATGGTCAGGTCTATTCTACAGTGATCCAGGGAGGAATGACAGATGCTTCAATGACATTCTTCAGGTGAATTTTTTTGGTTACTAGGAGTCATTTCAATAGAGACACTGCAATATTCAGCATGCTTTGCTCATAGTCTGTGCCTGCCATGGGAGATCATCCGGCTCTGTGACTGTGAGAGACAACAGAAAAGCAAAAGGAATAGAAATAAGAGAAGGAAAGAGGATAAATGTAGGCAAGGAAAGATCAAGAGAGGCTTTTCTAGTTCTTTAAGGGATTTCTAGTCCTTTAAGGAATTTCCAGCAGTCGGTCTGTAGAAAATTTTCATCCACATCCAAGCTGGACAAAAAGTCCTTTCAGGCAATGCCATCACTATCCTGCAGCAGCTGGGATCAGCACAGGCCAGGCTGCACCAGGACTGGGATCAGACATCAAATAACACACAGACCCTTCCTCTGAGGAAGGACCCACAGAAAAGGTGAATAATAGGCTGAATACCTTGTATTTTAGTGCTTCTGGCAGTGTCCTGGTAATGAAGGTAATGAATAGCACAGGCAGGATAAAATATCACCATGTGCAGCATAAATATTAATTGGATCTCTCTCTTGATGCAAGAGGCATGTAAAGGACATAAGTCTAATTTCTTGTTAAACTATGGCCTTTTCCTGGGCAGAAGAAGCAGGAAGTGTATTTCAGAAGGCAGCTGTGAATGTATGCTGTGTTTTTCTTCTCTTCAGCCACGTACTTCTTCATTCTTCAACCTTTCCCCATAACTTCCCATTATTTAATTTCCCTAGGCAAAAATCTGTGATCCCATCCAGAGTCACTCCCTGGCATTCTCTTTGCTCCTCAGAATTTTCTTATTTTCTGGACAACTGCTTCCCAGTCTTACATTTTCCTTTATACCAACAGCATGCCCCTTGCTAGGAGTTAATGCTCAGCAAAAGCAAGGTTGCAAATACTCATTCTACATTTAAATGATGTGTTTGAAAAGATTAATTAACAAAAAACTTGGAGTTGTTCAGCCCAAACAGGCACTCTATAAACCACTGAGGAGGTTTTTCAAAAATTCTACCAGAAGCTAGGGATATTTCCAGAGGAATGGTAGTTAGGTTGTCAGTCCCATAGCTTTTCATTAAGACCAAAATACCTAGATGCTATCTGTATCCTTTGAATGCCTTCTGCCATAATTTAGTGGTTATGACAGCTACTCAAGCAGATCTGTGCTTAATATTTTGCTCCAAAATCCACCTTAAGTATCTAATTATGAGAGCCTGTAGGAATTATGCTCTTTAATTTGCTTAGATCTGAAGATGGATACCATTTACATTTCCACCACTGAGGATACAAGTTTTCCAGTCTTTAGTCAGTGCCACTATTAAATATACAAATCAGACATTTTTGAAAAAAAAATTTGAAGTAGAGAGTAAGGTATGATAAATGTCAGTTCCACTGTTTTGCTTCCCTGTTGCTCTGCACAAGTGCAATGGCATTTCTCAGAAGTAAAAAATGGTACAGAACTATGTCTTGAGCAAGGACTGAGTTACAGTTTTTATCTTGCACTTGTGGCTGTTTGGTTTTAAACTCATTTTATATATCTTCTAAGCAAAATAAACACATTGGAATCTTCAGTCTTTTGTGTTTGGTTTGTCCTCAGTTGCATCTTTAGATATTTAATGCAGTATAGATTAAAAACATATTCTCACTATCAAAACTGTCATTGTTCCCTTCTGTCTGTCTGTCTCTCTCTTTTTTTGGAAACAAACAAACAAACAAAAGCAGCAATTTATTCTATCTTTATGCAGAGTTTCTTAAAACTCCTGTTGTTCTTGATGTTTCTCAACTGCTGCCAATTTACCTGTAGTTTTTTGGTTTGCTTTGCTTTTTTTGTCAAGATGCTTTAGTGTTGAACAATTCTCTGGATAAGACTTTTATCAATGCCAAATATCAAAGAATAATAACCCCCATATTTTATATATGCCAGTGGTGTTACCATACAGCCAGATGAGATTTGCACTTCTGCCTCAGTCCTGCACTGCTGAGAGGCACTTTAGCTCTGTTCTTCTCTTGTGATACTGAATAGGACATTGCCACTCACCCAATGTCATCTCACTGAATCTTGACCATCTTTCCAATTTATCAAGATCATTTTGAGTCTTAATTCTGGCGTCAAGAATGTTGTTACCCTTGATGGTTTAATGTACACTGTAAATTTTACATGAGTACAGTCTTCCATCATTTAAGTTAATGAAAGCACTGACAGACCTGTGTCTGAAATTCCTTCCTACCTTTAGAGTAAAGTATTAATCTTCAAGGAAAGTGTATTTTCAGACACTTTGGTTGTATTGTGGATTAGTGCTAGAACATATTTGTTCACCTTGCTTTTATGTATGCTGTGCAGCTTTCTCAGGGTAAACAGAGATGCTCCCTTCTGCATCTCTTATCCTCTAAACAGTTATTTGGGCAAAGAATAAATTGAGTCTTTTGTGGGTTTTTTTTCTTACTTCAGGTGCTCAGTAATAAGATATTTTAATGAAATCTCAAAGTATTTTTGTTCCAAAGTCTCCTGTCTGATTTCTGTGCCATGGTTGCAGCAAATAAGATGGAGGCTTGAGGATTTTACTATAATGCCACTGTAGGTGATTGAAGATACGAACAAAATATTTTCAAAGTGTCTGTATAACCACCCACAGAATAGGCTTAATGCATTGATTCAGGCTGGTTTTCTGAGAATTAATTTACATTTCATATATTTGAGAGTCTCACATGAAAAGATATTTTTATGATGATTTTTAATACAGTAATTTGATGAGATCATAAGGATTTACTTTGGGAGGATTTATAATTAATTTCTGCATATAAAGAAGGCATCATTCCACAAGTGTGAAATTTGTATTTGTTTGTTCCCTATAATATTTCATGAAGGAGAGGGAAAAATACATGCAATTACAGAGCAATAGGGTGTTCTGGTCTCTTCTCTCCCTGTCTTGTGACTGCTAGTAAGAAATTTTCAGTGGAAAATCTGTGAAGAAGGAGAAAGAGTCCATGTCTCTTTAAGAGGCAAGAATTTAATTATGGAAAGATCCTGGATTCCATACTCTGTGTTAAACTTCCCCTTGTCCTTTCCATGTTAATTTATATTCTACCCTGTCCTAGATAGAAGATCTTTTCCCCAACCTGCCTTCAATAATACAGAACATTGTTCGAGGGAAGGTTTTTCTTCTTTCTTTCTGTTGAATGTGTGATGAAAAAGTTGAATAACCCTCAAGCAAATGCATTTTAAGGAAAACCTTGTGGGGGTCGGAGGAACAAGCTGTGACACCACTGCTGAGTCACTCCCTGCCAGGTGTCCTCAGGAGCCCAGAAAGGCTTCTTGAAGTCAAAACCTGCTTCACTGGTGTAGCATATATGTCTAGGACATCATCAGAAGAACTCCTGACAAATCTTCGGGGGAAAGACAAGATAATTAAGGAACTGACTTTGGGATGTGAGCTGTTAACTTGTTCACTGAGCTCAGTGGAACAGGAGACTTGTAAATGTCACCGTCAAAGCAGATATTTATTAGTTGGAGCTGACACACTCCAACTTCCCAGTAAGTGGTGAGAAAATATTCCCCATCACTTGAGACTTTTAAAACTGCAGCAGATTGAACATGGCCTGAAAAAATGTTTTGTTGAGCTGAGTGCTCTTATAGCAGTGGGGGAGTGATGAGATGAGCAGTTTTTGTCTTTCCTTCCTGTTTCTGCCCTACTTTCCTGTCACCACCTCCAAGATGCTATTGGTAGTTTCTTCAGTCAAAATTGTTTCCAGGGTGCTATAGAGTAAGTGGGAAACTTGACTTATGCAGTAATGAGTACTGGCCAGAGAGCAAAATAATGGGAACACTTTAAAAAAAATAATATTGACTTTTTTCCCCTCCTTGCTTACCAGCTGCAGACTGTGCCATGAGAGAAACCGATCACAGACTCATTCCCAAACTGTCCAGATGAAAAAGACCTGGAGGCTACTTTGCTTATTGCCATAACTCTCTGGAATTGCTTCCTGCCATATATCTCAGTACTATATTCAGGCTAATTTGCCATAACTTTCCACTAGAAACCTATTCCATACCCTGATAAATCTCATCTCCAGCTCTTCCCGCAACTCCCATCCTGAAGAACTCAGCTCATGTTTCCATTTGTCCATTTTCATTCGGAATCAGAAATGCTGCCTGAAATATTTAAAGGCTAAGGACCTCAGCAGGCACTGGAGAATGCTGTCGATGCTTTCCCTGTCATTTTCTTTGCTCTGTGGAGGATCTAGTGCTGTAATAAAAATTCCAGACAGGCAAGAAAAATGATCCATATTACTGGACAATCTGCTACCCTTATCTCCTGAAGATCAAGACCTTTGCACCTATAGCTTGGGAAAGTATTATTTAAAAAGTATGAATGTAGAAGTGCCTCATTATGCAGTTGGTTCTATCATACGAAATTAAATAAATACCTGTATAGAATATAGAGGACAAACTGAATTTTAAAATAACTTTTCAGGTATTTAGACATTCTTCTTGGCTGAGAGGGTGTTGGAATGGTTCAGAGTTCATTCTGCAATGCAGAGCCCAGCACAGACTCGTGTACCCCACTTTTTGTAGTGTCATTTCATCACTGCTTTGGTGTGGTTTGTGTAAGGCTGGTGTGGCTGTGTATAGACACACTGTGATGACCTCAGAGGAGGCAGTCCCAGCTGGAAGGTAGGACACATCCTCATGAAAATCGTTCTCCAGGTGCTCAGCATTCCCAGAGGGTACTATGTATGACCATATCATCCCTCTGTAGCTTGGGAATGCTCATGCCTGATTCTGTAAACTCTCACTCACCTGCTTCACCTTATCCATGACACCTCAGCCCCCTAATGGAACCTTTTTCTGTCCTTTACATAGAATTGAATCAGACTCAGCTGTAAGATAAAATGAAGCTCAGATTCTAAGCTACTGAGGAGCATAAAAGTCCTTGATTAGGAGATAGTTTGAATATTTTTCTTCCATTGCATCTTTAGTTACGCATTGAAATAAAAATATTTTGCCATTCTCATCCAGATCTTTGAGATCCTTATCAGCTTATTTTCAAATATTGTAGCCTTATACAGGTACTGAATCCTGTTTTTACATCTTTTAGCAGCAAGCCTTTTCAGTGTCACTAAAATATAAAGAAAGCACTATTTCTCTGAGCAAGTGGTGATGGTCTGCTGGTTTGGGAAAAAATAGCACTTTTTTGTGTATGTGTTATCACTTTTGAAACCTCTCTTGGTTATCTCTCTTTGTTTCACACAAGGATGGTATTAGCAGCCTGGAGCAATCTCTGTGTGCCCTTTCAATCAGAAACATTTCTTGATTTGTATACTTATATAGCACAGGCCAAGCTGAAGTGAGAATTTATTTCCTGAAGAAAACAGATTTAATGTGAAAGGTGATCCTCTAAAGTTTCACAGTTCCAGTTGCCTTGGATAAGCACCAAGAGAGGCAGCTGCTGCTCCCAGTGAGTCTCCCACGTCTCAGAGCTGCACAGCAGGGACAGGGTGGGGATGTTCTGCACACAGACCCCTCTCTTCCCAGACAGTGCACATGTTAGAAGTGCTAAAGGAGGATTCACGTGAGAAACATTAAACCCAGGCCTTTAGTTCCTCATTCTGCATTGCACTGTGGTCCAGAAGTCAGCCCAGCAGAGCATTCAGTTCCTTCACTTCAATAACTATCCTCCCTCTACCTACCTTTAATTTTTCAGTCTTCTGACTCTCCTAATCCCAGGCTGTTTAAAACTTCATTGTGTTTGTACAAAAACAAAAGAAAAGAAATAAAGAAACAATGTTAGCAAGATATTCACCATCTTTTAGAGCACCAAAAAAATTATGGCGTGTTTATTGCCATATGGAATGTTTATTGGAAATTTAAAAGTGTTTATACATTTGTTCTTAAATTAATAAGTCCAGAAATAGAGAGAGGACAGAGTGAGTAAGTAGCTCATTGTTTGGAGTGCTGAGAGTTGCCTGGAAGGATGTTGTACTGAGAATGCTCTCCAACATGAAAAAGAGACCCAGAGGCAAACAGCTATTATCTCAAGTAATTTTCAGCAGAGAGAACTTGTCCATGAAATAACTTTTGGAGACCTTGGGTAATTCGATACCTCAACCTCTGCTCACCGAGCTACTAGATCAGAAAAGAAATGTTCACAAACCCTTTTGAGATCCCTTCTTTCACAACAGAAGTGCACTAAAACCCACAGTATATGGTGAATGAAGGATGGGTTAGTGTGTGACCTAATGATGAGATGAACAAAAGAGGGGAAAAACATTGCACCACCTTTTTGCCAGCTCCATTTATCCATGAAATAACAATTGTATTCATATTTGCATTTCCATTACACAGAATAGCTGTCTTCTGACTTACCAGCACAATGGTATTGTTTTATTTATTTATAAATAAATAAAGCTGGATGGTTTGCTTTCCAGGGTATGACCAGCTGGGAGAAAAATAGGATTCAATAATGCAAACATTTCACAGTAAATAAATTGCATTAATACAACAATATAAAAGCTGTGCTCAGCAGTTTCACTAGGACAAGGTCTGTTCTGGAACTATGCATCCAGCTTTCCAAACTCTTGGAGAACTATAAAGGTTACATCTTGTTGTATGAAATAATACAAAAATATATTGAATTTCCGCTTAGTATTCTGTTTTCTCTCATCTCTGCACTAAAAAGTTACATGTTTAATTGGCTGCTTCCAGGCAGAATATTTGTGTCTGTATTTCTTGCTCAGATTCACTACTGCAGGCTTCTGTGTAAAATCTTGCAGTGACTAAGGACTACTCAAGGGATAGGAAGGCAGAGCTATTAGCTCAGCTTCAAATTCACTCTGTGCAGACATCACTCTCTGGACACCAGTCAGTCATTTCTGGTATTTTTCTGGCAATAAATCTGTGCCAAACCTACTCAGCAATGATAGTGTCCATCAGAGACAGGCAGTGAATTATTTTGCTGGCACTCAAACTGGTTTGGCCTTTGCAAGACAATGAATTCTGTATATATTACTGAAAGAATTAGTTTCTTTAGAAACCCTGGATTTTTCCAGGGTTTCCGAAGTTTCTTAGAAACCCTGGACTCTCCCAGTGTGAATGGAAAATCATTCTTGAAAGACAGAAAACAGTGAAGTCATGTCTTAGTTTGAGGGCTAGCAAAACCAAAATGAAAATAAAAGCATTTGACTGCTTTTTATGCTCCCAGTTGTCCTCTTCCTCCTTGACTACTTTGTAACAACTGCAATCTTTCTATTTCCAATCCAGTATGAAGGAAAAAGAAAAGCCTCTTGAAAAATGTAACTCTTGACTTTGGATAAGCACATATTTTTCATCAGAAATTACTTAACCATTCATATGTTCATAAAAGTATTCAAACACTTAACTTGGAAAAAACCCAAACCATTATGGTTTTAACGCTTTGTATTATACATTACAAGGGGCAGTTTAGGATGGTGAAATCAAATGATCCAAGCTTAAACTTGTTATATACTTATGTATACAAAATATTTCTTATATATACTTATATATACTTATGTATACAAAATATTTCTTACAGTGAACGGTAATTTATTGTGAAGCATTCATGCTGACCTCTTTTTTTATAGATAATACTTACAATGATTGAAACTGTAAAATAATTAATATGTAAGTCAAGGCACTTCTGACTTTTTTTGAGAGTATATTTCTGCATGCCTCCATAAGCATCTGGAGCATGGAGCCATAACCAAAATCTGTAGAGGAAAAGGATGGAAATCACTCTTATATTTTGTTTCTCAACAAAAAACCACACACTTTCTGCACCTCCCATTTCTACAGTCCACACATACTGAAATACTCTCATTACCTTTTTTTAGAGATACACTTTACATGGAATACATCCAGGGTGAAATAAATTAACAAATACAATGAAAAATAGTGTAGCTATATTTGTATTTATCTTTAGCAAGACAACTACAGCCTGCATCCTCTGCTGATTACAATTAGTATGAAAGAGTAGAAATCATAGCAAACAAAAACTTCTTGCACATTATGCATGAGCATTGAGCTGATTTTATTCTAATGTTCCCTGACATCCACACAGCAGTCAGAAAGCTTGAAACAATTAAGCATAACAAAGATCTAAATATTAATTTTTCTTTTCATGCCACTGGTGAATTATAACCTTAAAAACATTGGAATTTCATTGGTGACACTATTTGATGTTCATAAAGAAACTGAGGAATCTACGTTTTTAGTTTTAATTATATGTGATCTTTAATTCTATTTTGGTGAATAAAAATAGAAGTCTTGCATCACCTCTTCTGCAAGGGTGAAATGCAGAGTTTTCTCATGGTATTGTCTTTAAACTCCATTTAAATCAAAGAACAGAACACTTCAGCTGCTAAAGGGATGGCTCTGCTTCCATTTAAGCTCCTGAAATAGTGATAAGAATCCTCAGGTGTGGCTCTGGCCTCCAGTTTCTCAGCAAAAAGTTACTACAACACAGCAAAGGTTATGAAGCATTCGCTTTGAAAATCTGAGACTTTCTGCAACAAACACTTTTTTTTCCCTGTCGCAGTATCCTCCTGCCTGATGACTCTTCTGCTGACAGTGAACTAAATATTGAACAGCCCTTCAAGGGATTTGGCTCTTCACTTCTGAGCTTTTCAAAGAAACTGATAAAATGTCTAATTATTTGAATAATCAAGGCAATGAATATTTGATCACCAACATCAAAGATGAAGCCATAACTCAAGAGCTGAGGTATATGCTTAATATTGCATTACTCATAACACAAAGAAAGTTATAACTTCCTTGAAAATGTGTTTGTGCAAGGTCTTTTGGAAGAGTAGAATGGAGAAATATTGGGTATTAATTTATATATATTTATTTAATTATCCAAAACTTGCCATTATATCATTTGTCAAACTGTTGGATGAAAGAAATCATGGTCAGTAAGGAGAATAACCTCAAACTTGGACCCACTTTACAGCTCCAGTAATGGTCTGAAGTCTAGCTAGATATTGTGAATAATATTAGTTTTTTTACATATTTTTTGTCATATTTCTTATTACTAGTATTTATAATAATCCAGGCATGGAGACTAGATTATCTATTTAGTGTCAATGATGTAATTATGTTTCTGTTTCTGACTGAAATACACTGAAAAGTGACTATGGAACATCATCATTGCCACTACCTGGTAGTTCCTGCTTGTCTTTCTCTTCCCAGCATCCTGAAGAGAAGCCAATTTAGTCCTAATTCCCTTTTTCCCATATCATCCCTCAAGGTTCAGCACCACTGCTAGCACTGATCATTAAAAAATACACTTCGACTTTGATGTGACCTAATGCTCAAACTGGAGCCAGCCAGGAAACAAAGCAGCCATTTCTCTTTTAATATTTCAAACACACCTTCAGCAGTTTGGGGATCTTCCATCAAGAGCAGTTGCTGCCTGGAGAGCCACTGTCAGCTTGATAAAGCCCTGTGCATTCACCTGCCCTGACAAGTTGATCATATCAAGATGCCAGCTTGTTTTGGTTGCAGATAATTAAAGCTATTAACTACTATATATCAAGGTATAGGGAACTGCAAGTGCAGAAAGGCCACTTTATTAGAGCCTGGGCTGACAGAGGAATGTGGATTTGGATCTTTTCCTCCCTTCTGCAGTCCCTGGAACAGATCCTGGTCACAAAAGGCCAAACCCTGGCTCACTCAGGTATGTCCAGGCACAGAGTTTCAGGGCTGGGTTTGCCAACACCCCTTGGCTGGGGCAGAGCAGTGGACAGAGAGAGCCCAGCAACATGCTGAGAGCTCAACATCCAGCTCCCAAGCCCTCTTTTTACACATTTAATCAGTTTCTTGTTCATTGTGCTGTGTGTTTCCACTGATTAGATCTCAAGTCCTGCATCTCCCACTCACATTTAATCTCCTTTTATCAGTTAGATCATGAATATACTGAGCACGACTCTGAGCTTCCTTAATTCACAGAAATATTATGTATTTTCAGCCATATATTTGAGCGTTTTCTGGTGTGAATGTCCTCCCTGTGCAGTGCTCAGGAGTCAGTTATTGCCAGTGCTCTTTGGTGGACTGCAGACATCCTGTTTATTAATCTGAGTGACTGCTCACCAGTCATATTCTCAAGAACTCCTTCACTTCTGCTGCACAGCAACAGAATTTGGGCTTTCTACTTTCTTAAAGACATGTAGCAATATTTCACACCATGCAACAACTCAGTTATGCAGTAAAAAAAACACAAAATCCCCAAAACTTTTGTATTTAAAAGTGACATGTGTTCATTTTTTTGGAATAAATTTTAACAGAAATTAAAATTCATAGCCCCCCTGTGAAGATAACTCCTCCCAAACCTTCCAAAAATTTACAGCTAGACGAAGAAAGTGAGGTCATTGCCTCATTGTCCTGAGGGACATTGGGACAGTGGACTGTGGCAGCATCATTTGGCCATCACAGCTATCCCAAAATGAATGAGAATGAGGGGAAAGGCCACCTGTGTTATGCTGACCTCATTGTGAGTTAAAAGAACAAAATATTATATGGGTTTCATCTCAATTACTAGATCTATAGTGAATAAATTATCCAAGTAATAGGATAAGGAGATTAAAGGAGGTTTATTTACCCAAAGAACTCTCCATTTTTTTGATAGTAGAATTCTTCATTGTAAAAAAAAAACCCCACCTTCATCTGAGAAACAATAGCTCAAATTGCAGATATTCACTAGCAGAGCCAAAACTTGCTTTAATAAAAGGCAACACAACTACTATTATAATTTCTGCTGTTAAGAAATAATTGCAAATTGTACTTGTGCCTGGACCTCCACTTGGAGATCAAAGACCAACTGTAATAAGAAATGATCTCTTATAAAAAGAGGCCCCATTCTAAGGAATGCCTAAAATAAAAATGGTTATCCAGACAAAATATGTGTACAGTCAACTATCCTAGGAGAACAAGAGCAACCCTAGGGCTTCTCACAGAGATTCTGCTACTCTCTTTTATCTTACCATACCTTAAAAGCAGATTTTCTTCCTGTCTCTGCCAACTCTTCCTCAACAGGAGCTCAGCAGGAATCCTCACAGTGTGATCCAGAAGCTGCTCTTGGACCTCCCAGTGCCTTGAGTCCACTGATGATGGGAGAGAGGGTGTTGATGCTGAGAGGAGTGGCAAACCACAGCATTAACACACCCCAAGAAAAACCTAAATAAAGAATTGTAAGCATTCACATGAGATAAAAAAAAGAAATTCAAGGTAATTTATATATAGCTTGGCTAAAACATAAGGCAGGGAAAGCAGCCAGCAGATATTTTAAGGCCAGGTTTGCCTAGGAAATACTTAGAATGGAAATACAATGAACTATGAAAAATTTCATAAATTGGAGAGATCAAATCAAGGGAAAATTAAAAAAAACCCTGAATTTGACAGCAAGGCTGCATGGTTGCTTCAATATGATTTCGTGAGGGAAACACTCAAACCTGTTTCACTGGAAACAGTAAAACACAAAACGAGTTGGGCAAAAGCAGGAGAAAATGCACTGCAGAGAAAGTGCAGCAGTCAGAGCGTGAGAGCATTTCCATCCCTTAATTACCCATTTTCTGACTGGTGTTTTACTGTGATTCTTTTTTCCCCCTCTGAAACTACAAACCTCCCACCACAAGAACATCCAAAGCCCTGCCTGGGACACTGATGCCATTTTAACTTACCTGGCTGTGCCATTTGTGTCTCAAGTCCTGCCCCTGGACAGAGCCAGCAACTGGAGTTATGTCCTGAAAAAACAGGCAGAAATTAACTGCTCTATGATGAGACATGAAAATGTAATCCAATCTTGAGAATGTGTGATAATTTCCCTAGTCTATTTTTATAATTGAATGGAAAATATTCTTGAACATTTCACATAGATTATTAAAGAACACTTAATTTATGCTGCTAAGTACTGCCTTAAAATACCTTTACTGGAGTCTTCCAAATGACAAACACCTGTCTTATCATCCACACCAGGAATAGGTTTCCACCAGGCCATAATGACAAAATGATAATTTGTTAGGTTCTGAAAATCATCACAGAATTAACTTTTTAATATCCCAAAGTCACTGTTGCTTAATAAGTCAGAGGCTTTGAGAATGAAATTAAAGCATAAATCCCATTCTACTTCAAAAAAAAAAAAAAAGGAAAAGGGAAAATAAAAAAGGGAGATTGCATAGTAGAAAACAAATGGTCAGTTGTGTTAAAAATAAAAAGATTTCCTGATGATGTCAGAAGTCTGTGTACCATGGCATGGAAAGAGATGCAGCTGATGCCTGATGGGTTTTTTTGTCCTTTTTCCATTATACTTTTACACTCTTTTATATATCCTTTTACCCTTCCCCATTCCTGTACTTTTTACTCCCTGTATCTCAACCCTATAACCCTTGTACCCTTGTCCTGCTCAGAATTCTTTGGGGAAGACAAAACATCCCCACACTCTCAAAAGCATGATGCACCAACCTTGAACAGAGCCCCATCACTGAGACATGTTTTTTGTAAACTAAGTAGTAATCTTTCGGGGGAGGGGCAATTTTAATGAGGGGGCAATTATTTCATTTGTTAGACTTCTCATTGGAGACTTTTAGATAAGTATGCTAATCTAGGGGGTCCATAAATTGTATACGGGGGATATCGTCGGGGCTCGAGTGATTGTGGTGCACCTGGAATCCTATTAAACCAAGGTAATACCCTTTTCCTATACTGTGTGTCTGTGTCTCAAATTTTTATCATCATTAAAGGCATCACAGCTGCTGTGGCTCAAGTGTGGGAAGACACAGAGCTCCTGCAGCATCACCAATTTATGATTTACAGCAAAACCCAGGCAGGAGACACAGAGTTGTTTGATACCTCCCTGTTGTGTTCAGCCTGGGCTGGCAGCCTCATTCAGAGTAACCTGGGTGTTCCTGTGCTGACTGGTAGGTCCAGAGGTGCAAATTGCAGCAAAAAGCTACTCAGTCTGTCGAGGTGAAAAGCTATTTCTACCCCAAATCTCTCTTCCTGTGATGGGCCATGAACACCTGCTCAGCAAGTGAACTCCTGCAGAGTTCACTGATGTCTCCAGGCTTTGGATCACATTTATGCCGTTGATAAGCAGGAATTTGATCTCTAGCTACACCTCAGTTCAAACTACAGATACCACAAGGTGAGATGCCATAGTTTCAATTACTTTTCTTCAATTGGGTGTGTGTAAGAGAAAGAGCAAATAAAATAGACAAAACTGCTGTTATTCAGAAGACACCCCAAGAAACAGCAAGACAGGGAAAGATTAAATGTGACAGGGACTCCCTGGAGGGCTTTGCAGGAGTTAGGGAGGATATTTTTTAACCCCAGCACATCTGAAACTGAGAATCTGAGGCAACAAAGGAATAGCAGTAGTTCAATAACAGGTAATTTTTTTCTCAATTCATCTGAGAAATGGTCTGGAGAACTATTTAAAGCACAGTGGAACATTATACAAATAATACTTCCTTGGACAACAAAAGGAAAAGCATGCCTAATGTGTGAGAGGAAATTGCTAGAGAAGCTCAGATAATGCCTTTTGTTGATTTGTCTTAATAGTGACTGCAATTGTAGAATGTGTCTATGTGCTATGAATAGATGCTGTGAATAAAATTCAGGTACCCTGCTAGTCAGTTTTTCTTACCAATAAATACACACCCCAGAAAACACTCCCCTGTGTGGTGAGCAGCATTTAGTCCATGCACTTTGCACAATTGATGGAATTACAATGGAGATTCATTAGAGGCTCCCTTGGATGTGTATTTGCCACTGCTGAGTGTCCTTGGGCAGCTCTCAGGCTGCTCTGGGTCAGCCAGAGGAAGGATGCAGCCAGAGCCCAGCTGGGAAACAGGTGTGCTGGAACAGAGGGATCCGTGAGCTGAATTCCACAGCTGGACACACCTCTGCCACTGAGCTCTCTCTCTGCTTGGAAAAGGGAATGTGGAGCAGGCTGTCACAGGTTTTGGTCTCTCCAGAATGAAAGGGGAAGCAGATCCTGTTTAACATGGAAAAAAAAATATTTAGTGACACCCAGTGATGTACTAACTGAATATTTATGTATTAATACCACATAAAACTGACTTCAGATGGTGCAAGCCACGTTTGGTTCAGTTGATAGTCTAAGTAATGCTTCTGCTTCATTGTTATTGTGCTTGAAGCCCTTCATTCTTCCCAAAAATATCTGGGCAGTTTGGTGTTACCAAACCTGTTAGCTGAACAGCCCATTTGCTGTCCTCTTGTTCTATTTTGAGAAAGAGTCAACAATTTCTTTCTCCTAATTTCTTTATTTATAATTGCACAGAGCTGTGTCATATCACCCTGACTCATCTGTTTTCCAGCTCTAGGCTTACTTGGTTGTTTTCTTTGACAAAGAAGCAATTCAATATGTTTGCTCATCCTTCTCCCTGACTGGAGTTCTTTTATTTTCTCTTTCCAGATGAGAAAAGATCTAAATAAATACTACCCAGAGACCTCTTACTTTCTTTGAAGACTGCAGTGATCTTTTTAACAGTGCTGTGTAAAAATGACATATGTGAAATACAATGAAATTTGTTGAGACTTCCAACACTGAAGATTAAGTAAATATGATTTTACTCTCTGTACTAAATCTGCTGATGAAGAAGCTAAATTCTGATCAGCAGCAGTTACAATAACTAGCTTGCCTGGTTTTCTCAGGCTGGGGATAATTCTGCCCTGGAGATGCCACTGGTTGATATCTTTTTGCCATGACAGATGTTTAAGCTGATACTTCCTTAGATGAGAAGACTGAAAATAGACTTAACATCATTTGATGGAAATCCCCCAACATCAACAGAAAAAGTCCAAACCCCAAACCCTTTATCTTACCTCTCAGACAGTACTTTGGCAGCCCTATATATGATAATGTAAGAATAATTGCTTATTACATTTCTGCTGTAGCATACAAGCATTGTGTAATTCAGCATTAATGTCTGACAACCCAGCTGTCATCTTTCCAAAAATACTTGCTCTCTAACTGCTGTAGCTGCTACTGCTTCTACTTCAAACCAAGGCAAGAGATTCTGCTCCAGGGCATTTTGACAGGGTGTTATCTTTTGAAAAGACAGATGTTTGTGCTGCAACTGTCTGGTGGTTTTAAGGCTTATGCACATGTTTCAATAAATAAGTGCTAAATTACTTGCCAGGCTCTGAGTTAAAGTGGACTTCTGGAGAAATATGTAGGTGACACCCATAACTTAGAGCAGCATGTTCCCAAGAAAAGTTTTGAATCACCTTTGAAACAAACAACATGAAAAGCCAAGAAGCTCTGGCTTAAATGTTTGTGAATGTGGAAAGACACTTAGAATTTATAAAATAGATGGTGGTGTCATTTTCTGCCCTTCTTCATTTCATTTCCCAAGAGAAATACTTCAAAGGGAGGGCAAATAATTCCTCCCCTTATCAGGGATTTTATTATTCGAAGTAGTATGTTGGTCCTTGTTGACCCAACTTTGATTTGTAAGCTGATGATGAAATTAATTTGGCCTTTGGTGTAACCACAATTAACTTCTCCAGAAGGGAGGTGATTCCATGTCTTGTCTCTTTGGAAGGAGCAGCCCAGGACCTTGATGTTGTTTGAGGATTGAATAGCCTCATGCCAGGCTGAAGTGGTTTGTCTGCCTCTGGCTGATTCTCTGCCCTGGGTGGAATTTCACCTTGGCAGATAAATTATGGAAATTCTCTCTCGTCAGGATAAATGACTATTATCTGGTAGGGATTTAATTCCTCATTCAGATTCCTCATAATGGACCAAACAAAGACCTGGAGAATGACACTGATTGAACAGTGTTTAATATTCTTTAGAAAGCCTGGTTAACCTGTCACTGCTAAATGAGTATGTGTTGGGTCTCTGTGTACTTTAGACTCTGTCTTGTAGTAATAAATGGAAGTAGGAGAAACTACCTGAGCTTGAAAACAACTTACAAGGAAACACATGAAACTCTCCCCTCCCTCTGGTAATCTGGTAATTGCTTACTGAATGAAGGATGGGGAGGAAGAAAGAGAGGAAAAAAAGAAAAATAGGGATCCCATTTTTTAAAGTATTCTGAAACAGTCTTCTGCTATTAACTTACCAGAACGCCAATCTGAGGACTCTGATTCTGGGAAATTTGCTCAGTAGGATCGCTTTCAGTCATTCTGAAATTTAAGTCATTCTGAAATTTAAGTCATTCTGAAATCAGATAAGCAAACATAGGAGAAATAATTCAGAAAATTCATATGAGATGTGGGGAGGCAGTTAAATATACAGTACAAAGTAAAAAGCCCAATGAAAATACAATGCCTTTTGTATAAATAAATAAATATTTATGTACATGTATATATATATATGTATGCACATATATACAAAAACCTTATGAGACCTCAAATTTGCAAGCTGTTCTGTATAAAGATTTAACATATATAAAGTAACTCCTGGGACAAAAAAAGACTGCTTTGCAAGTTAGAACCTAACAGTATTTCTCCTTATGCCAACTTGTCCACCCTGTTCAGTGAACCACATGCTTAATTTTATTTTGGACATTATGAAAATAGAATTAATGAAAAAAAGCTCAATTGTCTGGAGCTGGAGCTCTGATCGGGTCTGATATTTTCTGCCCTGCTAGGAGCTGGAGAGGGCCATGGGTGTTGGCAGCTGCTCATTGGTTCCAGAAGCTGGAAGATAATTTTGTTGGAACCATTTTGCTTTTCTTTGCAATCAAGCGAGGCCACATGAGCAGGTTCCTATCTGGGCAGCAGAGTAGTTATCAGTAGATCAAGTTTTTACTTCTTCCTTTTCCTCTGACCAGCTGTTCAATGCAGTATGAAAAGCTGCAAGTTTTCCCCAGGGAGAAAAAAGAGAAAGAAAATTTTTTTAAAAGAAGAAAATATGGAAGCATTTCAACATTAAAACACTTTGATTACTTTTTTGCTAAAAAAAAAAGAAATAAAAATGCCTTGTATGCTTTTTTCAGCACTCATCCTGGTTTAAAGTATATGGAAGAAATTAAATAAAGCAGGGATTTGCTAACAGCTGGAGAGGTTTGAACGTGCACCCTCTTACTTTTGTCAGGAAAACATTGGCCTGCAGCCCCTGCAGGATTGCAGAGATTTGAGATAATCTTCGAGGAGATGTGTGCTTGCTCTGCACATATGCTCTGCTTTCAGAATAGGCTGCAGCAGGTGATGTTCTCTCCAGCTCCACTCCTCCCATTTCTTCTGAGGATTTGCCTTCCTCAGTGGGTGTCTGATGTTGCACTGTGTGTCCTAGAAATAAGTAGAAGGTGACTTGTCCTGAAGCACAGCTCTGTGCAGGTCATGCATGTGCAGGGGGCTGTAAAATGGAAAGCTCAAAGGGGAATCAAAGTCAGGTTGGGTGAGGCTCTGAGCAACCTCATCTAGGGGGTGAGATCTTGGAAAGAAGTGAGCTTTAAGGTCTATTCCAACCCAAACTGTTCTGGGATTCTATGAATGAAGCACAAACACACACAGTTCAGACTCCTTCACATCCCTTCCACTGCAGTGCAGAGGGGATATGGAGTTTCACTGCTGGAGAGGGAAATTCAGCTGCTCCAGGTGCTCTCAGAGGCAGATCCATGACTCTTCATCAGGGGTGTGCTGTGCCAGCCGTGCATCTGCACTGCTCTCCATCTCTTCTCCATCTGTCCCTTCTCTATCCTTTCCTTCCTCCATCCATCCATCCATCCATCCATCCATCCATCCATCCATCCCTTCTTCATCCACTCTCCATCCCTCTCCTTCCCTTCTCCATCCCTTCTCCATCCCTTCTCCATCCCTTCCTTCTCCATCCCTCTCCATCTCTTCTCCATCCCTTCTCCAGGGGTTCCCACAGCTCCTTCAGGGAGGATGACTGACAGTGCCCCAACAGCAATTCTTAATTCTTTTCCAACTTTGACAATTAATAACTAATAAGTCCTATATAATCAAATAGGGTTTCAGGACCGTGGTTTGAACTCAATTTACTGTACTTTCATAACTGTAATTCTTTTCTTTTCCTTCCCCTGAAGGCACCCTCTTCCTTGAATTCTGGGAGGTGAAGATTAAGCTGACAGATGGTATCAGCAGAAGAATGATTATGAGTTTTAAAAACCTTGATATTTTGGCTTAGTACACCATTTTTCATGCAAACACTGACATGGATATTAGCATCCAATTAAAAAAGTATAAAACCATGCCATTCTGTTACAGTTTACATTACAATCATTAAATGTTTCATTAAAAATACTAAGAAGGGCTGCTCTGAAAGGGATAAAAATCAATGATCTATATATCACTTCTGCTGCTTTGTTCTTCTGGCACAATGTGGCAGTGAAAATGGACTATAAAGGTCCTTAAATTGTTCTCTTAATCTGAGTTGCTTTTTCCATTTTTGTGTTCTGTCTTTACCAAAGGATCAATTAATATCAGGACACACTATCTGGTGTTAAGGGAGTGTTAGTAAGGCAAAACATTAACTCTTCTGTGTTCATAGAGTATTTCCAAATAGTGAAACAGACATTTATTCCTGTAGGATAAGTTATGTCTAAACATACACCTCTTGTTAATTGGACAAGAAGTGTCACTGATATGTTTGCCTTCTATTTAAACACCAAAACCTTCTGATGGTCTACAGGCAAATGCTTTGGAATGTCCTTTGTTTACTGTTTAATTTTGTTTTCCCTAGGAAGACCAATTTTCCTGGAATTTCCATTGAATAATATCACATCTGTTTTATTAGAAGTAATGCTCTGACTTGTTTAATATCACCACATTCACATCACCTTTTAAAAATAAGGACCAAATGGAATGAATTCATAAAGTACCAAAGGTTAGAGTACAACCTGAATCCCAGAACATCAACTGGCCCTTAGTTGACCAAAAAATCCCAACCCTTGCTAAGGAGGCATTGCCAAATTGTTTTAAAGGACAACAGAACATCAGAGTTGAGTTTTTTAATTGGAGGTGCTGAGGCTTATTTATTTTATTTCATTTGCACATGGGTTGGTAACAAGGCTGCCCTACAAGGCCACCCTTCACTGTAATTCCTAATAAACATTGCTTTTGATACCAAAATTACTTGTAAATGCTTTAAGATTTGAAACATTGGTATAATAACCAGAGGCCTGGCAGACCTTGCAAACTCCTCTTGTAAAATTTTCAGACTAATGTACATTTTTATGGTTGGTATAAAGGGTAGGATATAGTCTAATTTCATGCAATGGCTAGAAGCTAATGCTAACAAATTCAAATTCAAGGGAGTATATTACAGATAGGTAGCCAGCAGGAGAGTTTACATAGGGAAGCAATGGATACTTATACACCTAAAATCCCTATAGGAATTAGTAATTTTATTTAAAGAGCAAATATTTTAAATCTTCCCTTCCAAAAAGTCAAAATACCATCACCTCAAAAAGTATGCAAAAAAGGATGAAAAAATCAGAACATTTTTTCTTAAGTGAAATATTTTGAGATCTTTTTACAACATTGTTCCAGGGCTTTTACCAGTTCCCACACTGTATCATTAGAGGTATTGTGGAACATTCCAAGAAGAGCCATGTGGGAACATAGTGTGGACAATGCTAAGAAACCCCAGCTGCCTGCTCTGTAAAAAATAAAGAATCTGAGGATTCATGCTACAACATTTAGAACCTCCCGTGGTTTTTATTCCTCAAACACAAGGCAGCAGTTTTACAATATCACTTGGTACTGAGTGACCTGTTCTTTTCTGCTGGGTTTCAGCCCTGCAGGATGCAGACAGAGCTGCTCCTCAGCTTGGAGATAAGGATAGAATGGATACTCCCTTGTGGATCAGCCCAGTGCCAAGAGAGAGGTGAGCAAAGAGGGAAAGCTCCCAGTGTCTCCTCACGGTGTGTCTGCCATTTCTCTCACTCTGGTAAACAAAATCTGAGGGAGAACACATTAGAGAGCAACCAGACTAATGATCTGCAGAGAGCCTTGTGTTAATGTTCTCTCTTTACACTAAAAGTATGCTTTTAGCTAAATGCCTTTTCAGTTCCCTTCCTGGGCACCTAAATGGATAAAAGGGTGATAATGGCACTTTCATTATTTTAGGAACATATTTGCACCTTAACAAAAGAGGTCTTGGGGGGCACAAAAGATAGAGAGGCAAATGCTTAAACTAATGGAAAAATGTTTTGTGGATCATGTAAGAAATGAAAATATAAACCTCTATCAAATTCATATTAAAGAAGAAAAAACCAAAAATGGTAATAAGTTTATAAAACAACAGTAAAACTTTACCCTATCATTGTATGAAAAAGCCTATTTCAGTAAGTTTTCAGGAAAAAACTTGCAGGAAAGTTTCTTGGACAATCAGAAACTGAGGAATTTTCTTTTGTGACAGATATCATCTCTTAAAACAAAGACTTCACGTACATATAGACCAGCAACTTTGACCCACCAATCTATTTAAAAATTTGTGGCTCTCTGATCTTAGCCTATTTAAAGGTATGCATTTGTAAGGAAAATTTAAATAAAGGTTATCCTCTCTGATACATTAAATTTATTAATGAATTATTGAGTGGTCAGATTCTGGTCTTGGATTCTTCTGGACTGTTCTCAGTGCAGTGTCCAGAGGATGCAACTTCTCAAATCTAACAGAGGAACACAGGAAAAATTTTCCCTTCAGATGGACCTTCTTAATTTGGTGATCAGCACAAGCTGATTGGAAAAAAGAAACCTTGCAAAAAAGAGGAAAACAGAGGATAAAATCTGAAGTCAAAATTTAAAGCAATGCAAAGCACTGAAATATGCCAGCATTTGATCTAAGGAGCCTACAGAATTAGCATAGTGAGCATATGTTCATGTTCAAAGATAACAGACATTTTTGATAACCCTCCCTAAACTTAGCTCATATCTGATTTACATATTTAAATGTTCCTCTTTTTTTTTTTTTTTTTGGAGGAATGACTTAAATCAGGGTCACCTTCATCATTTGTACAAAAATATACACACAGCTTTCATTTATATAAATGTTTAACTACAAATATTGCACCTCAATTTCTACATAGTAAATCTGTATCAAATTGCTCATTTTCTTATCCAGTAATTTTTGTAATGCATAATTGTATTTTCCTTCTCTGCATAAGTGTCAAAATTCTGTCTGCAGAAATGATAGTTGAATCTCATTCTTCCACATCTGAGTTCATTATTTGTTGGATCTGTTTTCTCCTCCATAATCTTACTAAGTCCTCCTGGTCAGCAGCAATCTGTCTGATTTCATGTTTTTATCATAACTTTTATATTTCCAGGAAAAGTATTGGGAACTCATAATTCTAGCCATGATAAAGATCTTGATGTGGACAGGCAAAAAGGGTGATCTAATAGCATAAATCTCATCATTCCATTAAAAGCATAGGCAAATGCCTGAAAAACCACAATCGCAAAATTATCTTAAAACATTGTGGAAGCATCTTGAAAATGCAGATGTTTTCTTTCTTTTTTTCCTTTTTATCTATGGCACTTGCAGGAACCATGGCACTCATGAGTACAACACTGGAAGATTCACAATTTTACCTGTAAAGAATAAATTTTAAAAGTCATGCCTTCCTAAGCAGCTGTGTGGTTAGCAGTGATGAAGTACCAGGGCCTGATGTAACATTTTAGCTGTGACCATTTCTATCTGATCTTTGGCAGAAACACAAATCTGTGTTTCCAAGCTGGCCTTTGCTATAGACACATTTCCATCCAGAACAAGCTGATCCTCCTGCTTTACTCACCTCTCCAGCTGCACTCCTGACTTGGAGGATAACAACACTCTGTAATTGGAGCTTGGCAGGGCTGTGTGGATCTAAATCCTTCTTGGAACTGATGGGGAAAGTATCTTCTCCCTTTGTTTTATTTTTGGGATTTTTTTGTTTGGTTGGTTTTTTGGTGGTTTTTTGTTGGTAGTTTTTTCCTTTGTTTTGTGTTTTGTTTGTTTGGTTTCTTATCTGTTAGTTTTTTTGAGGTTTTTTTGGTTGGTTGGTTGGTTTTCATTTGTCTGTTTGTTTTTTCCCAAGTGAGCTCTGATTAGGTTACCAAGTCAAAATTCTCCATCAAGATACCACAAATACTCCTATGAGGATGGAGAAAATCTCACCATTTGTGTGATGGAAAGCTGGACATCTAACGAGGTCAATTTTGGAGCTGTGTTTGTGTTCCACATGTAATTACCCTCCACAGGCCAGGGAAGCTTGCCAAGGGCACTGCTGTAGCTTTTTACAGCAGGTTAGGTACTTATATTTTATATATGAATATCTAAAGACACTTCAGGGCAGTACTGGAGAAGCACACTGCATTACTTGCTGTGCCGGTGGATATGCAGCTTCCATGGCTTCAAACAATGTTTTCTCTTTATTGGGAAGTTTTACAAGTCCTGCATCCATTTTTCCACTTTGGCTACACTGCTAAAAAGCCCCAAAATACAGCACACAGTGTTTGGGAGCGTGCATTAGCTCTGCTATCATTCCTGCTCTTGGTTAAGGAAATCCCCCAGGTGATTTGTCAGTGTTATGAAGCTCCCACAGCGAGTGCAGCCATCCATGGCATGCAATGTGCCAGTGCTGGGTGTACCTGCCTGCCTAGAAAGGCTTGGGGCAGTGGATGAGCTCATTACAGGGTTAGATAAGCATTTTAAGGCTGTTTTTGCTGTTTCCATACTCAGCCTGATGCACTGGCTGCTGGAGGCACTTCCACACTGCCAGCACCAAACGGGGATTAGTTTGATTCTTTCCCACTGTGAATATTAGAAAATATACCAAAGAATATCCAAGTGTTATGATACTAACTGCACCTTCTGCATGTGAAATAACTGGGCTTTCAGAGTGAAACAACCCCTCGATTTCCACTCCCTACAGCTCCTGGCCCCTCTCTAGCAGAGCTATTGCCATTGAAAATCTTCCCCTCACCTGCCCCTAATGCCATGTTCTCCATTCCCTGCCTGGCTTGCCCCAAAATGTGAGACTCCCAGGGGTGGCTGCCCTGGCTCTGGGATGAGAGCAGAGGAGCATCCAGAGGGCAGCAGCACTGAGCACCACACTCTCCTTGGCAGGTCACCCAGGGAAAGCCACTTGAGCTGAAAAGAGAGGGAGAAGAAGAGACACAGACAGATGGGGGCTGGAGAAGCACAAGTTTTGCATTCAGTTGCCTGGGCAGGTGCATGTGCAGGTTCCAGATAAGAATCACTGAATTTTAAGCTTGGAAAATACCTCTGAGATCATCCAGTCCAGTTATGAACCTTACAGTACCAGATCCACCACTCAACCATGTGCCCAAGCACCATATCCATGCATTTTTTGAACACTTATTATGTGGCACAGCTACCAGAGAGGGAAATATTTTACATCAGGCTGAACTGAACAATGTTTGATATTAAGCAGCTCTACAACCCATGGTTTAAGAGGACAACATCATTGAAACAAGAGGTTTGGACTCAAATGAAGGCTATACATTATAGGAGTGTCTCTAGTGAGAAAGGCCCAAAGGACTGCACTGAGAATGGGCTCAAATTTAGCCTGGATAATGACCTTCTACTACCACTAATCTAGTATATGGCACAAGAGTACAGCAAGCAAAGTTACAGATTTTTCTTTTCTGTAATCACAAAAGCAATAAAATGAGATATTCCCAAGCTTCCCGTGTTCATATGAAAGAAAAACATAATTTTAAAAACAAAGACCTATATTTGAGTTCCAATTTTTTCAGGCAGGCTTCAAATCTTAGAAGTGTAAAATAACAAAAAATTACCTCACAACAAAAAGAACTGCCTTTTATTTGTTCCCTTTTTCACTTAGGTCCAAAAGCCTGCTGATGTTTCATTCATCTGCATCAAATTAAGTTCGGGTGGGAGGCTGGGCTTATTTGCTTTCTTTTCTCCTAGGAAGGCTGACCTGGTTATTGAACATATCTTTGTGGTAAAAACTAAAATGTAACTTCCTTGGTGCTGCTATTTTCCAACAGATTGCACAGTTCTGCATTCCTAGGTTATCAAAATATTCTTATATGAAAACCTTAAGTGGAAACATGAAATGAAAGAAAAATCTTTGTATCATTCTTATGCTATGAAGAGTAATTTAATTATTGTTTAATCTGATAAGTAAGCAAATATTTATTGAATATTAAAGTCCTTAAATTGCCACATAATTATATTTTAGGCTTAACTAGTTTAGTTGCCTCCAATATACCAGTCTTTATTCTTCTGCAAGAGTATATCCTAGTCTTCATTCTTTATCTTGTAAATATTAGACATTTCGATGTTTGCCTGGTGCCACCCTATGTTCAGTGTAGAGTTCTATTACAGAGAGGAAGAAATGGGGCTTGCAAATATAAAATCTCCCAGGTTGCCTTGGGGTAAGTGTAATACTTAAATGCAACAGTTATTGTAATGAAGCTGATAATTAAACCATACACACAGGCAAGGTGGAGGATGGTGGAATTCACTGCTCCAGAGCTGTATTTGAGCTGCCAGGGAGTAAAGGTTAACTCTTGTCTCACTGAATCCAAAGGCAGATTTACCACAGCGAGAGATGAACAGGCAGCTCCTCTCCTGACACACTCATTCCTCTGTAAACACCAACAGCTGGACTAACTTCAAAGTTGGCTCTTTTAAGCTTTAAATATGTGTTTATGCAAGCAGCCACCATTTCCTGCACTAGGTGGGAAATGCTGCAAATGGTAGTTGAAAAAATAGCAAAAGCTCTGGCAGTTGCACCAGCAAGAGACACTTTTCAGCAGGCGTTTGATGGAGCTTTCAAGTCTCATTGCTCCTGTATTTCCATGATTTGAGGTTCCAGCAAAGTGATCAAAATATGTATATTACCTTATTGAAAAACGAAACAAAACAAAGAAAAAAAAATACTAAATACGTTGAATAGTTAGCATTCACAGCAAATTACAATTCATGATATTCCTCCCTTCGTTTTGTTCATTTTCTGGCTTCTGAAAAGTAGGAATGCTGCTGCCTCAGTAATATTTACAGCACATGGTAAAACTGATTTCTCTGTGATCAAAATCCCCTCATTTTTTTCCTTCCCTGCTTATTCTTAAACACAATATTGCTCTCAGTTAGGCTGCATAATAAAAGGATGTCTAATAACAGCAACTTCTTGTTTGTGTTCTTCACATCACTGACATTTAGGGAATTATTTTATAATGGCATAATAGGGTTCATAGAACATTTTCAATAGAAGTAGATGGTCACAGTTTCACTCCTCCCTAGTATTTCTAATGCATTTTACATTAGTTGTACTTTAATTAGAAAATTATATCCGTTGGAATAACAGACTGTGTGTGCTACTTTTTCCTGGGATGGAGCTAATTTTCTCCATAGAGCTGACATGGGGCTGTGTTTTGGATTTGTGCTGGAAAGTGTTGATAGCACAGGGATGTTTTAGTTATGCCTGAGCAGCACTTACACTGTCAGGGCCTTTTCTGCTCCTCACCCCCTCCAGCAGCTGGGGGGCACAAGGATTTGGGAGGAGCTGACCCCAAGTGACCCAAGGGGATCCCATACCCCATGGGGTCATGCTCAGCTGGGGAGAAGGAAGGGAGCACATCACAGGGATGGTGTTTGCCTCCCCAAGCCACCCTTGGGAGTGATGGAGCCCAGCTTTCCTGGGGATGGCTGAACACCTGCCAGGACATGGGAAGCAGGGAATGAATTCCATGTTTTGCTTCACTTGTGGGCTTTTATTTGCCCTATTAAACCGTCTTTAACTCAACCCACATGTTTTCTCCCTGTTACTGCTCCAATTCTCTCCTCAGTCCCACTGGGGAGCAGCAGATTGGTGAAACTGAGTTGCTGGCTGGGGTTGAGCCATGACACCTTGAAAAAGTGATCCTTTCTTGAAACACAGCATGAGTGCTTTCTTCATCTGTAAAAGGGACAAGATCAATATTTAATTACCTCATGAGGAGCTGGGAGAGCTGCCTAAGGACACCATGCAAAGGGCTACTGAACAGCTAAAGAGAGAGCAAATTCTGCTCTTATTCAAGAGGTGCAAAGCCTCAATAGGAAGGTGTGAGCTGTGCAGCCAAGGCTGTGAGACACCTCCCCGGGGCAGTGGGAGCAGTGGTTCAGCTGTGACACTTTGGAATGGCCTTGCCCAGCTCCAGGAAAGGTGTGAACATGAGGCACAGAGGTGGTGTTAACCCTCACTCCTCCTGTGCTGCAGCATCAGCACCAAGAGAGGTGCCATGAGTTACCCAAAGTCCTGTTGTGACTTCATTCTGCTGGCAGAACTTACCTTGAAATGACTTTCTGGAGTAATTCCAGATATGTCACAGTGTTATGCACATAATAATTGGAACAAAGCATTTATTGAGCTACGTGGTTTATGTACTGCTTTGTGTCCATAAACTAAATGAATTATTTCTTTTGTGCTAAAAATGTTCAGTGTGCCTTGGATGCCATATATACGGCAGAGTAAGACATTATTTGAAACAAAATAAAAAATATTTACACATATCACATTTATAAACATTTTGAATTCCTTCTCTTCCTTCTTTGAAATTGTGTTCTATATTTGCAGTTGAATCATTATGCTAGATTCTCCTTGGCACACAAACTCATATCCTTTTACAAGTCAGTTGGCTGCCTTATAGTGCATCACTGTATTGGAAAATCACAGCTGGTGAGAAGTGGCACATCATGGAAAAATACAGAGCATTTTACAGATATTTTAAATTCTGAAGTGGGCATTTGGGGAAAGACAGTGGAGAACCCTTGTCAAACAAAAAGTGCATATGCACAAACTCCTCTGTGCCAAGAAACTCTGGATAACTCAAGAATGCTGCCTGCAGTGTACTTCAAACCCCCTCTGACAAATCCTGAAAAACCTGAAACAAGGGGCAAAGCAAACTGTGAGCCAAAGTCTGGTCAGAAGCTTAAAAACTGAAACAAAGAAGGCAAGCATTTAGTCTGCATTGTAAGAAACCAATATTCTCTATTGCTATTTCTTAGTGACCAGTTGAGTTATGCTTGGAAGAGAGATCTGAAAATCAAAAGCCTGGTAGAAAAGGAGAATAGTGTTGGCTGTCAATCCTTCTAGTCCTGTCCTTCCTACAGCCAGCAGTGACACCACCAACAGCAGAGGGTGAAATTCCTGGCTCTGGCAATGCAGCCTAGAAAGAATGGGCTGGCTGCATCTGAATAAAAAGTATTATAAGACCAAGGGCTTAATAAATTGATTATTTCTGGAGAAAACACCTTCATTCACACAACACCTGACAGTCACTCTGCAGATCCACACAAGGACACTTTGTCATTGTAATGCCTGGAATTAAGCACTGAAGCCACCAGGATTTCTGATGATGCCTCCATGCATTTTTGGCTGAGTTTGTTTTAAAAAGAGCTCTCTGACATTACTAATCAGCAAAGCAAATCTTCCTTACTGTTCAGGGTAAACTGCTGTGTGCCCAAGTGGCCAAGAAGGCACCAAGAACATGCCAGTCTATAAGTCAACCACCTTAGGGGCAAGAAATGTCCTCCAAAGAAACAAAACCATTAACTGCCTCGACAGAGCTTGTTGCAGCTTTTTACAGCCACCAGGATAAGGACACTGGTGTCCCCAAGCTGTCCAGATACTGTCATGTTCTGTCCTGTTGAACAGAGCATTTTCACATGGAAACTTTTCCATCAATGGAAAAGGCCCTGAAAACAGAAATGTTCATGTGGACCATTCATTTTTAGGACAGTTAATCATAATTGATCCTTACACAATGAATAGTAAATAAGAGTTATTATTAATAATGAATAATAAGGCTGAATTATAATGGTGTGTTTATTAGGCTATCAATAATTAACAAGGATTTGCCATTTACTGTAAATACTTTTGCTCTTTCTGTTGCAACTCTGGATGGCACAATTTATATGGTAATTTTGTATGAAACAGCCCCAATTACAGCATGGCTATTACAATAGAGTAGAAGCAAATGATGACTTTATCAGTTTTGTTAACTTTTTCATTTTATTCATTGTCAGCACAGCCTGCAATGTAAACATGATGTAGAGAAAGGAATAAAAAAGTTCTGTTCAAGCCTAATAACTTTGGATGGTAATTTAAGTTCCCCCAAGCAACCACATGGCAGAAATAAATACACTGGGACAGAAATAAAGGCAGACAGGTCAGCATAGGATGGAGCAGAAAAAAGGGTATCAGGGTTTGTTAACTAAAAATGCCACTAGTTAAAATAAAAGTCTGTATTTTCAGTCATTGTATTACTTGAAGAGAATTTCCACTAAGCTGTCCACAGTATTTAACAGTCTTGAAAATTTTAGGAAACATAGCCCATCTTTAAAAATATTTAAAAACAATTCTACAATCCTGTCAGAATCTGCAGCTTTGATATTAATAATCAGTCTTCTCAGAACCGCCTTAGATGAACCTGGTGGCACACAGATGGCAAGTCATTTCCATGATAAAAAGGAGAACTGGCCCATCTCTGGATCCCCAGGGGGTGCCATGACCCATTAGCAGAGGAAAGACGACCTTTACTGAATAATAATTGAGAACTATTACTAAGATAATTACAAAACCAATTGACTGCCAGAAGGCCTAGACCTTGGCTCTCCAATTTATATAGCAACTGCTGGTGATCTGCACAGGAAAAAAAGACAGGCTTAGGGTTCACAAACACCATAACCTCAACATCTGCCTGCCATCTAAAGATAATGATCTGGTATTAATTAATTTGAACAGTGCAGTCATTGCAGAGGTAAACTCCATCACAAATCAGACACTTAACATAACCTGAAGTTATCATGTTTTCATCCAGCCTGTATTAACAGGAAGAATGCTCTCAGGTAAATTAAACTGTTGCAGGTCACAACATGAAAATGAATTAAGTTAATTTTCTTTAACAGGGAACACGATTGTGACTTGCGTTGGATGCTGTACCAGTAAACATGATAAAAGCTTTTTTAAAAATGCATTGCAAAATGTTCCTATCGTATCATTTCCTAGTGCAGACACCTGCTACTGCTTTTTCAGGTTCTCCCCTCTACAGGAAGGAGGAGACAGAAGGTAGTGGCCTTTGAACGAGAACTTTTTTAATTTGTGGGGTTTTCTGTTTGTTAATTTTCAAAAGAGGAATTTCTGGGAGCAAAACTATTAAAGGCTATATTTGGTGACTTACCACCAATCCTCTGTGGGAGAAATCCTGGGCAGCACTAAAAATCCATGTTCCTGAGCTTCTCCCATGTCCTCTGCAAGCATACAAAGTATAAAAAAATACAGTCAGCACATCATATATGTTTGCTGATTGGATTTCCAATATTATCCTTCCTTACGCAAGAAGGATATTTTGAAGAAATGTTCAAAAGCAGAAAGATTTAGCAACTTAGTGCCAAGTTTCACACCTGAGAACTGATCTTTAAGAATGTAGAACATCAGAAATACCTGGAACTTGGAAACAGCTGAAATTACTGTGACAAATGCTTTGGATAAAATGTTCTTTCCTCTAAAATCTGCTTCTTGATTTTTAACTCCACCATTGAGTCCCATAGTTGGGATTCTTTGAGGACTCTCCACTAAAAGGAGTGTTACAGGTAGTCATTCTTCAAGGGAGATAATTTAAGTCACAGCATGAAATTTATATAAAATTCAATTCACATTTGAGACCTGTAGTAAAAAAGAGCTGCCAACACTGACAGAATGCTTGTTCTGCATGACAGAAATGCTAATAGAGAAAATTTCTTACCCAAGAAGTACCTATATAATAGCATGTGGTGGAAAAAGGAGATAATGTATTCAATTTACAACAGGATGTGTGAGCTAGGATTCAAATTAATGAAAAGCTTAAAAAATTAGCCACACTCTGAGACAGACTATCTACCCCCAAATTCAAATATGTAAGACAACTGGGATCTGAAAACAGTTGCTCTGAACTTCAGGAGTCCCACCAGCTGACAGGTCAAACCCACAGAATGGATTGGTTTGGGATTGAAGGTTTAGATTAGTGAGGATTGATAGATTGATTTTATTTTTTTTTCTTCTTTTTGCAGCTCTGCTTTTCAAAGGGAAGTGTTTTGGGAAAAGTAAAGCACTGCTGGCATTTCTGTGGGAGTTCTCTCTTCTTCACATTGTCCTGACTGGGACAAAATCTGGATCAGGAGCAATGCAGTTAGGGCTGACAGCAACACTGACCATGAAAAGGTCCTTACAGACAGACTGGGTTTGTAAAAAGCCAATTGTCAATGATCTACCTATGTTCAAGTCTGGAGTAACCAAAGCTTGGTATTCTCAAGAACTGTCATCAGAGCTTAGACAGGAACATTTTATTCTGCTATAATGCCTTTGTTTACAAAGACCATAGCTTAGAAGACAGCATAATTTTATTAAAAGTCTTTGACAATTTATTCCTGTGAGCACTCTACAGTCACAGTAATTTATTATATTTTTCTCCCAACCTGATATAAATAAAACCTGAAAAAATACTGAATGCATGAATAGATGAATATGTCTTCTAGATAAAGGACATCAGTGGCAATCAGAAATAGGAAGAAGATAAATACCCACTGAGACAAAGTGAATCAAAACAAAAAGTGCTTCAAAGAGTGGAATCACATTCTGGTAGGAAGAGCTGATGAAGGTAAATGCAGCAAGGCATAAAAAGGAAGAATGGGGATGAGGGCAGAGTGGGTGCACACATTTTTATATTAAATCAACACTGCAACAGAAAATAATCCTCTGAGCTCTTTGACAGAGCATTTTGGACACAGAGAGTGCATGGCTTAACTCCACCCCAGCAATTTGTCTGAACTCCCTCACTGCTATACAACCAACTCAGTGCCATTTCTGACTCACTCAAGAAGAATATGGAAAATTTAAATCAAGTTATGCACTGTGTCCTTGGAATCAAGAAATCATCTTGTACTGGGGCTATTGTAAAAATCTGGTGTCACTTTCCACCCAGAGGTTTGTGGGGAATCTGTCCACAGAGATTGACACTGAAGTCAATCCATTCTCTGTGGGTTATGTATTTGTGCTGCAATTCATCCTAGAAAGGTTTGGATTTTTTAAAATTTCCTGTCAGTCACCCTATCCCCATCAATAACCCCTGTGATATAACAGGTTTTCAAGCAGTTTTTCCTCAAAAGATTTGAGCTGTAGGATGGTCCTTATGCAGTTTTTGGCTGTTGTAATTGCAGTAGAGATCAGCAAAATCGGATGCTGTTCTGTCATCCTTCACTGGGCTCCTGGTGCTAATCAGGAGCTGGAAATTGCACATTCAGATGGATTTAGAGACATATAGTATGTGACAACTCAGCAAGCAGTAAAGAGCATTGTTTTGAATTCTTAAAGGTTAGTGATGCAAGCTGCAGTGACTAAAGCTTTTTGAGCCCTGAAAGAAAACCAATTAGGTGTAGGAAACAAACAAGTTGCACTAATGTAATCTATATTTTCATACATTTAAGGCCAGGAGAAGAGATTAGTTCATCTACACTGAGTTTTTGTTTCAGATACTTATATTCTATCCAATTACCTCTGATATTGAGCCCCCCATTACTTGTGTTCAGCCAAAAAAAAAACTTTCAGAAAGTATATAGACTGTATCTGAAAGTCTCCAGAGATGACGTCTACCATTTTCTCCTGCAATGTAGCTGCCCCAAAGTTTAATTACCATCTCGGTGAAACAGAGAGAAAAAAGCAACAGCATGTGCTTTATTTCTAATTTGAAATTGCCTTGCTTTAGCTCCCAGCTACTGGTTCTTGCTATATGTTTCTTTGGTAGATTAAAGAACCCTGTAGTATTTCATGTTTTCCTCACAGAAAGGTGTTTATATAGGCTTAACTTTCTTTTTTTATAAGCTCAACAGAAATCTCCCACTGGAATGCATTTTCTCTGCCCTCCAAAACCTTCTTGTACCTCTACTTTGTACATATCCCTTTTTTTCCCCTGCAGCACAGATAGCAGGAACATTCCCAATATTCTGCTATTCATCAGTAACGGTTAGAGACTTTAATATCACCATACTACTTTAAATTCTGTTTTTATCCATAACCTTAAAGGAATCTTTACCATAATGAAAATTGAGCAAATTTTGCCATTGAAATCATGAGGGAAAAGAGATGAGGCATTAAATGCAAGCCAGTGTACTGAAGGAAGCAGAAGTAATAGGTCAGATTTAGAGCCCAATAGGCCAACCTGCAGAGCAGCTGTAGAAGCATCCCACACATTACAGTTCTTTTCCATAGTACTGGAAAAAAGCATTGCCTTCTTACAGGAAAAGCATGCATACATTCTCAACAAAGCGTACCTTGGAAAGACCTAGAAGGGGAGGAGGAGAAAGATAACTCAGTTTAACTTATTATGGCTATGGTAGAGCCTTGTTTTTGCTTTTGATATTTTAGTAATGATGGTATTTTACTAATATCCCAAGAGCTGAAGGGATGACCAAGTAAATTCCCTTTTCCCCAATAGCCTAATGCAGACTTCGAGGGTGGTCACAGCACTGAAAATCAACTATCATTTATTAAGACTGTTTAGAAACATGAACAGTTCAACTTTTCCTCCTGCCAATCCCATAAATGGTTAAAATACAAAATTACTGAGAGGGAAGCTGGGAAATTCATTGAAGCAGAACAAATTCTGAAGCTTATGAAATCATAGCTTAATTTTAATGGAATACAGTCAATTAAATAGACATCATATAGACACAACAAACAATACAGATTACAAATCTTGTTAGCTATGAATATGCTTACACATTTTTTAAGATGACCTTGGTTTGTGTGACACAAACTGGGCACCAGATGGAGAGCAGCCTGAGGGAATTATTTTTCTGCCAAATTACCAATATTCAAGTCAATTTTCATACTTTCATTCTTTTATTCTCTTTCTTATGAATTTGTACTAGCATAAGTTCTGTGTTACTCTTCATAATCACTTTTCTCCTTGGGCATCCTTATGCTTATTGGTTTGTTACATCAGTCTCTATCTGTGCAATGATCTGTGTTTCTATGATTTCCATGGGTTTATTATTCTTACAAGAATCAGCTTTAGTTCTGCAACTGTCATGCTTCATTTCTGTTAGGAATCTTAAATATCTCTATATATTTCTTATGGATTATGAGTCACAGTGCACAATTATAATTCTGAGTTTATAAAAAATGAAGTGATGTGTGACATACAAACACGATGCATAAAACATTTTTAAAAGATCCTTAGTCTCCTTTTATAACCTATAACTGCACTTCTAGCTAAGCACAGCTGCCAGTCAAAGACTTAAATTCTTGGTTTTATCCCTTGCATGGCCAACAACACAATCAAGGGAAAGCAAACAAGTATCTCTCCAAATCTGACTCAGATTAAACAAAAAAAAAAAATTAGGGATCACTTCAGGCTGTATTCAGAACACAATCCAGGTTCAAACAACAGGACAACACAGCCAATCTGCTTTACTTGGGGAAAATAATTTTCTGCACAGGGTCTACACGAGTGCAGCCCCAGTGTCTTTTATAAGATATGTAAAGCTGAGGGTGAGGAAATTAAAGTTGTAGGAATAGTCCAGATATGGTATGAAAGATACTTTTCATTTCAGATGATAGAATCATGTTCACAAAAAAAAAACCTGAAAAAAAAAGATGGGATGGCTAAAAAGGCAACAGGAGCTGCAGCCATGCCAAGCAATGTGCAAATTCAGTTTGTTCATTTGTCCAGGTGAGCAGTAAGAGAAAAGCTGCTCACTGTGCCAACCCTGGGGCACCTGCCTTACTCTTCTCAAGGTGCTCTGGACTCCTGTTTCTATGAAACTGTGACTCACTTTTCATTGGAATTTTTATGCCTTTGCTGTATAAAAATACTGATTTCAGTGATTGTTCATACAACACTCTGAGCTTTTGAAATCAATCTTTTCTTATAATATCCAATAACAGCTTTCCCCAGCAGGCATATTTAATTTTACTAAATCCCATGGCAGCTGAAGCTTATTTCTGTCCACATACAAAGCCCAACAAAGAAAAATTTCCATTTTGTGTTCTGATTTGTGTATTGAGACTATAATTCACTTTTGACCAAAGAAGCAAAGCCAGAGGTCCCTTTTTCTGTCATTAAATTAACCCCCAAAATTCCTAAGCACTGTAACAGGCAATCAATAAAAACTGAGCCAAACCGTTAATTTGCATTAAGTGCTGAGAAAAAAAAAATCTATATCACCAATATAAAGTATTTTCAAGCTCCTGTGCTTTTGTTGCTTGCACATTTGCAGAGTATTTGGGTGCTGAGATGAATTTCTGCCCTTGCTGAGGGACAACTCTCCCACACGAACTCGTGTTTTTGGGGTGCAAAATACACGTGCAGTGTTGGGTCAGACTGCAGTATTGGTTACCATTTGGTTTCAGAGGGAAAGCAGCTGGAAGGTAGTTAATATTGACTGATTTTTTTTTTTTTTTTTGCAGTAACTTCTCATTTCACAGTTTCTGAGCACGAAATCAAGCCATTCCACAAAATAAAAGGTCTGATGCTAAAACCCATTTAAAACAGCCTTCTGTCTGTTGAAGCAACTGTTGGAATTAATTAAAATAAAGCACCCAACTTTCAACAGAACAAGCTGGTGGCCTCTGAAATTTTGGTTCTAGCATGCATAAGGAGCAGATCCCAGAGAGTGGCTCTGATGCTTGGATGAGCAGTCAGTCTCTCCCACCAACATGAGGTATAAAACACCAGGCTTGATGCTCTTCTAATGGGATTTAACATGAAAGGAAAGCTCTCAGGTACCTGTGGTTGCTATGAAACCATTGACATTTGCTGTTGGAAAGTAATTTGTCCTTAGTATAGTACTAAATTAGAAAGCAAGGAAATGGTATGTGTGCAATATTGAGGACACTAATTACTTCTGAATGGAAGATAACACTACCTGAGCAGACCAAAAAGCTTAATGTTGCATCTCCTGGAGTCCAACAGCAGCAGTGACTCTGAGGTGGCCATGCTAGGGCAGGAGCTCCATTTTCAAAGAGCTGCCTGCCTGACATCCATATCTTTTTCCACTAAATATGAATCTGATCCAGAAATTATTAGGCACCTTCACATAAATTATGCAGCAGTCAAACAAAGATTTCAATAAATTCCCAAGCACCCAGCTAGGTAAGATTGTGAGATTTCTCAGAAATGTAATTGGGGAAGGTTGGAAAAGGACAGGTTAAGGGTGGAAAAGGCCTTTAAAACCATCAAGTGCAATCATTAACCCAGCTCTGCTGGGTTCACCACTAAACCAAGTCCCAGGAGGAAAGGAGCAGCCTGACAGGTAAATAAGGGCAAGAAGCTGAGCAGACTCTTTGGCTCAGGCAGGGCTTGGTTTTGGGACAAGCTAAGGAAACCTCATCCAAAGATCACCCCAAAGTTACACCCCATCAGCACAAAAATAGCCTTCAAAAGGAATCTTGAGAGTCCAACATGAGTACAATCACTCTGCTAACAAAAACAATTTTCACGTTCCTCTATAATGGTTTAATAGCTTCCATTACAATCAGCAGCTCAGGTCACAGACCCAAGTGCAAGAATGATCCTTTCCCCAAATTAGTTATTGGCTGCTTGGGTCTCAGAGCAAAATCAAGTTGTAAGGGTAATCAGGACAAACAAATAGATATCAAGATTTCCCCTGAGCAGCAGGGCAGCAAGATGTGTTTGGACATTAAGAGCTACACAGTTGAAGAATATATTGGGTCATAAATATAACAGGACAGCATGATTTTGAAAGTTTTCTTGGGTTTATATGAATAATAACATAGAATGTTCTTTTGTATTTCTTTCCTTTGTGCATCGAATTTGGTGTGTATTACCTCCACATGAATAATGCAATATTGCAAAATTGATGGCACAGTTCTTTTGTTAAAGCAGTTATGAAATGAGAAAACAAAATCTACAAGGAAAAGTTATGAAAAAAACAACATTTCCCTGAGAATAAAAAGATGAAGTTGCCTGACCGTTTACATTTGTCTCCTGTGTCATGAATATTAGATCAGATTCTTTTTATTAATCCATTGATAGTTCCGTAAGGCAGCTCATTTTTGATAAACTCTGCCAGGGCTGCTGTAAATACAAAAAAGATTTATGAATTAATTTTCATACGTAAATGACAAAACCTTCTGATACATTTGAAATATGTGCCTCGCAGTTAAAATAGAGATATATGTGCATGCATACATATGTATTAATTTAACATTCAGATCAGCTTGTTCTTTTAGAACACAGCTTAACGCCAACTGTGTTTTTCTGGGGGAAAGAACAGTAAACTAAAAAGATAATTGACATGGAGGGCATACTAAGAATGAAAGAAATGGACAATCTGTGATCTGGGAAGTGTGCTGGACTAAAGGTGTAGTGGGTTTTATTTCAAAAGCATTTTTGTTTTCAAGTACCAAGGGGTTATGCAGCCAGCATGCTGTAAAAACACATATCTACAGCTCATTACTATTATTCTTTGAATTGTCTTTATAGCTACAAGTCCCAGTCATGAACCTATTATGCTAAAAATAGCACAAAAAGCATAAGCTGTAAATCAGTCTGCAGTTGAAGTGTACATGGGTAATTCACCAGAGCCCTGAATATCTGTGTAAAGCCACAAGTACATCTAAGCTCCATGTTTCTGTCAGCAGAAAATCACAGAGCTGGTTCAGCCCCTCCATTCCCTTCCTTTGCCAGGGAGACAGGACTGTGACAGCCCTGCCAGGACTGTCACTGCCAGAGCATGCTGAAGAGGCAATGAGCTGAAATCAAATTTTTCTTCATTTCCTGTGTACCACAGCAGTGACCTGTGTATCAGTGCATCCACGCTGACACTCCAGAGGTGCAGCATCCTCCTCTTTCTCGGCATCTTTCAGGCATTTCACAAAGAGAACCCAGAATCATTCTTTTGATTTTACAGATGGGAAAACCAAGGTACAAAGCCATCTAGTGACTTGCTCCAGAAGGATGGATGTCTAGCCTTTTTCATGGACCATTAGTTAATTTAATATAACACAACTTGCATAGCCCCTTGACATGAGCATTTTTAGGTTCTACAAGTGAAAGACAGAATTAACCAGCTCATCTCTAGACAGAAAATGAGGCAGGGATGAGACCAATGAGGTTCAGTTCTGGATCTCTCTTTTGCAGCCTCTGTACCTGTGTGGCACTTTTTGGTGTGTTCTGTTAATGGTTTGTTATTTGTGTAAACCCCCTGGAGCAGAGGCTGGTAACTGTGGTGCCAGCCACACCAACTAGTGATTAATTCATAAAAATCACAGATTAAAAACTATGCAATGTCCTGTGAGAAGAAATAAAACAGCCTAAACTTCATGATGTGGTGTGTGCTTCATCCCCATTTTCTGGGCCCTGGGTAACTTCCAAAAGCACAGGAAGCAATTTAGCCACCATTCCTGGTCTGTGGTGTGTCCTCACATTCTCTACACCAGGACACACTTTGTGCTGTGACTTACTCTGTTTTGACATGGTTTGACTTGGTTTGAACACACCTATAACCTGTGGCTTGGTGCAGAGGGGTCAGCTTGAAAGCCAGCAGGGAAATGGGATTTGTAATTCTAAAGGATCCTTTTCCATCATGTGAAATTGCTTCACAATGCTCATGGTTTAGCATCCTGCAATCACGAACTAGAAAGCCAAGGAGTACCTGAGAGTGATGTAAACCAGCTTGGTCTGCACTAAATCTGGGTTACACTTGATGTAGTAACTATGCATTGTTTTAAATAACAGCATAACACTCGTGGTATGTTCTGCTGAAGATCAGAAATTCTCTTGTGCATGGAGAGAAAGTAGCAGATACACTTAATGAAAATATTTAAACAAGGAAGTCAACACAAAAACTAGTAGCTGGGGTAAACTCTTTTGCATCCAAATAAGTTTAGATACACTAATTAGAGCCTTCTTTTGTAAATGTACTATATATTTTATACCAGCTGTGTTCCTGAATCCAGACTAGAAGTCTATCAATAAAGGCATTTGTCATGTGTTTACAAAATACAGCCCCCAAGCTTATTTGGATTACATGAATCCTTTTCAGGTTACACAGAAATGTGGCATGTGTAGGCAGACGTATTGACAATCCATGCCCAGAAGCATTAAGAATAAATAAGCAAGGGAGAAGATAAGTACAGAGAAGGATTTGGTACGTCCAAGTTAATGCAGCATGTCAGGGAGCTGATCTGTCCTCCACCATCCCACAGAGTGAGCCATACATTATTTCTTAGAGCTAACAGACAAGTATATCATTATGACTTTTCATTATAGACTTTGCCAACTGTGCATCACATTCTTTTGCTCTGAAATATATTGGCTTAAATGCCTTTAGTTGTAAAGCATGCTTATTGACACTATATTTCTTCTGTTTATTTACCTCATTATTCATTTACTTGTATTACTATTCTCATGTTACCCTGACTTATATTGATAAATTTACTATAAAATTGTACAAGCCATTCACATCAAGACCTGCTCTTGCAGCTGGTTCCAAAAACTGAGTAAGAAACTCTTAGTTCAAATCAAAATACTCCATAATGTAAAAGACATAAAAAACTTGTAGAGCATATGTTAGTTTAATTGCTAGGCCAAGATGGTGAGGCTTGCAAGGTCCTAACCTCTTTAAACAGACATTAATAAGGATAAAACCCAGTATATACAGTAAGTAATAAAATACACATTGATAAACCAGTTATGTTGGTCAATCAGAAAAAAAAAGGCTATAGGTTTATAAGGAAGAACTTGGGAATAAATAATAAAGCTATAAACAACTAAAATAATTTGGTTAAATCTCATTTCCTTATTTTCATAATTTGGAAATATTACTGTTAGCACTCGAGCAAGAAACCAAGGCACATATTTTGTTGATGTCAATAAAACTGTTTGGGCTAAATTCTGGTTTAGTGCATGTCAGAATGTAGCCCACCATCACCTTCAGCAGGGCTCCAACAATACATTTCCCAGGTGACTAAATTCAACATGTGCAATATCCTCAGGACATTGTATTGCCTACAAGCAATGTCTGAGAGATGGAAGAGGTAAAAATAAAGCCCTAATGAGAGCTGAGCAGGGTGGGCTTTTGCTACACCTCACCTAAGGAAGTAGTTTAATTCTGTGTTTCCCCACAGTGTTAATACAGGAATACACAGAAAAGCACATTGGTGAATTACCAAATGCATCTGCCCTCTGTTCATGATGTTATTTTGCTGCTGAAGGAGCCCTAAAAGGAGCACAGAGATAGAAGGGGCTGGGAGAGCTGGAACACTTCTATTAACCTCTTAACTCACAGCCCCCGAGGGCTTGTTCATCATGGTGCCTATCAAAGTGCCAGTCTTTTCTATTACCTTTTCCTTCAGAAGATGCCTGTCTGTCATTGTCATGCTCTTCTAGCAGGATTATCCATCATTTTGGATGAAGCCAAATCATTCATTTTCATGGCTGTCGCTGTTAGCGAGTCGGGATGGGAAAAAAAAGCATTTTATTCAACAAAAGATAAATGATGGAATTTCCCTCTTAATCATTTTCTTTTATTACTTAATCCAAAAGGTTGGGAGGAGGCTCTGCAGTTTATTACACCAGCAGTCACAGGCACCATTATATTTCAGGGTGTAGCAATACGTCCTGCTTTTCAGCAGCTTATAAAACTAGCCATAAACATTAACTCCAGACAAGAGTTTGTCACACTGCTCTTGATTCAGAGCACTGGTTGACTCCTATGGTTAGCACTCTGATATCCCTTCCAGGGTGTTTTTTTGAGTTAGGCTGAGGTAACTGGGAATCACCGTGGGTTGGTGATGAGCTGCAGCCTTGTGCTGCTGGAGCAGGTGTGCCCTGCTAGGGATTGCACCAATGCCAGTTCTGCCTAAATTTGAGGCTCAGAGCACCTTGATCTGGGTTACTGTGATTTCAATTATGTCTTTTAGCTAGCAAGACAACACAGGGCACTCCTTCCTCATCAATGAATTTTTCAAAATTAAACACTCGTGGCAAAATATCATAAAATAAGCTGAATACAATAATACAAAGTGAGCCTTCTAGAAGTTTGGACATAATTGTTCTTGACTATTCACTGTCCTAACACACTTTTCATTATCCACATAGCTACTAAAGTTACCAGAAAAGTTAACAGAAGAATAATGAAATATGTAGATATTTTGGAAAATGTATAAAATAATTTGGGCAAACAGCCCAAATTGCACATTATTTCATGTTAATGTCCTGTAAAAATCAGTCTCAGATCTTGATAACCTACCAATTGAGGTGCTCATGTAAAGCAAAATTATGACTCTCTGCTTTTGGTTTACTCCAAGTTGAATAAATCCTCATCAGTTCTCTGTTGTTTTATGCAAATCTTAATACTGTGTCTCCAATCACACAAAATGAAGCTCCTGTTGCTACTATTCCTTCACAAATGAGCACAAAGCTGGCACATTCTCTTCCCTATCTCTACCCTGGCTGTCTATCATTATTATTACTACCAGTTTTAGAAACTCAGTAAGTCTGAAATAACTTCTGCCATTTTAGACTTGGTAAGAACTGGCTGCACATTCAGAATATTTTAGCCACTGGTAGGCAAGCAGGTTAGAACAGATTAAAACTGGTCATGGGCAAAATACTTGAAGTGGTGTGATAATTGTAGTTGCTATAATTATGGGAAAAATCAAGTATTATATCAGGGAAAAAATATCAGAGAAATATGACACAGTAAGGACAAACATCCTGAGTTCAGTTGTGTGAATGCCTGGCAGCAACAAAATTCCTCCTTCTACCATGTTCTGATGGAAAGACTACTGAAGTAAATTGGGAATCATCGTTTGACTTCCATAGGATTTGGATTAGGCCATGGGGAAGAGAAAGAGATGCTGGATAAATCCACATGGTGTCTGATGTGAACTCCTGATATTCCCAGCCAGCACTGAGCCCTGCTAGGCACAGAGCCTGAGCTCCTAGAGCCTGGGGAAAGGCAGAGTGTGTTATCCTGAACCCAAAACTGCTCTGCTGCAGCCACAAGGCTCCTGGCCAGCTTGGCACTTCAACCAAACAAACATCACATCTGCCTGGTCAAGTGCTCCAACATCTGTCTGGAAAATCCTGCATAAAGAAACTCATCCCTGTGCAGTTACAGTCATGGAATATCCTCTACAATCTAAAATGTGACTGCACTGCAAAAGCCCCTAAATATTTGCACAGAACTAGAGATCAAGAAATAATTACTTGGCTAATTCTTGATAGTCTGGAGATGATGTCTTATTACTCTGCAATGTCAATTGCTCAAGTGCTGCTAAAGACAACACTTCAGAAGCACTGAGTGTCTTCTCATAATCACACTCTCAAGAGCTGCATTTGTCAGTGATGTCCAGAAGTGGATAATTGTGCTAACCTAATAAAACCATATGTCAAATCCCACAGAACACTTGAAAATCAACTGGCGCTTTTAAAATGTAAAATTTGGATTTTTGAATGGAAACTTGTACTCTTCACCTTCTCAGACTCCCTTCCCTGCCCAAGAATGTGTGCATTCAATATGACAGATGTTCACTCTATAGCATCATCAAGGGATCTGTACAGGTTCTTGTTTTGAAGGTGCTGATTATACAGACTGAGATCTCAGCATTCTGGTCCTTTCACCTTCCTCTCAGTGGATGGTAAGGAGATTTTTTTTCCTACAGATATTCACAGGTACTTGAAGAGATTCATCTTATGCTTTTGAACCTAATGAACACCATAAATCTCCTGCAGTGTCATGTATTTCTGAGAGGTAGACCACTACCTCCTCCCTTTCCTAATTTTTTTTTTTTTTAATAGACTCTGAGAAAATTTTGAATGCTTCCTTTGAGTATTTCTAAATTCTTTATGTTTCCCTTACTTTTGCCTCTGTAATAGATCTCAGGACATAGATCTCAGTAATAACTACATAGTAAAAAATTCACCAAAATTACTACCTAGTTTTAATACACAATCAAGGACAATAAGCACAAGTCTACAAAGTTAGAGTAGGTACACCTGCATTGATTCACCAGGTGAACCACACCCCTGACAAATAGCACAAAGTGAAGATTCACCTAAATTCTCCAAAATCATTGCCAATCCTGCCTAAAAAAGTAATTCCCAGCTTTGGGCTGCCAATCCCAGACACAGAGTTCTACCACAAGGCACATGGATCTACTCTGCTCTTAGTAAATATAACAACAACATTCATAAGGGTAGAATTGCACTCCCTGATATGCAAAAAGAGCCCAAAGGGTGTGGGATAAATGCTGGCTGAAGTGTTGGTATCTCTGCCCATCCTGGCCCACGTGCAGTCAGTCTCAGTGTCTGTGCACAGGATTTCCCCACAATTCTGCTTCCAGCCCTGCACACCCAGAGGCAGCTCAGATCCACCCACCCCACACACATCCCAGGCACAAAAAGCCATTTTGCTCTTGACCTTTAGCCTCACATAAAAAAGAAGACACAGTGGGTTTTCTAGGAATCTAATTTTCTTGCCAGTCAAGTAATAGATATTGAAGTGTAACTGGGATAAATGTCAGGAGATTCCTCCCAAAACTTTTGATAAGATATGTTTAGTTCTCTTTTAAATGGGGGAGAAAAATCTCAAGGAAAACTGCCTTGACTCTGGGGAATATATTTGGAGGACACCAAGGACTCACATTTGGAGTGAGTCACACCAAGTCTACCTTGCAGTGCTGTGATCCAACAACACCTTGAGAAAATCAACTGCTCACCAAAAAGTGATTCCCATCTGCAGCCACAGCAAAACAGGAGAGTGTTACACTTTGATTTACCAGACACGTCCCACACATAAGAAGATCACAGATGGTAAAGTTGCAATCAAATATAGGTGTTCTGGGTATTTGCTGCTGCAGAGTAAATAAAAATCATATTAAAGTAGACAAAAGAAGCTGACAAGGAAAGTATTAAACTTAAGCAAACTCAGCAATGATGATAGAAATGGATGTGGATTCTCTGGATTAATTCAGTGGTTCCTTTAACCCAGGGAAAAAAAAAGAGGCAATTCATGAATAGCTTCAAAAGGCACCCTTTCTATAAAGAAAACTCATGGGTTTTTAACTACAGTTCATAGAAACAAGGAATTATAGTCATTCACTCATCTTTTGAAAACACTGGTTAGAATGAGATCTGATGGATATGGCCAGAAGGGTCTAATTTAAATAATATTTTAAAGAAATCAAGATTTATTTCCCATAAGTAGAAGAGATGCCTTTTGCTTGTGATCTCTCTTATTCTAAATGCCAATTCAGTCAAGTTCATGAATAGCAGCCAGCTGAACTAGCAAACTTTTTCCTTAATTATAAGTACAAAGTCAGTAGTTCACTGTCAGAAATTTAATTACAATTAGAGACACTGAACATCAGTGGAACATAATTTCTCCTTGCTGTTCTAAACAGATATAATAAAGGAAGCAGAACCTGAATTTTACAAATATGCCTGAAACTGAGTTTTTCCCTAATCAAAAGCCAGGGAGACTTGATCCCCTCTCACACCACATCCCTCAAAAGAGAGTAAAAAACCAGAAATCAGATGAAGCATTGCTCTGAGCCATGAGTGTCATTCTCTTATACCCTGCCTTAGGTGACACAGGGACATCCCCCTTTTTCAGGCCTGAAAAAACAACAGCCTCTGCAGAATCTGATGTCCTCAAGGATGAACCTCTGAGAGGGAGAAGGGAATCTTTTCTCCAGCCTTGAATTTTCCAGCTGAGGAGCAGCGATGGGGACAGAGCATCAGCACCAGCAAACTTCTGGAGTTTATGGAAATGAGAGTAGCAGCTACTGAGCAGGCTGTGAGGAGTTTCCAGAGGCACAATCAGAACAATGAAATGCCTGAGTGGCACACAGGATGTGGTGTTTGTTCACCCTTATCCACACACACCTGAGCAGCCACACTCACATCTCTGACAGATCACCAGAGCTGAGCTCAACCCACTGGAGCTAATAATGGGGGCTGGAAAATGTGCCCCAGGGAGTCACCTTCCGAGCAGGCTGGGGAAAATCTCTGTGAAAATGAAGGGAATGGGAGGGATCTCTGCACCAGTTGTGTTCCTTCAGCTTCTCCAAAGCAAATTGGAGCTCTTGCTCCCTGCCTTCTAGGGAGTTTTGCTCTTCTGTTTCAAAGCTCCTTTGAGTTAGCCTCAAAAGTGCAGTTTGAAGAAGGCTCTAAAACACTGCCCTTTATAAGTGAAAATATAAAGCTGAATATTAAATTATTTTCAACAAAAAACTCAGCTTAGCATGGTCTTTTCCTTCTTCCCACCACAATATTCTACTTTCTTGTCAATAGTATCTAGTTTCATTTCTTTTATTCTGTTCTAAATTATTTTATTTCTATGGTGTTCCTGTATAGTAATCCTAGTTATATTTTACTGTCATACATTTTTACTACATCATATAACACTCTGCAAAATCATTTTATGCAACACTTGGGTGTATCTACATATAATACTTGGACTAGGTTTTCCCTCTCATTGTGTATTCTGCCTCCAGCACTGTGCAGTGCACAGGGATTGTCAATGGGAGGATTTCCACTGACTTAACTGAGAGCTGGAGAATGCCTGTGACTGCTGAATATAAACTTAGCTTTAGTATTTTGCCCAAATCTAAAGAATTTAATCAAAAAACCCCCAAACAAACAAACAAACAAAAGAAAAACCCAAAAAATCCCCAGCACACAAATTCCCTCTACTCTTCAGGTAAGGTGTATTGCTTTCTTTTTTTAAAATGCCTTAAGATTTACTTTTCTCCATTGTTGATGGCAAGGGAGGATTAAAAAAAATAACCTTCTTTCCTCCCATCACCCTCCCACTCATTTTATAAACAGGTAGCAACTACTGTAAATTTCTGTCATTTTTCAAGTAACAAAGAATAACATCCTAGAGCAGCAAATTCTGGCAACCATTTAGTTTGTTGCAGTTGTTACAACTCTTGTTTTAATTTTGGGGACTTCCAGTTTAATAAACCTTGACAAACAGACCTGGTCTTTTTGATCATTATATGATACACATCTACAGATAAATCTGTGTATCTGTATGGATACACTGTTGGGTCAGTCCCTGCACTGAGGAATTCATATGCACATCCATTTATATATTTTTATCCTGGTCTCACACAAATTTAAACTGTTTCCATTGTGATGTGACTTTTCTTTATTTGTTAAAAAAAGCTGTAAAAAATAGTTGCCAAAACAGTTTGCAGTAAGAGGAGGAGATGCAGTGACTACAGCAATCACCTAAGTTGGGACCAGCTTTTTAACAAATAAAAAAGTGGACTTTTTCAGACTTTTCCACTACTATAAGTATGACTTACAGCTAAGAACATTTTCTAGCTGTCAGATTCCAACCTTTTATTTGCTACTGTGGAGAATTTTTCTGTCAGCCTCCCTGTCTGATTTTCAGGGGGTAACTAAAGAAAGGTGGAATGGGAAGTAAGACAGATCCTTACCTTTGTAAAGTAAGTTATTTTTCATAATTCTAAAAATAAAAATTCACCCTAGGACAGGCATTTAACTGTCTCCATCTCAGCTGCAGTTGAAAGTTACTCAGTTGTGTGCCAGCAATATCCTACTGTAATGTCACCATAAAAACTGAATTCATGGACTTGAGATGCACAGACCCACAAAAATCTCAATAAGTGCAGTTTTTCTGGTAGTGACAAGCCAGCTGTGACTGCAGTGACAAAAGCAGATGTAGAAGGTGAAGAATAAGGGCAGATCTGCTTCCTTGGGCAGCAGGATCAGGTCACTGTCAGAGACACCAGCCAGAAGAAAGAACCAGCTGCAGCCTGAGCTCAGAGCATCTTGTCATTTTGTACAAAGGGTGTGTATTTGTGTGAGAGAATTGACTAGCAGTGATGTGGGGAAAAACACACAAACACCACATTTGACAGCTCACAAGGGCATGGCAGGAGGGAGAGGATCAGGAGCAGATGGTGGGAGCAGCATCCTGGTGTGTTAGAGCTGAGACAGAGCTACTGTGCCCTGGTAGGCAGCAGAAAAAACATGTGGCTAATGCTCTTTGCCTTTTCTTTATATTCCACTCAGCCCCTACACCTCACACAGACTGTTCACTGCAGCACATCCTTCCGAGGGAGCTCAACAGGTACAAAACCCAAACAGCCACCCAGCATTAGTGGAGAAGTGACCCAGTTGTGGCAGGAGCCTGGTGCCACAAACACAGAGTGATGCAGAGCAGGAACCACTGCACACTGGGAGGGACAGGAGCAGCTCCACCAGCAGAGCAGGGCCCTGGGCATGCTCAGCTTTTTGATTCCTGAAACAGGGACCTCTAGAGCCACAAAAGGGATCACTTTCTGCCTGGTAATAAAGCTGGGCCAGATGACAATAACTCATATCCTTAGTCTTCTCCTACTTCAGGGACTGCTGGAGAAAACAAGAACACAACAGTGAAATCAAGATACCAGAGAGGGTCCTGTGAATCCACTGTGATTCACCCTAGGAACTCAACAAAAACACTCCTAAGGGGAAAAAATGATAACTAAAAATCAAAACCCTTAGTCCTTGAGCAAACCTTACAGATAGAAGGCAGACAACTTGATTTTGGATAATACCCACCCCTGCCCCCCGTTCCCCTCCCTCCTTCATTAACCTTTATTCTTTTGTTATTAGCAGGCTTGGCACTGTGGTGCTGAGCTGAGCCCAGCAGGCTGCCCAGGCAATGACATTTCAGAGACTGGCAGAGAAACACAGCCCATGTCAATTTAACACTATCTTGAGCTTTTTAACTTCACAGCAGGAGGAAAGCTGCCCTGTTCCTTTGGTACCTTTGAGAGGGAGATGAACAAAAATGGTGATGGGGGGTGGGAGCATGACAGGGAGACAGGAAACTTAATTAGAGAGAGAAAACAGAGTGGAAAATGTACCACTGACATTTTGATAATCTGGGAAGCAGACATCACTTCTTAGGCAAAACATTCGATTATATATTTTTTTCTCTCTAAACTTTATCCTTGTGGAGATTTTAGGAAAATCAGCTGAAGGATTTTGGCTGCTATATCTTCCTCTTTCATGGAACATTATCAAAGTCTATGATAAGTTACTTTTGACACAGATAGGCATAGGACAGGAAAGGACCACAAGAATTCTTTGAGTTCATCCCTTCACCCCAAGACTAAAATGATCATTAAATGCCATCTTTTTACTAGTCTGTCAATATAATGGTTGGTTCACACTGATGAACCGACCATGAAAAATACTCCACTGCCCTTAAAATGCATCTGTCTGACTACCAAGCTCTCTGTATTCAGCTGGAGACAAATACTCTGTCAAAAGGGAAATTAAAAATGCAATCTTTTGTTTGGGGTTCTGACTGCTCTGATAGAAATAGCAATAGAGTAATAAATATTACAGCTGTGTAATATTTATGTCATCAAAGTACTCATCTCAGGTATACAAACTTAACAAATCCCCATGAACAACCAAGAAATCTGCAGCAAAGTCAAGAATTCAGTTTGGATCTCACCACATTCAAGGACTCAATGCTAATGTATAAATGAATAATAACAAATCCTGCATAGGGATGTTTAATTTAAAGATTAATCAGAGTTGTTATAGCTGGAAATGCAATTTTCAGGACAAGCTGTGGTGCCTGTTGTCTGCAATGTGAAAAATACTATGTTTTAAAAAATTTAGTAAACTTCAGCTTCCATTATGTCTTATAAAGATACAACAGTAAAAGAAAAAAGAGAGAGGGGAGGAAGAAAAAAAGAACAATATTAATTCAGTCAAATGCAGTGATAACTGGAAAATACCTGCTCTCCCTCAGGTTTGTGTTTAAAGTTCATGATGAAGAACATGTGATGGTGAAGCAAAGATGGAAAACCCTATCAACAGTAGAACCAAAAGAGAAAAGGGTGGTGAAAATGTAATATCAATGTTCTATATGCATTTAAATAAAAAATATTTGAATACCAACAGAAATTAACTTGAAAGGTTGAATCTTAAAAGTCGTTCACATAATACAATGTTCAAAGACTGAGTATTAGCCAAGTCATTTTCCAAACACATTTGCACTATGAATGAAAAATTCTTGCTTTTAAAAGGATTAATTGTGTTGCATTGCATGTTTTCATTTTATTTGATAGTCCAGTAGTACGTCTAGTTTTCCCTTTTCTTCCAAAACAGAATTGCTTAAGCAGACACAAGTTAAACTCAGCTCTTTTGATTAGCAAAAGCTGTTGCCTCCAGTGTTCACTAATTGCTTTCTTGTAATGCAGAGATGGAAGTATATCTTTTTGCATGTAAGAGTTCTGGCTTAATTAATGCTCTTAGTGAATTTTCAGTATGTTTTCAGAAAATACTATGGAAATAAGGTATTTGCTGTCCATAGAATTTACACATATTTACTATATTGCAGGTGGTTTAGACCTAAGAAGGGTTTCTGTAGCACTGTTGACCTAGAACTGAGAGAGACCTTGAAAAGATTTTCTGCATGATGTCACACTTCAAAGTGTCTTCAAGAAATGAGGCAAAACAAAATCCCAAACTTTGGAAGTGGAGTCTCAGTAAATGGTTACATTTATAAATTTATGTATTTATTTATATATTTATTTATATATTTATTATATAAAATTTATGAGACATTTATAAATTTCTATACAGTAGGTGGGTACTATTTTCCAGCTGCTGAGTGATAACTGTGACAGGCCCATTAGTGAGACAGATCTGTCCTTACCTGCTCTGCCTGCGAGTGCCATCAGCTGCCTTGAGAAAGGGAAAGAGAATTTCTACTTTGATAACACTCTTTCTTAATCCTGGGTTGATGCAGCAGGGCGAGATTGATTTATTCTCATTTCTTGTTTATTTGCCATCACATTTCAGTAGGAATATTCTGCTGTGTGGGAAGGAAACCCCTCTGAGGTTAGCTGTGAGCTGCTGACCCTGGGAGCAAATGCCTCTGTGCTGAAGAGCCAACTCACACCATAGCTGCCATGACCCAGTGAGACATCCCACACTGCATGAACCCTTGATGTGCCTTTTTTGGGGGTAAATTCTGGATGTGAACCAGAAGGTGTTGAAAGGAGCAGGTCACAGTTCTGATCAACCTGAGAACAAGGACTGGAAAGTTTGCTGCAACATGACAGAGTCTCTGGATTTATCCTGACCACTAGGTATGGAATAGTCTACTGAGTCCTCTGAATCTCAACTCAGATTTAAGTCAGAGGGGAGACCTGGCCATAAGAGTTTTCCACTCTTTTTTCCTGCACAAGAAAGAAAAAATGAATACAACACCTCATTGGTTAAATGGCTCATTTGCCAGTAGAACAGGGAATTGTACTTTCAGTGATTTTAATCTGCTTGAAAAGCATGTGTTCATCCCAGAACCCTTGAGCTCTCTATTTCCTCTTACCCTTCAAAGGATATTTCTTGTTAAGGTTTATTTGCTGTTCACCAATAACTTTTCCTTGCATCAGAAAGGATGGCTGTGCTTTACCAAATGGGAAACATTCTTCTGAGGGATAACAGCTTTCATTCCCATCTTCTCTTTCAAAACCCAGAGATGGAAATGCAGAATTGTTTTTCCTGGGTGTTGTCTAAAAGCCAGCAAGGATATAAAGGAAGAACCACATTTCTTAATTGTTCTGAACATGCTGGCTGCAGCTCCATTTTCTGCTCTGATATCCAAATTTCAGCCTTGAAGAAACCATGTTGTTTTACCATCTCCTCCTCTCCCTGGGCTAAGGAAGACACACCATATTCCAGCAAACTGCTGGACCAGTGCTTCAGACATCAACAAAAAAGCTAACAAAAGACACTCCATCCTATTAAGCTATGCTGATTATGCCAACTATCAAGTTTGCCATAATTACCTCATTGCTTCTTTATTCAACCCTAATTTGTCTTTTTTATTGTATTTTTCCTCTTTTACTAGATCACATCTCTTCTAGAATGAGTGCCACCTGCTCCCTCCTGTCTCAGCAGGACAGAAGCTGGTCCACAGTGAGGAACTGGGACTATGAAACTTCAGGAAACAGCATATTTTTAGAGAAAAAAATGCTTTAAAACAGACAATGGTCTCAGTGTAAATGAAGAACTGACAACTTATACAGTGAGAAAGACTAAAAAAACCCCAAAAAACTTGATTTGAACTCTCAATTCCTTGAGAGGAATGGAGATGAAGAACCAGAGCCAGCACCCAGACCCTGACCCAAACTCATGTGGCATTGTCATTGGTAGCTCCTGTCATCACCAGGCTTTGAACAATGAGTGCACAAGACACAGCTGGATTCAGTGAGCCTCTAAAGCCTCTCTGGAACACTCATGGCATGAAAGAAATGGAAAAATCAACATCATTAGCAACTGGTTAGGGGTTGTAGGTTTATACAGAAAATCTGCATACATGGGCACATTTTTTTGTCATGTCTTTGACACTTAATATTGGTTTTTATACATTAATAAATCCCCCCTGTATACACATAAAAATCACCAAAATCATTACAAGAATCTTTAAATAGACTGAAACCTCTGCTGAGCTATTAAGGCAGAAATAACAATGCAAGCTCTTACTTCTGCTAGACAAAGCAAACCATCTGTAAAAAATAGGCACCTTCACTTTATCTGTAGAGATGACAGTAAGAGAAAGGAGAAAATGCAACTTGCCTGAGAGCCCAGAGCATGTGCACAGGATGTGGTGAGCCCCATGTGAGCAGAGGACTGCCCAACACTGCAGGGCATGGGGGATTCCCTCAGTTTAAATCTGCAGGACAAACTGGATAAATTGTCACATTCCACAGGGACAACACACTTGATCTGTAATACAGAACAATGAAGCATTAAATAAATATTCCAGTTGCCAACTGGAGAAGCAAAAGGCAGTTTTTTAAGGTGTATAAACCCCACAGAGATAGAGTCAGGATTTCTCTAAATGCTCCCCCATGAGAATACAGGAAGGGTACAGCCCATGGGAACCCTTGGGAGTGCTCTTCACACACACTGCCCTGGGACTCACCTGTTTATCCACTAACAGTCTGTGTGTTTCCACAGCAGGCACAACATCAGCCTCTTCATGGGGTACAAAACCAGAGAGTCCTCTGGAGCATCTACACACCTGGCTACAGCCCACCTGTCTCTTTGTCCAGAGATGCATGAAGAATAAATGACAGATTTAACACAAGGGGTATCAGTTGACAAAGAAATCACTTTCCAGAAAGACTCCTGCAGAAAAAAACCTTGCTTATAAAAACCCATTTCAAAAATACACTTCTTGCAAACTTTTTTTGTGTGTGCTCAAGGATGCAGAGTACCTCACCATAAAAACTGTAGTGTGTGTATGTATTTACATCTATCAAGGTGTGATATCCCAAAGCCCCTGAGTCTGGAGTTCCTGTTCTAATAAACAGAACAAATCCAACATCCCTTAGTGAATCTGTGGCCTCCAACTCTCTTATACAGATGGTCTTGAAAATTCTAGTGCAAAACCATGATATAATGCAAATGAAAAAGATTTCAAAATTTTTTTCAAACACTAATACTTAGGCTAAGCAAACCACAGTTACAGTTACAGAAATCTGACTTCAAGTCCTCTATTTAGGAAGAAGAGAAGTATAGTTTTGGATTCTGAAAGAATAAGTTATTTATGCAAATTTGCACTGCAGTAATTATTTTTAAATAATATCATGTATTTGTTCTGTATTTACTGCTGCTTACTTCCCTTTAGAGATTCCAGTAATTGAGTTATTATTGTAAAATAGACCTTTAACTTTTTTGGCTTATTCTTAAATAGGTGTCTGAATGACAGAAGAATGTGATTATGTTGGTAGAATACACTTTTCTGCCTCCCCAAAGCAATGATTTCTACTGCTAGCAGAGACTAAATAAATTAGATGGAAGGATAGAGAGTGCTTACACCTGTTGTAACTAATTTCCAAGTAAGCTTCATGTAAGAAGCTGGGTTTCCAGGGAAATGAGCAACCTACTACAACACAAGGTCATTTTTCTTATTTCAGATGGAATGTTTGCAAAGTAGTTATAAATACAAATTAAGTGACAAAATAAATATAAATACATCTGTGCATGTTATTTTAGGAGCCAATGAAATTCAATAGCTCAGATTGTACTCAACACAGGCAATATTTCAGTAAAGGAAGTAAACTTAAAGCTTCCTGTGTGCAGAATTGCTCTCATCTAAAAATCTCCCATTCCATGCAGAGACTGTAGAATAAGTTACATCTCAAGAGATACAGCTGAGTATGTGGCAAATGCTCCTGCACAAAGCCCCATTTTCAATCAGAAGCAGCAATAATTCCATGAATATACTACAGGTATGCACAGCCTTGCATTTCCCTTAGTGTCACCAAGAACCAGCCATCTACAGATATCTCTATATAAGATATAGAGTAGAAAGACTATCTTGGCCCACCATTTCCTGAGCCATTCAGAGGAACAAGACAGCAGAAATTCATAGGAGGAGGAAAATGCAGCCGTTCAGGAAAGGAAATAAAGGCAGATTCCACCTCTGGTAAGAAAATATCTAGCAGGAGACTACAAAATAGTAGAGAATACAATGAACACAATCTGTGAATAGGGTGAGTACTGTTTGAGAAGTATTTGGATTACCTGAACAAAGTTAGATGCTCAAGATCTCTGCAGTGCCTTTGGCAAGAGGGGAGAACTTCCAGGAGTGAAAATGTAAGCTGGTACCAGGAAAGGTGAAAGAACTCTTGAAAGCCAAATGTAGCTTATCTTCTCCTAGGAGACATCAGACATCATGGCCTGAAAGCAAAAGCTGTGCATGTAACCTGTCCCAGCAGCTGTGTGTGTCTGGATTTACCACGTCAGCAGCAACAATAACTCTCCTTTAAAAAGTCTCTGTGGAACATTTTAATTAGTTTGGTCTTATGGCTTGTGTAAAATGCTTCTGATAGCACAGTGTACACTAAAGCAGTGTTATGAATGCCTAAAAATATAAAATCTAATTATGGGAGCTGTGCAACCAGAGTAATGAGAAGCGAGTGTGACTGATAAGAAGTGAGACAGGCTAACGAGCTGAACCACTGCAGTTCAAAGGAAAACAGAGGTCTGAAGGAAGCACCTGTGGTATTGCTTGGGGGAAGATATGTGGACTAGGAAATATGAATATACAGCATTTAAAAAGATATGGTACGAACTGGATACCCAACATTAATTATTAGAGCAGATACTTAGCATGTGGGTAAAATAAATTGTTAATAAGGATGATTGCTAAGAAAAACACAGCTGATGTAGTGAATGAGAAATTACCTGCTGTAGATGAGAGAGAGCTGTGACTGCAATAGTTTGCAATCATGCTGCTGGACAGGCAGACCTCACTGAAGGCTACAACCTGTTCCTTCTACCCTTGGATTGTTTCTATGTGGTTAAAATAAATAAGCAAAGGGACTCTTTCCTGTGTACACACAGCACCAGGGGAAAGGAATGAAACGTGGACGATGCTTGATGAGATTTCCTTTACACAGGTTTTCCAAGTTTCATTAACAATAATGTGTTTTCCTGTTCTTGCTGGTCTCCTGAAATGTTTCTCACAAATTATATAATCAAGTAATAATCAGTCTATTTATATTTTTTTTAACTCTCAGGTTGTAATGATGAAGATCTTAACCTTACCAAGTATCAAAGCTGCAGAGACATTCCTATTTAACAATATTCAGTAACTTACTTTCTTACCCTGCTGCCTCCACACTAGTATTTTTAGCTCATTGCTGATTTTCCAATCTGTCTAAGCTGTCATTCAAGACATGGGGAATACCAGAAATGATGCATTTGGATTTGACAGTACCACAGACTGTTTTTTCAAAATAACCAAGGAAAAGACTTTACAGCATTGTTTGAAAATATTAAATTTCCATAGGGGTCAATAGAGGTTCTTCCCGTATGCAATTTATTCACTAACATGGCTTTTATGAGACTCTTCACCTTCCTGGTTAATAGAAAATCTGTACTTGCCATGGCAACCCTATATCAGATGGCTCTACAGTAATACTCTGGAAATATACCATAGATTTTTTCAGTCTTCATAATCGATCTGGTCATAAATGTCACAGTAACTTGTCATTAAACTTTCCCCTCTAGCAACTCTAGTAGTTGTTTGATCCTTCCTGCCTCTCTGTCACACTCTTCCCTGGGCACAGCTGCATTGTTCTGCATGCAGCCTCTTCCCAAACCTGTCACTTGTGTCACTCAGTGACACCTGCTGGGGAGCTGATGGCAACAGGAGCTGATGGCAACAGGCAGCATCACACCTCCCTCTGCCCAGAGCAGCAGTGATCACTTCCAGAGAGCTCTGATAACCAAGGGGAAGCCAACAGGAAAAAAAAAAGGGGGGGAAATCTTGGATTTTAATAGCAGGATAAATTATTTGTCTGCGTTCCTCATGTGACTCCTCGGATTTCAGTTCAGGTTCACCAGCTGACAGGGGGAGAATTTTTTTTTTTCTTATTTTTTCTTATCCTTTGTGAATAAGGCAGACCTGTCTGGCACCAACAGCATTTGAAAGGAATGCCCTGTGCAAAGCGAATTGAGGAGATGTTGTAGAATCCAAATTTCATCCACTCCTGACTGTCATGAGGCTCCCAGTGCATTGTAGGTGTCATTCCTGCTGCCTTGCACTTTTGCATTAGCAATCGGAAATGTGGGTGTAAAATGCTGTCACATCAAAATTAGTAATGCATTGACATCGACTGCAGAGAGGGGAAAATTCCAACAGAAGGGGAAATATTGGAATGTTGGAACTAAATATGTGTTTTGAACATATTTTTTTGTAATCTGGAAATACAACGAGGTAGAGGTGGCATCTGGCTAAGGTTGAAAATAAAGTCAGTACAGAGAAGAGTGAAAAAAAATCTTTAAAATTATCCGAACTAGGAGCTAAATGAATAGTTTATGCAATTCATTTAGAAAAAAATGTAAGGTAATGGTACTGCAGAAAACTGCACCAAAATGGAAATTATTCTTTATAAGAGCACATGCTGCAAAACAGTGCATAGGAAAATGAGCAGTTATGTGGGTCATACCCTAAAAGCTTCTGAAATGGATGTACTACACTTCAACCTTCCAAAAGCTGTGTAGCAGAAGAAAACAGATTTCATCTGCATATCTGGGGCTACTGATTAAAGTCCAGACTGGTAGAAGTATATAACTATTAGCAAACTCTTATCCAAGATGTTAGATTCATCTCATGGGATTCTTTTCCCCATTATTTAAATACACAGCAGTGCTGTGTTATCAATTACAGCACAGCTGTTCTGGAGCCAAAGCAGAGTAATTCAGGAGGGAATCAGAACCATTGTGAGCCCAGTGCCCTCTCTATGGACAACTCATTATACCTACATGAACTAAGAGAATGATTATTATTAAACATGTAAAATTAAAATTTAAAATTTCCTTTACTATTATTTAGACCAGTAGTAGTGAAACTGCCCAAGGTTCACGGTATGTAGAAGAAAGACACTTTCCAATGACAGAAAATAAAAAATTTCCCAGCTGGGGAGCCTTGACTTTGTTTAGATCTTATAATTTAAGGAATCATTTTCTAAAATTACCTCTGGTACAGTAAAATGACAATGATTAGGCTTGCTATCTTACAGTCTCCTGCTGTGCAAAACATTCACTCAGTGGGCTCAGGATGCAAAAGTAGCTGCTTTACAAATAATAACACAGCTTAACTATCATTTAATAGCTTTGAAAACATCATACTAGTTACAAACCCTTTGGAATGTGGACAACTAATTTCAGCATCTCAATTGTTGTCATATTTAATCACTTTCTAATGGTGGTGGATGTTTTGATTTGTTTCTTTGTTTTTAATTGCTGGAAATTTTTAATTCCTGGTTCAAACAACTTAATTTCACACTTTTTAGATTAATCAGTGATCGCTTGAGGGGGAAAAAAATGACTGAAGTTCATCAGGATGTAGCATGGAGAATCAACATAATTTTGCAGAAAAGCATTTTGATTCTACCTTCCTGAACAATGTGGCTTTAAACTCTGACAATTGAATGTAATGTTGGGAGGATTGACTGGGTACGTGACTTTCAGGGAATCTTTGCTTAGTTTACAGAGCTGATTTTCACTGCCAGAGCTAAGGCTGTGTCAGCTCCAGGGCTGGTGTGCTTAAAGGGTGGGAAAATAACTCTCTGCCTAGAACAAAAGTCATCTCCTGCCTCTGAGGTTTCATTTACACTTCAGGGAAATTTGCCTGCCCGTCTCCTCTGACTGCCTTGTGCACTAATGTCTCCTTTTGGAAATATTAAAGCACAAGTACATCATTTATGGTAAAGAAATTCTGAGAAAACTGTTAGCAGGAATTGAAACGCAACGTGAGAGTGTGAGCTACTTCCAAGAAAAAAAAAATAAAATCTGTGGAGATATCCTGTTCTCTGTTTTCTGCCCACAATTTCTACTTAGACCTGGCAGAATATCTTGATGGTCGTGCTAGGACCATGGAGAGCACCAGAGCTGCCCTCAGCAGCACACCCAGGCTGCTCAGATTGATGGGAGACAAGCCCAGAGCTTTAGAAACTTTCATAAATAAAAACTTCAGCCTTCAAGAAGTCAGGCAGACAAACCAATGGGGTTCCTTTCACCCCTATTTGGATGCAAATCAAGTGTTTGACCCGATAAATAATTGTGATTTCCCATTTCCTACATACTGAGGGATGCAGTGCTTCCTCCCCCATTAAATAAGGTTGTGTTTAGGGAACATCTATCCAACAGCTAGGAAAGGGGATTTATTAGGGTCCTTCAGTCATCTCCTTGGCATTTTTTCAACCATAGCATTATACCACTGCCTTTTTATTTAACTGTCTCCCTAAGTAAAGGAGAAAATAAGAGATATTTCCTTCTGGTTTTAGAATGGCACTTTTTTTTGTTTATATATAAATACAATCTTTCCTGGCCTTATTTGCAGGACCAGCTCTGAATCCAAGGTCTATCCAGACATTATTTGGACACCCACCAATAAATCCACAATTCTAAGCTTCTATATATGTCCAGGGGCCTTTACGTTAGCTTAATCCAACCAGCAATAAAAATAATCATAAATCAGTCTGGTCAACACAAAAGTACTGAGAATATTTGTAAAGGTTCAAAACCTCAAATCCAACTCTCATACCAAACCCTTCCATCACAGGTAGGGCATCCCTACTGCTATAATTAAAAGCACCCACATGTCTTCTCCCACCATCAGCCTCCCTCAGTCTATCCACCAGCAGCACTCCTTTTTCAGGGTTTTAACACTGCTGTTAAACAAAATTATCTATATCAAGGCAGTCTTTGTTCACACCTCACCAAATACAGCAGCAGGTTCAGCAAGGCAGCAATGCATCTGAGACACTGACTCATTTTAAATTATTCTTTGTTAGATAACTTAACACAGAATCCTCAGTGGACTCTTTTCCAAACAAATTTCTGCACTGAGACATACCTGGGGATGCTCAAACTCATAACTGGAGCATTCCAGATAATAGAGAGGAGCATGAAGGTATTAATGTTTTATTTAGTCTGAAATGAGTTGTTTCAGCTGCAGCTACAGTGACATCAACATCTTTGATCCTTATCCCTCTTTCAGAGACTATAAACTGGTTCATTTCTACTGCTCCACTCTGATTTGATATTTATCTGATCTAGGTCAGAATCTGGTCTAGTGGGATCTTATGAAACATAAAGCAGCCCAGAATTTGCTCCTGACTGGTCTATCTCTCTCATGCTTGTCTTTAGTCAATGTATTTCATGTTCCTGTAACTTTAATTCAGAATTTTAGAGCTTGTCATTGTCATTTCTAGCAGCCTGTCCCCCAAAATGCTGTAGCTATTTTGACACTATTATACTGTTATTATTTTGATGAAATCTCACATCTTATGGTATTGGTTTTATAAAACATGAGGCGAATGATTGTGACTTGATACTGAGAAAAGCCTAAAAGCATCAAAACACGTGCAAGGAATTAACTCTGCAATGGAAAATAAAAGCTGTCACCCATTACTCCAGAATTACCTGTGTCCCCAAACTAGAAAAATCCAGTATACCTCAGCCAGTGAGGGAAAAAACCCAGAGTGATCTAAAGTACAAAACAGAATCCTGCATCTCGAGTTCCCTGTTCATTTCTGAGTTTATATATGCTCAAGGGACTCTTTCAGTGTTAAAACATAACTCACTGAAGACACAGGAGATAAAAGAAGCTGAAACATTTTGATGGAATATTTCTCAAAGGGAGAATTTGTTTTTGAAAGTCTCTTTTTAAGCCTTCTTTAAACCTTTAGGTGCTGTGCATTGTGCTTTTCCGTAATTTTTTCCCCATTTTGATTTTCACTGCTGTTTTTACAGGATGTGAACTCTCTTGAGCATTTCAGACCTGCCTTCTTCATCTTTTTTAACCTGAGGGCTTTAAAACTCTAGAAAGTAAAAAAATATTAAAAAATAAACCTGGTGATAGACAGAGGAACAAAAAAGGCCACAGGGTGTCTTGAAGAAGGTGGAAAAATATGATTATAGAGGAAAGAGAAAGGTGGTAATTCCAAGAGAAGTGTGCAGCTACCCAATATTTTTATCATCCAAAAGCAAAGTATTTAAGGGCAAAATTCAGCAAAAATCATGACTCTGAAGTTGCTTGGATAGTGAACACATTTTCATAGACCCATGAAGATTTTCTGGTATTCCATCTTCTGTGCCTTTAAACCACAAATATCCATACAACTCCCAAATAAAAAACTATAACCCTTCCTTATCACTCACATTTTCTTTATGTGAATTTATGTATTTAATCATGCAAGAGCAGCCATAACCACCTGGCTGGTTGGGAGACTAATGTGAACTGAGTCCCACAGCCCTGTGGTTTTGGTATCTTCTCTCTGAGTCTGGTTTTCCTGGCTCACGCTCCTCTGGAAATCCAGTTGGAAATCCAGAAGCCCTGGCTTTGCTCAGATGTTGAATTTTGGCTCTCAATTCCATAGGGAAAAGCTGCAGACCCAGAGATTTGGTTACAAAAAGCAGCATTGCTGCCAGAATTGCTGCCTCCATGCTGGGCAGCCAAGACCAGGGAAGAGGAACAGGGAAATTATGGAATTTGAGTATTTTTGAAATTCTTTTCCCAGGTAGTCTTTTCAAAATACTGTAACTTCTAACAGAAAAGAACTTAAGAATTTTTAGGAACTTTAGTTAAAATTGACTAAAATTCAACAGCCTTGAGGTTCAAAACTCATTTGTTGCTCAGCCATCAACTCCTCCTGCTCTTCAGCAATCAGTTTCACTGCAGGTTACTGACCCACTGCCTTGATTAAGCTAATAATGAAATGGAGATAGTTTCTTTTTTTGCCTGGATACTCAGCTGTAGAAGGAACATGTGATAGCTGTAAATTATTTATTATTTGGAGGGGAGGGGATGGCAATCAGTAACTGCACAGTTTGTACAGATTATTCTCCTCTGCTTTGCTAAGGTCTGATGTGAGCAATATTTGATTATTTGACAGATCATTCCAAAAGCGACTGGGCAAAAGCTATGCACGACTCAATATGCTTGAAACAGCATGTGAGCTCCATCAAATCAGCTTTAGGACCACAGTGTGAGAAAACTAACGTAGGTCTTTCATTATAAGAGTAAAGCAGACTTTCAAAATAGGAATATCAGCAGTAATAGCCCGACAATTCCTCTTCTTGCAAACAGAGAAATGTCAAAAAGGCATACACAGAACAGGAACATTATGGCAGAAACTGTAGAAAACCAATCCCTTTTATAAATTTTATCTCTTTTAAAAACTTTGAGCCACGAGCAAATACCAGAAAAGCAGAAGTTTTTGCACATCCCACACCCTGGAGCATCAATGTCACTGCTCCACGTCGCTGCACCATGTCCCTGCTTTGCCACCCTGGATGCTGGGGCAGCCACCCATCCCTGACAGTGGGACCACCTTGCCTCCCAGCAGATCCAGGAATGCAACAAGGAACTCATTCCCCAGCTAAGGAAGACAAGGAAAGCAGCAGCACTCAGTCTGCAGCACCCATGGAGCACCTTTTAAGCATGAGGAAGTCATTCCTCTTAATTTTAGGGTGAGTTTGCTTCTTAGAGAACAGGCATAACAGATTTTAATTCTGAAGTTTATTATCCATTATGAGGAACACATAATGGATAATTCTGGACTAATTCTGCTAAGAGGTTGTGTAACTCAGTGGCACAATTCCATATATTCATAAATAATGACTGACAGCATCTAACTAACCCAAGAGGGAAAAGGACAAACAAGTCACAAGGATATCCAGGTTAATTTTCAAATTCCATCAAAAATGCCTATAATGACACCTCCTTTTACCCAATGACTTAATTATTGTCAATTACGTAATTATATTTGTTCATTATTTTTGTTCAGCACAGTGCCAGTAAAAGAAAACCTAGTTTGCTTATTTAGAAGAATAGCTTAAAAGGTTTAATTGCCCACAGCAGTTAGATCTGGAGGTCTTTCAGGTGACATGCAACTTGAATTCTCAGACAACAGTGAAGTTTTTCACAATTAATGGAAATCTGAATGAATTTATAAATTATTAATAAAAATATTTCATTCATTGTCTCGATTATGTTATAAATACTTAAGAACATGCTCACAAAAATCAATCAATCAATAAATAAATAAATAAACCTGGTAAAAAAAATCTAGTTCATTTCCAGTGGGGAAAAAAATTGTTTGAGCACACATTCAGTTTAGTCACCAAGAACATTGTGGTTTTTAAAGAATATCAAGAGAATGAAGGTAGTCACATATTTTAATTATTACAGTTTCTGAATGGAATATCCTTAGCTTAAAAGCTGGTTTACTTTTTTAAATGTTAGTAAATTTACCCTTTAACAAATCCCATAATATCTAGCACCTCACAATATTTTTGCACGACATTTTTCAAGAAGAGTTAAAGCTTTCATGAGCATTTCAGGCTGAAATGGCTGAATATCACAAGCACATAGCATCGTAATTTTTTTTGCAACAAATCATTTCAAGACAAATTAAAAATAGATTTCAGTCTGCAAACGTCCAGAAGATTAAATGAGCAGGTGAAGGGCAACAAGTACCATTCAGTTGCCTCCTCCTGACACAGGGCAGGGGCATGGGGCTGCTCAAAGAGATTTTCAGGAGTTTCTCTTCCCATATCTTCTGGAAGTGATGCCCTGCTGAAGAACAGAAAGACTCACATGTCCTGTGTCTTCCTGACCCACTTTTTTTTTTTTTTTTGAGATAAAGCCAATTTTTCCATGTAAAATAATGGGGGATGAGGTAAAGGAAAAGCAAACAAGCCCTTCTACTTCAATGCAAGGCTTTCAGGGAGATGTAACATGAATATTTCATGTTCACAGTCTCATTTGTATGCTCAGCTTCCCAGCTGACACCATAGTTTCCATGATGTCCTTATAAAAATGGAAATGAAGAGCACAAATATAAAGCCTCGTGGACTCACTTGGTCCAAGAGCTGCAAAAGGAAACCTACTCATGAATTAAGTTTACAAAAGGAAATTAAGATGAAGAATTTCAGCAACATTTAAGATAAAAAAGCCCAGTCTAACAGCATATTTGGTCTGGGATGAAAACTGGGAGTTTTAGCAATTTTACTTAAAAAAACCCCTTAAACAGACCAACAAAAACTTCATGAAAATTGCAGGAAAACCACCAACAGGACCTTCAGTTTAACATTTCTGACAAAGAGCCTCTCTTTAGTGCCCCTACATATTTTTTCTGCTTTGTGTAAAGCAGAGTTTGATCTTGGATAACACAGACGGAAATGAACTTTGACCTGACTAAATCAAGCCTATCTAGTATGAACAAAAATGAATAAATTCCATTTAATTTATAGGAAAATACAACTAGGCTAAAAGATATTAAAAAAATATTAACCAGCAAACACATCCATGTATATCCTGCAGAGCTCTGACCAAAAATATTAACTCAGATTTAATTAACGCATACTAATGCTTGTATCTGTCTCTGATTTTTCACAGGAAGCATCGCAGAATATAATTAATGTTCCAAAAATAGATGCAAGTTCAGAACACCATTATCTTGGAGAATTTAATTGGTCTTCCCATTCTATGAAGTACAGCAAAATGCCATGTTTTGAAATAAGTTTAAGAATGAAAGACTCTCTTTCCAAATCTAATTATAGATATTTTAAAGGTGAGGCAAAAGGAAGCAGAGATAACACCTGTATTAGAATAAAATATCCCTGTTGGTGTATTCAACTCACAGCAATTATCAAACCAGATGAATTCTCCGTAAATGGTTAACAGAATGAAAGCAAGCTGAATATTCTTATTGCAGATGCTTCATTGCAGCAATTTAACATGTCAATCTCAATCTGACCCTGAAATTAGTGGGGCAGATCCTTAAAACAAAGCTTGCTGCCACTAAGATGAGCAGTGCAAGCACAACCAGAGAATATCCCAGGGCTCTGCCTGCTTTTCCCTCTGCTGGGTCAGGAGATTTGTGGGTGCTCCACTCTTTACCTTCTCCTGGGAAATTTTTTCACCCAAGGCTGCCAAGCCTTGTCTTGCCAAGCCATACCCAACACTGGAGTGATGTTTGATCCACAGCTCTGTTCTACATCTAGCTAGGGAAATAACACTCTGTTCTCTTCAAATCCCTCTGAAAAGGTGTTTTGGCTTCAGTAGGGAAGGAACAATAACTGCATTAGAATTTTCTGCCAGAAATTCTATACCCATTTTTTCCTTCAAAACACTTCAAGCTGCAGGAGTGTCTGTGAAATGGATTGTCCTTGAGAGATGGAAATGGACATGTAAGCATGGTATAAAAATGGAAACACAAAGATATATTCTGTACTATAAGACAGAGATACTGTTTCTGTAAAATCATGCCTGGCCTGTACACTTTTCTGACAAATTGGAATAAATTAAGGAAATTTCTTCTGCAATGTCATATATAAGATAAAAGTGAGATGTGGGTGGGTTCCTGCTCATAAAGAGTTCTTCAGACAAAGGCAGAACAAAATTCAGATTTCGAAAACATCAGCCTTTTATGTTAAGATGTTTAGATTATGTTTAAATACATATTTTGTGTGGATAATTGACTATTAAATTGAGCATACAGGGATCCTCCATCATTTGATGTCTTGAGAAATCCTCTTTTCTAGCTCAATTAAAAATTATGTTGGTTGATAAAAGAGCAATTTATCAAATTCTAGAGGTTCATGCTGAGCAGATTGTCACACCAGATTATTTCAGAAGGGCATCTGTCATTTGAGTCTATCAAAACCTCTGTGTCCACAACACATAGTGAACACTTCTGTGAAATATCCTCATAATGCCAAATGGAGCCTGTGCAGTGCTGTGTCTGATGCCTGACCCCATAAATTCACATTCAGTTGACCTTGGTGTTTCATTTTTCCAGAACAGAGTTTGGCTCACTAATATGAAAAGAGACAAGTCACCATCCTGAAAGGAAAAGCAGAAAAAGCAGTATAGGTGTCCTCATGTTCCCACTTTTGCTGAATATAATTACCTTGAGATTTTCCAGATGATTTCAGTAGAGAGCAAAAAGAACAAGATGTCTTAAAAGAAAAAAAATAAAATTCGAAAAGATCTGTGAATCCCTGGGGCTTTTTGGCTTACAAGGGCTTTGATTTATTAAAAGTTGTACACATTTACTTGCAAAAGTTCATATTACAGCTCCAGGTAAGCTGAGGTCAAGTTGCTTAGGAAGAAATTTGCACTTAAATGAACCAACCTTTCAGCGTGACAGAGATGAAGACATTCAGCATTGACATTTCCCCAGTGGGTCTGGATCAGCAGGGAGGGGAGAGGCAATGCCATTTCCAGGTGCCAGCATTGCTCACTAAAGGCAACTTTCCAGCAAATCCTTTCAGCAGAGCAAGAGGGAAAAGAAAACACAACCAACAACATAATCCTGACCAAACAGAAGATCATCCCACAGGTTGTAACAAGAGTAAAGCATCCAAATCTCACCTGAATGAGGGTACAGAAGAGCAGAGGGAAAAACCCAAACTCCTACATGTAGGGACTGAATAACTAACACCATGCATTCATAAAGGACAGCTTGTGCTATCAGAACAGCCTTTGAAAATAACTTTGAACTGAAAATAACTGAAAATACTTTGTTTTGAGGAGAGGCATGCAAAAGACAGAGGAAAGGGAGAGTAGGTAGAGCAGGACTGAAGTATGTACTGCACTAACCCTGAAATCACAAAACCAGCCTCTGACCAATATCCTGTCTTCAGAAAAATTCCAAGAATACCTAAGCTGCTTAGTGATATTGTAACATGATAAACCAATACTGTCCCCCACACCACAACTGAGCATAAACAAAGCTTTAAACATATTGTGTTACTCTAGATACAGTCTCTCATGATACTGTTAGAGGACAAAGCAGGAAAACATAGGTGAAAGGACAGCACTTTTTGTTGTAAATTATCTGATCACAGCTCCCCTATAAATCTGGGAGCTGTACATATTTGTTACACCTGAAAACAGTGAGAATAAAACTGCAGAGTGCCTCACATGATCTCTTACCATCAGTTACTAACAACAGATGCCATTGTGACAAGGGGCTGGCTGAAGCTGAGGTACTGTAGCTCATCATCACTCAGAAATCTCCTGAATTACCTTCAGGATGTGCACGAGGTGTCACAGAGCACGTTGGTAATTCTTTGTGCCACAGCAGTGCAGTGTGTTTTACAAGGGACAGTCAAGGACTCAGGCAGAATACCTGAAAGGACTTGTTTTGATGTGTTGCCAGTTTGGTTGAATTTAAGAACACATACAGGTAAAGAAGAAAAGTCCAATTATCCTATGGGGATTTGATTCCACACTGTGAGAAGATGTGTAATTAGATTCTTGCAACGCCTGGCTACACTTCTGGATTTTCCAATTTAGGTTTGATTACCTGATGATTAATAAAATTTCAAATTTCAGCTCTGATCTTCCTCCCTAGTTTGCAAGTAGGAACAATTTCCACGACTGTAGAAGAACCTCAGCTCCTCCTGAGGAGAGGCAATCAGCCAACAGGAGTAGGAAAGCAATGCTGCTCACACCCTGCACTGAAAGCTGTCAGGATCACAATCCTCGCTGTTCATAACCCCTCTTTAGTCTGTAAAAGGGGTATTCTAAGTAGTATTCTGGTTTCATTCTGCTAGAGGATGCTCCTCCCTGCACCCTGGAGCTGCCCAGGAGCCACAAGCCTTTCCTTGACCATTGTTCCCACTGCAAATGTCCCACCCTGGGACCTGAATGCAGAGCTGGAGGGAAGCAGCTGCAGCCCTGCAGCAGAGGAGCCTGCAGAGAAGGAGATCTCTGCTCTGAGGAGCAGCCTTTGGGGCATCTTCACCCACCATCATTTTGAGAAAATGATAAACTAGTCCAGCTGCAGGCAGCTGGAAAATCAGGCTAAGATAACTTATGACACCAAGCACTACACAGCCCTTGTTAAATTCACACAGCCAAGGCTGCCTTGGGAACACCAAAGGATTTAATGTACAGCAAAGGACATATTCCAACCATAAATACATAAGACAGATGAAAAAAGGACAATCCAGTTAAGGTAGGATGTGCAGAGTGCTGGAGAAAAGATGGTAAGAAAAAAAAAAAACTAAATGAGCTTTCAGCAAAATTTGAAAGGGGAAGTGGTAGACAGGGAGTAGACGAGAAATACTGTGAGATAGTGATTAATATCAAGGCCTCAAATCAGTAAGAATGGTTCAAGGGAGCATAAAACTCAAACCGATGAATTGATCTGATTTTTGGTCCTCAGTCTTTGTGAATCAGGGAAAACAACATAAATTTGCCATGGAGAGAAGCAGCTGTACACTAGTATTTTAAATGGACAGAATAAAGATTGGAGGGAAGTCACTGTCCTTCCTATCATCTATCCAATAGTGTCCCACTGTTAATAATGTAAAACAGCAGAATTTACTGGACTAGATGACAAAAAGAATCTAAATTTTCACCAGAAAAACAAAGCACTGGAAAGACTGAAATAGAGGGAGACTGGGTGGTTCAGCTTTGTTAAAGAATGTTCTAGACAGAGCTGAGAAATTCCTTACGATCATATGTTGCTCTTCTGAACTATGTTGTTTTCATAATTGCAATTAATTCAGGCACTAGAATGTGCAGTCTGAAATGTCTGCTCATCACCATCCACCAAAGCCTCTCCCCTTGTCCCCCAGAGCCTGCAAGGCTCAATGCAAAGCTAAGTTTACCTCCAAGCCAAAGTCAAGGAGAAAGCAACTCCCTCTGTGCTGTTGAGAAGAGCAAGAGATCATTCCTTCTTTAAAGTAAGCACTACTTTATGCTGGCTGCTGTGCCTTTGTTTTACAATTTACCTGATCACTGTAGAGAAGAGCAATTAGGAAAACCTTTCAACTCAGAACACGGAGCACAAGCAACAGGTTTTTTGGACAATACCACAAGTTAAATTTAGATTACCAAGAGACATCATTATTTTAGTTGCATTATGTTATATTTACAAGACTCTGGCAATGGTGCCAGACTTCTATCTGAACTACCTATGTACCAACAGAGGTTTGAAATGTGAAGGATGGGAATGGAGCAAGGCTGAGACTTTTACTCCATGCCAGGGGTAGCTGCTGTGGAAGAAGCATATTGCAAAGCAAGAATGATATTCAATTTACCAACTGTCAAAGCATTTGCTTAGGATCCTATAGATGAACCTAATGCATCTAGCAACATCTCTGAAACTTGCAGTGTTTGGAATTGCAGTGTAACGTCAGGAAAAACCAAAACAGCAAAACCATAAAAGGCAAATCCTCCTAGCATGTTGCTCTTTCAGAAGACTGGCTCTCATTATGTTGATCCTTCTGTTCTCAAATTCAGAACCTGAGAAAGCTATTTCGTGTGTAAAGAAAGAAAAAGGCACTATGTTTTTCAGCTTAAAGATGATGAATGCATCATTTGCTGTTAGAGGTAATGAGGATTTCAGTTGCTTTTGGCCCCTGCAGGATTTCCTGAGCTTTGCCAAAACGAACAAACAACAATCTATATTAATGAACAACTCCAAAGGCTTGGATAAGATGCATAGCTCACATTCACATGGAATAGCACCACCATAAATCGTGTGTGTTGTGGGTAACAGATTTGGGCAGCAAACAGATGTGCTCTAATGCCACTCCAGCTCTGTCTGTACCATAATTCTGCAGGAAAAACCAGAAGCCTTTGGCTGAAGGACAGATTGCTACACACAAGGTGTCACACAGCAGCAGTGCCCAAACACACCAGGGGCAGCCAGGGGCTGGGGCTGTTTTTCAAGAGTTGAGTGAACCTGTTGGAAAAGGACAGAGCCAAGGACCTGAGGAGAGGAGAAAGCCAAGGACGTTTGAAAATGCAGCAGTTGGAATGTGGCCCAAAGCAAACTTCCATGAGATGCTTTCCAGCATCAGCACCACCTGAAAGATGAACAACACCCCACCTCCTCCTGCATTCAGAGGAAAAATACTTTGTCTCTGCAAGACAAAGTGTTTACCCTGTGGTAAACAGCTGGGGTACCACCAGGAAACCAAGATTCAGCACTAATTTTTATCACTAAAATTATCCCGTAGATCCTGCTTTTACACTGACAGCAGAGTTTAGGAGCAGGTATGAAGAACCTATACACAAAACACGTCCATGCAAGACACTAAAAATTCCCAAATTCCCATCCTCTTACATGGTGGATTGCAGTTTCTTCAGCCTGCAAGCAGTACATGCATTTTTCACCTAACCACCCCCTAGTTATGAACATTCAGAACTAAATCCTACCAACAGTGGGACAAGATCAATCACCTGGGAAAGGGCAGCTGTGTGTCTAGTGGAGTCAGTGATTTAAAAAAGGTGAAATAAAATTATTATCCAAATAAACAAAATCTTCCCCATAGAGAGAGAGGCAGAATTCTGATGTAATGATAGCTCTGCATGCACAGTGCTCTTGAACCTTGCATGACAGGCAATCAGATAACTTGGAAGTAAATAACAGAAATCAAGCCCATGATACTCCTCTGGTTTTTTTTAGACACATATTTTGCATAGTACCACAAGAAAAATTTATGCCCCACTACTCTTCCCTTATTTTCATAAGATCAGCTTGAGTTTTTTTCTGGGGAGGGGAACAGAAGGAGAAGGAGGTGGCTGGCGGGTTTGTAATTTACAGATCCACACTTCTTTTATACTGCAAGTATGTTCCATTTGTTCTGAAAATATGTAATGATCTAAAATGGGGACAATTTTAATGAATTGAGTCCATAATATTTCATATCTTGCTGCCAGACTCTTAGTCAATCAAACTAATGTTATAAAGGAACAGCCAACAGCCAATTTTGACATCCTTTAAGCAGGTCAGTTATAAGCCAATTAGATCTACCTACTTGGTCTCCAAGGTCTGAATAAAATATAGCCCATTTTGATTAGAAGCACTACTTCCACCAGTGTGCACATGCCTTAAAATAGACTGCAAAAATACTGAAACCCCATGGAATTGTTAAAGGAAGTCTCCATCCTACCGAAGTCAATTACTGTAATACAATTTCTCCTGGCTTCTCACAGATTATGAGAGCTCCCAGATCCACACAGTGTCATTCCAGTTTTATTGGGTAGCAGAAAAACTAAGTGCTGCATTCATCAGAGCCCTTCCATCTGCTGAATGCAACTTTTCTGCAACGTCAGGCAAATTGAAAGCATCAATCCTGAATTCCAGAAAAATTTCCTGGAGAACTAACTTCAGCAAAAGGAAATCAATCAGAATTGCATTTATATGCACCTCACATTAATTCCTCCTGTTTATTTTAACACAACTTTCACTTTATTAATAACTGTCAGATCCTCGACTGGTTTGACAAGAAATGCAGTTATTAAAACTGGGTTAAATAAGACTCATCAAATTATTTCAACAGTGAATTTTGCATTAACTTGAACTTGTTAATTTTTTTCTTGTTTATCATTTAATGTTTAAGAGTTGAGAAAAATACAGATGTTTCTTTTCCAAGAATATCCTGCTTTACATTCCTTAAAAAATGGGTGGTTTTTTCATTATTTGTCCCACTCCCCAGTAAGATATAATAATTTTCTTTGGAAATCTGGGGAAGATCCTTTTAAATCAAAATGCATCTGAAACCTTACTTCTATCTTCCTATTATTCTAATATACTAAAAAGAACTCTGCATGTAACATAGGCAATAAGTCAGATTGTTTTTTTGTTTCCTGTTTCTGTGGGAGCCAAATTCACAAATAAGAGAACTTTTTGAAACTGCACCACCAACACATCCATCCTATTATGTTTGCTACTGTAATCATACAGTCAGTGAAAAAATTAGGATGAAAGGTGTGGAAAAAAAAAGAAAAAATAAAGATGCATGGCTAATAATCCAAGGGCATAACAAGCAGCAAACCCAAGATTCAGAACCATCCAGAACTGCCAAGAAAGCAAATTAGGAAAAGCTAGAGGGTCTGACACCAGCTATTGGGAACGGCACAAGCCATGTGAAGCCAGATGGATTCGAGCCCAGTTTGGCCAAAAGCACAAAGACATAACATGAGTTTGAATCCAACCTAAGAGGTTTTCATTGTCAGGAACTGGAATTAGGATCATACAAAACAGCAAAAATGTAATACTGAGGGTTGTAAAATTTACTCACGCTCAGGAATGTAAATAAGCTCTCCTAGAGTAATTTAAAACAAACATATAACTGTTTCTTACAGTGAATAGAGAACTATTGAAACACTTTACCAAGGAGCAAGAGTACAACTTCCTTGTTTTAATGGTTAATTATACTGCACCTAATTATTAAAGCTTTTCGTAACTGATGCAGCAGAAGCAATTGTATCTGCCTTCTGGAAATAAAAAAGTTTCATAAACATTTCCTGTAATACACTACTTTTTCAATTTTCAGATGATTGCCTGCCCTATGTCCATTACCTGTCTGCATTTCCACTGAGCTTTAATTAGAGTTGAAGTATATCTTGATTTGCTGATTAAACATCATAAGCAAGTTAAAAGAAAAGGTCATAATTTTAAATATGCAGGAAACCTGGAAACTGCATTTAACCTATTTCACAAAACACAGCATCAAATCAAGTAATGTACTTTTTAAGAGAAAAATTTCTGATCATTTGAAGGTAAAAATTAATTTTTTTACTGAAGCTGGGAAAAGTCTGAGCTATCCTTGAAAATGAAGCAAGGGAGCAAAGGGGATGTCGACTACAGGAGGACTTACGTGTAATTTGCAGTCCAAGGTGCTTGTTCTCTAATGGGTACATAATAGAAGGAATGGCTGGAAGTTGTTCACACAGGATCATTATTTCCATCCCAGAAGGATTTGCTTCAGAAACCTGTCCTGCCTGTCTACTGCAGCACCTTTGCTCTACAGGACTTACATACCTGGAGGATAAAACCAAAATCACTTGCAAGCCATCTGTATGGATAGAAATGTATACATATTCTAATTCTTCTGTCCTGCTATGGAAACATGAGAAATGTATGCACTGTTTTTTTCTTAGCAGGAGAATTTTTGACATCTCACTAATTGCTTTTTGCTAATGTCAGAGCAAGAGATCTGTGGAGATGGTGCCTGTTTTTTTCCAAAAGGTTATTCATTAAAGAGAAGTAGGTGCTACCTAAATGTTTGTGCATGTTTTGTTGCAGAATCTTCCATAAGCTGTTTCCTTTTTCTTACAGACAGCTGTCATAGCATCATTTCATTAACTAATCAGCTTTTCTCTACTCACACACACTCAACAGACACTGTAATTGCTGATTATGGGGCTAATATGGAAAAAAACCCAGTAGAATCAGATACATGGCTTCATAGGAAATATTTAACATGAAAACATATTTACATGCTTAAGAGAGTGACATAACATTCAAAATGTGGTGTTTCAAATTTGACACCCAGTCCCCCTACCTATGAAGTGTTATGCACATGTTTAAGTGAACAGGACTAATCAGTGTAAAATTAAATATCCTTAGCTTTTGCAGCACTGGGGTTGTGTCCTATTGTTACATAACTCCATATATTACTGCCTTTTGACAGTCCTTAAGTCACTTATTTTAGTATCTGAATGTAGCTACAGGCACATAAATTTGAAAGTGTGATAATAGATTACCTAAGGCCAGACAGTGAATCAATATCTAAGTCAGAAGAGGAAACCAGGAATTCCAAGTACCTGTTGAAAGACAAGGTGACACTGCTCAGTGTAGAGAAAAAATATTCCATTTGCAGCCTATGCATATATAAAGCAATTATGCTCCCCAAACTGGAATTCTCTCCTTGAGATAATCCTAAACACATCATGTATTCCTTTACCATCATTCTTAGAGAGGTAGGTGTGGAAGGATTAAAAGAACAAAAAGCCAAACCTGAAACCCAAAGCATCCTTCACTAGGATTAAATCACTAATTGGTTGCACTCTTCTTGCAGTGGTCCTAATTACATTGTAAATAAGGCTATGTACAGTTTCAGCTGAATTACTGAAACAGTTTAATTACCCTGAAAAATGCTTACAAGTAAGTCTATAGGAAGCCAACAAAGTGGCCTTGTAATTAGTGCAGAAACTGAAAGTTGTGCCAAAATAAACCCCCATATGGAAAAGGGGTGCAAAATTTTTGGGGTGTCAAGGTGAAAGCAGGTTATGAACTACTTTTTACTTTTATGAACAGCAGAAAAGCTATTTGAGAGAGTTCAGTCCCTCTTTCCCCACCACTGCAACAACTGTTGCCCAGCAAACATCAGTGGGACTAGGAAGGCAGAGAGCTGGGAAGTAGATGGTAGGGAATCTAATAGTTTCAAGGATGCTAAAATCTACCTACACGAGAAATTTGTCAAAGCTTCAGTGGGTTTCCACATCCTTCAGTTTCAGTGAACCTTCTTTTTCACTTGAGGCACAAGACCAGAAAATTTACAGCCAGATTTACAAGAGCTGCTTCTTGCTTTTCAGATAGAATATAAAGTCAGTTTAAAAACATTTAAAACTGCTGGGGCTCATCATCATCAGCTGCTGCAATGGGAACTGTGAAGTGATAAAACCTGGTCACTGTCTGAGCCTCAGCTATGGACTTCCACGAGAGCTCTGCCACCTTTTTGATGAGAAAAGGGGAAAAAAAATAAATTTCAAAGTATTTTCTGCTTCTGAGTATCCCAAATATTTCTAGCTTCCTTTGGGTCTGAAATTGTTAATTCTCAAATCAGACCTGTGACCTTAGATTTTGGTACCTGTGATTCCTGACAGCATCTGGTGTACCCACTACAAGGAAACATTTCTGGATGTGAAAATGGATAAGACTTAAGATGCCAAAGGACCTTTTTTGGCATTCAAAGAACATCTCAAATAAGTGGAGCAACAGCGGTTTTTACATAATGCTGAAACACTTCATTTCTCTTTTGTGTGCTACATTATGTATTTCCATTGGTATCTGATAATAGCAAGGGATTGGTAAGCAAACTAAATACCAAGTCTTTACAGAATTCAGTAGGCTTTCAATCCATCCCAGGAGAGATGTGGAAAATAATGCTTCACCTTCTAGAAAACTTAATGCAGTCTGCAAGGTAGGACACTGGAGGGACGATCTGTGCATTACAAAGCAGCACATTTGCACATGAGGCATCACCACTGAGCAGCACAGGCAGCCTCAAGGTTAAACAACTCCAGTGCTGAGAGCTGAGGCAAAGGCTGTGAATTACAGCTGGAGCCGAGCTGCACTTCCCTGGAAGTGCTCTGCTGACCCTCACAGACACAGAGCGCTGAAACAAATCAGTCATGGAATGATAATGATGTTTCTGCAATTTCTAAACTTCTCCAGATTCAAAACGGATAAATTTTTCTTGCATGGAATCGATGAAGAAGGACTCACCTGGTTTGCTTGAAAGAAGAAAGGAATGAAGTTTTCTTGGAAATTATGTCTCTTACCACCTTTGGAAAATCCAAGGCAGACTAAGCAAAACCAGTGCACAGTGTTAATCAGTGCCTGACCAGAGCAAAGACATCATCCTTCTCACGTGGGAATAAAAATCTGAAAACATTCTACAGTGGCAAAATGTAAATTTTGAGAAATATCAGAGGCTCTGAGGGCTGGAACACCTCTGCTATGGAGACAGGCTGAGAGATTGGGGTGGTTCCCCTGGAGAGGAGAAGGCTCTGGGAGAAGCTTACAGCACCTTCCAGTACCCAAAGGGGGATGCAGGAGAGTCAGAGAGGAACTTTTGACAAGGATCTATAGTGACAGGACAAAGGGAATTGGCTTCAAACTGACAGAGGGCAGGTTTAAATTAGATATTAGGAAGAAATTCTTCCCTGTGAGGGTGGTGAGGTCTGAGAGATCCACATGCAGGCTGAATTTAGCCATTTTAAATGTGCTAATTTCCAGTTTAGAGCAGCAAACAAACTGGATGGCTCATATTTGAACAATTCCCCTTAAGAGATTTGTCAGGTTTGGACTGAGTCCTCAGAATGCACTGGGACTCCCACCAATGTAAGCTGCATGTGCAAACTGAAGGCAGCTCATGGTCCTCTGAGATAAACTTCTTGCCCTTTTATATCCTGCAGCACATAATTTGAGGGAAAAAAATAAATCTGCTTTGCTTACTGCAATTCAAAACTGCAGTGTCCATAGTAGCCATAACATTTGAATCACATCTGGTTCCTAGCCTTACTTATAATTCCATACTATCAGAAGTCCTATTTTAATGATTCTGCTTTGATAACAGACAAACTTTTTGGCCTCAGGCATCAGATAATGAAGTGTCTCACGTGGATCTGAATGCTCCAAGATACAAAATACTTCAGAAAGCCCAGGGGAAAATGATATCTGGGTGATGACAGTGGCTCACATAGGAGCCCACCTTTCTCTAGATGATCATAAAGATGCAGGCAGAGCTGAACCTTAAGGCAAACCAGAGAATTTGCATCCCTGTAAGTCCTTTTCCCCCAAAAAACCCCAAAACCCAAAAACCCCACCAAACAACCCAAACCAAAAATAGATTCTCATTGCCAATAAAGTTATCAACAGAGGCTTGTGCTAGATGCAGCCACTAACCAAGCGCACTGGAATTGTTTGAGATCAATCACCTCCCCTCTCCTCAGCAGGAGCACACCCACAAGCCTGACAGTAGAAAATACAGAAAACAGCAAAGAAAAAGAAGTATGAATAAGTCTTTCATCCTGTGTAATTCCAGTAGATATCCAGTAGGTATGTGGAAATCTAAATTTGGTAATAATATAAAGATCTCCTTCTATGTCCTAAACAAAAATCTGCAGTCAAACACATACATTTGTATTTTTGAAAGCAGCTTTTCATAGTCTCAGGAGATTACAGCATTTAAACATGGAGCATTTAGCTTTACAACTAAAAGTCAGAACAGGTCATGTCCATAGAGCCCAGTTTTCAGCAAAACAGGTATTCAGCACTTCCAGTAAATGAGGCACAGTGCAAAGTATCGGATCCCAGCCATTGGTAGTCGTGTCAGGAAATCCTGTCCTAAATATTCATTAGGATAACTATGGGTCTGCTCCATTATGACTCAGTCTCTGGTGCCTTTTCCACCCATTATAAGGAATGTTCAAAGTGTCACCTAAGTCAAATCAGTTTCAAATGATTTAGAAACTGGGGAGAAAAGCTTGATTCAGTTGGAGGAGGGGGGATTCTGGTTTTAAATTTTCCCATTTGTCCTCTAGATCTTCCATTCAGATCCAAAATCAGCCACAGAATTGGCTATTGTGGGGTGAGCTCTGACCTACTCATATCTCAAGTACCAGACATCTGAAACAGCAACACGATTTCATGAACAGCAAGAACCCAGATAAATTTACATTAACTTCAGATAAAATCCTCTTATAAACCAAACAGCAGCTCTTGTGGGATTTGCTCCTTGCCATTGCCAGAATGTCCTGTAACATGCACCCTGACTCTGGCTGTGCAAGCTAAATTTGCTGTGATTAGTAGGGCTGAAAGAAAAACGACTGCACTAATATTCAAGCTGTTTGAAGAGAGGTTTACTGCCCCCAAAAGAATCATTTAATTATAACACACCATTTTCTTTAGATCTACATATAAAAGAGTTAATTTGCCTAAGCATGCACCAATGGGGCTAATGGATAAAGGTTTTTATTAGGGATGTGCCAAATGGTTCAATAGTTATTTGAATACTGTAGAGACCTCTCAAACATGTAGCTTTGGTGTGCAATAATTCTGTTCAATTAATGGGTTTATTTCCTTCACAGATATTCTTGCAGAAGTGCTCCATCATCCATGCAGTGCTGTTCAGAGACAAGTTGTAAACATTTCCTCTTTTACTGGTGAGTTCTAAGGACATGATGCTGTTCTTTCAAACTGCTGTACTTGATATGGGAAGAGACCTGCAGAGGAATACATTAAAAAATCTGTACAAATTCTCTTTGGACCCAAGTTAATTGGTGATAATAATATTGTTGCACCAATGAAATCACATCAGGTTTCAAACAGGCTCTAGCACTCTTTTCTCCACTTCACCTCTTCATGGCAGAAGGTGGCACACTCAGCATCCCTTCCAGCATTAGTTAGCACAGAAAGCCATTAAAGACCTAAAGCTCCTAAAGAGGGGGTTGTTGTACTCCCCCTTTTTTAAATTAAAATTAAAAAAAAATAAACCTATACTCCTTGTGAATTATCTGCTCTGAGTTTAACATATTAAGTTACCTTTGCCATGATTTTTCTTAGTCTTTAACAAATGGAGTTGCAAGTAAACACCAAATTCTGCATGAGTAGCCCCACATGTATTGACAGAGAATAGGAACATCTGAATATGAGAAAAGTCTGAGATTCCCTCCAGGATAATTCTTCTATCTCATCAATCACAGGCATCATTACTCCAAAATCACCCCAATTAAAAAAAAAAAAAAAAAAAATCATTAATTGAGAATGAATTTTTCTAAAATTAAAATCTATGGATTCCCATATCTATACTCATGTGCCTTCCTGTGCCTTTCTGGTTTTTGGCTGTATGATCACCTAGCCAGCAAATATCTCATTTTCTGTACTGTACTACAGTTCCTGCCCTCAATACAGATGCTGAGATCCCCTGGCCTGCATATAGGGAAGGGAATCTGCATTTGCACAAGGCTCCATGCTGGCATTTTTTCTCTCTAAAACACCCTGGCAGCATTTTTGATATGATACTGTGAAGCAAACTTTTAACATTCTTCGACAATTAGCAACATAAAGGAGGTGATGCTGACACCTCTAGCTAGCTGAAGTCAATACCTCCATATGGTGTTTTGGTTTCTTTGCTTCTCCCCTGCTTTTATTCCTTATTTCTCCATTTCTGAGCGTTGGGGTCTTTTTCTCCTGCTACAAGCACAAAAACAAAAGGAGGGCAGAAGTCATGAGTACAAAAGACCAAAAACATCACAATATTTATATTATGATATTTTTGCATTGGCCAAATGAGTGCCTAATGACATCTCCAGAGCTTCCAGGGGTTACACCAGTCAGGGTCATGAGACAGTTTTTGCTTTCTTCAGCTATCCAGGGTGGAAAAGGTCCACAAAGGAGGCACCTTGCTCTTTATCTAACAATGAACTTTGCAACTTGAGACGGAGGAAGAAGTACACAGGTTCTGGAGACTGAAACTAATCATCAAAATAATACTTCTGAAATTGTTTCCCTAAATTATGCAATAAGAAGACATAGATACAGCTTTGTCCTGCTTACCCTTCCTAGTAAGGATCTTTTATTTCCTAAACAACAAGGGCATCATATTTAAACAGAGCAACTCTTTCAGCAGTTGGAATTGAATACCATTGAATACATTGACCTTTACAAAGATTTAAAAATAACCTTGAATGTTGTCTTGCATTAGCTTTCATTATTATTCGATTGCATCTGATGAGCTGGCAGTAATTTCCACTTCTGGTTGCTATTGTTTCTTGTGGAACAAACACCTTCTCATATCTACAGGGCAAGCTATATATGGAAAAGTGCACAAAAAGCTCCCTGATAAAATCCAGAGAAAACCTGTCAGTGAGGTGGATGTCTGGGGCACTGGTCAGAGCAGCATCTCATTCACCCACCATCAATAAAATTTAAATAAATTTCTGTTAATTTCTCCTATTTTTGTCCTCATGCCACCCAATATTTTAAGAGCATTTATTTAATCAGAGACCTATTTTCTACATACACAGAATTCAGTTTTGCGCTTCTGGGGGAAAAAAAAAACCCAGCTGAAAATTACAATAACTCAAATCCTTTTAAGATTTATCATTTTTAGAGAGACATACAAGACAGGTTTGCTCTTTTTCCACATTTCTGGAATATTTCCACAGTTGTGGAATATATTTCCCTATTTGTATGGATACCACTTGTTTTCTCACCTTCTTCCTACTTCTACTTGCACCACACCATGTCAAAGCAAGTTTACAAATGAGTGAAATATATTTCTCTGACCTACTTGCTAGATACTTAAATACCCTAAAGGATCAAGGACCAAGCAAACTGGCTATTTAATAAAACACAATACAGTGGAAGAATGTCCATTGTTCTCATTCCATCTACACTCTAAATGATTTACAAAACCTGATGTGTGTCTCAAACAAATGGTAACTCCCCTCCAATGGTGATTCCCACCCAGATATCTCACTTTTCTTTGGCAGATGTTCAAATACCTGCTTGGAAAGAGACAAATTTTGCACAGTTGAAATGTTATTAGCAACAGGGAGTCACAAACAGTCTTTTTTGGGACCTTTGCTGGTACTTTGCTCCTTACAAGCCTTTCAGTATGATGTAGGAAATGCTGTAGGATTTTAATTATATTTTGAATGTTACAGTACTACAATTGTTTGAGGCACTCTCATCTCTTTTGAGTCAACTGGACTCTCTGTGGAGAAACATGTGGTAGCAAAATGTGGCTTCATTAATATGAATCCATTCACAGCCACATTTTAAATTCTTTATGAAAGGTGTGGTAAATAAATATTTATTTCAAAATGAAAATAAAAAGGCTGTCTTTTTCCATTCCTTGTTCTTTTGTTTGTAACTTTTAAGTAAAAACAGAAGGTGAAAAGCTTTTCTTTACCTGATAATATATATTGCAAGGATGCAAATGATGGTTCCAAAGTAATGTTTACCTCCCTGGTGTAAACAAAGTAAAGTAATTGCAAGAAAATAGATTTCCCTCTACCAACACAGTCTAAGTTCTCACTTCAATAAGACTCTTGCAAACAACCCTCGTGGTCTGCACTAAGACCTTAGCAGATCCCTCAGGTTTAGTCTTGAATCAACACAGATATTTTCCTATTTACCCACATTCTTGAAGAGGAGAACTTCAAATATAAGTAAACATTCATTTTTATAAACTGCTTGTATTAATAATTCATTACACTGCCATCAGTGACTTAATAATTCTTTTTAAACTCTCATTGTTATGATGTGAAGCTAGTAATAAAATCTTTCTTCCTGCCAGCAGGACTCAGAAAAATAATTATTCCTCTCTTGTATCTCCTTTCTGGGTAACACCTAAGCCTCAATATTGCATGTGGAGAGGAATTTCTGCTTTTTACCTGGCCTGCAAGAGAATATGCAACAGCCAGGTAGGAGAATGTCTTTCTGCAAATGCCCTTCTCTTATACCTGAATAATGATCCCACTGGAGTGCAAAATGTTCTGTTCTTTGCAGCTACAAAACAAATTGGGAAACAAATACTTCATTAGAGTAGGAGCTCTTTCTACTGATGCCAATTGCACTGAAGAGCCATCTTTGCCCCACTGGTTTTAGTGTTATGTCAAATATTCACAGAGATATAAATATTTCTCCTTTACTTCTTGAACTGCACAATCAAGACCAGCAGCAACTTCCAACAAAGCAAAGGGGCCAAATGTCATTATTTACATGCTTTGTCAGGTACTATTCAGGCTTAAGCTCTCCAAAGGACAATTGTTGGGTTTTTTTCCCAACAATTCCATTTCTACGTTCTGTCCATAACTCAAGGCCTAATTCCAAAATATGCTATTTATTTTTACCCTGCAAACACAACATTACTGTTTTCATGAATAAGTCTTTAAGTTTCACTTATATTTAACTGGAAGGGGTTTGTACAATATTTTCCAGGTCATACCCAGGTTACAGGCATACAGAGTAATGTCCTCAGTGAAAACATAGCAGTCATGTGATGGAGAACACTTGCAATTCTACCAAAGTTTTCAAAATTGTTTTGCATTTAACAATTTCTACTCTAGCAGTGGTTGTATACTGTTCCAGGGGGTACAAGAGGAATTTAGGCTTGCAGACTTGTCCTACTGTGAAAGCATTTTGCATGATGCAGGGCTGCATGCACATGGATCAGTTCTGTTTTGGTAAGTCTCAGAAAGATGGAAATAGAGGTGAATATTGTCCCTTGTGTCTGCTGCTGTTTTCCTTGCTGCCTGAACAGCATCCCCAAAAGCGTGTGTGTGAGAGTAAGGCTCTGTTCACAAAGCTGTATTTTGACAGAGAGAATGTACAAAGCACCATAATGCAAGAAAACTCATCTAGGTTGTGCTTCATGTGAGACTCCAGCTCATCTATATGCTAATTCAGACGGGATGCAAGTTGGATTCTTCCGAAGACCCTAATATCCCTTTAACACATAATTTAATATTATGATTTGGGGACAGGCAGTAAAAGTTAGTGCACTGTGTTGTTCTGTAAATCCACTGATTGCTTCTCTCAGGGATGCTGCAGCAAGCCTTGGCTTTTCAGCTGAAAGGACAGCGAGGTCTGTCAGGCTCATTGTGCTACTGAGCCACACACACGGCTCTGAAGAGCATTAAATAGCACTTCACAGATGCTAATATCGAATAATAAATGGCATGGCACAAAGGTAGAAGGAAGTGTCTATTTTTGTGCTGGCAACTGAACCACTTAGCACTGAAAAGGCCATTATTTGCATGTGAAACTTGCTCTCTAACACTTGTTATAGCTATTGAATTTTAGACACCCATAGCATAGAAAAAAAGTTTAAAATAAAAAAAAATTTTAAAAAGAAAAACCGGCATAAGTTTGTGAGCTGAAAGCTAAAGAGTCCAAAACCAGGAAGTATTTTACTCCACATGAAAAAAACAAATAAAAAAGCTATTAATGTTTGCTTTTTGTCATCCACTTCATGACAAAAAATTTCTACAAGGATGCTTTTTTAGCATCATTTTAAAATATTATTTTATGTATCTTATAGATTTCTTGTACAGATAACCTACAATCGCTACAAAGACTTTTAGCAAATGCTTCTTGTGGAGTTAAATTTTACTTTTTTGCATTTTTTAAATTTTTTTTTGTGCTTCAAAGGCACAGTTGTTTACAGAAAACATGAACCAAGAGGATCAGAACTGTACCCTTCAATTCTTTTTGCAGGATCTCAAGCTGCATTTAAAAGGTTCAAAAACTAAAAAAAAGCACAGTCATTTTTATGAACTTATTTAGTTTTCATCAGTTTCTGAAAGCAGACAATATCGAGTTCGATGTGTATATCATAATAGCTTGCCATAAACGAAATCAAGCTTGAAATCCCCACATGATGAAAAGTGTAATAAATAACTCATTAAAAGATGATAGACAAAGGAATTTATACATATTTTGACTCTTCTTATACTATCTAACAATCTGTATTGACTGCATGTCTCAGGAAGCCAAACTCAGTTAAGCTATAATAAAAATAACATTACTGGAAGCTTTTTCTTTCCCCAGCAGCAGCAGAGTAATGAACATGAAACACTGAAGGATCAGATCTCTTTTTACACACAGCCTCGAGTAACCTGGAGTAAAACCCAAACTGTAGAAATTATCAGCTGCCAATGCCACTGCTTGGGGCCAAAGCTGATAGCTACCAAAACACCATCAATTAATAAACAACTAAGTGTCTCTAAGTGTTAAACCAACATCCATGCATCTACATCTACATCCTGCAAGGCTTGGAAATTCAGGTATTGGAGCTAGACTGATGCTAGTTACAATTTCATGCAAGTTTGAAGAAATAAAAGGTTTCCAATTCCTTCAAAACCCTGCTTGGATTTCTGTGTTCAGGGGAGGAGGTGGTTTGAAGTTGGTGGGTTAGTCTCTTGGTGGCACAAAACGTTTGAGCAGAACTCTTCAAAAGAACAGAAAGTTGCTACACAAGTCAGAAGGCCAAGACTTAATACCTGAAATGGTAACAGGAGGTACACATCATGATGCTTTTTATTGTCATTTCACATGCTGCCTCTTCTGTTAGAATATGGTTTAAGGCACATTTTGGTTGCTCTGCAGAGCCAGACTGATACAGTTGGAACTTTCCTAAGAGGATCTATCACTACCACTGATCCTGAATGACTGCCTGCTGCCAATTGCAAATATTAACATACAAGCCTTCTTATGAAAGCAAATATATCAAAAGAATATTCAGGATCAATTGTGACAATGAGTTAAAATGCTGATGGGAAAAAAGTCTCTTCTCTTTTTGTCCACCGAGAAGAGATAGTCTTGTAGGCTAAACAAAGTAAATGCTATTTTTTTGGACCAAAAAATAAAAGTTATTGGAGCTTAAATATACATATTTAAGTATGTATATGTATGTAAGTGGTGGGGAGTTTTACAAGACTGGAATCAGCGTAATTCAATGTAAACCTGATGTTGGCAGCTGATACAACCACTTTAAATCACTGTAGCAAAATACAACATCCATGAGAACTATCCATGAGGTACCACAGCCAAAGGCTGACCTGACAAAAAAACAATTTCAGATACTGACTTATTTCCAATATGCAAATTATAGCAGTTACTGGTTAATAAACACAATGTAATAAATTTAAACACTATGTTAGCAGAAAAAGGAAGCTAAAATGTTTTCACATACAAGTTATTCCCTTCTCATGGCAGGTTCTGTGAGCTTCACTTTGTGAATATGAATCTGAAAGATAAACTCTTGAAAATATCTGCAAAGCTTAAAATCCATATATTGTAGAAATAAAAAAAAAACCAAAAAAAACCCACTAGCCAGTCAATATCAAAGACTACATATACCAAGTGAATTATATATAAGGAAAGTCAAAGGTTGGCTTCAATGCATGAGCCAAGCCTTCAGGCTGGTATAAACTCATACAGCAAGTTTTTTGTACAGACAGGTATTCTAATAACTCTTCAAAATCATTTTACCGTAGGCATTTGTAGCCAATAAATCTCATTCAACAAATTTCAAGAAAATTATTTGCCTGTATTGTTGGTCATGGCTTGAATATATCAGAACACCCTTCAGGTTAAGGAATAGTGAAAGGAATAAGACCATTTATAAAGGCAGTTAATTGGGACAAAGAAAGAGATATTCTGGAACAGTTCTTTGTGTACAGAAGTATCCTCTCAAATTTTTGATGGATGTCCCACTAGAGGATCCATCTCTCCCCCGTGACAGGAATTACTGAAACCAAAATAATCAAATAATGAAATAAATGCTGGCTATTGCATACAGGTTTACCACACTGAAGAGCCAACAGAAGTTTGTCTCAAATATGATCTACATCCAAAATTATAAAGCAATAACCCTGTGATGTTTCCTAGTCAAAGCAGACGGAAGGAAAAAGAATAAGATTTCACTGTCTGCATTACCCAGATTATGTGTGAAGACACAGAAACTTTTTAAGTGCAAGCACAGTTCAAAGGCATTCACTGCATCTCAGAGAAACACTCAAGAGTCAAACAGAATGCAGCAACACTAAAGAGCAGACTATAAATAGGACACTAACAAAAAACTATAAGGACTTCCAGTGGCAGAGAGTAATTTTTCTCTAAGCTTTTCTCATCTCCAAGTTGAATTCAGCTCTACATTTGAGCAGAAGATGACAGAGTTCACAAAAGCAGATGGACTGCATCTTCACAGGAACCTGGCAGAGCTGGCCACGTGCTGCTGGTAGACACATTAAAATGAAGAATAGGTCTGAGCTTCAAAGGGAAGAGAATCACTCTCAGATTTACAATAATACTGTCATATAACATCATATTTAAAGACGACAACATAAAAGGGATCAAAATACATTTCTTGAAGTATAATAGGCTTTATTCCTTTAGCTTGGATGTGGAAAAAAATGGAAATAGAAGAGCCAAATGACATGAAACTTTCACTGGCTTGGGGAAGGTGGTCTACCAGTTTTAAAAACTTTTCTCTGGCTGAGAAAATTTAAGATATGCATTTATCAAAGTAACTCTGAACGCAGCTTAGAGTTCATGGAGTTTGCTTCAAACAGAAGAGACACTTTTAAGCTGCCAGTGCACTGTGTTGCTTATCTACACGAAGACTCACTACAAAGCCCAAGAGAGAGCTGCTGGTACCTCCTACCTGAGTGCAGCTGATTAAGCATGTCCTTGACAGAAATTGCCTTTCTAAGTGACTTTTAGCTTCCAGGAACTTAACCAAACTAAGAAGTCATCCAACAGGCAACAGGGCAGGACAAAGAAATGACAGTTCTTTCAATTTTCTTCAAATCTGACTCCTCAAGAGAGGTTTGGTAACCTCAGGGAACAAAACCATGAAGTGAAATGATCGTATATTGCAGTACTCCTCATCTACACTGCCCTTCTCATCTTCTTTCTTCTGGAGTCACAGGCTGAGGTATAACCATGCCAGAAAGATAGGAAGCATCCACTGGTGTGCCTGGTTTATCCTTTTCTCTCCTCCTCTCTAGCAAGTGCACTGCCACACACTTCAGGAGAAACAGAGGATCAAGGACTATTGTATTAAGATGTGAAGTGGCTGCAGTCATACAGAATCCTCTGTGAACAATGTCATGAGTGCTGCCTGTGTCTAAATAGCTCAGATAAGAGCAACTTTCAGAGGTTTTTATTATTATTGTGGGTTTTTTTCCCCAGGTCACACTAGGGAGATATCTATTTTAGGCAACTGATGTTTTATTTAACATGGTTTAAAGTGGTTATTTTGATTTTTTTCTTTTTTATTGATAAGCCATGCACAAATCTAAGGTCTGTGAAGAAATATGCTTCTGCCAATTGCCTTGGTATGAATAGTTACTTTGAACATCTCAAAATAGTGGACCAGTCAAAAGATGTATTTTGACCACTACCCTGCATGTGACCTGCATAGGCAGAAAAATCTTTCAATTTGTGCAGCCTGATAGCCAGCACACAAGAGAAAAACATCAAAACTAGCAAGATACAAATTAGCAAGATACGTGTGAACCCACTAAAGAAAGCTTTTTAATTAAAGCGATAACCTGCTGATCTGATTTTGGTTTTTCAGTCCGACAGTTCGTTCAACAGGGAGATTTTTAGATGCTCTTACATCTCTATTTAGGTTAGAAACCTGTTTTCTCAATTCCTTGATGTGTCTGGTATATCAGATTTAATATAGGCCAAACTTTGTTGCAAACCCATGGCAGAAGGCACAAGGCTACCCAGGGTACTGAAATGTTTCCAGCTGTTTTTTCAATCCCACGGGTGCAAATTGCAGTCACCAAATTTCAGGCAAATGCAGTGATGACTGCATTTGCCACATTGCAGTTATTGCCACAGATATAAGCACAGGGTGTACTGCAGATTTTTCTTACGTCTAATGTGCATCCCTTTATGTCCCAAGTGGTTTTTTATTTAATGGAACAATTTTTAAAATAATTTATAAGCTCGTGTGTCAGTTTTAAAAGTTAATTTCTTTTTTGGTTATTGGTTTATTTTTATTTTTATTTTATTTTTTATTTGCTTTTGGTGGTTTTTTTTTTAATCAAACAAATAATGGGGGACAAGGACAGACTTGATACAAGTTCTTTGGAAATAATAGAGGTCTCACATAAAAATCTCACTAAAAAGAGTTTGAATTACTGTTGTGGGATTTTTTTTTCCCTTTAGTCTGTCCATATTAGTTGCACTTAATTTCTTTAAACTTAACATTGAGGAAATATTTGTAAGAAAGTGAATAAACTCTTCCTAGATATGAGTGGACTAATGTTTTCACTGATATTTTCCAAATAAAATACTACACCAAATGCAGTAAAATCAGGTAAGTGTACCAGTAGAAATGGGCAGGACAGCAGCTAAAGCTTCGTTTGAATTTAGTTATAAAGTGTTGAAAAATAAATTCTTTATCCCTCTTTAGCCCTGGTGTAACAGAAATCAAGTTGAATTGTATTCTGAACCAAAAAACCCAAGTGATACACAGACTATTTTAATTATAAACAAAGATGCAATTCTAAAGAATTGTAATCTGATAAGGCTATGGGCTCTTTCTGCATGAAAAAAACCAAACAATAAAAGAAGCAACTTTTGATTTTGAAGTAATTTGTCATATACATTAAATTAGAACAATGGGTTTTTTTATTACCTCTTGGGTTTGGTGTACCAGAATTTTATTACATTCAAATCTTTTGAGTCATAAAGATTGGAGATAAATACACATAAAGGAACAGTGTTAACATATTATCTCAAGAATAAATAAGCATTTCTTTTCATTTCCCTTTTCATTCCACATTTTTTCTTCTTTAATCCAGTAAAGAAAGATGTCTGCTTCTGTAAATATCTCATTTCTCTATTCCCAATAGATTATGTGTAATCCTGAAACAACAGCTACTTCTGTTAAGAAACAGAATGACTAACAAATTATAAACATAATAAAATTCCGCAGTACTAGAAAAAATATATAATGTATTTGTTCCCTGGGTCCCCAGGGCTTTTCTGTTAAAAAGAAAAAGAAAAAAAAAAAGACAAAAGACAAAATAAACAAACAAAAAGCCCTGTCTGTTTAGCAACCAAATAAAGGAAAAAATACTGAGCTACATGTTTAGTTTCTAAAATTAACAAAGTGCACTAACCAGCTGACTAAACAATCCTTAAAAACACCCTAAAACCAAATAGCTGGGTAGGCAATCCATATATCCATAATAATAGACAAGCCAACGTGCATTCTCTGGTTAACGCTGAAAAATACCAACTTTTTTGCTATTCCTGGAAGATGTTAATGGCCACTATCAGGGGAATCTGGGATCAATAAATATTATTAGAGACCAGTTCAACTCGATTGGGTGTGATGAGAATTGCTTTCAAGTCCAGAGGTGGAACAAAGTCTCCTTACAGTGCAGAGAGACTAAAACAACAGAGCAGGTTAATTGTTTTTCTCTCTTTGGTACTCAGTATCTGTGTTATGATGTCTGTGGTGCCTTCAGTTTCCATCTTTTTCTCCTTATAATCACACATCCCCTGTGCACAAATCCTCCTGCTCAGCTCAGGATGTGTTTCTGTTTCATGGAAGTGCTTTAGCTGCTTTAATCTTCCCATGGCACCATTCTGCAGAGGGGCTACAGCTGGAGCAAAGCCCAAAACACAGGAATCCTTTTTTCCCTTCTTGCCCTTTTTCACCTCTTTTTGAAGATTATGTCAGCTACTACTCTCTCCTGAAACCTGCTCTGCGAATTGTTAGGGAAACTCACACACATTCCTTAAGCCACTGTCACAAGGGTAATTAGGGCTGGATTTACACTGAACAAAATAGAATTCATAAGGAAAGGTGCTTCAAGCACAGGTGAAGCTTACAGACCATACAGAATGCAAAAATCACCTGCCTAGGCATATTTTAGGGTCAGGAAACAAGCAGATAGTAGGGGAGGAAAGCTATCAAAATGGCAAAAAGGAAGATAAATAGAGAAATTAACAGAGAAGCAGATCTGAGCCTGGAAACTTCCCCAGTCACTTCCCTGAGCTTGAAGGGAACCAGAAACTCTGCAGAACTTTGTACTTTTAACCTCCACTCACCAAAGAATCTCCAAATAACTCACAAATAATGATTCATAGCCATTGCTCCCACTCCTTTGAAACAACACAAAATCTATTTTCCCCCCCAGTTTAGAGATAAGGGAAACAATGCATGGCCAGACTGAAGTCAACTCACAGAACCTCCAAACATGCTTTCTGTTACACGTTTTTAACCCAACTCACAGAACCTCCAAACATGCTTTCTGTTACACGTTTTTAACCTCTTTAATGATAAGAAGTCTTAGGCAAGAAGAGTCTTGTTCTGTTTTTCAATCACGTCATGTGCTTGATATAAACAAGGTTATAGAAGCCCAGTGCTGGTGATTCATGTCACAGAGGTAATTCTTGGCAAAGGAATAGTTTCTCTTGACGCAAACGGCATGATCTGCACAAAACTGAAAAACAGGGCTCCTCCTGGCAAGGCAGCCTCAACTGTTTTAGTAAAGCAGCAAACCAATTTCCTGAAGAAAGTTGTCTTCTGATTTATAAGACCAATCTTTAAATGATGTCTGAGTTTGCAGATGGAAAATATACACGTGTATACTTTTAATCTTGGGGGATTTTTTGGTCAAGGCCAGAATTTTCAAGTTTCAAGGGTTTACATAATCATATATTGATACACTTAGATGAAAGACCATGTACAGTCATTTATATGTGAATTTCTGCATTTGTTTAAGTAGCATGGAGATATTCTGCTACTGTGGTCCAGAAGACAGTTATGTTTTCATGGAAAATTTGGTGTTTCTTCAATGCAGTTGACTGCTGGAACTAAATATATAGAACTGGGATGATTGTCACCACAGTGCATAACAAACAATCCAGTTTCTTACCTTCCCAGTGCTTGATATTCAATACCTAATTTAAGCCTTGATATTTCAGTCTGTAGTCAGATTGCCTATTAGAGCAATTGTGCAGAAAATCATTGAGAAAAATGGTTTCCTCTTCCATATACATAGTCTTTGCCCCCAGAGGTCAACAATTAGTATACAGATCTATTATTAATTTTAATTAATTTCCAGAAATAATATTTGTGAATATGATTATTCAAAATTTATGAGCTGATATTTAAAATCTGTGAAGTAGCCCATTTGACATACCTCATAAATTACACAGTACATTATTAGCTCATGAAAGGAGAGCATATGACTTAGAATAGATTGTGTGAAATGCCATATATATGAATTTTAAATTCATCCACTATTAATATTCTCTAATTAGTTAAAACTTGCTGCTTATGAATTTCCCTGCCAGCAAAATCATGGAACATATGCAAAACAGCAGAAACAAAGAGGGTGATAGCAGTTTCAAAGTAAAACCTTTTGAAATTCAAATCATTATTTGTGCAGAGAGAAAAACCCAAAAATCACACTAGTCAATTACCCTGTAGATGGAGAGATGGAAAAAGGCAGGGAGGGTGGTAACTTGCACTAAGGGACATGCAATGGCTTCAGAATTGACACATATTGAGTCACAATTAGAAGTTTGTCATTCCCAGTCTCTCTCCTAACACCACAAAATTGCTATTTCTTCCTACTACATGCACAGAGAACACAGATATCCAATTATTGCTAATTGGTTTTGGTTTTGCATGCATAGTTAATGCAACCTTATTTATACAGGGCAACCACCTCCCTTCAGGTATACCTAATTTTCTGTAGCATTCATGTAATACATCGTTAATTTTAAATCTATAAAATTCATTGCATCCTCAGATTATATGAGTCATCCTACCAGGCAAAATGAACCCCTCCCCCAATTATTATGTTTCAGTAAATGTTTAAATAGGCATTTGCTCTTTTCCACCAAGATAACTCCATTAAGGATGCTTAGGACTGTGTGGACAGATGGATCAGACAAAACCCATCAGAGAAAAACACCAAGCAGCAATAAATGAGCAGAAATCTCAGAATCAGTGAGGTTGGAAAAGACCTCTGAGATCTTCAAGTCCAACCCATGACCAAACACCACCTTGTCAACCAGACCACAGTACCAAGTGCCACATCCCATGTTTCCTTAAACATCTCCAGATGCCATGCTCGCCTAAGACATGCCACATAAATGAACTAGGACACACAGAAATCTATCTTGTATTCCCTTGGATGTTTTGCATGAACACAGATTGAAATCTTTGCACTGTAAGTGCTTTCTGGGAAGTACATGTGTTTGAATGCATTTTTGTGAGCACTATTTACATCATTGTACAAAACCTACTGAACCCTTCTGTGGGGGCAGAACCTCTTCCTCTGAGAAATGTTGGCTCAGTGTAAAAATGTCAGTGCTCTCCACTTCCCAGTTCCTTTTGGTGTATGCTCTTCCACACAAGCAGGTACCTGTTCATTTAACTCATTTAATGCAAATTAGTCCTTGCAAGTGCCGTGGTTTATTCAGAAAAAAATATAGAATTTGAAAATGTAGTCCTATGCAACCTGCAGATTTAAGGCACAGTATATTTTTATTCTAATGTTCTTAAAGATAAGCATGATGGTTCACAGAATTAGCCCTTTTTCTAATTTCCAACCCACTGATATCATGCTCAGAAAGCACTTCCTAATAAAAGGTCCCATACTTCTTTCTCTCTGAGGAAGTATAACAGTCTGTCTGAAGAACAACAGTTTGTTAATTATTTCCCCATTTATCATCTATGTAGCACATTCCCCTCCCTTGTGGTCAATAGCACTGTCAGGGAGACCCAGCTTAATTGAGTAGATATTGACAATCCCTTTATTTGAATTGAGGCATGTAGAAGTAATTTCCAAGCACTGTTGATGGCATTTGGGTGATTAACATCTCTGCTTGTCTCTCAAAATCCCATCATTGCTTTCCCTAACAGACTTCACTGGGATGAAATCAGGAGATACAGATCCTCCCTTCAGTCCTACTATTACTGTGCACACCGATCCTTTCATTCTGAAGTGTGAGGACATTTGAAAATTAAATAATAAAGGTAAAAACGTTGACCTTTATTACTAGAACTGACTGTTCATGATGGCTGCACAACACCAAGGTCTCCAAGATTGCAAAGTCTGCTGTTTTGAGGAGCCTGATCTCCAAATAAACTCTGTTCCCCTGTTTCTCTGCCATCAAACACATGACCTCTCCAGACCACAGCATCTACCAGTTCTGGCATGAGTTCTGACAAGGTTTGCTGGCCAGTCTCTCCGGGCAGTGGGAGGCTGCACAACACTCTGGGCTACAAGCATTATCCAACTTGATGTATCCTTTAAGTGTCAAAGGAGGACCCCGTGCCAAAGCACTTCTGGGTTATTAGTGGTCTCCAAGTTATTTCACATTCAGCCTTAGCAAAGAAAGAGGAAGTGATACATTTTTATAAAACAAAACCACAGGTTTAGCTAAAGAAGTCTAAGACAGAAGTCTTCCCCTTGTGTTCCTACACACCCTTGGGGCTCCTGCCACCTACCTGCCTGAGACTGCTCTGATCCTCTCTGGTTTCCCTCCCCTGGTTTTCAGGGATCCTGTTCTTGTGCAGCTCTCACCTGTCAGTCCAATTGCCTTTTTCTTTTTGCACCCATGAGTTCCAACAAAAAATAGCATAAATGTCCCCCATGAGAGTCACTTTCTCATACCAGGAATCACCTGTCACTCTAGTGGAAAATATTTGGCGGAGAGTGACATCCCACTTCCCTGTCATCCCTCCACCAGAGAACTGGGAGGGAAGTGTGGGGCTGCCTGCCTGTAGGCAGTGAGCTCAGAAAGGCTGCTTGTTGCATGTGCAGAATTGGATGGAAGACAGAGAACCCGTGGTGACAAGGTGAAAGGTCCAACAGGGATCCAGTCCCAAACTGACCTTGGATAACACTGATGCTTCCAGCTTTCCTTGGTGTCCCTGCAGGTGTCTGAAATGGGCAGAGCAGTACTAGCACGAGCTGTGGCAAGCCTTAATCTCAACAACTAAATCAGTACATCCTTAAAACTGCATCTTCTCACAAAGAAATACTGGAATGATAGAGTAGCTCAAGCTGGAAGGGACCTTTTAAAAGTCATCAAGTCCAAACCCTCTGCAAGAAGCAGGGGCATCTCAGAGCCCTGTCCAACCAGACCTTGAATGTTCCCAGGAATGGGGCATCCACCACCTCTTTGGGCAACCTGTGCCATTGTTTCACCACCCTCACTGTAAACAACTTCTTTCTTATATCAAACCTAACTGGACTCACCTTCAGTTTAAAGCATAACCCTTTGTCCCATCAAGGACAGAAGATGCCATGTCAGCTCATTGCTGCCCAGTGAAAATCAGCCACAGCAGAGCTGTTCCAGAGCTAAGCTGTCCTCACAAAGTAGTATGAGCAAATAATTAACCAGCTTTTAATAAGCCACGTGTTTCAGCATCATTTTCTACTCCTGTGTGGCCCTAACCAAGAGCCAGGGCAGGGAATGTCAGTGAACTCCAGACCCAAGAGAGCAGTTAGCATGTGAATGTGTGAACTGGCTGCTGAATTTCCCAGCTTTATGTTCAGTGACTCTCAGTGGCTCAGGTCCAACTGATGTGCAATTCCACCAACTGCAACTGCTCCTGTGGATTTATCCTGGGGAAGAATTTTGTGCAAAAGGATTAACTCAGAAGGGAACTTTCCCCTGAAACTAGTGGAATGAAAGAAATAGTGACACAAAAATCCCATTAGTGGCTCCTGACATCATTAACAAGACAACCACTTTCTAATAATCTGTTTACTAAAACCCAGTGGTTGTTTCTCCCACAGTTCACATGGGCACTGATCCATGAGGGAAGGAGCAGCACAGCAATCTGGGAACAAGGGATGCTCACAGGTGTTTTCTGTTCTGCAGCTCCCAGGTGAGTAAGGTGAAACCCCCAGGTATTTCCAGAAGGAGGTGTCTAATTCATGGCACTGAGGAGGTCAGAAATGAGCTACTGAAGGATAGAATCTGCTCCAAAAATTCAGAGCAATAATCCACCAAGAGACTGCCCTGTCTGTAGGAGCAGCTGATACTGTGATGTCCAGAAGCGAAACAGTTCAGTTTTCATTAACAGATACAGTATTTTTCTGAAGTGGCATTTAGAACATAAAACATCATCAGTAAAAATTTGCATAGATAACTAACACCTTTTATGAAACACGATGTTCTGCATTTTCAAAATGTCACAGAGCAAGCCTTTAAAAATAAAAAATAAAGCAAGTAATAATGACAAAAAGCTTTCTTCATTATGCTGAAAATGAATCCACAAATAGTTAAAACATCTGCTTTGGTCTATTACATTTATTTTCCAGTCTTAGATGCCAGAAAGAGTTCTTAAAGGTTTTCTGGAATAGAAACCCAGAAAAAAGAAAAGCATAGCCATGTGCATTTAATTGTAAGTTATGCATGTTACGGACTTTAAACTATGCATTTTCAAACAGATCTTGGAACACTTCACATTGTTGATACTATTCAAGAACGAATATAAATGAAAACGGCACTATAAATAAAGGATTTTTGCCAGCCACTATTAATATTTAAAAACCATGTGTGGAGTTTTATTAACTTGAATAAGGACTCTTTTGTAAAACTTCATTTGTGTAAATTAAACATTCTCTTGCTATTCTACTTATTTTTCCTTTTTCTGCTTTAGTTGTCTGATTATCCATAAAAAAAATAAAAGGAAAAAAAGAAAGAAAGAAAAAGAAAAAGAAAAAGAAAAAAAAGGGGGTGAGGGGCTGCAGGGCAGATAGATTTCCTGCAGACAAATTCTAATAGGCCTTCCAGATATATAGCATCTTGTTAAAAATTCATGCAGGCCAGAATACTAGAAGGTCAGAAAATGTCTTTGAAACTCTGCCAGAGCTCTTTTTGATAATTCATTCAGGTTTTAAAAGGGAAAATTCCTCATTAAAAAGAACCTAATGCTTATTAATTTATACTCCTAAGGCAGAGGCTGAATATTAAGCGGTGGACTCTGTTAATCCATTTATTAAATATCAAAGACCATATGTTTTCACCCTGTGTCCTTGCTTATTGATTAATTGCCTTAGACCTGTATGGGTAAAAGCAGAATAAAGTCTCTAGACACTTTCCTAAACTGGTGGAAAGCACAGCTCTCTTTTGTGTGGTATAAACCTTACAGAACTCATCTCCTCTGCCTTCAGGTACACATCTGTCATCTACTGGATCTGCCTGAATGAAAGTTCCCTTTGCTGAAAGTTATCATTTTGTGCCAAAGGGTAAAGAAAATACCTCCCACAGCACTGATTTTTGATTTCCTGGGGAGCACATTAATGGACATGAAGTAACAGAAAGGCTTCTCCATGCTCCAGAAGAAAACAAAAGCTTGTCTTCTCTCAGCTGGCACAGAGCAAGGATCTGAGCACTTTCCCCTCTCTTACAGCTATTTTCAAGCACCCTATTCAATTGCAGAGTTCCAAACACAGTTCAGGTGTGCCCTGGTTTTGGCTGGGATAAAATAAATTTTCTTGTTAGTGGCTGGTAAAGTCTTTGTTTTGAATTTAGGATGAGGATGATGCTGATAATGCATTCATGTTTTGGTCATGGCTGAGACAGGCTTACCCAAGCCCAGGACTTTCCAGTTTCCCATGCTCTGACAGTGAGCAGGTGGGCAAGAAGACTTCAGGGACCATGGCCAGGACAGCTGATTGGAACTGGCCAAAGGGATATTCCACACCAGAGAACATCAGTGTACAAAGTGGGGGGAGCTGGCCAGAAGCCATAGATTGCTACTTGGGACTGGGCTGGGTACTGATCAAGTGTTATTTCTCTCCCTCCTTTTCATTAAAAATGCCTCAGCATTATGATTATTATTTTCTTATCTCACAGCTACCAAGCAACCTCCATTCTGCCCAGAATCCAAATATTACCAAAGCAGAAGGCAACAAAAAGCAATAAAAATGCTGATGTTTTCAGCAAATCTGAGTTTTACTAGAGTATTTTGTCATAAGGTTTGGTACATGTACATCTTCCACCTCATTGCATCACTCTCAAATCAGACAATAAGAAAGGCAGGATTATGTTCACTTTGTTGTGGTATTAAAGATGAGTGGTATTATTATTGTTGTGGTATTAAAGAATTTTTTTCTGAAATTTATTAAACATAAAAGTAAAACCTTTTCATTTCTTATGACTAACTTCTCCCCTTTCCCATAATTGAGGATAGGAATTAAAAAATTATGATTTCATGTTAATCAAGAACTTTATATCAAGAATGACTATTGCCATGGAGAAACATGACATTACAGAGCAGAATTGCCTTTCAAGGGATTGAACCTCTCTTCGTGGAAAAAAGGGAAAAAAAAAATAGAAGCTTATGAGGAAAGAGGCAAACCACAGACCACAATAATAATTAACACTTTCAAGACCAGCAAGTAGTGCTGATTCACACCACCTTGTAGATAGCAGAAAAGCATGAAAGCAGCAAGTGCTTGGCAAAGCTCTTTCTCTGACTGCAGAGGGGAAAAGCCCCTTTTTGCAGTGGGATTCCCCAATCACTCTGCATGTGTGACTGTCAGAAGCTTTCAAGCCACAATTGTGTGGCTAACAAGAAAATGATTCCTCTTTTTGTCTTTTGAAGATCAGGTAATGTTCATCTTACTGCTAATTGTCAGTTGCCTGCTAGCATGCCTTGGAAACCTACAGACTTTTTCTTCTTTCCTAAGTGCCTCAGTAGTCAGCAGACAGCTAACGAGATGGCAGATGAGCACTGGCAGACTTGAAACAACATTGTTGTACTGGGGGAAAAACCTGTGTAGCAGCAAAGTGAGGAAAATCCACAACAAAAACAACCAAAAAAGCGCCTGTAACAGACATCAAATGAGGGCACTTCAAATGGACACAGTGTGGAGGACTTAAGGTGTTTTTTCTTCTTGTACAAGGAGTGCTCTGTGCAGTCACTGCTCCTTCTGCTAATTCTTGCTGCTCTCTCTGTTGTGCCAGTGCAACTATTTATGTGACTGTGAAGTGAATCAGATGAGAGAATTGATCCAAGTTGAAAATAACCTAGGGTGGGGGGGAAAAAGCCAAAAAAAAAAAAAAAAAAAAGAGAAAAACCTCAAAGCAGCAGCCACTGGTGCCAAAAAGAAATGCCAGACAAGCCACAGCCTTGCCAGGGTCTCTCCAGAGCCACAGTTTCAGGACAGTTAAATTGGCCCTGCATTTGAGACCAGAGCTGCACAGACAGCAGCACACGAGCCTGTCTGACCACAGGGACACGATGGACACAGGCAAGAGCAGCTTTTGAAAATCTGCCCAAAATACCAACGCTGGGAGTTGGGGATATAAACACATGAACTCAGGGTGTTAAACCATAACTTGAGATGGACAGAGCATGGAGAGCACAAGCCTCACTGCTGCCCACACTTCAGTAATTCAGATTGTTAAGGTGCAGATCTGCTGTTTCAAATTGGAATTCCAGCTATCACCAAAGAGCCACCTCAGGGTGCTCTTTCGAGGAGCAGGATTTTCAAAAATCAAAACCAAAACAACTACTCCCCAAATGCACCATGACATATTCAGTCCCTGCAGTTAGGGGGTGGAAGAATGTTCTGCTTGTAACCATTCAGAAACTGCAGTGGAAAAGGACATGTCAAAGGCAGAATATTTGTCACCAGAGTCTAACCCTGGTGAAAAACTAAAAATGAGGCACAGGTTCAGTTTCAGTGATTCCTGCATGCAGAATGGCCTCACTTCTTACCAAGCATGTTAACTTCACATGTTAATATCATAATTCTCTGGGAACGCAGCAAAGCTTTTTCCTGCTTATAATATGATCTTCAGCATGGCATCTAGTGACAGTCACCTGCTCAGCACAGCACAGCACAGCACAGATAAGTTGTGGAATTTATTGCACATTTTCTGAGCTCAGCAGACAAAGCCTTCCTGCTGGACAGTCTGCTGGAAATACCCAAACCACATCTATAACATGAGCCCAATGGCTTCCTTGTGAATGAAAAGAATTTATTAAGATTGTATCATACAAAATCTATTTGGTGTCTGTCTCTATGGTGTAGATAACAGTTCCTGACGATAATAAGCTCAGCCTTAAATGCACACATGCCATGATCACGCTGTGTAAGTTTAAAAATGCTACTTGTCTGCCTGCCTGTTTAGCTGGCAGCTTTACCCACCAGGAACACAAATGATTTAAAGCCCAGATGCTGAGCAATTTGAGATGCAGAAGCACCCTACAGTGAAGCAATTATTGCCTTGGAGGGTCTTATTATCCTCATCATGACATGAATTCCATGCAAAGTAAACATGCTTTCATTGTTATGTATTTCCCAAACTGCGGTATTGTAAAGAAAAGTTTTGAAAGGAGTTTCTCATCCCTAAATGTAAATCTCAGCAACTTGTCTTTTTGCTAAGGGAGACAAAGGATGCCTGCTATTTTCCTGACATATTATGTTGTATTTCCCCTCCCCAGCTCTACTGGTTTAAGGAGAATAGAGCCTCCAGGGCTTTTATAGCCATTTTAAACCAACTTCATGCCTACTGTCTTATGGAATAGATTTCAGAATAAAGGAAAACAGTCTTTTCATCAGAGAACAATGCACTTCTATAGCACTACCATCTTACCAATGCACTATACTGTATACTTGTTTCCCGGTGCTAATTAAAATGTATTGAGACAAACATCCTTTTGCATTGACTAAACCCCAGTGATTGCAGAGCTGGCACCTTTGGCATCACCTGGTCACACCCAGGTCACCTGAACAGAACTCAGAAATGCAGTTCTCAGGTATTTGCAGCCAAGTAAGGACAGGGATTAGCAAACTGCTGCATGCATTTTTAGAAATGTATAGAATTCCTTTAGGAAAACTGCAGGGCCTCATATTCTTTCTTGAATGACACTGAAAACTTTTGCCAAGTCATTCCAAACTTAAAGATTAATTGACAGCACTGTTTAATCCATACATTGATTACTCTGTGTCCTTCTGTGCAATGCATAAAGGACAGACATATACTTTCAGACTTTGCTTATTTTAGAATACAGCAAGTACCTAAAAGAGGAAAATGCTCAAGTAACAGCTCTGTATGGAAGCACATGTGTGCAAAATGCTTTGAATCAAAGGCTTAGTCCCTTATACTTTCAGAAACCAGCTGCCTCCTACATTCTTAGGACCAAGACTACCAAGAATATAGGGAAAAGAAACCTGAAGACATTAGTTTGAGTATGAAGTGAATGGGAATTACAATAGGTAATAATTGCATGAGTTAATGCTTATATCTATTTTACCTGAAACTAATGGAGGCTACTTTTTTTTTTTTTTTTTTTTTTTTTTTTGTGCTGAACTATACAATAAATTCCAGAAAAGTCATGGAGAGCATTCCTTTTCCTGAGAAGACAAGCTCCCAAGGCCTCTCTTGTAGGTGTCTGCCCCTAACCATTGTGCTGTTCCATATCTCAGTTGCTGCAGACACACTGGGGTCAGCCTCAGTTCTTCCTGCAGAAGATATTCCACTGAGCATGACAGTCACAAAGAGGAGGGAGACTGAATAACTGTAAAGACTCCTTGTTACCAAGGCAGAAAATAAGATTCCTAGTTTCTGATGCACCACCTCACTCCATTACATGAAGCTGGACAAGTTCAAGGGGAAGACAAAAAAACTGCACCTAGAATATGATATTGCAGAGTCATATAGCAATTTGGGAATTCTGGGAAATGGGAGTGTAAATTCCATGCTCCAAAACAAGCAGCATAATTAGTTAGATTTTAATTAAACAGGATTCAACTCGAATTTGCAAATAGCTTCAGATCAGACAAAAACCATATTAATTATTCTAGAAAAATATTTGCTTGTATGCACCTGAAATTTGAATCTCTGATTTTTTCATTTATTAGTTCTGCCCTGATACATCAACTGGAATCTGTAGGTTTCCCAGCAGTGCAAAGACAATGCTCTGAGTGTGGCACTGCATTGTGCCATGCCTGTGCCTTAGGCTCAAATGTGAGCCAGGAATAGTTACTATAATAGAAGAGCTCCTGAGCCTTAGGAAATTTAAAGAAAAAAAATCAATTGAACTATTTAAATTCAGGGACAGCTCTTTATTGTAAAGAGCAGCAATAAATTTAAGAACACACAATATTTTAACCATTATAGATGAACGTATGAAACGATGTAGTTGGCAGTCAATTCCAAGTTTCAAATATTTCCATTTTCTTATCAGCTGAATCCCAAGATCAGCCAAGTCCTCCACTTGATCAGAATCAACAATCTGACTCCTGAGAAAGTGCACAGAGCATTTTGTTACTCGAGTGAAGCAAATGATCTAATCTCTTCATGGAGCACATTGATCACCACCAGGGAAGGAGGATGGATGGCAGCAGCACTCTCCAGAATGCTTCACTTCTGCTGCCAACTTCCAGCATATTCTGCTCTATCAAGATACTTAGCTCCTAATAAATGCCTAATAAGAACAAAATCAGTCCTGTTATTACAGTGAATGGTTTTGGTTGGTGCCAGCGGAGAGCAGGAATATGACTGTAATTTCACTTTGAAGAATTCAGGACTGAAATGAATGCAATCACAAAGGCATGGATCCTTCCCTCCAAGGTGTCCTGGTGCACACTTGGGCACCAGACAGTGCAGGTGAAATAAGTGCTTAAAGCAGGAACAGCACAATTTGTTCATTATCTGTTCATTATCTATTAATACTAAACCATTTTTTTTTAATGTCAGAAAACAGAAAAACAGCAAATAGGGTTTTGTAAATGACCTTGTAACTTTTTCCTAAATATCCTTCTTTGTGCTCAGCCATGAGTTGCCCAGTGTCTGCCTCTAAACTTGGCAATAGCCAACAAAATATTTAGGGATCTTCAGGAATGTAAGGCAAGAGAGCACTGAGGTGCAGTTCCTGAAAATGGCTTTAAACACAAAGGGAAAATAATTTATCATTGTAAAAAGGAGAACTGAAGCACAGTTACTCAGTAAATTCTCCCCACTCACATCACAAATGAAATCACCTGACAGCAAGGTTACTGAGACCAAACTTTCTCCTCTGCATCACCTTTCATCCCACGTGTCCATCTGCTCCACCTGGAGCTGGCATGAGCACCATCTCTGCTTAGCACGAGAGGGAACTGAGACTCCAAGGTTTTCCAGAAGCCTTAATTATGAAATTAACTCAGGGACAGACCCCACTATGCCCAAGGTAAGAGCCACCAAGGTTTTGTTTCTTTATCCTCCCACAGTCAATCACCATATCTCCTACCAGAGGCAGGAAATAAATTCTTTTTGTATAGTTGTTCCAACCCTTTTGTGCAGTTACTCCACTCATGTTCAGTTGTGGGATTATTTAATATTTGTAGACCTTTGTTAAACTAATTTATTCACACCAAACTTCCCACTGTTTGCACCTGTTATTATTTTGATCCAATGCCTCTTGCTGCTTCTGCTGTTGGTTTATTGTCAAATCAGGCTTATAGGTCTAGCAATTGATTTGTCTTACCTCTTCTCTGTCTTCAATGCCCTGATTTTCAATTAATGCCTATTCATTAGTACTTTTTCTCCATTAAAAATCCGCAGATTTTTTTGCTGGTTACTTTTATCAGCCTGCAATAAAGGCTCTGCTTTTTCCATGTCAGCCAGGCCTGGTTTTGTATTACTTGTGGCAGCAATAACTAAGCATGTGACACTGCCTTTGTCTGACTGATGGATGTCATCTGACACAGGTAAGAGGCAGAAGTGAGAGGGGAAAGGAAACTGGGGGAGAAATATTGGTCCTCTCTGTTCCATACCTTCACATAACAGAGCCATCCAGTGTAACAGGAGTGGATCTCTGCACCTATCCACATCGTCTCTGGCAGAAGTTTCCGTGCAGATCTGCAATTCATTTACTCCACTCCCACACTCCTGTTTAATTGCAGTCCTGGATTATGTGCAGCACACTTGCCTGAATAATATGTGGAGAACAAAAGCTAATGAAAGCTAGATGAGAATGCTCAGGAAAAAAACCCCAAAAAACTGGTGAGAAAAAATTTGCATGGTGGGAATAAAACCATCTGTTTAGGAAAATTAAAAGAAATAAATGCCAAAATGGCTCAATTCCATAGTCAAATTGATATATATTAGTTAAACTTCAGCACTTGTTCATACTTCTCATTGCAACAAATGTTAGGAAACACGATGTGTTTTTTTATTTTCTAACATTGACCTCTGGGAGAGTTAAATGGCACAAGACTTTCTGCAGGCTCAGAATACCTCTCTGGACAGTCACTGTGGCCAAACTGGTGCAGAGTAACTTTTAAATGACAGCAACCTTACTTCGAGCCTGACCTGCTAAATTTATTCAATGCAAAATGTTAAAAACACATTTTGTGCAGAAAAGCACCCGTTGCTGTGTGGTGCAAGAGGTCTGAGAGCTCTTCTGACAGGTCAGCAGATGGAGTGAGGACACTCTGAGCCACGCTGGGCTGCATTCTCACCCAGCATGAGAGGGACAGCTAAAGGACGGATGCCTTGGCTGAGCATCAAGATGAGCTTTGTTCTCTCAGAAGATCCACAAAAGACCATCAGGCATTCCCTGACAGGGGAAGCTGCATGATCAAAATGCAGTTTTAAGATGTTAATCAGAAAATGGAACGATAAACCAAAACACAGCAGTTCCTTTCGCTCTTGCTGCCTCTGCAGCCTGTAAGAGTTTTGCCACTGATTTCAGAAAAGTGCAAAAGCAGGTAATTGTAATGCTTGTGGCTTACAAAGCCCTCTACCTTGATGAAAAAAGCTCCTCAAAGTGAAGCACTTCAGGGCCTTTTTACAGCCTCCTTCTACAAAGGAATTTATTTTATAGCTTTGGCACATTTTTTTAATTTAAAAAAAAAAACACGTGAAAATGAAAGAGTCAAAACCAAACATTTCAAGGACCTTAAATCATTTTGTACTAGTCTATAAAGCTTCCTCACAGCAACAACAGAGAAATTACCTCTTTTAAACTATAAAATTGTTACTATTTATATATAGCCCTGCAGTAAGAAAGAGAGCCAAAGATGAAAAAAAGACTTTTAAAAAAATTTCTGGTTTAATTATTATTCTACAAAGGACCTTATTCAGAGAAGTCTTTAAGTTGAAAAGATTCCTCAGGTTAAGAATAAGTATCATCTTTGACTTGAACAGAAATTAAAGAGATTCCCAAAGTTAACTGTGATCTTAAGCACTGCCTTAAATCAGTGGTTTATGAAGCACTGTCTCTGTTTAGGGATTTTGTTCTGATGCTACCCCAAATCCACCAAGATATATCCAGGCACCTCTCTTTCAGCACAAACATCAGGCAAAACAGACTTGGGGACATCCTAAAAGCTTACAAAAAGCTCAGGGCAATGTGATAACACAGGTAAACCTGGCTTCTCTAATGTGAGAATACTTCAGAAAACTTTACTCAAACAGGGGCAAAATAGTGCTGTTGCCAGCACAATGAAATCCTGTGCTTGCGTTTTGCCATCTCACACTAAGGCAGAAGCCAGTTTTGAGTTTACAGATCCCAGAAAATCAGCAAATGCTTTTATTTAAATTCCACATCGACGTAGTCAATTTGAGCATTTTCTTTCTCCAGGCACTTCACAGGCTATAGCAACATGACTTTCCCTGAATTCTCCCCTTTTGCTAAGTAAGAAGAGATGAGAGAGCAAAGACTGAATGGAGCTCCAGTAAAGTGTCTTTCTCAAATGGATGACCAAGAGAAAGCTCCTGGGGTGGTTCAGCACCTGAAAGTGCCAACGAAGAGGTTTTAATTATGTGGAAATTTTAGACACAGGTGCAGCTTCATTTCCAGAAGGGTGATGTGTTATCCTAGGTAGGAAACAAAATTCTGCAGAAATCTAGCATTCTTGTAGTGCACTTCTCATATTTTCTACTCCTTCATGTCCAGCATCAAATAACTTTGAATATCTAGGTCTTTAAAAAATTAAATTAAATCTCTGGGAACCTATCTGGATAGCAAACCCACTTAGAACTGTAAAAAACTGCCAGCCAGAGGGACTTGACTGGAAGGATGAATTTAGGACTGAATTTACAGAGGGACTCAAGTGAAGACAGCAGAGCAATTTCCAGGTTCAATGCCATATTTGTGTGTGGATACATCCAAAATCCTTCATTAGCTATAAAATATGTGTCAGAATAATCTGTGCAAAATTATGGCCCTACTAGAAAGGGATGAAGTGTGGGTAAGTGTTCATAAATCACATGTAGAAACGAAAATTAAAATTGTAAATTTTAACCTGGCACATCCTAGATTTACAAAAGCTATCCAAATACAGCCATCTCTTTTCATTGGGCTGGTTCAACTGTGTACCTTTAGAGACAGGAAGAAATTATGCAAGTACATTTCTCTTTAGGATTTACTTAAATTAATATAGCAACCTCTATAACTACACACTTATATTTGTAATTTCCTACAAAATTCCTTAATTTCTCATTACAGCAAACATGAATGTGCAAATAAATATTAATATCCCAAAAAGAGTTTCAGACCGGATGTAATGATTCCTATGGAGCCATTAAGTTTCATCATTTCCATAAATTCAGTCTCCATGCAATGAGCACTTTATGAAAGGGCATTTAATTGCCTGATAAGATATAGTGGCTCCTCTGCATCAATAATAAAGTCAATAATCTGCATTTTTTAAACCGCTCTAAATATCCATTGACGCAATAGGTTGTTGCAGTACTAAAGTCCTCCAGGCCCATTGGATCACTAATATAAAGTGTTTGAAGCCATTAAATATACATTTAACATGATAGAATTTTATGAGTCTATTGGAGGTCAACGCTGTAAAATTATACCTCTAAAAATCCTCCTCAGAAAGTAATTTATGGCATAAAATATGTTTATTAAAAGTCCCTGACTACAGATTTATGTGATTTTATGTGAATGCTGCAATTGAATATGCTTGGGGACCAGTCCTGAGAACACTTTCCATGGAGTTCAGAGCTTATTACCCTACATAATCCCTCCTGGAGTTAATTGAAATACTCCCAGGAGTAAAGTTACTCATAGTCATGAGTATTTGTAGCTTCATGCCCTTAAACTTGTTTCCACAGCTCTCCCTCTGATTCACTGTGTGATCCAGCAAGTCATTAGACTAGCAGTGCTTATCTGAGGAAGGGAACCATTTCATGGGGAAAAGGTAAGAGAAAATGTTTGTTTGCAATGAACTTAGGTGCTCAGCACTATTGGTACTAGTTGTTACTATTTCTGCAGCTCCAGTTTTATTAATCAACTATGTCAGTTGTAGTGAACAATTACAGAAAGAAAAAGATTCTCAGATCAAATAAGATAGTGAAATCTCTTTGGATCATACCTTAGAAAAATAAAATTCCTCCCATCCTATGCCCTAAACTCCTCCCTAAACTGAAAAAAAAAAAATTAGTCATGCAAAGCTATTACTAGAATATTTTCAGTGCAATGTAATATTTATGGAAAAAAAAATTGCTTTTCTGCTGAAAATAGTTACGAAAATACTCCACTTCTCTATATATCCCTGTAAAAAAGTGTCCCCAGAGTCCCTCCTTCTGTGCCCCTGGAGCACTTGGTTATTACTGCACATGGCACAGAGCAAAAACCATGAATGAACTGCTTAATACTGTTTTCATTTATGGGCTTGGATAAAGGTGGGAAGCAAATGGATAATTTTTATGTCAAGGTGCATCTTGGAGCGTTTGCTGAGGAACTGGAACATTCCCACCACCATGGCATGGCAGAAAGCTAATCACAGGAAATTAATGAAGAATTCATCACCAGCTAACCTTGCCAGCTGGTTAAAAAGGAGCAGTTTGCCACCCAGGCAGGGATTGCTCCCTCTTGGTCATGCATGAGCATCACTGCCTAAATTTTGTGGAGGATAACCAACATTCCTCATGGAGGAGCGCTGATCCTCCCTTCCACTTGTGGCTCAAGAAAACTCCTTAAAGGTGAGGTTTTGGGGAGGTGTATGAAGTAACACATCCGGATGGATCTCCCCCACTGTAACAGCAGAGGATTTACATATCTGTGTAGGTTTTTGCTCATTCTAAAATCAAATTCTTCAGTGGTACAGGAATTTGTTTGAGTACTGAGGCCCATCTGCACAGCTTGCCAGCACATTTGCAGGATGATATAAGGGATATCAGGATGATAAAGGGATTTTTTAGCTCATTTAAGGCATATACAAACTTACACATTTTGTTGTATTTCTCTATATCTTTCTTGAACCCTATTACTGTGCTGTGAGTACTTAGGTGACAACTATTTAAAGATCTGCCAAAGAGAAACAAGACAAAAATGCAACAAACTGCCAGTACCATCATATTTTAGTGGCAAGGTTTTTACTACTGGAGGAAAGCAGCTGTGAATCTTGCTCATTCTGGGCTCCTCACTGTGTATTTATTTACTACATTTTTGGGGGGTTGCCAGTCACCAGGCAACAACAAAAACATCACACTCAGCTAGGTGAAGCTGAGCCAAATCTTGGTTACAACATGAAAATGTGGTTTTGGTTACATGATGTCCTTACAAACATTTTGAACTTCCACTGGGAACTTTCCTCCCTAAATGAATATGACTTTGCTCCATTAGTAACTTGCAAATAAGAGGTTTTGGAAGAATAATGCAGCAAATCTGAAGAGCAGGTTTTATTTTAATATATTATTTTAATATAGATATATTAATATATATTATTATATGTATATTATAGACAATATGTACTATTTTAATGTATTTATTTTAATAGATACAAAAGGTGTGGCACTTGGCACAATTGTGTTGACTTCAGCTGATTTCCAGCACATTCTCTGGAGTGTCCTGTCCTGGCAGTAGAGCTGGGATGTGAATTACCCCTGATGGAAGAGCTGCCATGCCCAACCTGCCCACACTGACAGCAGCTCTTGGCCCTCCACTGAGCCTCTTCAACACTGAATTTTAAGGAAAGCCCATCTAATTAATGCCCAAAAAAAATCTCAAATCTCTCTATATTCATACCTTGTCCTTCCCCTCAAAGCCCTTGGTGAAGTCCTGAGTGGATTCATAGTAAAACAGAACATATCACCACAAGCTAGAAAAGGATTTTCAAAGGATTGTGCTGCCAGCTGATAAAGGATTTGGGGAGTGTCATTCTCACCTTATTTATGTAAAACACTGGGCAGGAGAAGCTGGGCTAACACACAGTTCAGCATGGCCATGCACCATAATGAAATCTTTGCCTTTAGGCAAAAATGAGAACTAAAAGGGGACACTCAGGGATTAAACTGCTCTGGTCACAAGCCACCAGCTACTAGGACTAGGAGTACAGAACTCACTACAAGAACCAAAATTTTAGAAAAAATCATATATTTTTTTAAAGTCAAATCTAAAAGAAAGATTTGTCAGCAATGCAGGAGTGACTGCTTAGGTGTAAAGACATTGCTGGGGATGAGAGCAGGGGTTACTGAGCTCACTTCATTCCCCAAAAATTTTTATGGTTCTGCTTTGAGGGGTGAAGCCTTAGAGGAGAGGGATTCTCAATTATTGTGGATTTACAATGTGGTTGTCCAGCGCTTAGGATAAGCCTGGATAAGTGCTGTGCTGGTGACTGTCCCCAGCCCAGTGCTGTGCTCAGCCCTTGGACAGCTGGCAGATTTCTGACTGCACATCCCGAGCAGACAATGGCACTCCAGAGCTCTTGTTAAGGAGGCACTTCCTTTAAAGCTGCTATAAATTTCTCCATAAACTTGGTATTTCTCGGGACACAGACCTCAGTAGATGCACGTGCAGGATTGCACTCTGGTTTTTGACACGTGAGCCTTGGAACACCTTCAGTGCCACACGTGATGAGCTTCCTGGGAACCAGATTTACTGGAGTGACTAGGAGGAGAAAAACACTGTACCAGTGGCTGAAATTCCATCTTATTTTTCCTGCTGAGCCCTGTGTTATTTTCCAGAAGAGAGAGATCTTTTAATAGGAAGGCATTAAATTTATATACTATATATCCAGCCTAACATTATACTACTAATTTGTGAAATGTATTAATTCTTATATTAAATCTACAAAGCTATATTTACACATAGAAATCTAAGCCACAAAGCATTTGAAATATGGTGAGAGTTTTTTGTTTACCTTTTCTTTTTAACAGTCTCAATTTCTCTGGGTACCTGGAGAACAAGAGATCTTGCTCACTGGATGGGCTATACCTTTGAAAAACTGAAAATGGGAGCAGAGAGCACCTTCTTTAGTACAATCCTGTTGAAATTCAAATAAATTGCTCTCACAGAATAAAATCCCCCTTTAGAAAAATAAGTGATTTATGCCTACACCAGTTAGGAGAAACTGAGAGCACCAAAAACACCAGAAGGAGATAGAACAACTTGCAGCACCACAGGGACTCTTGAAATTTCTGAACTTTCATGCATTTTTTGGTGGCAGAAATTGTTTCTCTGTGAAAATAGGGCACAGCAAATAGCACAGGCTCTTTCCTTTCATATCTTTCTGGAGCTCTGTACTAATTTTATATACACACTGAGATACAAAGAAACTCAGAAATCTGTATTTTGCTGCTATCTTGTATGTTGGAAATGTTGGAACAAGGATTTTATTTATTTTTAATGGTATTTACCACACCTAAAATTTTGCTGAAAGCAAAGCCAGGAATAAAATAAATATAGGTCTGGATTCTCTTTTTTACTTGCATTGATAAAACGAGATATTTAATTTCTTTGACTTCAGAAAAGCTGTTAATTGTTTACATTGGCGTAAAAGGGAAGAGAACTATCATAACAATGAGGAGAATCTGTATTGACAGCTAGCATATAAAAGAACTCAGTAGTGCAGGACAATCCTATCTTACAAAAATGAAGATAAGAATCACAGTATTTGGGAATGTGTTAAGATTTTGCTTTCTTTCACAGCCAGAATTTTGGGGCTCAGCAAAGCTCTGGGTTGGCACTGATGGCATAGCAGTGACAATGTTAGCCTAACTACTTGGGATGTGAGCAAACCTCTGCTTTGGCCACAACTCCTCTGCTGCCTGGGAACAAAGATATTGTTGTGTCACAGGCTGCTCTGATGTAAGTGAGGATTTACATCCATTTACTGCGCAGCAGTTGGTTGCAAATCTAGTTTTTTAAGAAGCAGAACTAGAATGGGAAACATTTTCAACGCGGCAGAGTTTTGTCAGGCAATGCCTCTCGCTAAACACAAAATGTTTTGCCCAGCATTCCTCTCTTTCTCTCCCAGATTCACACATCTCATCTGCTGAATTCCTGACAGGCTGTTGGAGAGCCCAGAACTTCCACACTGTGCAATGCCAGGGGATGAGTTAACCACACTCTCACACATTCCCTGAGTTGGAGCTGACAGATTGAGGTCACCCAAACCACAGGGACAACCTTCCTGCCAGGGACACGAGGGCAGAGGGCCATGGACCTTCAGCCTTACAGCAGGCTAAGTTCAAAGATGCAGATATAAACACAGAAAAAAGTAATTCAGAGTATATTTTATAACGTCTAAGAGCTTATAAATAAACCTCCATGGCAATGCGTATGTTATGGTGCACATTTGCTGAGTTATTTATACAGGAAAATCCTAAGTAAACCACACCAGAGCTATCAAACAAACAGCAAAATAAGCATATGTGCAAATAATGAAGGGCTTGTTTAAGCTTAGGAAAAAAAGGTGTTGGAATGTCACACACACACAGAGCTTTTAGAGGGTTTTTACCAACAACTAAGCAATTCTGAAAAATTTCAAATATTCCTTTAAACAACATAATTTTTCTGATATGAAAAAAACCTTCCTGGGTCCTAGAGCTGAAAAAAGTTCAGTACAGCATCTTTTGGGAGTTCTAGGATACTCAGCAGGTGTTTTCCCTGGATCCTGGGAGAGTAAAGATGAGCTGTTAAAAACGAGTGCTAATTCTGCTTTCTATTATTCTTTACAGCCATAAAAAAGAATTAAACATTTTAATTTTTACCCTAAGAGGTGCATTTAGTAGTTTTTCCATTCTCTTTGACCAGGAATATATAGTAGCAGGAATATATAGTAGCAAATGGTGCAAACCCTTTGTCAGCAGCAGCAGCAGTTTCTAGTAGGTGTCACTGCCTTGGCCCTGCACTCCAAGCCCCTGATTTTCCCTGTGAGCTGACACACCAGATGGCCCCAGACTGGCCTCTCCTCTAGATCTGCCCTTGCCTGAAGCCATCTCCACTGCTCCTCCTTTGTTCTTACTCCCTGCACACAAACAAGCGACCAATTCTGAAGAAAACAAGTTTTCAGGCTGATTTCTGGGAGTGCTTTCCGAGTCATGCGTCCACCCTGCTGCTGGACCTGAATTATACATTTATATGTCCCTGTATGAGCAGTGCTGTGACAGCAAAACACACAGCTGTAAGGGCAGAGTGCAGATGAAAAGTATTTTGTGTTCTGCAGGTTTCCTTCCTGCACAGCTCTTGGCCTGGCTTTGAGTTCACACAGATTGGGGTTTGTCATGTGGTTAGGGAGAACTGACCAGCAGAAGCAGCCAGAATGAGAATAAAATTCTCAGAGAACCCAACTGATAGGAAAATAAAAAATGATACATCTTCTGCCTTTTCAAATGGTATCTCTCTTAATGGATATTCTGGAAAATAAAGGATTTGGAAGTATTTTTATCTTTCTTGTGCATGTAGTGAAAGGACAAGGGGAATTTGCTTTAAACTGAAAGAGGGTAAATTTAGATTACATATTGGGAAGGGTGGCAAGGCCCTGGCACAGGATACCCAGAGAAGCTGTGGCTGCCCCTGGATCCCTGGAAGTGTCCAAGGCCAGGCTGGACAGGGCTTGGAGGAACCTGGGATAATGGGAGGTGTTCCTGCCCATGGCAGGGGGTGGAATTAGGTGATCTTTAAGGTCCCTTCTAACCCAAACCTTTCCAAGATTGTATGATCAAGCTTTAGCATTTAAAGCTTTGAAACAGAGGCAAGGAATGTGGTGTTGGTATCATCACAGCATCTTGGACTATTGAGGATCCTGTGGTGGTAAAGTCAACACAGGGCAGCTGCAATTGCCCTATTAATTGACCTAAGGAAATCCTAGAGCAAAGAATTTCCTTTGATCTATCAATCTGTGAAAATATAATCACACTGATACCTCTCTGTAGGTAGGAATAATTTCTGCATGTTTGAGTCTATTTTTTCCTAATAAACCCCCCCTGAATTGTTTGAGAAGCTGAGTTCTGAATCCCATAATTAATTCTGATTTATTCAAGAAATAGTCTGAAATCAACAGGAACAGTTTTTAAGTGATTAGAATGGAGATCTGTTAGATCAGTAAAACACGGAATATTCAACTTACTGTAAAATACAACGACCCAAGTTCCATTTCAGCATGGCTGGAACATTAGCAACCATAAGGAAATGAACCATAAGACTAGAACCATAAGAAAATACTGAGAACACTAGCACTGGGAAGTCCTAACATATGATAAATTCTCCCTTCAGCAGACTACTTAATTTCAGACGTTCAGATTAAGAGTGTATTGCTGTAGCAATGAATGCTACTTTCAACTTGGAATATTTTTGCTCTGGAGTTGTATGAGACATTAGTGGCTGTAATTGATTTGGCATTAGTCTTGCCTAGTTGACTTTGTTTAACAGATTGCACTGAGCATCATAAGTACTGGGAAGTAGACATACAGACTTCTTTAAAATGCTGACTTGAGCAGGCTCTGCATGAGATAATTGTTATGTTCCTTTACTGTATTGTTTTCTTGAAATAATTTTTCTGTCTATATAATTCCCAACTTTTCATGAAGAGGAGATTAATATTAATTTTTTCAATCAACCCCTAATTTTACCAAAGTGTGTTTACATGTTCATTTATTGCTGAGAGTGACACAAAGATAGGACCCAAGTCCAAACTCTAACAATAAGAGATAGGAAATAATGTGAAGAAGTAATGGTCAGTCCACGTGAAGTGTGTAAAACTAAGCCTCTTGCAACTGGTAAAAAAAGTTAAGGATGAAATTTGTCTCTGCAGACAGGCCAATATGTGGGTAAGCCTGGATATAATAGGTAGAGGTTCCACACAAAAGCATCTTTCACCTTTCTTGCAATACAAACGTTTGCCATGAAGGTCAGGAGAGCCTGAAGTGGAAGCAAGAACTGGGGAATCAATACAAAGTCCTTGTGGCCAAAGTCAAGAGGCAATGAGTGGCTGTGGCTCTGACTTTTAGTCACACCAGTGAATTGGGCTGCCTTTTATAGCCACTGGTTTACTCACTGGACTAAGAGCTTCCTAAAAATAAAGATAAGGTTTCTCCAGGTTTTGAGACTATTTGTTCATGTTGTGGCAAGCTCTCCTTTTTTTAGGACAAGGGAAAAGATTACAAGACCATCTATGCTTCTGCTGTAGTTCTTGCCCTATTTAGATTTCAATCAGGAAATTAAAATAATGATTAAAAAATGCATGTCATGCATTATCAAGGGACTACAAAGGCTGATATAATGGAGGGATGAGAAAAAAAATATATCCTGAGAAGTCAAAACTGGCTATGAATGAAGTTTTCAGAGCAAGGAAATAAGAACAATAAAGTCTCCTTCAGGTGTATAAAGTGGAGTGAAGCTGACAAAAGAAGACATTAGACCACGGCAGGATATTTGAAGGAAGTTAATAAAGGGGTAATACAGCTGCAGAATTTAATGAGGTCCCTGTAGTGTTTGCAAGAGGATCTGGAGTTGGAAAGCAAGCAATAATCAGCACGCCGAAGTTTTTCAGAAAGTATTGTGCCTAAAGGCCATCAGGTTAATGTTCAGATTTAATGAAAAAACATACATGCACACACCAGAGGAGTAAAGAACACATCAGATCTCTTCCCACTGACTTCAGTCTCTGCTGGGGGGGGAGGAGAGTGAAACTCTCTCCAATATAAAACTCATTCAAAGCCTGAACGAGAGGATGAGATGAAAGTATAAACTCTGTCTCCTCTTAATTGAATGTACACTGTGATTTTTTTTTGGGGGGCAAGTTTCATGGACTGATTAAAAAAAAAAAACAACCAACTTTTTTTAGGAAGTTCTAATATTTTGAAGAAAATTATTTGGAGTGTAAAGAAGAATAGATATTTATATTAATGGTGTTTTATGCTGTGTCTGGGCCCAACCTTCCAGTTTCACTCTCAGAGAAATCAGCCTCAGGAAGAGGAACCCAAGGCTCCTGCAGGCTCTAACCCCACAGATGGCACTGCAGCTCTGCAAAAGCCCTGGGACTTCCTCTCCAGGGCTGCAGGAATTCTCAGGAGCTGGGAGGAGATGGGCAGGTGAGCTGGAAAGAGGATTGCTTTCTCAGGCAGAGGTTAATGAAAGAGGCAGACTGCTGAAAAATATTTAGATTCACAGGAATTCCAGGGCTTTATCTGACAGAGTAAATGCCACCAGAATATTTTTGTCAAGCTTTAATAGGCAGTCCCATTTCCTCATATCTTAATACTACTAAATTTACTAAGCCAACACCACATATTATGAATAAATACCTGGATTCAGAGTCCCTGCAATCAATGAATGTTCATTGAGAACTGTGGGCTTTAGATTATAAACCCTTAAGAAGACGTCACCTAGCTCAAATGACCTCTTATTATGCAGTTAAAAGCAAGCAGAGATAAGACATTTTTGGAGCTGATAAAAAGCCTCCAGAGCAATCGTTCTCAAAATTAGAGTTGCAGCCTCAGGTTGGGGTGTGAAGAGGTTTTTCTGCAGAGTCACAACCCACTCTGCAAACTTTAGATCTCATTGTAAAGAAAATTACTTCGAGCTCTTCTGGCAACAAAGATAACCTTCTGAATGTAAATATCTGAAGCAGTTTGGTATATTTAGTATAGAATTGTAGGGAATACCCAGTTCATGATGCTTTCTACAAGGCTAGAGGGTTTTTTTCCTATTCTAGTGATATAAATAACAATATCAAAAATGCAAGTGTTAAATGTAGTTACTAACCAACAATCATGAAGTATTTCAGCTGTGTTTCTGCTGATGACACAGCACCAAGGTTTCTGACACAACTCATAGCACAGATATGCTGTGAAAGATTATATGATGGGAATGGTTTAAATTTTGGTTTGTCTAAAGATTATTGAGTTTAAGTCTCAAACACAGTGTTTGATTAAGGAAGAAAAGGTTTAAATAGAGAAGACAAGATACTGCCACTGTTTTGAAGCTGTGATGCAAAGAAGCACTAAATTAGTCACAGAAATATTTGCTAGGGCATTGGGGCTCACTGAAGATGGAAGGGTAAAAACACAAACGACTTAATCCTTCACCAAGAGCAAGCCCGGGCTCATCTGTGAATATCCTGCTCCCCAGGATAAAGTTTCACCACACAAAAAAATATCCTTTTAGGTGACTGGCAATATTCATCAAGGACTCAACTGCATAAACATTTATCAGTTTATATAGCTATAACCAAAGAGCTAGAATTCCAACTCAAAAGCACTGGCCTTACACAAAAGGTATCAGATGATGCAGTCCTTGCTCTCCTCATCAAAAGCACAACCTGATGCTTAGTGAAACTGAACGATATTACTCATCCACTGTTTTCAAATTAGAAAAGTAAATGTCTTTAAAAACAAAACAAAACAAAACAAAACAAATACCTGAATTCTCAGCGCTCCAATGGAAATGAATACACAGAACCCAATGTGTTCAGAGGTTTAGACTTTCTTCTGCTGCAGTTCAAAACACTTGTTGCTTAAAAGGTCATTGTTCCCTGGCTTGCAGGGGACTCATTTACATAGAAATGAAACTGGCATTAAAAGGGAATGAGAGGTGAATTTTAGAAGAAAAGCCATTATACAGGGAAAAGAAACATATGAGGAGAAACAAGCAGACTAAATCAGTGTGCAAAGCACTGAATAACACACTCAGATTTCAGTACTTCACATCAGTCAAGCATTTGGTCTAATATCACTGAACTAAGCTATTGTCATAAAACATAGAAAGGAATTTAAGAGAAAGAAGGGAGAGTTGTGAAGAAACAACAGGAAAAAAGAGACAAACACTTCTGAGAGAAGGGAATGAACCTGACAGAGAAAGTGGCCTTAGCCTGTTCTGTAGATTTTCCAAGACTAAACCTATTTAAGGAATAAAATTATTGCAAATCTGTCCCTACAGTTACTATAGTGATAATGAAAACCATTAAAATGAATATTTGATAAATGAATAAATGAATAAAAATGAAGGGAATAAATGAATGGTAAATGAATATAAATACTAAATGGTGAAAATTAAATGAATAATTCTCTTAAATGAATAAATCCGCTGTGCTTCAGTTTGTTAGTGCTCTATACAGATTAAATTCCTCTTAAATGTCATCTTGAAAGGAGTTTACATTGCACCACAAGGATATATATACATACTGGGGATTTCCAGGATAATGGAAAGTAAACATCTGCATGTGTGACATTGCTTGGTGTCTTTAGCACCCATGAAAACTGACAATTTAGTTATTAGTTACATTTTACACTGGGTGCAGCCAGTGGCTGTTGCAGAGGCAGCAGTGTCTCGATTTTTTTCCTGAGCTATTTATTCCTCTTATAACAACAGTGCCTTTTCCATACTGATATTTATTAAACACCAATATTCTTAGCAGTGGAAAGCCCAACCCCACTGAGCCCAGACCCCCAGTCATTCTGGCTGGAACTGGCAACAGTAAAATTGTGAATTTTTGATATTGTTGTTTTCATCAATTGTAAATGTATCATCTTTTCCATTGCATTGTTATCAATATTTGTGTGCAATGGCCTCCTTCATTCCTTACTTAAGGATTTCTAATGCAACCTGCTGCTAAAACTGAAGGAAGTTTCTCTGTGGACCTTGTAGAATCTACTGAGAGGAGCCTATTTTTTTGTTGTTTCAACGAAAAATGCAGCTCAGCTCCCCTGGGAGATTTTATCATTTTTAGCTGTGGAAAACTCAACTGTCCTTATGCTGTACAAAATGTTCCCCTTCTTGCACTCCCCCGCTGTTAAAGTCTGAGTGTTCTGCAGAAGCACAAACCCCAGGAACTGAGGAACACAACAGTCAATACAAACAAACCCCCAAAATATACATTAGTATATATCCCTGAACAGATGAAATAAGGAATTGCCTCAATTCCTCAGGTTCAAGAACCAGATTTACTCTATTTTCAAACCAAAGTTCCACCTCTCTGTTAAGCAAGCAATGTAAATTCTGCTCCAGAGTCACATAAATCTCAAAATAATACTGCATACCTGGAACCCTGTAGAAAAGGGTGAAACATCAGTCTATTTTGAACAGTTGTTGGATGTTTTAGTTCAATTGTCCTCTCATCCACTGCAGGAAGTGCAGTAAGGAAAGATAGTCAGAAAACAGCCAAAGTCATCATGTGTTTCTGATTTAAACACACCCTGCTCTGGGATTAGCTCTGCACAGCTGCTGACACTTGGCCAGTAATGTCATTTTTTCTGAATTAGGTCTCACTGAGGAGTTAAGCTTGTCTTTTTGGTGGCTAAAACCTGTAAGCTTAAGTCAGTAACTTGTCTCATGAGGAAGTCCTTGTAGTTTGGACTTGTGTTTCTCATTCCAGAAAGTGTTTCTTTGCCTTGGTGTTTCTTTAACTGAATTTTATAACCCAACTGAAGTCTTTTACTTGTCATTTGATAATTCTTTCCTATTGATATCTTGCATAATTTCTCTTACTCAGCTCTGAAATCAATACATATTCCATACTACATAGCACACAATTCCAAATGCAAAAGTCATCATAAAACAACTTAGTGGTCTTATGATGGCAAATCCCCTTTTTATGCTATGAAAGAAGGAAGTCAAGGCTGTGTCAGATTTCCTAGACTTAATATTTAAAATAAAATTACCAAGTAGAAACAAGGAGATGTTAATTGAAACAAATAATAAGATGCTCAAAACCCATGAACACAACATGCTTTTCCCTGTTACTCCTGTTTCCTTTTTCTGCCTCCTAAAGTAGGATATGGCCAGTAAAAATTTGGAATCTGTTTCTCCCTCTCACGATTTATCTACACTTCTGTTGTCTCAGAACAAAAAATTTACAGAACTAAAATTACACTGCATTTCACACCTTTCAGGATGTCTATTAATCTTACAGCAGCAGTTTTATTTGATTGGTTATCTTGGCATTGAAGCAATAACTGGGAAAGGCATTTTAATAGTTTTAATTCTCTTCACCACATTAGAACACACTTTTCCATTATCTTTGCCATCATTTTATTGTTTGCCCATCCCCAAACCTGTTGATATGCCTAAACACTTAAACTCTTTCCGTTAAAACAAGACTGATTAGCAAAAAAATTCTGAAATATGAAGCTCAGTGTGATCATATTTACTCATTAAACACCATAGAGCCATTTTGTGCTCCTCATTCCATTTTATAGCTATTGACTGAAATGTTGCATCAGTATCAATTATGGGGATTTGAAATGGTGAGAATGGTGGAGAAGCAAAGAATGAGATTTCATGATCACATCAAAGCCATAAATACTGTCATTCTTACGGTCTAATGTCCCTTAAGCTTTATTTAATGGTTAATTGATTGCTAAAAAAATCTTTCAGGTTCATTTAATTTTCAAGAATGTGGCCTTGTTAGTATGTTGGCAGGTCTTCTTTTTTTTTTCCTTTTTTTTTTTTTAACAGCAAAGTTATATATTATGTGGCATGAATTCTAAAGCAGTTGTCATGGAGATGTTGCTAAAGCAGGATTCTATATGCTGTGTACTTTGAAAACTGCAAAGCCTGGCTGTTTGCAAGCACCTTTCCTCAATGCCTTGCAGCTGGTGGTTGGGTAGCACCTGGATGGTTCCTTGCTCCATGTGTGATGCTCTCACAGTGCTACAGACAGGAACCTCTTGCTTTACAACTCCCTAGACATGGAAATTTTCATGCTATTCAAAGGCAGGGAACTGAAATATATTGAATTGTTCTGAAGCTGATGTCTTATCAAAGAAATGGAACATTGCGTAGAAATGAAACAGGTCATCTTAAGAGCTTGAGATCTAGGTCTCCTTTTGCTGCTTTGATATATCAATATTAATTAATTTAGCTAAAAAGAAGCAGGCACACAAAGGCAATCTTAACAAACCAGTGCTTGCAATCTGGTGGCTCAAGATTTGCTTACCTCTGTAAGATTTTGGTAAGTAGGTTACAGAACAGTTTCCCTCTGTTTGCACAGCTGTGAAATGGGGACATTTATGCCTAATTATCTTTATAAACTGCTTTAGAGCTTCCAAGATTGAAAACACATTTGGATGTTAGGAAAAAAAAAACCCATACTCACTCCTATCTTATAAGTTTTTCAGAAGTTTATATTCCCCCATCTCTCTTAAGAGTTGTACTTTATTTTATATGTATACAATGGCATCAATCTTCAGCAACTTTTATTCTTGAAGCCTCACATTCCATCCTTGAGGATCAGTTTGACAATATTTTTGCTTGCATGTTACCAAACAGCACAAACTGGCATGCAGGCTTGTTCTGGAAAACAAGGAGCTCTGGAGGAAGCTTTGCAGTATCACAGAAACTCAAAACAGAACTTGCTGTCATTTATGGTAGTGCCTGCAAAATATTCTGGGGTTTCTGACAGGGAAAGCAAGATACAGCCTGCCTTAAAATTGCTAAGTAGATTTCACATTAAGCATCGAGTTCACTCTCTCATATTTTCATAAATATGTAGAAAATCATGACGCCTTGCAAAATGAAACTTAAGAGACCAGTTCATGAAAAAATTATATGGTCCGTTTACTCGGGCCTCCTATGTACTTTATTTTTTATTAACTCACTTATCCTTTCTATACAGGAGACCATGTCTGTAATCTGCACCCCAGAGGGGTGGGCAGCAGGATGGGGAGGGACTTTGCCAAAACAGGTATTTGCATTTCCAGCACAGAAAGCACACTCAGAAAAGAAATGAACCACACAGAGTTCTGTTGTTCTGTTGTTGTTTTGAATATTTTTTTACTCTACATGAAGGCAGAGAAATAAAAAATAATAAAAAAAAGAGTATAAGGGACAATCCTTCTAAATGGCTTTTGTGGACAGCTACAGGGGATTTGCACACACCAAACCATTTTACTGATAGGTTTGCTACTTTTAGAGAGAAGATAAAAATACAATTAAACATTAAAGAAGATGAGGTTAGTCAAGTTTTTTTTCTCTGGCAAAAAACCAGATTAAATTAGAAATGGACCTGTCAAGGCAAGAAGCACAATAGAAATTAATTAATGAAATGTTGTCAATGTACCACTAAGGATGAAGAAGAAAAAGTCAACAAACACTGTTGGAACAGAGCTTTTTTTGGTCTAGTTTCTCATACTACAAAACGATACTTGGAAATCATTGATGATCTTTCCATACTTTATCATTGACAGTACCCAAAAATAATCCTCATGGCAAACCATGATGTCCTGTTATCTGCATTTAATTGCAATCTTGAGGGCATGACTTTATTTCTATATTGAAATGAGCTGGGGCTTAAGACTAGAGAGAAGCACTGCATGTAAAAACACCTGGAGCTTTCATCCTAATCATGGGACATAAGTTATTTCAATGATATTTAATAAAGTTCAGTGTCCCTGGTTTGGGCTGAATCTTTGCTGATTTCAGAAGATCCTGACAACTCCACTTGCCAAAATAAATAAGAACAGCTCCTCTCCCTTCTCTCACCTGCTCCTCATGAAAACCAAAACCAACAGACTGTGGCTCAGAACTGCCAGGATGCTCAGCAGCAACTTCATGTGCTCGGCAGTGTTTAGTCTCAGACTGAAAGGTAGCCCCAGAATGGCAAGGGATAGCCTTATCAGAGGATATCAAACTTTAGTTTAATGCCCCAGTGCAATTTCTGTGTTCAGCCTCTTAAAACATGGGTTACAATTTCATTGCACAGCTTTAGTGGAAATCTTGTCTAAGTGTGAGAGCAAGAGCTGAATGAAATCAGAGAGAGACAGGAATCTGTGTGGCCTGATGAGCCCTAATAATTACCACAGTTTTATCTGTTGGACTGCCATAGACCCTCTTAATAGCAGCCCAAGAATGACACCAGCTTGCATAAATGTCATTTCATCAGTAGTGCCTCATGCAGATTAGAATGCAATGCTCTGGAAATAGCAGTTAGGAGCTAAGTAAATTTTTTAAGCAAAGCTAACCACTGAGGTTGAGCCCAAGTCTTCATCCTGTAAGGCCTTATTTGGTTTTTTGTGTCATTTCAAAAGGATGTGTACAGAACTGGAAAAACAATGAAGTTATTCCTACCATGTGACAGTGAGAGTGAATCATGGTCCTTGTTCCTATTGTGCAGCAGAAAATGGGAGTGTGGGAATCTGTAGAGACATTCAAGCAATCATTAATCCTTTTCTACTTGTCAATCAAAAATGTTGTACTCTTGGGGTGAGAATATGTTTGGCTGAGAACAAGCTTTTAGTAAAATAGATTTGGCAGATGCATATTTGCAGATGCTCATGAAAGATGAATCATGACATTTCCTGACAACAAACACACCAAAATGTCTGTTTTGCTCCTTTTTTTCCCTTTGGGTACTGCATCAGCAAGATATACTGTAGATGTATGTGTTTGTATATAAATCAATTAAGCACTAAAATAGAAAATTCTTTGCTTTCTACATCAGAGCACAACAGTACCATAACAATACCCTGGTCACAAGAAAAATGGTGAAGACATCTGAAATAATTGAATAGGTTATTTTGGTTTGGTTTGATTTGGCTTAGGGTTTTTTGGTTTTGTTTTATGAGGGTTTGGTTTGGGTTTTTCCTTACCATTTTCCTTTAAATTAATGGGCCTTGAAAGAATTGAGACTCTGGCTATCCCACAAAGCCCTGTTATTGTAATATTTACCCACTAAAATTCTAGTGAGCCTTTGAAGCTGAATGTTGCTACCTGCACTGTACAAGCTGTGGCCTCCCAGGTGATATCTACAGGAGATCCATCTAGTCTGACCTGCTGCAGACCCAGAGCATCAAATCAATATCAGTGAAGCTCCCAGAGGTCCTCAAAACACAGAGGCTACTAATGCAGCAAAGGTACAAATAAATTTGTCATCAGAGGCTTCTGTCTTTTATTAAGTTTTATAATAACTTTGTTCACGATTAAGGATTTTTCCCTAAAAATAAAATTAGTGGTATCAATTAGTTCTTTAAAATGGGTTTAAAAGCAAATAACAGCAATGCATCATGGTAATTTTTTACTCACAATCATTCTGCTTGAGCACAATAGTTACATTTGTCCAAACATTATCTTCCAGGCAGCATCCAGCCTTGGCATGAGGAAATCCACAGCGGCTGTTCCTCTTGACTACATCATTCCAGCAATCTTTTTTGAAGCCATTCTGCCCCACTTTAACTTTGTTCAAAGTTCAGCTGCAGGTGCTCCTGTATTCACCATCTCCCCACCTAGATTAGGGACAACTGCTCCAATAATCCATGGGGGAGCACAAACCACCTTGGAATAATGACAAACCCTTGGTTTGAACTGCAAGTATTTCATCAGCAGGGCTCTAAACAGATTGTGTTTGCTTGCCATCACTCACTGTTTTTGTATTCAAATAGTCAGGGCAATCACTGCTCTTTGCAGATGTAATCAAGCTGCAGTGCAGGATTCTGTTTCTGGCTAAGGATGTTTATCTGTTATTAAGTATAATATATTGAAAGTCACAGCAGCGCTGATGGGTCAGCACAGACGCCTTCCATCATGAGTTACCGAGATGCATTTCTTCAGAAAAACTCATAGATGAAATGTTTTCAGCTAGCTGAGGTTAATAAAGATAGGTCCTTCATCATCCCAAGGAATGGAGCCAATAACGAGTAACAGAAATAATATCATAAATCATTCTTTATAAAGTAGGATTGACTATTATTTGGTAAAACGCCTTTCATGGTGGATTTGCATGCTCTTACTCATTGAATGACAATAAGAAAGCAAAGAAGAAAGGTCACAGGGGATACAAGAAGGTAAGATACTGCTGTGCACTACTGTATTTGATAGCAGGTATTGATTTAGAGGATAAACCACCAGCCGACCCTGCCTACAAAATCAGGGATATGGCCAGGCCAGGACTCTGCTAGTGCAAGGAGACAATCCATGAGCCTGGAGTTTTGAACAGGAAGCTGCTCAGACAGACCTGGATGCTCCTGAAAAGCAGCAGCGCAGAAATTGATTTTTTTTTCCCGCTGCAGGAATTCCTGCACACTGTGCAGGGAGGGCTGTGCTCACAAGATGGCACTGTTGGTTATTGCACACTCCTCGCTCAGCCTTCCCAGCCCAGGGGCTCTGCAGCCCCCAGGAGGAACATCTCAGGGTGGGCTTCCCTCCAGAGCTGCATCCCCACCCCTGCTGGGGCATCATGAGGATGGTTAGCCACCAGAACCCCTCAGGGTGAAATACACAACTCTCCTCTAAATCTATGAACATCCTAATATCCAAAAATGTCAATCTTTATTTTCCGGTTCTTATCGATCTAATGCCAATTGAAAGTTTTGGGGTTTTTTCCACCTTTACAGATAGCTTTTCCCCTGCAGACAGCAGGGATGGTCTCTAAACTGGTAGGATTCCAAGTTTTCAGCCTCTGCTGCATTTTCTTTAGCAGCCAAAAATTCCACATGGTTAACACAAATGGTTATCAATGGCTATTTGCAATGCAGTTATGCTTAGGTAGTTTTGGAGACTCTCTACTGAATAATATCCAAAACTTACAGGACCTTTTTTTCTGGGCCACAGAGATTGCATCCTACCAGACACAACAGGCAAAAACTGAAGTGTTTTCTGTTCAAACTCAGCAGTGCTTCCTTAATAACCAGCAGCACCCATAAAAATCAGACAAGTTCAGAGGACTTTTATTTCACTCTTCCTCAGAGACTGAGAAGAAAAAGGCTTACCATTGTTATTGAATATTACAGCATGTTTTGAGAATTGCTTAAAAGGCAGGAAAGCAAAAGAACCTGGAATTCACTAACATTTATCCAAGTCCAGGACAAGAGACAAGGATTTTTAGTGCACATTGACAACTAAGGGAGATTTGTGTCAGTCAATGAGAAAATAAAACAGTCAGGAAAGGAAAAATCACACACTATTTTAACAGCAAGCCTAAGTTAACTTCAAAGGCACAGCAAAATGAACAACCATGCCTGAAGCAGGCAAACATGCAAACAAGAATTGCCAAGACAAGTTAACAGAGCTTTTGGCTGCAGGTGTTCTGACCAACTGCAGGATCAGGGCATGGAGAACACCCAGTACAAACTGAGACAAAGCTGGCAGATTCCCATTATGTAAAAAATGAAGCTCAGGAATGCTTCTCTCAAAACAAGAGCATTAAAGACTCTTATTTACCTGCTGTAAAACTGAAAAATGCTTACCTATGCATTGCCACTGATCTGTCTCCAATAACAATAACTATTTTTAAGTTAATTAGATTTGCAGTGTTTACTCTTGAGTGTCACATGCAAGATGAAGCCTTTTTAAAGATTTGCTGGACACCCAAGGAGATAACATTTGCTTTGGACACTCTAACCACTCTAACAAAAATGTTTAACATTATAACCATAGTAAGGATTCAGTTCAATCCCAACACTCCTCAATATCCCAACAACCCTTCAATCCCAACAGTCCCAAAAATCCTCAACAGTCCTCTTCTGTTCCAACTCCTGGCTGAGATTGCATCTGTAATGCAACCTGCTGTGCTTACAAATTGCAGCACTGACTGCACCCACAGCTGCAGATCACTCAAGTTTGGTGTCACTTATGATCTTACACTAATAAAATCAGAGATATGGTCCTAAACTTGCAATTTCCTGCCTTGCATGGGTAGTTAAATATTTGCTGTTAACTTTAGTAAGGAGTTTCTGTTAATTTTTCCTCTACACAATACCTATTTTGGAGACATGGTAGATTTTTGAAGGATTGGTGAGCTATTTGTATGTTAAATCTTCTCAGCTATGGTGGTGAAGCTATCACAGAACTCTTGTGGTTGCTCAAGTCCAAGGGCACTTTTGTCTCCCCTCCATTGTCCAACATGGAGCTCTTTCTCCAACACTTTTTCCCATGAAATGTTTTTCAACAGAGTGGCATGCTCTGAACCTGAGCCAATGCCCCTGTCTTGGTTTTTGTTATTCTCACTTTTCTTCCCTCTTTTCAGTCACCAAGGCTGCCCAAGCCTCAGCTGTGCTCTTGCCCTGTGAGAAAGACAAGGGATTTTGACCTCAATTTCCTTTCCTTTCTCATTCCTAGATGTCTCTCTAGCTAAAACCACAAATTTGACTGGTGCCTTTGAAACACACTTTTCTACTCCAGACCATTATCACCTGGCCAAATGAAAGTATGAGGTGATAAACATTCTGGGACAAGGAGGATGGTGTGTGTGTGATTATGCATGCCATGAGTTCTGTCTCCTTGCATGATTAATAATGCTGAGTGATGCTGACAAACACCACCACAACAGAACATGGATTTGATGGTCTAGCTCCTGGAACAGGCTAACCTCTCTTTCATGGTTTGCTACCACCTCGTTGTTATTAGTGTTTCTTTCCCACTCCCCAGATGATTTTCCATTTCCATCCTTTTTTAGTGTTTCTTTCCCACTCCCCAGATGATTTTCCATTTCCATCCTTGCAGGATCTGTACTCCAGCACAGGCTGAGCTCCTCCTGCCATCAATGAGAAGCCTGAAAATAGACCCTGGAAAGGAGCTCTGGAGAGTGCACTGGTGGGGAGAAACTTGCCCTTGGCTGCTGCATGCAAGGCTCACTACAACTGATATTTCAGATGCCCCAGATTATGACCTACTTTACTGTGCATTACTCAGAGAGAATGAGTAAGACATTTCTGAGCATGATACAAACCCAGTATTTTCTGCGGTAGCAGGGAAGAAATTCTTTCCTAAACATTAGATCAATTTTGGAATTCTTCTATCAATGATTAAAATTCCCTGGGGTCACCAGGCAAAGTCTGCTGAAGATCTGAATTGATTTTCATAGGCTACAAATCAGATCTAGGGGCTTTAACTGCAATGCAAGGTGCTTGTTCCCATACATATGGGATTGTCTAACTGCTGAAAGACTGAATAGCCTCCATAAATAGATTTAGTGTTTGGCAAAATTACAGCATTTGGGTAATTCATCCAGTGCTGGCACCAGAAATGCAGTTTCCAGCCTATTCTGCAAACCTGGTGTGGAACAGGCCTTAGAGTGAGACAATCATTTAAGCATGTCCCTAAGTGCTTGGCTGATATAACATCATAGATCCACTGAAGTCACTGGGAGCCTTTTCCTGACTTTTATGGGCTTTTCATAACATCTTCTATGAATCAGTTTTTCAGGTATAAGAAGAGAATATGAATAACAGCTCTTTCCTCCTATTGTTTGTCAGGTCTATTTAGAGTAGAAACTCTTTAGGGCAGATCTGTCCTTTTTTTCCTGCAGGTCCTGTTCACAGAACAATGGTTCCCCAGCTCTGGAGGGGAACTAAGTACTACCATAACATTGTGCTCCAGGTCAAACCAGTCTTAATTTATGGAGGCTCAAATGTGAGGATTTATACACCCATGGAGATCAAACTTGCCACTTGATAAGTCAGTCCTGAGAGAGCTGTGGCTCAGATTTTGAAAACAGCTTTGAAAAACGAAATAAATACTTCTGTGTGTGCCTCCACTGGAATCAGCTCCTGCAGTACCTGCATGGCAGCTTTGTGGACTCAACAGTCTGCATTTAGGTCTGCATTAATCCATTATTATTTTTTAGTTAAGTATACCACTGCATTAATCTTAGGAGATATCTGAACCTAAAGAAATTTCATATTATTCCTTTTAACACTGCCCTCTTTTTAGCCATATTCTGAAATATAATATGAACATCAGTATGGTGACTTCATAAAATATCAGCATTTTGATCTGTAATGCTTCTAGATCAAAAAAATACCATAACTAAAAAAAAAAAAGGTTTATGCAGAAAAACCTTCCATGTTCAGTTGCCTGTTTAATCTGCAAATGAAAGGCTGAGACAACACCAAAGCAGGAAAACACAAAATGAGCATCTTTACCATGCAAATAAGCTTCATTAACAGAAGATCCTTATCTGGACCACTCAAAAGATTCCACGTGGGTGGATTTTTCTGCTGTGAGAAATAAAGTTTCCTTTTGCAAATCAGCATTATATGAAGCCATTGACATCTCCTGGACTGTTTATCAATATATGTGTAAATGAAAAGTAGATGTAGAGACTAAAAAAATTAGCCTGTTTTAATTACATTGAGGTCTAAAATATGGAATATAAAAATATATGTTCAGGCTACCTCATCAACCTAAAATTATGGTTAGATTTCTTAGGATCTATGTTTTCAATTTTTTGTGTTAATTAAATGGCCTTCCCCAACCTGTATTTTATATCTATTATTTTAAATTTCAACTGGTGGTAGGAATATTCTAATGGGAAAATAAAAATTCTAAATAGTTAGAATAATCAATCAAATAAGGATGACCACTCTGAATAAAAATTAGAAGTTTCCCATTCTAGTTCACTACCAAATACTTGCACTTGAAGATTGGATTTAGCTTTGTCCTTGAGGTTTCTATCCATGCCTTCAACAACCTCAAAAAGTGAGTTCTGCTAAAATATCTTCAGTATATTTAACAGCTTTGGCTGTAAAATTCTATTCTGGGCCACTACAAAACCAGGAAGGGGCTTCACAAGGATTACAGAGTGTCGACACTCTGTAGTAACTACTCACAGCTTTAGCAGGTTTGTAAAATTCCAGCACCCAGTCCTGTCAAGACTTGCATGTGGAATGGGAAATTTAATCACAAAATTGCAAGAAGAAAAAGTTCTATTCTATTCTATTCTATTCTATTCTATTCTATTCTATTCTATTCTATTCTATTCCATTCCATTCCATTCCAATCCATACAGAAAAAAAATTGAAATTGATTTTTTTTCAGAAAACATTCATCTGGCATTGCCACATCTTTCTTAGTTCTTATGTTCATTTAATGTGTTTTGACATAAAACTGGCTAACCAGATTAGCAGTAAGAATTAGCATGAGGTTAAGATAAAAATCAGATTTCCAGGGCTGTACTACCACTATTACTGCTACCCCTGCTGCTGCTGGGAAGGCATAGGGCAGCATCTAGACTTTCAGGGCTAATCCAGTAATTATCTGGCTATATGGAACTTTCTCTTCCACCAGAATACAGACTTAAATTGAAAAAAAAAATTCTGATTGATAAGCTCAGTTTTTGGGACGATTTTCACTGAATCACTTAATCACCCCTGATGTGACTGCAGTTGCTCACCTCTGTCTCAGTTAAATATTGACAAATCATAGTTGCACCACTGTAAAACGTACCTTTCTCTAATGTGCTCCTCAAAACTCAAACAGAAACCACTCAATAGACACAGACATGGAGACATGCAGGAATGATATGTAGATTATCCATTTTTTGCATTTGAACACATGTTCTGTGCTCAATCTAACTTGTAAGCAATCCAAAGCACTCTAAACTTCAGCAGGGTGGGTTTTTTGCACTCTGCTTTCATTTAGCATATGCAATAGATCCCTTACAGTAATTGTTACTAATTTCTTTGTACTGTACATAAATACTTTAATGCTTACAAATGAGGCAACAAAGAAAGCCAATTTGACATTTAATGTTCCACACAGAAATCCCAGACATGCTGTCAAGGAATTAATTAAAATTACAGTCACAAAATAATGACACCAACAATAAATACTCATATACAGGTAATAAATTAAATCATTAATTCAGCTAGAACACAGTTGTAAATAACTATATGAAAATAGCAAACATTTTACATCAGGACTTTAAATGTTCCCTCTGTTTTTAATTCTGAGTTTTCTTCTTTGGTTGTTCCAAATAATTAGGCTTTAATGGGATGTTAAAATGTAAATTTATTAACGAATCTGGAATAAATTGGTTGGAAACTTCCTAAAAACACTTCAAAAGGTTTCACAGGCTTTTTCAAGGTCTGCATTACTCATGAAAACAAAAAGCACAAAATAAAGGCACTGGATGTAAGTGTTTACATATAAATATTTATATATATAGCCATGTATATGCATATATATATATATATATATATATATAAATTATAGATACACACAAAAATTATATTCATGTGTACATCTGCAGGTTCAAATATCTTTCTGCCAAACACATTTCACTGAGGAATGCAAGAAAATGCCTTCAAAACAATTTTAGAAAAAAATAGGCTACATATGTGAATTGCTTTAATTCTAATTAGCAGTGAGTCTTCAGTTTTTATCTGCTAAGCTGTGGGATTGCACTGCAGCCCTTTATGGGCAAAACCCACCCAGGGAAGCAGCAGATCCCTGATACATCCCAAGAGCACCTGGTGCTGGTTTGGGCTGCTGTGCTTCTGTCAGAAAGAAGCCCCATCAATCCATCTCTACAAGACAGAAGTCAGAAAGCCCAAGGACATGGATCTCTTACCCAGGGGCACATAAATACATTTTGTCTCTCCTAGGGCTGTTTCCATGGCAGAATTTTGGAAAGCAGAGCTGAGCCATGCATGCAGTAACTGCTGCAGGTCTCCTGAGCTGAAACTGGTGGCATCACCTGCTGCTGATAGAGCAGCATCACCCACGAGCTCACAAAACACCTCAGCATCTTATTGTCTGATCATTTTAATCCTGCAGAGTTGTCAGTGAAATACAGTTTGTAGGCATTGTGTTCCCATGTGATTTTGATTTGCTGATGCAGTCTTTGGTAGGGAACTGAATCTGAGATTCTGTAACAGTGCAGAATCACACCTGTGGTGGCCAAAGCCTCGTTGAGCTCCCAAGTTACCAATCTGGAAAGGTTTTACTCCCTTATTTATTATTTAGAAACTTATTTATTACAAATGACTCACTGGATATTTAAAATGGTATCTAAAATGAAACAGAATATCACTAAGCCCAATAAGGGAGATTTAGATTGTCCAGGATCTTTCAATATAGACAATAAATTTCTTGCAACAACCTGCCCTAGTTTATGCTTAATGTTAAAATAGGCCTGTTAAGATGTTAAAATAAACCAATGCTTCAAAATTTAATATTTGGTGCACATACACATTTTCTTCACAAATATATTTCCCACCTTGTAGTAAAAGTGTGCTACTTCTTAGTAGGACTGACACATTCTTCATTTAAACCATAACCAACTTTTTTCAGTTGTTATTAATCTATAAATTGTCCAGGCTATGCTTTCCTCGTAATAAAATGCATTCTGAGCAAGTTAACTATCTCAAACTGCAAAATATGAACTACTTTATTGTCATGTCTATGGTAAGTATAGAAATCAGTTTGGTACTTGTGAGTTTGGTAGAAAAGGTTCATCACAAGAAGAGTAAAATGTACAGAAAGTGAGGATTCACCACTCTTCCCCACAAAAAACCTTCTGAATGGTCATAAAATATTCCAAGGGCTTTTAAAGACAAACAAAAATTACATTCTGCTTTAAATTGCAGTTTCTTTGGCTGCCTTGACTGCATCTCTATATAATAAAAGTGTATCTCAGAAGCAATAACATTTTTAATACTAAGATTATAATTTCATTGGCAAGAATATAATTACATAATTATAATTCCATTGACAAGACCATAACGACAATTAATTTACATGTATATCCTGTGTCTGATTGGCACATTGGCTCCTTTCTTTACAAAAAATTGCAAAGTTATCAAAGTTTTCAATTACAGATGAATTGGTATATAGCTTTTTTTTTTTCTCTGAGTATTTCAATTGGTAACTTTTTCAGCTAAAACATAAAGTACATTTCAATTGTTTTCCCATCTAAATATTCCATTGTACCATGCCAGCATCCAATACTCCATGTGTGTGCAATAGAAGCAGAAATTATGATTACCAGCATGATTTTTTGCTATTTGCCTGAAAAACCATTCTAAAACTAATGTATTTCTATGGGGAAAAAAAAAACAAACAAAAAATGGTATCAGAGAGGATAAAGAACAATTTTCAAGCTATGCAGCTAATTTTCTGTTGATCAATAAGGCTAAAATGATTTTTCTAAATTGAGGAAATTGCCAGTGAATTCTCTTCAAGTGCTCTCCTGGTGGAGACGATGTAAGGGGAAATCCAAAAACAACATAGATGCCTTTTTTCCACAGCAGGGGAAGGGAACCAGTGAGCCAAGGCAGGCTGATAGGCTCTCTCATAATTTGCTATTTCAGGTGAAAGGAACCAATGAGCTGCACAGGCCTTAACATAATATTGTACCAGAGTAGCAGAGAGGGGATCATTAAAGACAAGCTGGGCCTTGGTGTAATTTTTGCCAACACTGTGAAAATACATTTGGCATTACTTGTGGTGAGACAGGAACTAACCAAATTGCTGATTTTGCATAATTTCAAGGCTCGAGAATATCTACAAAACACAGCGGAACTGCTGAACTAACAACTGGCTGATTTAACACAATAAATAGCATATAGGAAAAATAATGCTGGAACAGCATAGTTAGGACAGCTGTGGAATGAGGGGGAAAGGCACTATTTGAAAGGAGGATTGCCTTTGGAATATGGAATTCAAATGTCAATATGGAATATTGAAATGGCAAAAAAAATTGAGAGTTGGTTTCAGGAAAGTAGTTTCCCAAAGAAACCTCTGTGTTGGGAAAGTGAGCAGAAATAGTGAGCTGTCAGCCTGGGAAACTGAGGGAGAGGAGAGGAGAGGAGAGGAGAGGAGAGGAGAGGAGAGGAGAGGAGAGGAGAGGAGAGGAGAGGAGAGGAGAGGAGAGGAGAGGAGAGGAGAGGAGAGGAGAGGAGAGGAGAGGAGAGGAGAGGAGAGGAGAGGAGAGGGAGAGGAGAGGAGAGGAGAGGAGAGGAGAGGAGAGGAGAGGAGAGGAGAGGAGAGGAGAGGAGAGGAGAGGAGAGGAGAGGAGAGGAGAGGAGACACAGTGGGCAGGGAAAGCTCAAGGATTTGGGAATTATTGCCTGTAATAACCATGCCCGTGCCTTTCCCATTCCTGTGGCTGTATGCTGAGCAGTTTCCTACAGCTGCCCAGTACCATTATCATCATTAGAGCTCTCTCATGAGGCTATTAGAGCCATTTGCCATCTACTGCCATCCTCTTAATTACCTCGGTATCCTAATTGTCTGTTGTTATTGATTACTCATGGTTATCCATCTCACAGTCAAATATTGATAAATCATAGTTGCATTGGTACAGCCTTGCTTAAATTTATACAAGCTATTAATCAATGTAGGTTTTTAAAAGCTCTCCTATATATTTCATGTAGTCCCAGTCCCTTCATTCACTGTGTGATATGTTCAATCCCTTCTTTCTCCATTTACAGGTCAAATTAGGCAAAATCATTTGCCACTGTATATGGAAATCAACCCACATAGATGCTCTTTAGAAGAAAGATCCATTCCCAGCTAAAGAGATTGTGATCAAAATTAGAGCTAACTTAGGAGACACAGAAAGAGAAAGAAAGTGTAAAATAGAACAACTCAAGAGTCACTGTGTATTTCTCAAAGCTCTGGTCCCACTGACCACTCAATGAGTCAGAGTTCAGCCCCAGTTCCCCACTCACCATATCCACAGGCAGGACAGGAGGTGAGAGTTGAGTCTGGAAAATAGGGGATAAGAGGAGGGTGTTGATTTATTTTTGTCATTGTCTCTCACTATCCAATTCTGTCTTAATTGGTAATATATTAATTTTCCTCAAGCAGAGTCTGTTTTGCATGAAATAGTCATTGTTGGGTGATCTCCCTGTCTTCATCTTGAGCCTCAAATTTTTAATTTTTGCTGTGATGAGGGGAGACTCATTGGGTTCTGCAGTTTCCTCTGGAGGGGAAGAGGAGTGACATGCTCTTCTCTCTGGTGACAGGACCTGATGGAATGGCTGAAAGCTGCATGAAACAGAGGTTTAGCTTGGATATTATGGAAAGGTTTTTCACTCAGAGGGTGTTTGAGCACTGGAACAGCTCCCCAGGGAAGTGCTCACATCCCCAAGCCTGACAGAGTCCAAGAAATGTTTGGACAATGCTCTCAGGCACAGGACTGAGTGATTCTTGGTGTTCTCTGCAGAGCCAGAGTTGGACTTGACCCTCTTGGGTTCTTCCAGCTCAGGATATTCTGTGGTTCTGTGATTCCACCCCACCCTGCTGAGGAGGGGAGGGCTGGGTGTGTTCCTGACCTCAGCTCAAGGCCAACCCCATCCCAAACACCCCAAAGTGCAGAGATGTAGTGAGAGCATATCTTGATGCTGTGGCTGTGAAGGAAAGGCTTGGATGAGCCTTAGCTCTCACTTTGATTCAGGCTGCAAAGCTCATTGTAACAACTCACCTTCACCCACAGGCTGACACCAAATCCATCAAATATTTTAACTAAAAGAAGGAAGTATTTTATTTCTACTTACAGGAAATTCTATTGCAAAAGTGTGACTGACTCTTCTGAGTAAATCCTTTGAACTGTTAGGCTGCTTTTTCCACATTTGTATCCAAACCAATTTCCTTCAGGATAGGAAATCTTGGAACTACAACAAAGAGAAATCAGAGGGTTTTTTAATAGTCTAGCACTTAGAACAGCTGTATAATATTAAGTACAATTGACACAAAGCATGTCTTGAGAGCAGCTGAAAACACTCAGTGCAGAGAAAATTCCACTTTTCTGCCATGCCTTGGTCTCTTTTGTTAAATTTGCTTTCAGTCTGCCAGGATGAACTAACGAGGAGAAAGATTAGAAAAAACTACCTGGCTTGCAGTTTGGTTGGCTTTTCTTCATTTTGAAAAATATGCTCTAAACTTGTGTTATTCCACCAGCCAGCCCTGACTTGCCTCAAAGCAGCTCACTTAGGACCAAATTCCCTCACCAAGCAGCACAGAACTCTCATAGGCATTCTGGCAGCCATGGTGACAGAGGGCAGCAGCTGAAGATTCCAGGGAATTACCACTCTTTTCATCCCGTGTTTAACTCTATTCATCTCTTCTCTGAGAAGCTGCAAGCAAGGCTTGAGGTGTGGTTCTCTGATCAGCAGAGGCAGTGCTGTCATTAAAGGCCACTGGAATCACCAACTCCCTCCCTGCAGAGCTCCAAGGGAGAAGTGGAACTTCATTAAAACTGTAGCTTTGACCACCTGGGCTGGAAATCACAATGCAGGGATTATTACCCAGTGTATTCCTCTGATGTATATCTCACTTATCCTAGATTATGAATTAATAGAGGCATGATTTCAGATAAAGGGATGGAAGGTAAATGTCAGCAGATGATAATATTCTCTGTATCAACTTAACTTCTCATGTTGACTCTGTGGAATCTTCCCTTGAGGCTCAATCTGGCAGTCTGTGATTTATGAAACAGTTTAAGGTGTATATTTGATAATCAACTAACCTAATTACTTCAGTCATTATCAATCTTCTTGATAATTTTGGTTTCATTCCAACACCTACTGATGTCTATGAGAAGGTGCTGTTGCTATCAAGGGAAAGTGGGTCACATTTTAGTCTAACTGGGTTTCAATAACTGTCTTTGGATCATCTTCAAGAAACAGAAAGTTCTCAGCTCTAGAAAACAGAGGACACTGGTCTGTGTTTGGGGTTTTTGTTTGTTTATTTTCTTTTCCCCTCCAGACAGCCCCAAGTGATCACCCTATTGAAAGCTGGCACATCTAATAAGCATTGTGGCTATCTGAGTATTTATCATGGCACTCAGTCTTGAGGATGGTAGCAGGATGGGCCTGAATTCAAGTTAATAATGTTTCCTAAACCTGACAATTTTATTCTACTTTCTGCAAACAATAATAACAACTTTTTTTTTCCATTTAATTTATTCTTGCTGTTAGGCTTTGTCTCTATGCTGCTTTAAAAAAAAAAAGTATCTTTTCATGTCTTTCTTATTTTTATATTAACAATTTATTCTTTCTCCAGATGCAAACCATTTGATGTTGCTAAGCTTACACACAGCCATTGTTATTGTTATCAGTATTAGTAATGGAATCATTATCATTCTCATCACTAAAAGTGAGCTCATTATCTGATAAGTCAAAATTTCCTCCCAAAGATCTTGAGGTATTTGATTTTCCTCATTTGTATTCTCAGAAGTCATTTCTTCCTCACTTGCTGGAGATGGAAATGCACCTTCCATAAGTGAGCTGCCATTCTGCTCATTATGCAGCTTTGATTATTAATTTTTCTCATCTCCTTTGCAGCCCAAGAGTGATTGCATTTTTAACTGGTTTGTGGCTCTCAAAGGATTTCCTATGAAAAACAGCTCTTGGGGTTAAGCTGTGGTTATGTGGGTTTGAGACAATGCTGACCCAGCTCCTGCAGTCACTGGCAAGGCTGCCAGCTGAACCAAGGTTTTGGGGAAGAATTGGCAATAATGACACCAGTGACGAGCTGGCCTTTCCCTGGGGCAAAAGAAAGGTTTCCCTTCTTCTCACAAGGGCAGACTGTGGGATTCTCAGGGCTGTCCACAGGCCAGGAGTTGGACTTTGATGATCCTCATGAGTCTCTTCTAACTCAGAATATTTTATGGCTCTGTGATTCTCCCATTGGCCAAGTGAGCTCAGCTTTCCAAGGTTCTCTTGCACTGTGCAAATGGGTGGCTATTTCCTCTTCTTAAGCCCCAGTTCTGCAGAAATATCTGCTAAATTCTTTCCCTCTGTACAACAGCAACTCCAAGGCTGCTCCTAATCCTCCCTAGTCAACTGTTCTAGTGCAGAATATTGGCTTTCTTCACATCTGTCTGCAGGATGAGGTGATAGTTTGACTTTCTCTGACCAGCTTTTGTTTCATCCCTCTCTAACTACTTCTTGCCTCTAAACAGAGGGTAAGATTTTTTTCAGATCTGCTTCTTTGACATGGGAATCCTTTTCTCCTACACTCTTGTGAAATGCTACTTCATCTTATAGCTGTACAGACCTCTCCAATAAGAAGTTCCAGCACATCGAGTGCAGGATATTTGGGAGTAAAATATACCCAGTCCAGGGCAGAGGGGGAGTTGTTTTGGTTTTGTTGCTCTGTTTTTGTTCTGCTTTTCGCTCACAAAGAAATATTTCTAATGATGTGGTACAGAAAACTACCTGATGTGTGAGCTGTAAGTGGCCTTTTAAAATTCAATTAACTTTATTTAATGGGTTTCATGCATTTGTAATATCAAGGAGTCACATTACTGAAAATTAGTTTCAGTAATGTTCTTCTGATATTACTGCACAGCTATTTGTTGCCAAATGGAAAGAAAGCTAATTACTGGACTTAGTTTCTCACACAGATGTTGCTCTACCTATCTTCCTTTTTATGACACAAGATTATATATTCATCTATGTTACTAAATAATATTTTTAATCTGAGATTATCTTGACCCCTTTAGAAAACTGAGTTCTTCTGTTTGTTTAGCCAGGAACATTCACAGCCAGGGAAAGAATGGAGATTCTCGATTTCCATTTACTTCACAGACTTTGAATTCTCAATTTTTACACAAACTGTGCCTAGGGAGAGGCATAACAAGGTGCCTTTACCTGCACCATCCTGGCATCAGCCACCTAACCAGGCTGAGGCACTAAGCAGATCTTCCTAACAGCTTTATATATAGAACTCACCATTTCTTCCCAATGTGCTGGGCAAAGACTACTGAATATCTAAATCAGCCAGACTTTTGGAGGAGAAATCCAGATTGGAGCCATGTTTGAGAGCTTTCAACTCCACTTCTTCCTAGAAATAACACAAATATTTACAGGATCTGGAATATTTGTGCAGATCTTATAGGTCATTTCTCAGTTTGGGAAAAAAAAAATGTGGCTTTAAAATGTCACACAAGTATTTTGCCTACAACAGAAATGTCAGCACTATATAATAAACTTGCTAAAAGCAAATTTAATGTATGGGAACAAAATGAATCCATTTCAAGGCCACTGTCTTAGCACAGAGATGGAAACCAGGGAGTGATAATTTTTAAGGATACATGGCAAACATGTTTTGATATCACATTGACTGCACCAAGCCTGAAAACAGCATTGGGTTTGTTTAATGGGCATTCACATTGCATTTTGCTATTAATTGCAGGATGGTCAAAACTAAAATAGCAAAATGAAACATGGACAAATCGATGGTGATTTAACTTTGAATTTATACCTGCTTTAAGAAGAGAGACTGCATACAGCATGTTATGCATCTTCACTTTAGACAGATCTGTAGCAGATTATAGATTTTCCATAAAACAAATCATACTTTATATATAAATATATAACTTCTGCAGTACTTACCTATTTTTCTGTAATGATCAACCTGGAGAGCATGCTATGCTGGCTAAATTGGATACATTGCATGACAAAAATCAGAAAAAACAACAAAACCCCCAAACCAAACAAAGTTATTTTCTTCTCTCACCTTAATATTCTGGCTTCTCTGGAACCTAGTAGAGAAACTGGTTGGTAATTTTTAATACTACATTAAATTTAATATTACATTAATATTATATTAAAAGCCCCAGCCAATAAACAAGCAACTTGCATTTATACATTTTAATGCCATTTATATACATTTATACATTTATACATTTTAATGTTTTTTGTGGGAAAAAAGATATGGAGAACTTAAAAACTTTATATGAACTATATATACATATTTGTCATGGGAGGCAACTACAATTAAAACATCAGCAGCAGTTTTTCCTTGGAACTTGGATGACTTAACTGATCCCAAGTCAGCTGATGTTTTATTTCCCACTGAAATTCATTCACCTCAATTGTTGTGAGGTCAGGAAATACTTAAAGTGACAAAGAAATTTCAAGATGAAATTAAGCACAGAGATGATTATAATTTTTTATTACTTACCCAAAATTATGGAGAAACTGATTAGAACTATTAATTTTCTCTTTCATTTTATCTGAGAGAGACCAAAACACATTGCCAGTGTTTCTGCTTATATCACGATTATGGATTGCAAAAATTCTTACCTGCATACACTCACAGCATGGATTAAGAAATACAAAAATGCCTTATTTGTTATCAGCTGGATCCCCTACAGGTGATTGAAGAGTTCTTGAAAACACTGAATTTAGAGACCTTTGAAACTGATGTCTTTACAATAAAAAACTCTGATATTTTTCTTTTAAAATTTCAATAAACAATATCAGAAAATTACAAGCATTCTTCCCCTTACAGTGGCAATACAGCTTTAGCAGAACACATTTACAAGTATTTTAGTTATGTGATATCCTTTTTGCTGGTGCAACATGAAGAATTTCTAAGTTATTTATTTCAGTTAAACATTGTACAGAACAATTCCTAAAAACAGACAGAGGTTTTGTCAGTGTTATTGAATTTACCACAGGGAACAATATGATAAAAAATCTGAGGTAGGTACAGAAGACTTTGCTGTGTTTTATTTGGCACCGCCATATCATGGATATGAGTCTATTAAATTTTTGGTGAAAATCTGAAAAATATTATATCTTAATGATACAGGGAGGTGGTGCAGTCACCATCCCTGCAAGTGTTCAAGAAATGAGTGGATGTGAAATGAGTGGATTCTATGATTAATGAAGGAAGTTCCTAAATTGTATTGGAAAGGATTTCCTTACCACTTGTTGCAAAGATCTCACACAGAATTTTTCAGAACATACAGTCAGCTGGGAGAAAAAATGTACAAACCAAACATTTATGTCATACAAAATAGTAAACCAATTTTCAGAGTTAATCTTTTCACCTGCAGGACAGAGGCACAGAAATACAACCACGGCAAGCACAGCAGAGGAGCCTCAGCACAGCCAAAATGCAATATTTTCCCTGTGGAAGAACCACACCAACAAAAATTGTGAGCACTCCCATAGTGGAATAGGGATTTTTGGGTACCACTTTGCTTTGTTTTCTTCAGGCTTTTTTTTTTTTTTTCTCATTTTTTGCTTTCCCCAGGCTCTGTGAAGTTTCACAGGAACTCCATGCTTACCTGGGGAAGCCTTTGAGGGCACAGCAGCCACCCTCCTGCAGGTTTAAAGAGCTTCTTTGTGTCCCACAGGCCACCCTGGCTCAGGCAGAAAAGCAGTTTTCTGCTGAATACAGCAGTGGACTGTAGAACTTGAAGGGTTTTTTTCTGAATTCTCATGAACAGCTCTGGGCATTACATTTATGATTAATTTTCCCATATATACAATGGAATAATAATACTTAGTGCATAGGATTAAGCATTTACCCAACCCAAAAGTCTGAACAGATCTTTGTGGCCTTCCAGCTGCTCCAGATGTTATTCCCTCTGTGCTCTTCCTGCTCTGCTTTGACACACAATGCTGCACAAGTTTCAGACTTTCAAGTATCATTGATAGATTCAACCACTTTAATTTTTAAATGGCTTTTCTGTCCTTCGTTTAGGGGGAAAAAAATCATGTAACATTCAACACATGCTAGAATTGCCAGGAGATAAATTGTCTTTGATTTTAAATGTGTATTAATGGGTCAATATTCTCCTTTCTTGCTATATACAGATCTCTCATTAATTATATTGTCACTAGGGCTGCAGAATGAATTTGACCTTATTCATTGAGCACCATGTTTTAGTATTAATAGTTTTTGTTCTTCACAGCAATTGGGAAATACAGCCAGACATGGTGATTGATATATTCCTATCTTTATAGCATGGCTCTGCTCATTCAAAAGATGCAATATGAAAGAGGGAGTCAATAACAATTTCTTTCTTTTTTTTTTTTTTTTTAAATCCAATTAATACATGTGCTTCGTGCTGGGTTTATATAAATGTAATACTGACCTGTAAAACTGATTTCCTCTATGTGTCAAATACAATGGAAAAGGCTTGAATTGGACCCATTATGCATCTCTGGGCTGAGGTTATTAGCACTGACATTTGTTCCATTTGGAATCTTTTTTTTAATATATAAAGAAAAAGTAAATATATAGCTAAGTGTGTCCAAGTAAGAAAATGTATCAAGTTAAAGGAAAATGTCTCAGGAACCATAATGTCTTCAATTCTAAGCAAATAGGGCCTAAAATAGCTCAAATTAACTAATTTGAGTCAGTCAGTGAAATGGTTTTATCAGGAAGAAATGGAGCACAACAGGAATATCCAGCAATGGATAAAATGTGAATGAACTGCAATGGAGACACACATTTGCTAAGGTAATACAGCTTTGGTTCACCTAGGCATTCCCAGGCACTGACAAAAAGAGTATCACAAGGAAAGGCTTTAGGCTGGAGAAAGTAATCATGAGAAAATAGTAAAGTTTAACTAGATAATATTACAGCAATGCTTTTTTCAGCCAAACCCAGTGGAGTTTTATCAGGAATTTCATTCAATCTGGCTAATAATATCAGTGTAACACTTAATTTGAATGGGGAAGAAAGAAAAAAGAAACAATGGAAGGTGTCACCAGAACAGTGTCAAACCATAATGTCCTTGAAACCAATTAGGAATTTTCTGCAGGAATTTCAATGACACCACAAGAGAAATCTATGCATAACGAGTTAGCCCACAGAGAAACAAACAGCCTGACTTCAAACAAATTATTTGTCTCTCGTGCTTAAACCAGAGCAGAATTCAGGATAAGTTTAGGATCTAAACCAAGGGACAGTTAGGCAGGAGGACACGCAGTATTCAAATCTAAGGCTCAAGGCTTCTGAGAAACTGCTTTTTCTTCAAGAGGGATTCCTGCTGGCTAATTCCTGCTGTGGCAAATTCAGTGTATTGCCCTCTTATCCCACATTCTTAAGGAATTGCTAAATGATCGTGTTAGCACTGTCAGTACTGCCCTCCTCTTGTTTTAGGGTCATTATGTGTGTAGGTAATCATGACTGGCAGGGCAGAAGAATTTAAATGGAACAGAAATGCAGTATTTTTGTGTGTGTGTAGTACTTACATTAGTTGGTAGGTTGAATTTATCTTTGAAACTATTAAATTGATTAAAATGTTTATTCCTATAAGAAAATACAGTTAGTGTTCCTTTTACAAATTGTGATATAAGAAAACAGCACTACATGCCTTGAGCTAATATATTTCTGATTTATGCTATTGTCTAAAGCACAGCCACAGAGCAAAGAAATGAGACATTTTAAAGGCCACTGAGCACTGGAGATGTGCAAACAGCACCAGGTTATTTAGCACAGGATTTTAGATTGATATGTAAGGGAAACACACTGCTCAAGGAGTCTGCAGCTCCCACTTGTAACCATAACATTTGGTGGGCTACTCCATAATAAAACAGTCTGAAATCGAAAATGCCAAAAAAGAAAGTAAAGCCTCCCAAATCCCCCTGTGAAAAAAACCCCACCAGCTATCTGAAAGTCTGCTTCTTTTCTAAAGGATAGTTGTCTTTTGCTTGCATTTGTATCCATGCTCATTGATATAAAATGCTGATTTCAACTATTTTCACAATTAAGCATTTTCATCTCTGTTACCTAAAACCAAACAGAATTCCAAAGGTTTCAATGTATTAGCACCCTGCATGTCTTTCAGTTTCACTTGCTATTAAAGGCTCTCAGCCACTCTGAGAACTGCAAAGAAGCTGAAAATTCTACCAAATGGCATCAATTTTGACAAATTGCTTTAGTTTGCTTAATTTAAGAATAAAGGCATAGACATTTATGTGACTAATGCTGTACCCTGGGGACACTTGAGCACATGGACAAATTTAAATTAGTTTGAAGGATCTGCATTACCTTACTTGGAGTGGGGTATTATTTCCTCTTAAAATAATTATTCCACAACAAATGTGAACATTTGGAAGAACATGAGGAAGGAGTTCTTCTCTTCTATGAGGAAAGGCTTGGCAAGTGTCAGATGGTGTTGGCACCATGGACACCCTGCTAGGAAATGAAATAGTCTTGCACCTCGTGTTATTTAACAAAACACTGACCTGTCCTAAAGGTGCTGCTCTCAAGGACACTTCAGGAGGAACCAGGTACATTGAAATGAAATCCCAATGGTAACACAGGCAAAAAAATTAACTGTAAATCAAGGAATCTGTGTAGTTCAGCCTGCCAGGGGACTCTGACTGGTCTGAAATTTCATGTCATCTTACCAGATTTATGATGATATGGCTGGGTACAGAGTCTGACTTGCCATCTTTGATCCATTAAAATATTCAGGCAAATGATTTCCAACTTTAAATGTCCAAGTGCCCTCTTTCAGAGTCAAATTCATCCCTGATGGTATGAACTCCAGAGTGATTCTGCTGACTTGGAGAGCCTTTTCCCATTTACTCTATTGCAAGTGGAGTGACTGTGACTTTAAACTAGTGTAATTGGGAGTAAAACTTGGCTTTTTAAGCCTACTTCTATTTTTAAAATCTTCTCTGTCAAGTTTCATGAGGTCAGATGTGAAGATGAATTTGTTGTTTAAGCTTCTTCCTCCTGCAGGCAAAAAGCTTAATCATTTTTTTCTACTGACCTTGTCTTGTCTAAAGATGAGTCAATGAATCAAGTTATGAATGATATATCATGAATAAATGATTTATGCCGGGTCAGATCAAATATGATGTATTACTTAGGTCCTTGAGTATTATTGCATATAAAGATTTATCCAAAGTGTCACACAATTGGTCAGGGAGAGAATTCTCAAGTCTTTGTACGTCCTCTTGGAAAAAAAAACCATGACAAACCCTCCAGTATAGAACTGATCTCTGACTAGAGAAATCTATCTTGGTAAAAATCTCTGTCTTTGACAAAGGCATAAGGAAGTCCAACAGTCACAGTGTTCTGCTGGAATGCAGGAGCTTCCAAGCATCCCTGAATTTCTCTTTCTTAGCAATCCCCCTTCACGTAAATCCCACTATCTATACCAGAGGAAAGCAGAGGAAACAGAGGAAAACAGAAAACCTCTTTAGGTCACAGGGGTGCTGTGACACTGACCACCTGAGAGCCCCCAAGGTGATCATACCACACAGCAATTAATTTTCATGTAAAATTTACAAGAGTGATTTTTTTCCCCTCATAAATTTATTTACTGATTCAGAAAAACTTTCTGCCTTAGCCTTCATCATATTGATCACTCATTATCGATTCCTAGCAGTATTGGGATGCAAACAACTTCTCTGACACGTTTCTCCAAGAAGGATTGCATTGCAGCAGTAGCCAATGCTCACTCTTAAGAGATTTTATTAAAGTAATTACAAACTTGGAAAGTAGTTCCACACTTGGGCTGGACTGGAGATGCCTGAAGTGTGTTGGATGAGGCCTGGGAATAACTCTCTGGGAAGAAAACTGTTGCAGAAAAGCCATTAAAATAACCTACTGAAATATTCTGAAGGGAGCAACAACAACAAAAAAAGTTCTATTGCCCTCTCAACTTCCTGCTCTTCCCATTCTTCTTCTGTAAATTTGATGGTTTGAAGTTTCTCCTTCCCAGTGTACTTCACTGTCCTTCCCAGTTACCATTACTAATTCCAGTATTGCCATGCTGGGAAGGACCTTCTCACCACCAGCAGGATCACACCCTATGAGGTCACCAGTTCAATGTCTACTTAACGAGTTATCCATTATGGCCAATCATTTATTTTCATTTATTATAAAATTATACAGTGACAGGCATCAGCACATGCAATCTGAAGCAAATTAACATATTCTGAAAAAGCCATTTTCTTATAAATGCTAATAGATGACAGAAAAGTTGGGTAAATATAATATTCTGATAAGAAAGAGCTTGTCTTACCCTGAACAGTTAGTTGTCACACATAGATGGTGAACGCCTCATGGAAATAAGAGCAAAAACCACGCAAAGATGAATCATCTGTCAATTATTTTGCAGTGTATTGTGACCAGAACTAAGCACCTGCAGTCAGTTTACAAAGCTGCACCAAATTGCACAGCCTAGAATCAATTCCTTGGATGGCCAGCAAAGTGAGGCAGAATTCTGCCAAGCTAAAAATGCACAGCTAGCAGGTACAAAGCTGGTTTAAAAAACCCCATGATGATGCAACCAGTCACTGCAAATTGTTATCTCTAAATCTAACGACGAAGCACCAGTGAAATGTGCCATGGAACATCAAGTTAAATCCTTTATAAATTAATAAAAATGTTACATGCCACGAATTTATGCATTGGGTTTTCTTACTGTAAAAAGAATTATTTAAAAAGCTGCCTTTTTATTTCAACTACTACTTTCCCCTCCATTTCATAATAGTGAATGATAATGAAGTTGTCATTTTACATATAGGATAATAAATTTCCTTGCTATGAATACAAGGCTATTGCTCACTTGTAGGGCCCTGATTATGTAGTGCTAGGAGAGCATGACAAGGGCTTTATGAATGGCACAGTCCTGAAAGTGAACTCAGTCAGTGCTCATTAGAGGGTCATCCCCCCGGAATTTGAAGAAGTGAACTCCATGCGTGGGGAGATTCTCTAATTTTTCATACTCCCAGTGTAGGTAACACCTGCACATCAAGGTCTCCCAGCACAGTTCTGCATCTTCATTTCAGCTAACGCAGTGATCTTTCACTTTAGGGAAAGCAGTGACACATGACATATGTGGAAACTTACTCAGCTAATTTGACCATCTTTCATACACAGTCCCACGCTGACAAACACCTGCCTGTCACCCCGGCTGGAGACAAATCCATCTCTATGAATTCTGCATTGAGGTAATTTATAATTCAGAGGAATTATACAGAAATACAGTTAGAAATGTCAACTCGTTTGTGGTAGATGCAGATGGAAATCTCGGGTTTTTTGTCCTTGTTTCCCTGGATGCCCTATTGCAGTTTGGAACGTAACAGCTCATTTCTGATGGATATGATACATTTCAGTGTCTGACTAGTCACAGGGCAGTGCTCTTCTCACACACTACAATCTGCACATATCCATGCAGCCTGGACTGAGACCAGTTTTGAACCCTAAGTTTCTCCCTGTGTGTTATGTAACAATCTCCACAGGTTTATAGTATCAAAGCAAAAGCTTTTCTCACTCATTTTGACTCTTCAATATTGACAAAATATTTATCCACTTTGCTTCACTCCAGATACCAGTTTTTAAACCTTCATTCTAAATTGCATAACCACGTGAACACTTCTACTGTTTTATGTTTTGTATTTCTGTATTTTCAGCTTTTATAGTTCATTTCTGCCTATTATTCCCTCTCAATGCAGAAGATACAGTGTCACAGTTCTGATGGGGCACTGTGCTCATCATCTTCCTCTCTAATCAGATCTAGGGCACACAGGACACTGTAGGAAACTGGTTTGTGTTATATAAAGGAAAAGCAGGAAACTCTGTAAGGGAGCAGTCCAATTCTAGGTTCAATGCTTGCTATTAAAGCAACACCACACGTTCAAAGGAAGTAGGTATTGCTTTGGCATTAGCTCTGATGTGTGTCCTGTTTTGGGCAGGAAAAGCAACCTCTGACCCAAAGGAGAATTCCTCTCTGGCCAACACTGACCTCACTCAAATCCACCCCAGACAAACTGGAGGCAGTGACCACAAACCCAGCTGGATTTCTCTGGAAGTGAGATAGTCAAGGGTGTCAGAGAGGCTTCCCCCTGTGTGAGCTGAGCTCCAAGCAGCAGATCAGCTGAGATGATGAGAGCTGACAGCCCCAAAGCAGCAATCTGGGTGACACAACCCAGAGCCTCTGTGCCCAGAGCAGCCCCATCAGCACTCAGACACTGAGGTTGGTAGAAATAAGGTCAATGGGCTCTTCAAGGGCACTGTACTGAAAGAAATCTTCACTTTGGTGCCTTTGGGCATTTGCCTCAACAAAGGCTTCAAGGCTGTTTAAGTTCAGATATTTATACCCAGCTTACCTTACCCAGTGCTATGATCATCCATTCCAGTTCTCACCTCATGTTGCTTCTAGTTATCCCAAAATCCATTCTGCTCCCAGCACCACTCTCCTCTGATGGGATGGACTGCTGGTGCTGCTCTGCAGAGCATTCAGAGCAGATCCAGAGCTGTTTGGACAACAGCCAACCCTGTGCTTTGTGGTGCAATGAGCTGCCTGCCAGCACTGCCTCTCCAGTGCTCACCCACTGCTGCCACTCCCTGCTGGCCCCAGCAGAGCTGCCCACAATCTGTTTCCACTCCCTCAGTGCTCCTCAGCCAGGTACAGAAACCCTTCACTGTGACACAGGCAAATTATTCATTACCTCACTCTCCTGGTTACCAAACCTGCACTTCACCTAAAGAGCAAATACCTTCATAATTACCTGATCCTATATAGCTGAATCCCACGTGGATCTCCATGCTGCTGCTGGATGAGGAATGCATTTCTTAATGCCATGGCAATCTCATGGCTAAAGAAAGCAGGGAAAAGATTGGATATATATAGCTCCATTCTCTTGGGAAATTCTCTGTTCTATACCAAGCCTGACTACTTGGAATGCTTATGTGTTAAATATATTTTTAAAGAAAATTCCTGCTCAGATAAATACTTGACGAAAGAGGATAATGGTTCAATCTCCTAATCAGAGCCCCCAAGGAAGATATTGGTACTCAGAAAAAAACCATTTTGTTTTGATGCTATTTTTCATTAGTACTGAATTCCACAGATCTATCAGCAGGAATTGCAAATCAGGGACTTATCTAAAATTGTCGATATACAGGTGGCTTTTATTTTCATGAAGGTCTTCATGGCTTAAAGGAAAGATATCCTGAAGGAATATTTTTCACAAATTAGTCTTTAACATTACACGAGATACTCCAGTCAGCTGCACTTCGTAGGGAGTTAATTTATCAAATGAGGTTAACTGTCTAGCCATGATTGAAAATATTTACAAGGTGTTCCTTGTATTTTTCCTTTCAATATGGTCAACAGGAAGGCAGGTTCAAAACCGAAACCCTACACAAACTGGAAATAAAATTTGGAAATACACATTCTTTGCCAATAGCACTATTTCATTACACCTCTCAAGTGCATTGTAAGAACACAAAAACCTCCAAGTTCTCATCTAATATAAGCAAAAAATGGAATTAATATTTTCATGAGATAAAGCCCATCTTACCCATCTCTGGACCTCTGAACTACAGGAAAAAGCCTGATCATCTGAATTGCATATAATCTGAATACTACATATAATCAAGATTTTCAGAACAGACTGGGTTCTTTCCTCAGATAACATTAACATTGCTCAGCAGCTTTCTTTTATATATTTCAAGGGTCTCATCATGAATGCTATGAATTTGACCCAAAGTCTCTGTCTACTTTTCAAAATCCATGTTCTCAAAAAAATACAGGGACAATTTCTTCCCATCTGAAAGACCAATTATCTGAATTTCTGGGCTTTCTATACACCAGCACCCAGAAATGTGGATAATTCAAAGTTTACCTGTCAGTAAATTATCACACCCCAGGTTCTGAGGTTCTGTCTAGCTATTTTTTCCCTTCCTTGCCTTTCTGCTTCTTCCCATTATGCTTTAATGCCCTGGGATCTACATTACTGAACCAGCAGCTTGAGAGGCATATGCTACAGCTTACTGGCAGAACCAATTATAAAAAAGAAAGAAAAACCAACAAAAAAGCAAATGAATATAATTCCAAGCCATTCAGCGCAATGTACATTATACACATCTCCATATTCCAGTTTAATTTCTGGCAACAATATAACTATGGAAGAAAACATTATCTAATTCACAACTGCTTTCACAAAGTATCTCTTACCAAATTCCAGCCCACAGTGCCTCCTGTAAAAATGCTCTCACAGACTCCAAAAATCATATTCAGAGCACAAACAAATAAAATGGGCTTCTTAATCAAAGTATGTAGAATCTACTCACATTAATGGCCATCGTTCCCTTTTTATTGCACTATGTTATAAAAGTACAAATTGATACAAAGTAAACTAATTTTGCAAAGAAGCTGTTTTATTCAGACTCAACATTCTATAAAGTTATAAAAATCAACCTCTCATTGCATATTTCCACATAACATGATATTTATTGGCTTCCAGAAATCACTGCATCAAGTTTATATTATTTCATGGTCAAAAAAAAAAAGTAGTTACTTAATATTCTGCCTTGACTAGCTACCAATTTTGGCAACTTGATTTTACTACGTGCAAATGCAGAAGTAGATGGAATGACAGAGTCATCACTCAGGCATCTCAAATCCTATGTCAAGTCTTGATAAAGGTAACACAACTTGACAGCTGCTCTTTTGCATACAAAAGGCAGAAATACTTGCATATTCCATCTGAGTTGGTAAACTCTCCAAGGTGCCACCTACTAAAAAATAGTATTTTGTATTGAGGGCAGCATGGACACTGATAACAGCACCGGAGCATTAATCTCACAGGGACAGCAAGGAGGACTCACAATACATCACCACACACCTGGCTAGGAATGCAATGCTGAAATCTGCCCATACACAGAATATTGTTTTCCTGTACTAAAATCCCCAAAAGGATCTGTTTCAAGTATCTTAACTTGTGCTTGCTCACATTGTATGCAAACAGTTAAGATGCTTGGATGTGAAACATTCCCTGAATTCAATACATTTCCTCTGGATAGGCAATCACATTCTTTTTCCATTTGTCTCAGAATACCAAATCATAGCAAGTGTGGTAAGAGTATGTTGCACATTAACTCAACTAAACTGCAAATGGAAAAAACTGAGAATTTGTGTTCATCTTATTTGCTTTAAGTATGCAATATTAAGGATCTCCTTATTTCCCCTCTAGTGGATTCACAGCCTATGAGATGTTTCAGCTGCTGAGAACACGAAATGAGACTTTTGTGAAAAAAACAAATAGTACCCAAAACTTTTTCAGAATCCTCAGTGTACAGGCTGAAAACACCAAGTGTTTGGGAAGCCCTTGCCAGGTATTTTATTTACATTTTTTTAAGGATAGGGGCATGAGCAGTTTCTGTAGCAAGTTCAGCCATCAGTCAGCCCTGCCCAGCTCACCTTGGGGTCACTGCCACCAGGATCAGACTGTGCTACACAAAATCCAAGTGGGGCCACAAGGGACACTAATTAAAAAGGGTGGAAATGCACTGACAGCTCAGACAAACCCTCAGCATGTCCCTTCTAGCAGGTGCTGAGAGCATTTGGTACTGCACTGCTCTGTCACCAGCATGGGCAGGAGAGGACAGCCTCAAATGGGGGAAATTGCCAGATAGCTGCAAAACCTCTGAAAAAAAAAAAATCTTTTAAATTAGTGCCTCAAAACATCACACTGCACACCTACAGCACTGCAGGGTAAAGGCAGCCACTCTAGAATATAATATCATATATAGTAACAGTCAGTTAAGGACCTTCTTCCAAAAACCATGCTTTGAAATTCAACTCAATCCAATCAAATCATCCAGGAGTGATCAGACAAGGAGGTGTTGCTCTGTCTTAACACATGAGAAGTGTTCCATAAACATTAAAGGCAGCACACATTGAAAAGAAAAATAAAGACCAAGACTTCATTTTCAAAGGCTAGCTGGAAAATAAATCAGAGAGAAGTAGCTTAAATAAAACCCTGATCTTTTTTAACCAAAATGGATTAGGCAGATGAGGAAGCATATACTACACTTACACAGCAAAACTGTAGCTCCATGCCTTTATTCTGATTAAATTTCTTAAATTAAACCCTTGTATTAATTTCAACCAGTGACATTTATAAAAGTATGTGTGCATTAATCTGTGACAACATTTATAATAGCTATAGAGTTAATTCTAGATTATATCACCTGTATATACACATTTATATTCTGCCCAGTGGGCTTACTTAACATTGACCAAGAGACTCCTCCCAATTAAAAAAAAAGGGTATTTTTGCTTGTAATAATCTGTGTTGAGAGATTAAAGCAAATAGACTAAACTGAAATAATTGATTTTTTGATACCAAATCTTTTGGGAAATTCCATGAATAGTAGCCAAATTCTGCTGACTTCACTTGTGTGGAATAGTAGCCCTGGTAAGTAATTATGGTAAAGTCAACCCTGTTTAAAAAGCCAGACCAAGTCAGTGAGACTGAGGGGTAACATAATCTTTTGTGCAAATCTATGTAGAAGTACGTTTTCTCCAGTTATGACAAGTGTGTATGAGCAACACTGGAAATAGACAGTGGCAATGGGATTAAAATTAGGAAAAAACAAAGGCTAAATAGCACCATAGTTTTAGTAAACAGTCTAATTTGGATATTCTTAAAGCCTTTGAGTCCCAAATGGGTATTGATTATTCTTAGGCACTTCCTAGGCTCAAATGTTCATGTTCAAATACAGGTTTGTGCACATGGCTTGAGTCCTTGTCATCCTTAATAATGCAAAACGCTGTAGGACAGCATAATGACAGAAGTTTTGTTTGCAGCCATCATGCAATGGAAGGTGCTGGATGGCACCTGCAAGGTCAGAGAAATTCCATCCTTCTACACTCCTTGGTTTATTTTGTAGACAGGTAGTAGGTATTCTTTGTCTATAATTTCTTACTCATTCAACTTCAAAAAGTTTATTTCAAAACTTTCAAGCTTATCACTTGCCTACACTGCTACTTTTGAGGGAATTTCCTGGTCCAGACATCAGAGAGAATGAAGACAGGCAAAAAAATCTGCTTCCATTCAGTCAAGCTATAACTGAAAACCTGCTGCTTGCATGTACTCAGAAGTGAATAGTTTGAACTTAACAGATGATGTCTCCTTGTACTTTATCCATTTGGATCTGAGCAGGCCTTTTCCATCACTTTCAGCTCTTTATTATGGTCAGCTGTACCAGGAATAAGAATTTAAACTTGAGGGAGGTGAGTTGAGAACTGAATGGGGAACAAAAGGCATGACTGAGATCAGAGAGAGAAGAAAGGAGGATTAACTTGGTGGCTGGCAAATTAAAGGGGAGCTTAAGAAGTGAGAAGGAAGCAGAATGGAGACAGAAAACTGGTGGGAATGACTGAGAAAAAAGTGTTGAGGGATGGGAAAAATCATCGTATTACATAAAGATGTGAGAGAAGCTGAATGCAGGGGATTGGAGAAGATGGGGTCAGAGGGAGAGGAAACAGCCAGATGGTTAAAGCCACCCAAAACTATCACTGCACTGGTATCCAAGTAATTTTTATCATTATCATAACATGTAATAGACCATAAATATTTGTGCATTCTATATTTAAGACAGTCACTTGTGCTACTGGAGACTATCTCAAATTTTGTAGATTCAGAGCTCCCAAAGAAGACACCCTACTTTGTTTTGAGCATTAATAGTGCTGCATAAGGCTAACTGTTTTCCAAACTCGGGTCCCAGGCATCTTAAAACGACATTTTTTTTCTAATACTTTCCTTTCTGGGACTAGCATGACACTGTTAAAATGTTACAGAATGCTGAAGGAAAAGAACATCTTCCACACTGAGCTTGTTTCCTGAGATAGTCAGCAAGTGTCGTGATGCCAGAGGTGTCCTCTCCTGAGTGACACAGATAAGAGCTCCCAGGGCCTGGCAGGGAAATCCCAACTGCTCCTTGGAGAGCACAGACACAAGGATGTTTATAGCATTTAACAGCTCCTGAAGCTGGAATGAGCCATACAGTTATCCTGCCTTCCTCTCCACTCCACACAAGCCACAGTGAGTCCCAAAGTTTGGGTGAAGTAGATGCATTTATAGCACTTGTGCTGATGGGTGATTTCCCTCCCTGCATCTTTTGTTCTCCATCAGCCTCCTAAGTATGGAGACATCCTGTGACTGGGGAGCAGGGACTGTACAAAAGACATCAAAAGATAAGGACATTAGTTTCTATGACTTGAAAATAAACTCCATGGCTTGGAGGACAAATCTCATACAAACCTTCCAGCATATTATAACTGTGAAATCCAGGAGACTGTGGCTGAGAGTTTTCACTAAATGAAATGATGGTTACCTTCTGAATGTTTGCAATCAAACTAATTACAGTAATTCAGCAACTAAGCAATACAGGGAGAAATTTGAAGAAACTGTTTCTGTGGAAGAATGAAACACTCTCTCTGTGAGGGTGACCATGCAGTGGCACAAATTGCCCAGAGAGGTTGTGGAATCTCCACCCCTGGAAGGTATTCAAAAATAATCTGAACCTATCCCTCCTGGGAGGCTGTTTTTAGCTGACCCTGCTTGAGCAGGGAGGTTGGAATAAATGACCTGCAGTGGTTCCTTCTGCAATACCTGAGATTTAACCTTTCCCCACCTATTGCTGCAAGCACTGAGGTCAGCTGCAGTGCCTCCTTTCACATCTCCAGACTGAAATACTTTCCAAAAAGGTAAGTGAAGCAGTGCACAGAGTTTGTTAATTTTCTCACGTAATTATTATTTATATCTGTGTTTATGTAGATGTATCAAAGCACCACAAGTAAATTAATGTTTGTACAACCTTTTGAAGATATAAGGCATTTGTGTGTTTGCATATTCACACAGGTACCGTTTTTCTTGGATGATAAAAACAATTCACTGCCTTTTTTAAGGTTAGTACTCAAAATCCAGCTCCCATGTACTTTTTATTCATCTGAGTTGATTGTACTTTAGCTTCTTTATGGACTCTTTAAAATACATACTAATAAAACCTTATTGGCTTTTTATTATCAACTGTCTCAACATACAAATATTGCAGGCTGCAGGGATTTTCTGGTCACTGTGAGCATGACTCTAGATTAAGCAGCAATCAATGCATTTGTTATACTGTCTCTGGCAATTGATGTTTCTGAAAAGCTAACACATTTTTAGTATCATCCAGGCAATTTGCAAATGCACTTCTGCCTTTAAGGGTGCTGTGTTTATTCCAGTACAGCACAGGAATGAAGTCAATCGGGGTAGCTGCTAGGATTTACTAACACCTTCCTTTAGCTGATGCTTCCTTTAGCTGGTAGGGCAAAAATTCTATGTCAGAAGCACACCAGGTATGTAGGACCTTAACCTGCTATAAATTCTCTGAAGTCAATAGGTAGGATTTAAAAATCAATGGAAGGATATGGCTCGAAAGTGCTTTTTTTCAAATCTATAATGGTACAAATATTATCACTGAGCACTCACTTATATGTAAGAGCTGAGCATTGAAATAAAAGCCTACAAAAGATCTACAAGTGTGAAATGACATTGAAATCAATGTATTTAAGTCCCTAAATAGCTCATCTGATTCATCTCACCAACAAGAACATCTGATTTTCTCTAGAATAGACAGACATTTACAATAGCAGTGCTTTTCTAGCAGAGCACTTTGAAGTCTGCTATTTTACAAGTGGTTACAGAAGGACATTAGTGAGAAAACAAGATAAATATTTTAGTTAGGAATTACAGGGATGAGAAATCATACGTGAGGGATGTTGCTCCCAGCTGATTTCACAGATTTTGTTGAGTACACTTTGGTGTACACCTCAATTAGAGGTGGGTTTGGTGGAACCTTCTAAGGATGAGGAAGAAGTTATTAAATTCATGTGGTACAGTTAAAGAAGGTGTTAATATCTATTTTTGGTCTCCTAATGGCACCTGACACTCATAATTTAATACCTTTGAAGGCTCCACAGTGAGCCAGCACTCTAAAGAAAATATGTCCCTGCATGAACTGTTACAAGAATGGTCTCTTGTGGTTACAAACACACTTCAAGTGTATCATGCACAGTACATCCCCAATCCCCCCAAAAAACACCACTCAAAAGTGAATATTCCAACCACTTACGTCTTGCAATAATAAAAAGTATGCAAACAAGGGGATGAACCCACATCATGAACAATGCTGCACTCCAGAAGTCAAATTCTCTCTGCACTAAACAGAACTGGTGCCAGCATTAGCAACAGAATCACCATGAACTCTTGCTGATCAGATGCCAAAGCAAGCTAGGAGATAACAATGTCTGAGTCCATGCAGTCCCACTTACTGCTGCTGAAGTTGTTATTCATATTCATATTCCAACTGCACAGCTCTGCCTCTGGTCAGGCCTAGGGGGCTTTTGCCCACTGCACAATCATGACTTGCAAAGAAATATAGCAAAAGCACAGCTGTCTGTGCCCAGTCCTGGGCCACAGGCCCTTTGCCAAGGACTTTGGAAATAGAAACCCAGATCTGTGAACAGCTCATTTCTTGCTATGCCAACTTTAAAAAGTTTTTCACCAAATTGTGCACTCAGAAATTTTCCTGAAGGCAATTTTTAAACATTAACACAGACACTTTTCCACTTTTTATCACAACCTGAAATGTTCCTGTAATGTTTCCATGGCAAACTGGGTAACAATACATTTAACATTTCCATCAAATAAATTATATTTAAATTCTAAGTATCTATAGAAAATTAATTATTTAAGCTCTAAACCTAGAATAATTTGAGACTGTAAAACCCAGATAGGGCTTAATAATTTCAGCTGTTTATATTATCAAGACCTGCAGTTCTCAAAGGTGTACAGAATCCCCTCAGAGGACACTGAACCTCCTGACCCTTTCACTCACAGATTGCTTTGGCCAACAGGCAATGGTGTGATTAGAGCTTTTGTGCAGGTCTCCTACCAATGGAAAACCACATTGGAGTTTTAGCCCTGCAATATGCTTCACCAGCTTGTGCTTCCACACTTGAATTCCTGCTTCTGCAGCAGGGAGTGGATTTATGTACTCCTTGTGCTTTTTTGACAACAATCCAGGTCCTATATGCCAGGCCTATGGAATGATCCAGCCTGGAATAGTGGGTGGTGTGGCAAAGAGTGATGGAATCCCAAAACTGTTCCCAGGACTTGGATGTCTTGATTTTATTTACAGCTCCCTGGAAATTTAGAGACCTTGAAGTTGGATGTTTTGGAAATATATGGAGAAAGTTTTTAAGTTTTGTAGCCTTATAAGACTAGGCAGTTCTTTTATTTAACATAAATATTCAAACCATTTTTGTGCAAGTGTAACTACCGATTCACACTTTCCAAATCACTTGAAATCATCACAAAAATTTCCTCTCCAAGAAACATTACAGAAAACAACTCTTTATTTTCACACAGAAGTGGAATAATCAAAGTTTATCTGTATTCTCAGAACTGAGGTATTTATTGTTCCACAGGAGTAAAGGTGTTGGATTGCACCCATAAAGGTGTTCTGGGCATTTCCACTCCGGTGCTGGAGACCCACAGCAATGCCACACCCTTCAAGCACTTACTCTGAGTGGAGTAAGGGAGGAGATGAGCTTGCTGAAGACCTTAAGGAACTTGAGTCAGATTTTTGTGACAGAGGAAATGGAAATCTGCCCCGGCTGCACATCTGGGGTGTCTCAGAATTTGGTCTCCAGCACACCGCAGGACGTGCTCGGTACTTCGCATGATTGAGCTCTGAGTCATAAAAACACACTTTTACATACAAAAATACAGCAGATGTCCTTCCAAAAACCAGCTCTGAAGTGTTATTCCCTCTCTTTATGTTTTATACATTCAGGAACAGACATTTGAGATATACTGTGAACAGTGCAAAATGCTGTTTTGCATTTCTTAAACCACGGGTTGCAGTACCTTTAAGCGCCAGCTGAAGGAAAGGCTGAGAAAGGTTTGATCCTCAGAGCAATTCTGGTCCAAGCTGAACTTTTGTTTAGCAAGTTGTAAACAAATGTCTCGCAATGTGAAAATCCTCTCATTTCCTTCCAGCTAAGGTAGTCTCAAACACATCAAGTCCTGCTTTGAAGTAAACCTGAGCTGAATTGATGCTGTTCAGCACCTCTGACAAGGCTGCTTGAATGGTCTCATTTGACTGATGGAGTTTGTGGTGCTCCAGTGCCTCCAGCAGCACTGAAAACTCGCTGGTCCTGTCATCCAGTCTGTAAAGGATATTTCTGAAAGAGAACAATGGAGAGAATGGTAAACTTTTAACACAGAAACAATCCATCAGATGCCATCAAGAAACCCTGCAAGTATCAGCTACAGCTTACAGATGACACATATTATGCACAGTCAAGCTGACCCATGGCAGAGTGAGAGGCAAATGCATATTTATTATGCCTTTGTAAACTGAATCTATTCATTGAACTGCATGTACTTACATCGGAGCAGTCACTAAATCCATCAAAGAAATCTCACATTCCTCTTTGACCATTCAAGATTTTATTCAAAAGCACGAGCCTAGACCTATCACATCCCTCTGAAGGATTTTGTGTCTCAGATGGATTCCATTTATTCCCCTCTAAAAGAAGCTTGGTTATTGCTGTGAACCCTCAGCACAGGTTTGGGTTTGCTTTTGTTTTTCCTATCTGCTCATGTTATTTATTTCACACTTCAGAGGTGAAATTCCAGCTGCATTGGTGTCAATGGTAAAACTCATTGCCTTCAGCAGAGACTTGATTTCATCAATAATCCTTTGTGGCATCAGAACAAGAGCAACCCATCTGTAATGTCCCATACTTGAGGAAGGAAACAAACAGCACACAGAGCTAAACCCTTGAGAGACAAATACTGTGTTTTCCTGTAATATCTGCAAAACCTTTTAATGGTTTGTAGAAAACCACATGCAAGGGTATTGTGTGATCCCTTGGCAATGCTACCTGTATGAGGTGTGGAAGGCTCAGAATTCAAAGCTAGTCAGTGATTTTAATGAGACTCTTTGAAGCAGGCTATAAACGTTATCCAAAACCAGGTGTAATCATTATTCTAATTAGAAGAGCACATAAATATCATAAATCTTCACCCAGGAGCTCCTTTGATTGTAAACAGAAGTGAGTGAAATTTGAAACAGGAAAGCTACAGTGCTTTGGTGCAGGACCTTATCCTTAAACACAGAGCAGGTGCTCAGGGCAAGGGAGAAGCTTTTTCCTGGAGAACCCAGAAAAAAAAAAGGGGACAATTTCCACACTTTGTTGGTAACCCCACTGTACAACAGAACAGGCCAAATGACAACTCCAAATTAGTAATAAAACTGCCAATTTTATTTACACAAGACAGATGACCACAAAAGAGCATCCTGTCATTCTACACATCACCTAATTTCCAGTCTGCCTGGAGGGAAGGTGACAAAGTAGCCCAATAAATGACACCAGGGAACACCTACAGTTTTCTGCCATGTTCTCCAGTTTTAAAACAGCTTATACTCAAAAGTGACTCAAGTTTTATCATGGACTGTCCCAAAGCAGTCCTTGTGAGACAGTAACTGAAAACTGTGTATGTTGGAGAACCAGATAAATCCTTGGCTCGTTGGTTTCTAAGGATAGGCTGTGCTATGGGAAATACTGCATTTTTCAGAGCAGGGATTGATTTTGCTCCCTCAGTTCAGGGACTCCTGCTGAGATCAGTGCAAGCAGAACCAGGCTTTTGAAGAACTCTCCTCTGTAGTTCCTGCAGTTCACAGGGAGAAAGGAGGCTGCTCAGCCCCTCCACCACCTTCACCAGCAAGGACAGTGCTGGAGATAAGCACATCACTTGCTACCCTCAGGAGAGATCTGCTTGCTGGTGGCTGGGAGAGTCTGACTGAGCTGGAATTCCACTCCAAATGCCTACAACTCTGGTGCCCTGATCAGTGTTAGGAACCCTCTATTCCTTTATGTCAACTTATAAAAACATCATAAGACAGAAATCATCAGCAGAGCAACACTAAGACTGCCAGGAATTAGACTCTAAAGAGAGGATGGACTGAGGATTGGAACATCTGGGGACTGCTGAGACAATGTGGTGAACAGGAACAGACCTCATGTCCCATCCTGAAATGTGCCCTAAACAAGGCACACAGATGTCAAGCTTTGCCTTGGGATATAAGGGTGTTAATACAGTTTAAATCTGCTGCTGTGACTCTGGAAGCACTGGTGATTCCACAGTAAATCCATAGGCAGGTGATCCAAGTGAAAACAAGTATTTCTAGTCCACCCCACCTGAATTCTTGGGCAAATTAGTGTTTGATGAGAAAAGCTCAGCTGTTTGATGAACGAGACAAGCAACCTACTGTCATAATTTAAAATAATATCTTAACTTTTGCAAGCATGCTATGATATCAGCATAGCTGATTGCATAGTGTGACAGAACCTAATTTTTATTTTTATGCATGCAAATAATAGTAAGTAACATAATACAGCACCTGTTTTTTCAAATTTTCTGCAAGGAGTTCTCCCTGGGATCTTGTATTTTCCAATTACTTATCTTTGCTTGGCAAGCCATGCCACCCCTTTGTTGCATAAAATGATTTCTCTCTTTATGCATGTTCATGAGAGTCAATTTATACAAGTTTACTTCTTATCTCAGTTGAAGCTCCATCAAATGAAAAAAATGGTCAGTTCAGTTTATTACTTCCAAGCCTTTACAACTCAGAAAAGTGTTTTCATTAAAGATTACACATGGACTGAAAAATAAACCCCAGCCATTTCACTGACACAAGATATCACCATGTGCCCACAATACACAGAATGATAGCAAGAGACTTTAATTTGGACTGTGAAATTCAATTACTTAAACATTCCTTAACACAAATTGGTTTTGTAGCCTACACCTCGGGAACAACAATTCCAGCCTCTGGCCTAATTGCTTAAGTATCTACCTTCATCCTTAACTATTTTGATCTTATAAATATAATTCACCCAGTCAGCCTGACCCCCACAAAACAAAAAGACACTGCTAAAAAGAAAACTGCAATGTATTATTGATGACACTAATGAAATTACAACACACATCATTCATCTTAATGGGCTTGTTTCTATGACACATCCCAGTGACCTGAAAAGTGTAACACTGAGGTAGGAAACCGAGTTAATAACTTCAGGCAGTATCACTGAAAGAGAAAAAAGGGCTAAAAAGAAAACCAAACAGCCTTAGCAAAGGAAAGAAACTATAAACAGAAGATCTTCTATAACTTTTATGAGCCCTTTGCAGGTCTAGCATCATAAGCATTACTGACCAAAATAATGCCATCAAATGCTATTCTATATTTCTATTATATTCTATTCTATATTTCTATATTTCTATTATATTCTATTCTATATTTCTATAATATTCTATATATATGAGGATGTACTGGCACACCCATCAGACCAGAATGAATTTGACAAATTCTTGAATGACAGATCACACTAAAAATATATTGACCTTAACACAGGTTGAATATCAGAACAACTGGACAGAACAAGATGAAACTAGATTACTGCATTATTCTTGTCACGAAAAACGATTTTTAGCTTACAAGAAAATGTTGTCTGCAGGTAAGGTACAACACAAGATGAATTATTCAGGCACTTACAAACAGACTCCTATCTAAGCCCACGTTAGAGATTTTGAAAAGTAATTATTAAATCATTAGGACATGATGGTAAGTCTACTGTCCCACATGAAATGAGTGCAGGTTTTCTCTGTGGAAACACATTAAAATTGTTTACAGATAAATGCTATGGGCAGCCTCTGTCTATTCCAGTTACAGTACAATGGGATATGACTTCAGCACCCACACAAACTCAATTTTGTAATTCCCTGGATTGTTTTTTCTTGTATTCTCTTCAAGAAAAAAAACCAAAAGCAGCACACCAGAACAAGGAGTCTCTGAATTTTCCTTTCTCCTGATACTGTTCAATTTTGAATGCACTTTTCTTATATCTAGGAGCCTGTTTTCATTCATGTTTGTAAGACATAAAATATGATTACCCTGGTAAATAAGTAAATGTACTCTAATAACAATATTTACATGTTGGGACTTCCAGCTCCACATGGTGGTTATTTACTGTAGGACATAAAAATATTACAAATTCTTCTCTCTGGAAACTGATGATTTATACAGGTTTAGTTACACAAGTTTGCACCTCAGAAAATTTTGCAGTGAACATGCAGAAAGTTTTCCTTCTTCCTCTGGCTCCCTTATCCTTTTGATCTCCAATGGTTCTTCTCCTTTCCTCTCCTCTCATTTTTTAAACCTTTTTGACACCCACGTGCAGTTTTGTTATCTCACCTATTTTATTTCACAGCACTATTGTGACAGAAGGTTTATAATTATAAAATTACAGCTGCTGGCCATGTAAGATTAACTTTTATCAGGTGAAAATATATGCCCTGGTGAACTGTCATTACATGTCATTAGAGCTGACCCAGAGGAAACCCTTTTTTTTCCCCTACAATACTTATTCCTTGCTGGATTGGAGGTTGGAAATTGCTGGCTCTGGGTCCATGGGATGGAACAACACGCACAGCCAGGGCAGGTGGGGATGTGGCAGCCAACCATTCAGGGCAAATCAGCTGTAAATGCCACCTTTCCTTCCCTGCCCCAACTCCCCACAGGCTCAGCACATCATATTTAACCATCCTCTATTTGTAATATGTTGCTCCCAACCTGTGTTTCCTACACATCCCATCCTTTTTTCAAGAGCCATCAGCTGCCTGCATGAGCACTCTTATTTACAGGCTGCAAACTGTTCTCCCAATGGATATTCCAGAGAGTGATATATTTAAAATCATGTACACTCAGAGCAGAGTGTCTGCCTGAAAGGGATGTATTTGCATGTTATCAGCAGTTGATAAGCTGCAGGTAATCTAGATATCAAACCTAAATAAAGTCTAACCAACTGAAAGGCATTTCAAAGGCATTGTTATGTGACAGTGGTAAAGCAGATAAAGTCACTCCCAGCTAGATACAAATTTATCTTGCATAAGAGACAGGCATTAGGACACCTCTAATTGAGTCAATGATGGCAAATGGAGGTTGTGGTAAGGCTGCATGCGCAGAATCCTGTTGGGACATGGGACTACAAGGAGGTAATGATTCCAGGTTTGAATACATTTCTGAGAGGTCAATTCTAAATAGGCCTTCTTAAAAAAATTAATCCTGATTTTGGCAGATCTAAGAAGTGTCTTGATGCTTGGCTTGGCTTGGCTTGGCTTGACTGCCTGCCAAATAAACAAAGGGAAAAAGAGAAGCCAAACGTGGAGGATAGTGAGTTACAAGATATATTATGTTTCATTTCCCTACAGTTCTCTTTTATTTCAGTACTTTTTAAAGGTAAGGGATGCACTGTCATGAAATACACTAATCTCCTACTGAAGGATCACTAAAGCCTACCCTAACCCTAACCCTAACTCTAGCATAAGCTCCAGCTTGATGCACCTTGGCAGATCTTTGTGAGAGCCTTGAGTTTACCAATTTCAGATTCCAAAGCACATTTACAAGCATTCAGAATCCTAAAGAGAAAGCAGAAGGTCTATTAAGGAATTCAAGCCAAATAAGGGCTGCTTGAGGACTTTTTTTATGACTGAAACTCAACATTCACAGAAAACATTCATTTCTGTTCTGAAACATATAAGGAAACTATTCTTTTGATAGTTAAATAATTTCTTTCAACAGAAAAGATTGACATAAAATAAAGGTAACAATGCTAAGCTTGATTTTCTGATAATAGGACAGTGTTCTGTGACAGCTTGGGGAAAAAATAAAATACTGAGCCTATGACAACCTGTAGCTATGCTTTTTCACTTTTTAAAAATAAAAAGTAATTAATTTCTTAATTTTAGTGAATTTGATAGCAAACAGTGTCTAGTATAATCTCTAATAACCATGAACAAATGGAAGCTGGCAACTTGAGGCAAGAGGACTGATGTTCTAGAACAGCCTCAAATAATAATGGAGCTAAGGAGCCTGACTAGCTTAAAGAGTGAGTTTGAGTAAAATCAGGCTGCAATAAAATATCTATGTGCCAGTGCTGAACATCAGCAGCACCACCCACTCATGGTTTCTCTCCTGGTGAAAATCTGCTAAGTTTAGGAGCTGATTTCTTTCTTGCTTTGGAGTTAAAAAGTTCAGTAGGTAAGGAGAATCCAATCTACAGCTTCACCAGAATGATTTCACAGCAGTGGAACCAAAAATTAAAACTAGGATGCACTTGTCCTTCAGAAGTTGCAAGTCACTATTTATCACTGCTAAAGAGCAGTCCTCTAATTAGGCATTATTTTCTCTAGGGTTTAACAGAAATTAATTAAGCAACTTCCTGTAGAAATTCATGAAGAAGCCACAGAACTCACTATCAGAGTCTTTGCCATAGAGCTTCCAAACCCTATATGCAGCTGATGAGGGAATGATGTATTCCCCACAGAAATGTCAAAATTCCCTGAAAATCCACCAATATTTTATCTGTGATTTCTTAGAACAAGGACTTACATCTATACTTAGAAGAGTGATGATGCATTGAACAAAATTGATATAACTGTATTTTAAAATGTTATTTGCTGGCAGCAACTGGTGTGAAATATTCTTTGTTAAATTTCAAATAATGTAGCTGTTGGTAACAAATGTAGGCATGTTGTTCTTTGAATGATTTATGCTACACTTGCTTTTCAAGTGAAAGAAACATATGCTTGTGTGAATAATTTGGAGGAAACTATCTGTCTTTTAAGGATGTCTCAGTCTGAAACACTCGAATTCAAAGCAGATGTGCTACTATTTTCAAAAACTTGAGGGAAGTGAATTAATAAAATTGTTTCCAAATGGATCACAGCTGATGCTTTGATGGCTTCATAGGGCTTTTTATTTAGAAATCATGTGAAACATCCACTTCCTAAGGAGGAATCCCATTTCTAAAGCCAGCAGCACGCAGTGTCCAGTGCTCAATGCAGGAAACTGGCTTGACCTTGATCTCCAGCCCTGATCCTGACTGGGTTTATCACCCGAAATAACTCCATGCCATGTGACATGAGCCATTACCATAGGTCATTATCATAAGAGTTAACGAGGGATAAAGGATTATGTCATAATAGGTAATACATCTTTAAAGAAATGCCTAAAGTGGTGTCATTGTTACCTGCGATGGCAGGTACACACACAAAATTAACACTTTTTTAAAGTCCCAGTTAAGGTAATTTGCCTGTTAATGATCTCAACAACACATTTCTAAGCTCTATTGCCTGGGTAATATGCCAGTGGGGGAATATTGCATATTAACTATTTTCTCAATGAATTCCATTTATTTTTGTACCATAGTCAAGATGTGTTCCTGGCTAATATTTCAACCATACATGACTGGTTCTTATCTGTCATGATCAAAAACGTGTAATCATGTATTTCTTGGATCTAAAAAATATTACTAGTCCTACTGTTTATACGAAAGATGAAAAAATACATAAAATATTAAGTTTCTGTCATATTTAACAAACTATTCCAAATCTAATACTTTGTATAGCTTTCTGAGATCACAGTAGATTTTCTTCTCTGGAACTAAATATTCTTGCCCTGTTTAGCAGAGTAAGTGCAGAGCCAAGCAGGATCTGCCAGCAAGGCACACAGAGTGGAGCTGCATCCTAACCACAAGGCTTGCTGGGGGTTGGCAGGAGAGTTCAGCACTGAGCTCACACAACAGCTGGGAAGAGCTTTTACAGTCAGCAGAGCAACTGCTGTGAAATGGGCTAAAACATCCAATACGGCCACACATTAAAATAAATGTCATTTTACAAAAAAACCCCAATGTTTTTTTGTGCAAGGCCAACACCATGCATGTTTGTGGGACATGTGAGAAGTATTATTTCCTGGACAAAGGCTTGTCCTCTGGACAACCAATGCTGTGTTAAATTACAATATCCATAATAATATTTACTGGATCACAAACATGATGGGTCTGATGTATTGTACAGACACAGCTCTGGAAGTATACAAATCAATCTAATTAAAAAAGATGGAAGAATATTCATGAGAAGTACATAGAGGGAAAATAAATAAATGCATGTAAAACCAGGTTTCCCTTCATATCAGAGAAGTGAGAAATCTGTTTTGAAGCCATGACATAATCCCTGATTACAGTGGTTTTCTGCTTTTGCAGGTATAATGAAAAGATTTTCATGTTCCCTGTTTAAATAAGCTTTAAAGTCTGCCATAATTACAGCTCTGCAGATGGTTAATGCAGTAGTATTTATGCAGCAAATGCTCTTTAAATAGTAAAAATTTACAAGAGAACAAATATAGTCATTAATTCGTGGCCATTACATGTGTCGGTGACTCCAAAGGAAAAAACCATTCCAATTGCCACTCAGATGGATCAGGTGTTTCAGATATGAGTTTCACTCACTTTATTGCATCTCCTCAGTATTAAGAAAGGGCATAATTCAGCATCGTTTTCAGTCATGAGAAAAATAATAACCATAGCAGGAATTTGTAAGAGCATTACCAACCTAGGAAATGCTATTGGTGTGTGCTAGGATAAATGTGCTGCTCCATGCTTACAATGGCATAAACCACAATCACACTGCTCAAACACTGTAAAGTTCAAAGGAATAAGGCAGAGGAAAATGGGAAGGCATTTTGGGTGTAAAAATTACATTTGGACAAATGCCTATCAGAGAGAAGGGAGCTCAACAACAACTGCAGAACTGAGAAATGTCATTGCAGGATTAGAAAGGGAAACAAGTAATGCCACTGTTCATAACTCCATTTATAAGCTGTGAAAAAATTACAGAAAAAAAGGAGTTGCAAATTTTGAAAGATGCAAAATATGGGGGTCAAAAGTCAGGTAGGAAATCATTGCTGTGCTGGAAGACAAAAATTCATTTACTCTGACTGAATGACAAAATCTCAGGTACACTATTCTATAACCAGCACACAATTCTTTCCTTCTCCCCCAACACAATTCTAGCATTGTATTTACAAATTGCACATGGCAGATAATAGAGACAGGACATTATCTACTGCTGCCAGTGAAACATGAATTATTTCAGTATTTCCCACACTGAGGATCATCGACACCATAACAAATCACTGTCTGCTCCAAACACTACAATGCAGAACAATAAAAATACTCCATGCATTTGGTTCAGGTCAGTCAAAAAACATCTCAAATATTACTAAAAAGCAGACAGGAATATTTTCTACTTGCAGTCATAAACGGAAAATTCAAACTGAAAAAAACAAATCTCCAGAGTTTATACAATGAGACAGAACTCTTGTCTTCTGTCTAGAAGAAAGTCTGGGCTAGGGTTTTGTTTTATTTTCCAGGTGACATTGCACTCCATGTTTACCCAAGTCACTGTTTAAGATTAGCAGGCTATTTGCATCTTTAACGCTTGTCCCCTGTAAATCCAGTGAGCAGCTTGTTTACACATGGAGATATAATAAGGTCTTTAATTTTCCTACTAAACATATCTCTGGAAACTAGACTCTTAGGGCATGTGTACTTTGAAACCTGAGAATCTGCTGCAGTTTACCAGCAAAGCAGAAATAAATCCAGTAGAATCTACACGTCAGGAATGTACATAACAAATCCCAATCTGAAAGGAAAATATTTGTTCTGGTGAACAACACACACTTGAGTGGCACGAGTTCAGCAGCAATGCAAATTTCCTTTTTTGAATGGCACTAAAATATTTTGATTGTTCTTTCATTTCATTATGTCAAATTCAGGGTGCACAATCTATCTTTGCTAACTGCCAGTATTTTGTTCAGTGCATTACAAGGTCCTGATTTGTTGTAATTTTTTAGCCCAATGAAGTGTTAATGCCACACTTGGGTATCTGTGATGAAAAGAAGCAAAAGGAAGAAGCTTAACTGGTACAAATGAGCAATAAAAACTGCTGGAGGTCTTTGCTGAAAACACAGATTGCTTTCAAAATCCTTATTTTTCACCTATTTATTACTCAATTCACTCAATTACATCTATTAGACAAAGCACAATCACCCTTGTAACTATCCCATAAATAGTGGTGGCAGATGCATACAGGATAAACTTGGCATGCCAAGATAAAACTCCTAAATGTTTTACACAAGTTGACTTTGATTTTTTATAAAACTGTTAAAAGAACTGTCAGTCAGGACATAACTGATCCTTAGGCAAAGGTCCATTAAGAATAAAACCCACCCAACTGGAACAGAAATGACAGCCTGAGCCCTCATATGCCTCTTTTTGGCTTTAATTTTGAAGACCAGAGACACAAACTCTGATTTTAGTGACCCTTTTAGGTTTGAAAATTTTAGGGGAGCATCCGAGGTTATTCTAGGAAATTCTGGGTACTTACTACTGAATCCATCTAGTATCAACAGCACCATCGAATTCCAAAATGAGACCTGGACCTGAAGAAATGTGACACTTCCAGTCAGACTGGAGATCTCCCTGCACTGAGTGTCCCACGCCTGATACTCCATGAAGTTTCCTTCATTATCTCATTTTTTGCAATATTATGGTACCTGAAGAGCTCTGCCTTCCAGCCCAGGGAGAGGCTCTGTGTGATCCCAGAGCACACAGACTTGACAGCCACATCAGCCTGACAGCTTGTCAGGATCAGCAAACACAAGAAATAACACAAAACATACAAGGAGCAGGGGGAACCCTCCTGCTGAGTCTGGGCAAACAAGATTTGAGCTCAGTATTTATGAACACCAGGAAGATCCACGCTGTCCTGCTGTCCCTGATCTTGCTGGTGTCAAGTGTTCTGGTGGGTATTTTTGCAGAGGGAGAAGCATGCAAAAGCATGACAGCAAAGATGATCAGCCTGGAATCTTCTGTGGAAACTTAATGGAATCTTTTTATGGCTCTGGTGAGGCTCATCAGCTCATGGAGAGGACAATATGCTTGAAATCTTCTTTTTTTCCCCTGTACTAAAAGTAACAAAGCCTCGGTTCTTACATTAACCCTGTACATGCCACTGCTATAGTATTATTACTAGAGGTAATAATCTGATATGATTATTACCTCTAGTAGCAAAATATGATCATCAGAAAGCAAACAGAAATGTTTCACACAAGTATGCACTGCAAGAATGGAAAGCAAGAAATGGCTAAAGGTAAGAAACAAAGTGAATCTATTTCTGCTGATTATCCCATTAAAATAACGAAAAATTATAAATCCAAAATATTACCAATATTATGATTATGTTATGAGAAACAAAGAGAGATAAATGAAAAATACCAACAGCAATCCTATTTTATTCCTACACATTTATTCTGGAATAGAAAATCTACCCAGGGTTACCACTGGGAATCAAAGAAATTCTTCAGGTACAATAAAACTCAGCAATTTTGTCCTAACCCCAAATCAAGTCCCAGGGTAACTTTTGCAAAGCAGGATATTCCTCAACCTACTATTTTTCATTCTGCCTAAATTTCTGGATAAGACTAAAATACGCTGAGGAAAGCTGTACTTGTGCATTTCCAGCTCAGCTGGAAATAGAGATCATGGGGAACACGTGCTGTTGTCAAATTTGCAGCTCAGTGTCAGGAAGTTCAGGTAAGGAGGCTGAGCATCAAAACCACAGCATTTTTTGACACTATTGAACAACCTGCCAATGTCAATCATGATTACTTAAATTTACTCAAATATCCTAATCCAATTATTAAAAAAAGTAATTTGAATTCTGTTAGCAACTTTGAATAATTTTAGTGCTCATTATAGATGAATAATGCATCAAATATGCCCAAATATTGCCCTATGACATTGACTGGAATGAGGCTTTTTTTCTTTTCTTTAAGTACATTTATACAGTAAAGACTATAGCTATGGGAATGTGTGTGCAAACCATAAAAAAAATGATGTATATATATATATATACAGATATATATATATAATATATATAATATATATATTCAGATATAGATATAGATAGATATAGATATAGATATAGATTAGATATAGATATAGATATAGATATAGATATATATGAAAGGTATTTCAGATATCTCCCTGTAGTGGAGAAGCACACGAAGGTTGCAAGCCACTTCCTGCAATAAAGAAAAGAATCCACCTTTCTTTTTAATTCAAGTTCTAGGACAGAAAACATAGTATAGCTCCAGAGAGCTGTGAATTAGGACAAACACAAGGCTAAAATTGATGCCTAAAACTTCAGCAAATTTGTCAAGTACTTTGATTGAGGTTGAGAATATGAGTCCAAATGGGTATACAGGAAGCAATCATTTTTTCATGAAGAATACGTCCTTTACTGTGCACACAAATTCTTCCTTCAGAAGGCTGTAAATTACAGTATTTATGGAATCTTAATGATCTAAACACAGTTGGAGCCTGAAGGTCAAGGCTGCAAACTGCATCCTAAATTTCTGTTTACAGATGAAGCACAGTATTTATTGCTGTACTGCTTGTGCTGCTATAGTTAAAGGGCTGCCAGCATTTCCATTATAAACCACTATTTCAGGGGTTTATAACTTGCCTATCAATCTTCTGACTGGGATGAAACATGGCATACAAGGTCCTGGCTGTGAGACTGATTTTTCTGTTTGTTTTCTTTACCAAATAATGAAAAGAATAAGCTTAAAGTTTTACAAGCAAAAAAAAAAAAAAAAAAGGTGTATCAGGTTTTTCAAGTATTTCTAGTGTTCCTGGGATACAATTATAGCTTCAGAATACAAAACATATTCATATAACCTCATCAATCAACAGGAGGACTTTCAATCCCTAAAAAATGAAAAATAATCCAAACAAGACATATGGTTAGATTTTTTTAATTAAGCACACGTATTGCAGATTTTAAATGGCAGCAAGGGACATCAGAAATCTAATAGTGTCCTTGATTCTGTTTATCTGTGTAGATTTACCATTTAAAGTAACAATTACACACCTTGGCACAGTATAAAGGGTGCATTCTTTTTAAATGAACATCTAAATGATGATACACAAGGTGTCCTTCACTGCTGTATATTCCAGATGATGTCAGGGAAAATAATTCAGAGTAAAGTCAAAGCCAATGCTTTCTCCCAGGCTTTGAAATCTTGTACTGCTAAATCTTGTATCAAATTTAATTACATTGGGAGGGCAACAAGTACAACATTTTCACTTCCACAGTGTCCACTTTGCCAATGTGAAAGTACTTTTGCTCTGAACTGAAGAACTGTGGAGAGTAGGAGAAAAATTTGTTACACGATGCCTGCATAACTAGCAATTACATTTTGGTAAATAACAAACTTAATAATGCAGGCACTGCAAGAATTGAAATATTAGAAGACCTCAAAAACCCTCTTCTTAGAATTCTAAGTTTTGATATAATTTATTTTTACAAATAAAGACCTGGGCCAGATTCAACAATGTTGAACGTTGCTGTTGCAATGAAACATACACATTATATTATTATTAAACAGTCTTATGGCTCCTTTGCAACACTATACCAGTTCAGACAAGACAGACAACAGTGCTAAACCTGGAATATTAAACTTTATTTAATCACATTTTGGCTTATTTCTTTATGTTATAAATCCAATCACAGCAGCAAGGAAGTAAATCAGCCCCTCCCAAATGTAATTATTCTATTTTCTTTATTACAGCTGTAGGGCTTTTATTCACTGACACTGTTGAGTTCCCCACAAATACCTTTCTTTTTTTTTAACCTTTGCTTTTGTTAAAAGATGACTGCATTTGTTTTATACCATTGCTAAAGATTGGAAGAATTTCTTCCTCCTGTTGCTGTAGCTTTCTGCTTTCCTTCCCCACCTCTACCTAATGTCTGGTTTATGTCCACTTTTACACAGTCATTTGCATGAGACCTTGGATAATTCTTCCCATCAGCTGAAAACAAAGTACTGGTTTGTTCTTTGAGCTGGTTCTGATGAGCGATAGAGACCTGCAGACTTCTTTCTTGGAAAGTAAAAATGAGATGACTACGACATCTTAAAACCAACCAGGGTAGTGCAGCTGAATACATATCAGGAATAATTCCAACCAGAGACGAGATGTTATGAACAGTGACTGACTCAGGCCTCCCTCATTAACTGAACTCTACTGCCTTTAACTCCTTGAAATGCATCCAAGAACGCTGCTATATAATTAAATATGTTAAATAATGCTACCGAGTATCTTGTACAATTCTGAATCTTCAGTGAACTGTACAAAGTTTTAAATAAAATATAGGTGGAGCTTGTCAAGCAGTATTAGACTTCAAAATATTTTCTTCTCCTGAAAGCTTCCTGCACCATCTGAGACACGTTTCTGCCACGCTGCCTGGGCTGCCATCACACTGCACATCCTGTTAGCAGCAATATCATGACAGAAACTCTGCAGTGCTGCATTCTAATGACCCCTTGCATTGTAATGAATTAATGTTTTCTGCAGAAAGGATGTGATAGGAAAAATAGCTTTATTCTTGGGTACTCGCTGAGGTTTTCTTTCTACAGACAGCTCTGCAAGCCAAGCAGTGGTGGATAGCATTTCAGCTCAACCACAGAAGGTGTGGAACGCTGTGTGCTGTACCTGTACAGTCCAGGAGGAGCTCGATGGAGCAGGAAGCTTTTCTCCAGGCTCTGCAGCACGTCATTGAGCATCCTGACTCGGACAGGAGCTCTCTCCCTGGGGTCGTTGGCCGGGCGCATCTCGTCCGACTGGAACAGCTCCGCCGTGTCCCTCAGCCGTGACGCCACTGCCAGCAGCTGGGCAATGCCAGCTCCATCACCTGGGAACAGCCAGAGCAAGACACCAGTGATTCACACACCACTTGTTACTCTCCCTCACAAGTCAAAATTAATAGTCCAATTAAAACCTGAGCCTCTTTTCCCCTGTGAGCAGCACGGAACGGGTCAAGGGAAGCCATAGATCACTGTGTGTAACCTCTGATCTGCTCCTCAGAGATCAATTTGGGCTCTCATGCTTTCAGATCTAATAAGCTGTGAGGAATGATTTTTGGGGTACAGCTTGAAATCTGGCATTGGAAAAACAGGCATGCAGGAAGCAATGGTTATAAATCAAGAACTATCACATTTTCTTCTGAGACTGCATTTATTCAATGCCATTTGATGCTATTGCTCGCAAGCTTGAAAGCCTGTGCTTGGATTCCATAATGGCTGCTCTATAGAGCATTGCAATACGCAGAGTTTAACTGAATTTGATTCAACATTGTAGAATCTTAGAGGTTAACAGCAATTGTAGAGGGTATGTGAAATGGCTCCTCTTAATCACTTAAGTCATATGCCAATGAGGCCACTTTAATTGATATCCTAATGCATATTCTAATCCAGTCAATATTTTCCAAACTTTTTAAACTCAGGAGTGTTAACTATTGCTTTGTTAGCAACCCCACTCAGACAGCAAAAGAATAAAAGTCTGCAGCACTCTGGAGCACACCACCACTTCAGTATTTCCCTGCTCATAGTCCAGAAAGAGAAATGTGAATTGGAGCTCTGTGAAAGTGCAGCCTCCTCCCAGCAGCAGAGCAGGTGCAGAGGGTGTTCTCCTTCCCCAGTGTGCAGGGACTGCCTTCATCTTCACAAAAGCATGGAGAGAGACAGTAGAACCTGAACCTGATATAAACTCAAAACCAGTATCAGTCAGCAAAAACATTCCAGGATGCTGAAATTATCTTTAAGGCTAAAATTTGCTTTGTCTATTGACAAGAGATCCAACTATCCTTAGATCTTTCAAATAATGCTTCAATCAACATAAACCATGCACCTCTAGGAGATGTCTCACCTCTAGCTGAATGTGCAAACCTCAGTGAGTTCAGGACCTCAGTGACTGAGATAATTAAGCCAAGAAAGTGGTTCAAGACTCAAGTTCAATGAATTTTAAGCTAAGAAACACATGGAAAAATAACAAACAGTAATTGGAGAGCACTGACATGGTTTACCCTCAGCTGGAAAGTAAGCACCATGCAGCTGCTCACTCACACCCTCTGGTTTCCCTGATGGGATGGGGAGAAGAATGGAAAAGTTAAAACCCATGGGTTGAGATTAGAAGTTAATAATGGATATATTATAATGAGGATGATAAAAACAACAGAAATAATAGCAATAATAGAGCATCAAAAAGGGAGAAAACCAAAAGAGGGACACAAAACCCGAGAGAAGTGATTTCCAATAGAACTGCTCATCACCTGCTGACCATGTCCAGCCTGGCCCCAGCAGCAATCAGCCTCCCTGAGCACCTCACCCCAGTGTACAGACTGAGCATGATGTTCTCTGGGATGGAACATCCCTTTGGCCAGCTCAGGTCAGCTGTCCTGGCCATGCTCCCTCCCAGCTTCCTGTAACTCCTCTCTGGCAGAGCACAGGAAACTGGAAATTCCTCAGGGTAAGCACTAAAGAGCAACAACTGAAACATCAGGGAATTACCAACCTTCATCTCATACTAAATATCCAAAACAGTCCCAGCAACTAGGAAGAAAATTATTCTAGTCAAAATCAGGACAGACACCAACCCATTTCTCAAATTATTTATGGCTGGAGTCTGAAAGGTGAGCACATAATAGGAATGGAAAAGCAAACAGCAAAAGAAATCCAAGGAAATGCCTGAATTTAACATATTCTCCCTCTCCTCTCATATGGAAGAAGAGATTTGCTATTGGATCCATTCCAGCAAAGGAAAAGGAGTTCATAGATCCCCACATACTGCTGTCATTCAGCTGACTAGCACATTCCAATCTAGCAAAACATGAAATGATCCAGAATACACGGAGAGACAAGAAGCTGGTGTGAGAGAAACTCTCAGATTTCCTGAGGTAGCAGGATGAATCTCAACGATGAACAGAAGCTCCCTGGGGGAACAGGAGTGAGAGAAGATGGTTTATGTCTGCCCTGGTTTGGGACAAGGTTCCTTTTCTATTGGCACTTGACTAAGCCACTTGTCACTAATTAGAATGGATAACAGGCATGGTGATACCTTCGTGTACAGGATTGGCATCTCTCTGAGTCTGGAGTAATTTTTAGTTCTGACCAAGTTAGGTTGATACCTCAGAAAAATATTCTCCAAGCATATAAGCTTGGTACATCTGGGATATTTTGCAAAATATCATTGTCCTTAATTTTCAAATCTCCAGCAAACATCCTGTGCAGCTGAAGAACTTTCCATTCCCATGTATATAATGCAGGCACTGTAAATACCTTACCCTGGGACTCGTGTCCATATGGAAATGCTTAAATTTATCCTGTTAGAAAGAATCCTTTGGTTTCAGCAAAGCACTTTGTATTCCAAGTAACATAAAACTTTTATAATTTTTATTCTGAGTATTATATAAACAATTGCAAATGTCAGCTTTGCCTTTTCAATAGCGAAGGTGAGATAAAGTGAAAATCCATCTTTCTTTATCTGGAAATTAAGCCAACCAGACCATCCTTCAAAACATAAAAATCCTGTAAATGCTCTCACTTGTTCTCCACAGCACCTAAACCAGCTCTGTCTTTGTTTTACACTCTAAACCAGCACTTGGTAGAAAACACTCACCCAGCCCCTTTTTTAATACTTCAGTACAAAACCTGCAATTGTCTATGGCCAGTGCTACCTCAGCCAGCTAAGGACACAACACACTGAACTGCACCACCCAGGGAAACTGATTTATGCTTTTCTCAGGTTAAGAAGCTGGAATGGAAGGGCAAATGAACTTCACCAAAACCCTGCATTAAGTGATGATATCCTAAACATCTTGTGATGCTTCTAACATGGAAGTCCAGTGCAAGTGTTACTTCACTTAAGAGAAAACAACACCACATTATTGTATTTTGAATTCTTTGTCCTTTTGTCTCCAGTGTGAATCATGATGAATCATCTAAGCTAGTTGTTTAGTTGCTATAAAAATAAAATTGCAAATACAAGAAAGTGACTCAGGAGCATGTGCACTCTTGATCAGAGAATTGCACTGTTGAATTTCATTGCGCTTGCTAAATGTAACTGGATCCTACTCAGAAACAAGTTACACCAAATAGATATTTATTTTTACAGACATTGAATACAATAGCCTTTCTCTGTGTAACTGATAGCTCTCATGAAAAGCACAGCTAGAGATTTAACATTTTTAAATTGTGTTTGTGCCCTTTGTTACGAATGTACTTGCCTGCAAGTACTTATAGGAAAGGGAGCACAGAAAAATCAGCATTTTAAGGCATGATGCTTGCTCACCATACATGTGAACATGTGTCTGCATGTAAGAGAGAAGGGAAATTGCTTCAGGTTTTGATTAGCTTGCAAATTCAGGATCAGCTATGGTGTCTGCTGTATTCACAAGGAGAATTTTTCATGCTCTGCAAAACAGGATGAGCAGACCAGGCTGTAGAAAATCTGAACAGGAAAGCTTTGTAGGAAGCACCCTAAAGGGGCAGAAACAAACCCACAGACATCCTCAGTGCAAAGGATATGTTGCCATCAGCTTCAAATTTTCTACCATGACTGCTATAGCCCAAGTAAACTAATCTGGTGCTGCTCCAAGTCTTTTTTCAAAGAAGTTATGTTAAAGAGGAATGTTGTGATATACAACTGTATGCAACACAGGAGTTTGGAGAAGAGCAGACTCCAGAGAGACTTTATTGTACTCTTTTAATATTTAAAGGGGGCTTTGTAAGGAAGTTTGGGACAAACCTTTGCAGTAGGGGCTGCTGAAATAGGACAAGGGGTAAGGGTTTTAAAGTCAAAGATTGGATTTGGACTAGGTGTAAGGAGGAAATTTTTTACAATGAGGACAGTGGAACACTGGGCTGCCCAGAGAGGTGGTGAAAGCCCCATCCTGGAAACATTCCAGGTCAGGTTGGATGAAGCTCTGAGCACCTTGATCTACTGGAAGATGTCCCTGCTTATTGCAGGGGAGTTGGACTAGATGACCTTTAAAAGGTCCTTTCCAACCCAAACTATTCTACAATTCTATGAAGGTATCAATGACTTTGTACAGAGCTGCTGACACACAGCCTGCTAATACAGAATAGATACTCACTGCTTCCCTTCAGTACCAAAGGTTTGTCCATGGAAAATGCATTTCCCCCCCCCCCCTTTTTTTTTTAAAGGCTGAAGAAAGGTACTAATACATAATAATAACCTTGAATGGATACTGAAGAGAAGATGCCAGTATCTCATGACAAAGGAGATATTTCTGTCATACATACAGATTTGTTGCATTTTTCACCTCTGTTGCAGTCGAAAATAACTGGTGGGAACAGTAAAGATAGAAACTTTCTGAACATTACAGGCAGGTGGAGCGAGTAACTCTGAAAAGCACCCAAAATGATCAGGGAAATACAGTCAAGCAGGTAAAATGATGCCAATCTGAAGAGTAGCAGATAGCTGTAGGCAATGAGCATGCAGCCATCAAGTAAATGAGAGAGATATGTTTCTGTATTGATTTTTCTAAAGACAGAGAGTTTAGCCTGCTGTTTTGAAATGTATGGCTAGAGACAGGGCTGTGGAAAGTCACGCAGACATTCCTGGAAATGGCTTATCATAAACCAGATTATTTTAAACTTCTGCTAGTGCTGCCTACTATTATCACCCCAAGTAGTTCAGCTGCTGTAACATCTGTAAAGCATCCATTCTGGGGAGAAGAAAGGACCTAACTGATGGGAAGCCACACACAGCTGACACTGCGTCAGCCAAAGAGCTTTAAATCACAGCTCTTGCACTTCTGGAAAACCAGAAAATCTCATCCAGCCTTAATTTGTCTTCATAAGCTCTCCCTCTCAGCCAGTGCCTATCAGAGATGGCTACAGTTTGCTCCAGCAGGCTGTGCTGACAGCCACAAGTGGGGATCTCAGCTCTCCTGCCTGGTGCTGCTCAGCCACAATTCAGGTTGGGGCACAGACACTGATTTGGAAAGGTTTGCATGAGCTGTGACTGGCAATAATAAATGACATCAACTTCTACAGCAGCCAAGCCAGGGACACCATCAAACTGGCTGCCTTTATTTTTTATTTTGTACTTTTGGTGGCTGAAGTTGTTATTGCTGAGACAGTTAGGTGCAAAGGTATAGAAATGCTTTTAATCCTAATGAGACACTTGAGAATCTCCATCATCAACCCCTGAAACTTGCTGTAACATACACTAGATTTTAAATACAGGCTACAAGGAGCACAGTGCTAAAAGCTTGCAGCAGAAAATATAAATATGTTCTGAATAAAAATGCTTGTATACATACAAAATACTTACATACAAATGACTCTACATTTTTACTTGCATATACATACAATGAGCTTCTACAGGAGTGCTTAAAAGCACCACTTGTATCATTCACACAGGAGATTTGACATCTTGTCTGCACTCTACCTCAAAAGATAAATTGGATTTTCATAGGACACAAGGCCTAGCAAGACATTCATGCATTTGATTCAAGTTGCAATGGATCTTGATTTAAAATGTGTGGAAGGCAAAATACCACACAAGTGCAAGGTGTAGATAATGAGAATATTCCAAGCAGTCACCTATTTATAAATTTGTCCAAAATTTCACATCTGTGAATAGACAGGCAACAGCCTGACTAGCCCTGGGGACCTGGATTTCAGTCTTGGAACCCCCATCTCCTATCATTTATGACCACAAGGTTCCTGTTAAACATCAGAACATCAGCAGATGCACAAAAAGAAAGCTCTCCAGCCTCAAGCCTTCCTTTGAGATAAACCCAAAAGCAGTGGCTTTTTTCCAAGAGTTCTGGTGTGTGCAAGGGGAGAGAACACATGTTCCTTAACAGCCTCTTCCCCATCGTTCTGAGGAACAGGCCAGCAGCCATATGAGCACGATGTGGATGACATAACTTGCCATCCAGACTATCCTGGATGTAAGAAATGCAGAGCTAATAGTAGAGACACCCAGCACATGACACAGTTAGACCACATGCCACACCTTCAGAAAGATAAATAAATGCAGTATTAACAAGTATAAAGGTACACACAACTTTTTGTGAGTACAGCCAGGAGACTGCAAAACAGTGAGTCAAGTATTTACACAAAATTTAACTTCAGGCATGTGAGAAAGTCCAACAGGCAATAAAATGTGTGTTCAAGGAATTGGCTGAACCAGATCCCAGAGGCACAAAATTAAGCCTAATGAACAAATCTTTTAGCATGTCATGCAGATTTACCTTCACCTTTTCTCCATTTACAGCTTGCATTGAGTTGGAAAAGAAAACAGCTTACTAAGGCATTCCAACTTTGAACTGGAAAGTTTGAACAACATAAAATCTTTTGAAGAATGAAAAAACCCATGAGCCATGGAAAAAAGTAGAAATTCTCATTTAAGTAGCTGAAAAAGGACCATTGTCTTAATGTTTTCCAAAATGAAAATAAACTGTTCTTTTATACAAGTCAGAGACAGACGAGACATGAAAGCCACAAGAAAAATCATTAAACAAAACTCCAAAGTGAACAGCTGGGAGAAAATTTATCCTGCTGGCCCTACAGCCTAGGAAATAATTTTCTCTCCCCTGAAGTGGAGGAGATAAATGATCTAACTGAAGTTAGAGGAAAAAAGTCACTTTAAATCAACGTTTCCCGTTACTCAAAATAAAGGAAAAAGGAAGAACAATAGAAGACATCTCATGTTCAGTTGAAGGAATACCAGCTGAGCCACACTTTTCATTTGATGATCATCCCCTGCTGTGTTTAGGCTGAACTAAACCAATGTTTATGTGGCACAACAGAGCTAAAATGACTTGTCTTTTTAGATGCTCACTGATTCCAGACCAATACTTGCCTACTGACTCCCACGTCTTCACAATGATGGATGGCAAAGATTAAAGAGAAGGAATCATACTTCTGTGAGCATGTGTTACACAAAAGTGGTGCTTTATAGTGTAGGGAGGGAATGAAATGCAGGGGCAGCACCTCAAGATTGCAGTAAGTCTTTACATTTGAGATACGATCTCACAATCTGCTGAAGGATATGTGGAGTTTGGGTGTGATTTTATAGAACTTCTCCACTTAACAGATCAACTTGAGATTTCTATAAACCCATAAACAGAAATATTTTTCAAAGCTCTTAGGACACTACAGGTAATCTGTATTGTTGAATTGACAAAGTAACATCAGAAGAAATATAAAAACTTTATGGCTTTGTTTAGCAACACAACGTGATTTTATTCAGCATTATAGAATGACCCTCTTTAACTAGTAAAATCACTGGCTATTATTCAAGCATTGAAAATACGTATCAGGGATTAGATGATCCTTTTTTTTCCCCTGTATTAATGGACAATGATACTCCTCAAATGACAATTACCTTTCAGACTGTTCTGCACTTCTAACGCGATGTCGAGGGCATTGAACGGCAAAACTGGATCAGTGGCAATTTGCAAAGTCACTTGTCCTGTTAGCTGAAAAATACAAAAAAACCCAAAAACCAGTCAAACCATTTCCAGCAGATTGAATATCCAGCACTTCTTTTGGAATGGCACATGCTGTCGTTACCTTGGATTTTCAGGGAGATGTGATTAAAACCCCATAAGCACATATTTATGAAAACAAACATGACCAGGGCCATTGCCTTTCTATACAACTTTAGAAAATGTTCAGAGATGCAATTTATGCAATGCAATTTATGACCACACACAAGAATTCTCCTGCAGCATGCTAGGAGTCTCTGAAGGACTTTTATTTTGCTTTGCTTTCAAATACAATACCTCAATTTTCTAAACACAGGAATGAAGTTTACAGTTTTACTTAGTTCTCTGGTCTTAGCTATCGGATTTTGAGAGTTTTCACAACTGAAATGAAGAATCACAGGCATTAATGATCAGAAGATCAAGCCTAGGGCTAAATGCAAGCTGACCTGAAAACCCAGTGCCTTTTGAAGTGTTATGTGACAACTCGATGCACGCAGATGTACAACTTCCAGGCTGGACAGAAAACACTGCTTTCCCTCAGTAACTCAGAGAAAGAAATTCCCAAAAGAGAACTCTCAGTCCACTCCAGACTAGCTGTCAGCACCTGTCACAAAAACTCAGTGGCATGAATGCTTCTTTTTGAACAGTTCACAGATAAGGCAGGGACTGAGTGGCCTGAGAGCTTTTTTTCTGCTTACAGAAGGTCAGTTCTGCAGCTCGAGGCTTAGACATGCTACAGGGGCTGTGTACAGAAATATAGCTTTCTGCTGAACTACACCTAGCTGTGATTAAACAGAGGATTTCAGTCTCCAGGCTGCCAAGTCCATCACTGTTCATGGGAGCTGTAAAAACACACTGACAAAAACATGCAAGAAACTTTCATTCATCTTCTTCATATCTTGATATTGCAAAAAGGGGAGAAAAAATACCTGTAAGGCTGTGCTCTGAAATGGAATGATGGCTGCAGGTGATGGTGACCGTGTTGATAAAAATGTGGACTGAATAGAATCGGATTGTACAATTCTTCCCAAGGTGTTGGGGGAGCAAGAATAATATCTATCCTTCAAAAGCAATATGATAGATTCTGTGCCAAAAGTAGCATTTTAATTTTACAACAGGAAGTAGTGGGAAAAGACAACAAGCCTTAGTAATATTAAAAACAATAGTACAGCAATTGGAAAGGAAAACCATCTCCCAGGGAAGTGGATGAAAGCAGGGTAATATCAGAAATACAAGTCTCCTGGAGAAAGATTAATAGAACCCCAGATCATTTCTCAGAAAGCACTGAAGAAATGACCTGGCCACAGACTGGTTTGGGTACAGAGACTGAGGGAATGTTGTGTATCAGACTGCAGCCTCCATCTGAGCACAGATGTGCTGTGAGGCTATTGAGATTTACCTCTACAGAAAACAGTATCACAGGAGGCATGAAGACAAAAAAAACCCCTTCCACATATACAGAGAGAAAATATAGGGAGGAACAATGTTATGTCAGGCCATTATCAGGAAAAAGAACTAAAAGTGAGCCTAAAGACGAAAAATACAGTGTCTGGCTGGACATCTGTGTCAAAATATTACACAGTAAACTCTCATGAAGAAACTTTCCCAAACGTTCCAGCTGCAGGGGCCATCAGTGCTCAAAGGCCATTCTATTTTCTATCAGTGATTATGCACAAAAAGTGTCTGGGATGGAAAGCATTTAAAAACATTGGTCTTAGAGAATTCAGAGAGGTACTACAGAAATACAAAAAAAATGAAACTGTTAGGGCAAACTGAAACAAGACTGTACCCAAATCAGGCCCACATAATCCAGCCATAAGTGACCCTAAAAAGTCTGGTTCTAAATATCCAAATGCCACACAAAATCCTTCCATGTCCTGCACAGAACTCTTTCCAGATACAGCTGCCCAGAACATGAGCACTAACATCCTAATAAGAAGTAGTAATTTACATGAAACCCAAACCCACTGAACCCCAAACAGAGTTTTATCACACAAAACACTTGAATTCTTCCTTGACATCCCATTTCTGAAAAAAGTTTCACTAAAAGGTAATGCAAATACAAATTCATAGGTATTTTAGGAAGGGACATCAACAGTTATACATTGTTGCTGATACTTTACAATCTGTTACCACAATGTTTAAGAACACAAAAGCAAGAAAATAATGCTTCTTTTCTGAAGCAGGAAAGTAGCATTTAAAGAGGACAATACCCTAGTAAGCAACTTTCCCTTTTATCATTATCTCCTGCAGAATCTGGCTTCATTTTTATAAGTTCTTGCCTTATTTCTACATCTCCAAAGAAATTTTAGTTCGCTTTTGACTACAGAAGACCAAATCTGTTTTCTTTTTCCGATTTAAATAAAGTGATACCATCCAAATCTTATGAGTGACTGAAGCCCTTTTGGAGATTTGACAGAGTCTGTGTCCAGCACTGCAGACATCTGTGAGTTAGCAAACAGGTAGCTGTGGTGTTTATTAAATCACGTCCTTCATGGGCTAATCTGGAGGAAATCAATCATGTAAAGGAAAGCTCATAGCATTGATTTGAACAGAGCAAGTAATAATGCTGCAGAGGCATATATCAAACCCATATAAAGCATCAAGACAGAAAAGGCTACTGATTTCTTATTTATAGTCTTATTTTTGGGTATACCATTCCCCCGAGTGTAACACTGAATATACATGGAAAATAAAGACAAGCTGCTGCCCCCTTTTCCCAGGTGAAAAATGGATCAGTCTGACTACTGAATTATTAAATGCAAGAATAATTTAGCGAAGAGTAAAGACAACAATTTTCTCATGAAGTGAAAAGCTAAAGCAGCGTAATTGATTCTATTCCCATACTGAAGCAGTTAAACATTAATGAAAACTTCTCAAATAGCATTTACACATAATACACATACAATACACACAATAATTGATGTAACATTTACACAATCACCGAGTCTAAGAAAAGATCTTAGAGTTCAAATGCTAATTCATCCCATAACGATTTTCTTATTTTGAAAAAAAAAGAAAAAAAAAAAGAAAAAAAAAGGAAAAAAAAGACTAACACTCCCTCTGCACTTGGCTGTGCGAAAGGTATCCTTCAGTGAATGAAAATGTATTTGGTGAACTTCCAATTATGTTAAAAATAAGTTTTAATATAAAATATGACAATAATTGTAGAGTTATCCTGTATTTCTTCTCTGTGAGGGTGGAGAGGCTCTGGCACAGGTTGCCCAGAGAAGCTGTGGCTGCCCCTGGATCCCTGGAAGTGTCCAAGGCCAGGCTGGACAGGGCTTGGAGAAACCTGGGATAGTGGAAAGTGTCCCTGCCCATGGCAGGGGATGGAAAAAAATGAGCTTCAAGGTCCCTGCCAACTCAAAGCATTCTATGATTCTGAGCATACTGGAAAATAAATGTATTTAAAATAGGTTTATACCGAAGTAAATTTATTTCAAGGTATTTTACCTTGCAGCATAAAGATCTCTGTAGGAAGGAAACAACTGCTGTCCCTGCCTTTACCTCTCTAGCACTGTGCAGAACCCAAAAGGTAAAAAGAAAAACCACAAAAGATGGTGGTGAAGATGATTCAGTATCATGTGGCACTTCCTAAATGAAGCTGTAGGTTCTTCTCTCTTCCAAAGTTTTACAGACCGTTCAGGAACTATGTATTCTTGCAATTCTACACAACTTATGAGCCTAATTGGCCTATAAAAGCCAGTTTTCAGGAACTTCAGGTGGATCCTCAACACTCTCTAAAGGACTATGACCAAAAAATAATACCTGATTAAAAACACAATATGTTCCTCTACATAAATTATAAATATACTTTACCATTGTAGCTGTTTTACAACGCAAATAAGGAAAAGAAATAAAGTGGAGCTGGGAAGATTCATCAGGGATTTTTCTTCTTGGTTTTTTTGGATATGTCACACCTATTTTTTCCGTGAGCTAAACTCAGTTTTCAAGACAACTTCCTTCCTCAAAGACCCAAGCTGCCTACCAGCAACACAGAGCACCTCTGCTGCCATACAATTTTTTTTTTTTTTAAAATATGAATAGTTTAATCCAGGCTAGATAAATGTGAAAGGCTCCACACAGCCTCTCTCACACAGATTCAGTTTTGCTTTGGGAGAACACTGTGACTGAGCCTGCCTTGCAGGGACAGCCTCAAGTGCTGCCTGGTTTGACTGACAAGGCAGGCAACCCAACCTCCAGAGCAGGAGGAGCTTGCAAGAGGAATAAAGTGAAAACATACTTAGTGGATATGAAGATATGAAAATATTATGTGTGAGAGAGATCAATCTGCTAGAACAAACATCAGCATGCAATGTGCAGGCAGTTCCTTTAACACAGAGCTTTACACGCCAGGCTTGGGCTTGTTGGGTGTTTTTTTTGTTTCGTGAAATTTGAAACTGTGCCATACCCAGCCTGTGCTATGCAAACCTCAGTGGGTGGAAGTGCGGAGCCTTTAGGACATTTTTAGTTACATTAGGAGTGTTAAAATCTAAACAGACATCTCAGATCTCTTCATATGCCAAGTTACAAACAGCATAACTTAAAAAATCAGGTAAACTGCCATGTTTACCCTTCTGTAAACACTGTCTTCAGCAGTGCCATTCTCCAATTTTACCTGCTGGAAAGAATTAGGCTCAGCTACTTGAAACCTGAGTTGTGCAGCAGCAACTCCTTTTTATTTCAAGCCCTGTATTCCTGCTTTTTTTTAATATTTAAATTTTATGCATGTTAACAACACTTCACTGACATCTGTGCACTCCCAGAGAAAACCAGCACACACATGGCAGCTAATCCACCACAACCATGACAGAACATGTGAGAAAAGAGGGAATGCAATGTGGCAGTGTAGATTCCCAATTTCAGACTCAACATCCCTCTGTCCCTCAGACTGCCTACTACAGACCAAGCAATCCGTGGGACTGAGCAGCTCTGAGCCTCAACCTCCTTTGGTATCAGCAGTGTTTTATCAAAACACGTTTGCTCTCACACCTCTCCCTTCACACATTACCCCTGGGGTTATGGATAGGAAAGAGCATAGCAAGATTCTGTGCTCTTTAGGGGATCAATACCAGTGTGTTGAAAATAACACTTTTTCCCACTTTTTCCTTGTAAAGGTGAGTGGAAAGGTTTAACTTTTGTGACTGGCTGTTGCACTGTCTAATCTCAGGTGTTCATCTTCTTTCCACTCCTACTGATGAGCAGAGTGACCTGCTGAGATCTTCTGACATTAAACCAATTATAAACAACAGCTTCAGCTTCCACACCCATGGAAATAAGGAATGAATATCTGCATATGTTAAGATCCCCTCTCAGAACCACAACATTAGCAATCTCGAATGGGAAAATAATCAGCCTTCCCCACCTTCTCCACCCTGCAAAATTAAAGAAATATTTTTATTAATACACGCAAATGTCATGAATATGCTTTCTTTTGGTTCCTCTCATCCTCCCAACTTCCTTAATGTTATCAGACTTTTTAAATTAAACATGAGAAATTGAGTCTATTTAAACTGAAATCTGTGATTCCCTGGCAATAACTATTTCAGCACCTAGTGTTACCAGATGAATGGCAGCAGTCATGATAAATTAATGAGCGTTTTTAATAGTGGGATCTCAATTTACTGTGGAAAAATCTCCTGCAGAATCAGTCCACACAGCAGTTTTTCTTATATTCATCACCTTCCAAGAAGGGTAGTTGATTCACACAAGAAAATTCTGAGGCAGGAACATAAGAAAACAATCAGTTCTTTGAGCCTCTATCTTTCTGAAAACCACATTTCCATGATTAGACAAAGAAATAGAAATCTGGCCATAAACATGTTAGTTTTGCATTAAAGCTGTCAAACTTCAAAAATTCAAATTTCTTAAATATTCAGCAGTACCATATGTGGGATTTTTTTGTTTTTCCTCACTGCAATCTACCTTGGCACCAGGGCATGTATTCACAGCACAGATCAAATGGTATTTTGGGGTAGCAGACACTTAGTGGAACACACTGTGTTTTAGGACAGCAGAGGGCTCTCTGAGAAAGCAGTATGGTGAGTCTGTGCTACAGCAGGTGAACCAGAGCACAGCAATTTGTAAGAAATACCTATTTCTGACCAAGGAAAATGTGAGGTCTTGCAAATATTAAGTACTTTATTTCAACAGTCCCCTCTATAATTTAATATTGTTTTATTTACACTTAGCACAGAAAATACTGGTTAGGAAATAAAAGTGATGGTGAATGAAACATGGATTCTCCCTCTCTTCAGGTATCCTGTGCCCAGCAAACAGCCCTTAACTGTTTGTATTAGGGTGGCACACAGCACTAGGCAGCCCAAAAATTACACATTAAGATAATCCAGAATTATGGTAGCTTGGGGTAACTGGAATACAGACCTCCATTTACATGATCACACACTATATTTTCTCTATGACTCATGATGACGTTCTGAGGCACTGAGAAATTAAGGTAAAAATATTCTCTTCAGTGATTAATTTGCTTAAAATCTAATATGTTGGCCAATTTAGTAATATACAGCATTTCGAGTAGTGAAAGTACAGTTTGTATAGATTTCATTCACAGCTGGGAGTTATTCATCCCACTACTTTCAGTCTCTTGCACAAAAAAGAAACTCATACTTATCTCTGCTTTGCTTTTTGTGTACACACAGAAATTACTACTTTTCAGATTACATGTATAAGTTTATGGGGATATATATTTTTTGTGTATCCAAATGCATTTATGTGAATATATTATTCACATATATATAGAAATATATATTTCTAACATGATGGTGTTATTTATGGGGTTGCCCTGTGCAGGGCCAGGAGCTGGACTTTGTTGATCCTTGCAGGTCCCTTCCAACTCAGGATTTGATATGATTCTATTAAAAATGTATTTTTTAAATTGCATTAATTTATAGTGAGCAATGATTCCCCATACCCTGGGTTATAACTCCTTGATATTATCCAGATTTTCTCTCCACTCCTACCTCCCCTCCCCATCCTGCTGCTCCTCACAGCCAGCCTGGCCCATGTCTGGCACTTCTCAAGCTCTTGTTCCCGCAGGGGCAGAGGAGGATGATTAACTCACTTCCAAGATAATGGCTTTATTGAGTTAGGCTTGGCACTGTGTCCATGAACCTGTGCTCAGCCCAGCTGGTTTGGAACTGAGGCAGAGCCACGTTCTGGCTGCTCAGAACACCCAGGGTTAAAGCTTACACAGCGAGCCATGAAGTCAACTTTGAGCACATAACTGTAAGTAACAAAACACTTGAGGTGATTTTCTAATAATGCATTTCATATTTATGCATGTCAAAATTCCAGTGGTACTTATGTGCAAAGATTATGTTGAATTAACTTTCAGAAGGGCCACTAGATTAAAATCTCTTATAAAAAAAAGACTTAGTCAGACTTTTCCCCAGCACGTGTGTTATGAGCATGCAAAAGGATGAAACACAATGGTCTTCTGCATCTCCTGAGCTCTGGGTCAGGAGGCCACACCATGACAATATAAATCTTTACATCATTACAAACCCTCATGCTGGATTTCTCACAGAGAATTTTAAAATTTTGCTCTGGTGTTAGTTTTTTTTTAGCTCCCACTTTAAAGCCAGGTTGCTCTGGTTACCAGCTGTGGACTTTGAGGGTGACAAATACTGAAAAGTTTGCTTTCAAGCAGAATGATTTGCATACAGCATTCCCATAAACCCAGAAACCATCACTGCACAGGAAATGACCTCTTAAATGCTTTCATTCATCCTCTTCAGGTATGGCAGAGGAGAGGGAGGCAGTGCTAGATGCTTTTTAAAGAAGCAATGTGAGCTGCCTAGAGCTGGCTACAGGCAATCCCGAGGAAACAGATTTAGCCATTGTTCTGCTACAAAGAGAAATAGATAATGAAATAGGAAGCAAAATTTATCTCCATATAGCAGAGTGAAAGATCTCTAATGACAGAGACCATGTGCAGAAATTGCATCTTGGACAGATGTTAACTACCTTAAACCAAGACTACATAGCTGGCTTTTCTTTATTTGTGTAATGCAGACATTTGCAGGGTAAAACATGCAGCTGGCTATCAGTGCACACAATGAAGCACAAAAAATGTGTTTTTTTCTTGTTACAAAGGGAAGTTTGAAGTAAAGAAAGTAAGAAGACAAGAGGCATCAGTGCAGATCCCTGTGGATTTGTATGAAAACACCAGCCAGGCTGTGATTAAGAGCCTGGACACCATGATCTTCCATGCTACCCATGGCTTTCCCTGTGTTTGCTCCCAGTTAATGAGTGCCATTCCCTTTCCCTGCCTTATGTGGGTGTTTAGGACGTCCATCAGGATGTTAGCACAACCAGCCCTCCTCACTCCCAGGCTAATCAAAGCCCAAGATGATGGGACTCCAGAAGATAATTGATAATTCTGTTAACAGTTGCCAGACAGTTGGCTGGGCTCTGCCTTCCAAGGCAGACAGTAATGACTTACAGATAAAAAAAAGCAGCAGTGCAAGCCTGCATTTAATCACCCAGGTTCACAGGCACTCCACAGAAAGAGATCAGCCCAGGAAACAGTATGTTGCCCTACAGCCCTAATTAATCAAAGCATCTCCTCACATACTTCAAGACACATGCATGAACCAAGCGTCTCCCTAGACTGGAAACAATCCCAGGATCATACATTCAAGGACATCCAAGAACTTCCCAAGTTTCTATTTGATCTGTAAAGCCAGTTCTTCCAGTGAATCTACAGGACTCTGTCTGAAACTTGTGGCATTGTTAAAAACTAGATAATAGTCATCAGAGGAGTGCAACAATAAAGAAATCTGCAATAGGAAGCTTCAACCACAGCTTTCAGTTTAGACCTTGATATCATCTTTTTAATCACTCTCCTTTTACAGAAATGGATTTGATTTAATTGAACTCCGAAAAAAAAGTCTCTAATCATACTTCATCAGCATGCAATTATTATTCAAGGGAAACCATATGTACTATTAAGCACTCTTAATTAAAATAATGCATATAATCTGCTTCAGTACTGAACAGTCATTCTCCTTGACGTTCATTATTATTTTTCTTCCATTATTGTGACAATACTTTTTTTTCACACTTTTCCTCATCTAGCTCCATTTCATTTATACACTTTTTCAACATTAATGATCATGACATCAGGACACTGAGATGCATTAATACACCACCACCCTTAAATTTCGCATTGCATGACCTTCAAAATGAGTCAGACCTGACTATGGAGATTGTGAGATGAGGATGAGTAAATGCTATTAGAGACACCTCAAACTATATTCTGTTTAGCCCAAATTTTATTTGCAATTATGTCTTCTAAGTGGTCATGCTGAAAGAAGAATATATGCTAGGCAGCAGCGAGTCCTTAGACAGAATTTAGGGAGAACCAGGGACAATGAAAGAAAGAAATTGAATTTAAGAATTGAAACACCTGAAGAAAATTATCCATGATGGGTTGAGGAAATAGTTCCTTGAGGAACTTGTCTAACTTGGACAGTCAATTCAGCATACTCAGCAGAATAAGCATTATGAAAAGATTCATGACATTACATATTAAAGTCTCCCTATCCTCTCAAACTCAGAAAACTTGAGCTATTTAATGGTAATACAGAGAAAATATTGCTCTTTTCTCTCTTGCCACCTCTTGATGCGAAGGTACAACAAATTTCCCCACTTAGGTCACTCTAATCAGTCAGGATTAGAGCATTGACAGTTCATTAAACACGACAGACTGGCCCTGGGGGAGAGACACCAGTGAAGCACAGTGCTGAGATCCAGGGGAAGCTGAAAATGCATTGTTCTGTAGCACAGAGCTCCTAGAAATAGCCATCAACACTAAAAGGCACATTTGGCCTCAGGGAGAATTCACTGGGGTTACCCCAGACACCAATCTATGCTGCAACACTCACAAAGAGACTCAATCTCCCTGTTAGGCAATTACTTCAACTAGGGTTAGATTCTGCTCTTGGAGATGCTTGCATAGTATTTACCGAGCCAGAAAAGTGTTTAAGCTTCTCACTGAAGAATCAGAATTCAAAGGCAGAATTTATGTGAATTTTTTCACACTATTTTTCATATCAGAACATTTAATCTTCAATGTAACTAAAATAAGAAGTAGTCAGTTGACTTACAATAGTAATTTGAAATTTAAATCTCAGAAGGAGACCTGTAATTAAACAGCATAACTTTGCAAATAAAGGTGGGGTGAGGTTGGTTGTTTTATTTCAAAAACAAAACATTAATTAAAGATGAATATGTTTGGGCCTGAGCAACCTCCCCTCAGGCTTGGGGAAAATGCCAAGTCTGACAAACTCTTTGAGTCTTAGGAAATCCCAGGTCAGTTTGATGAACCTACTGAAGTATTTTATAATTAGCTGGCATGCTCCTGAGGCTGCCATTTTACCTGAAAAAGAAACTCCCTCATCTTTCTAACTTGTCCCTGGAAAACATTGAATAAAGATCTAATAAATAATCTTTCTCATTGCAGAATATTTATATAAAAAAGAGAAAGAAAACTCAGATCATAGAATGACCCTTGAAATTCATAAGGAACCCTAGCAATAAAGCTCAAAGTATCTGAAGGTAAAATCGAGATTTATTAGCACATCTGGGTCTGTGATCATACACCTGTTACTGAAATCATTAAATTATGATGGCCATTTCATTCCATTGTGGGTTCTGTATGAAAAAGACAAAGGCAGTCTGATCTGATTGAAACAGCAAATATTACACAGAGAAGCACATTTTAGAAGAATATAATCTTACAATACTGCAGGAAATGTTCCCACTTGCTATTCCAAATGTAAGGACAACAAGGGTGAAGATCTGATCACCTGATCATCTGTTTTCATCTGAAAGATGAAAAGGAAGAAGTTGAAGAGTCTGGAGAGTGGAAGGAGTGGGGTTTGAAAAAAGGTGAACAAAACTATTTAGGAAATAAACCCCAATTTTGGAATTGCTGCACAGGATCAACAGGAGCCTGGGCAATGTCTGAAAGATTAAAAGGACAGCTGAGGAACATCATTTTGACAACAACACTCTAGATGGATTACAGGAAGAAAAAAGACTTGCAAGGCAAATATGTCAAGACAAGACAATCACAACACAGGCAAACAGTTTGATCATGAGGCCAGGGAGAAAATGATGGAATTAAAAAAATTCCATGGAATGAAAATGTATCAGAGTCCTAAAATGTCTTTCAGCATACTGCAATCAGTGTGCACTCAGCAGAATTCCCCCATATTCTGTAAAATTTCAAATAAATTGTCCCCCAAAATGAAAAAGTACTGCAGAATTTGGCACTGACCCACAGTGAACACATAAATTAGTGGGAGTGCTGACTGCACCCAAAATGATGCATGCATGCACGTGTTGCAGTGCACTTCAATTCACAGACCAGAGAAAAACTCATCTCAGAACTCTCCCATATGTTAAAATTGAAGACAGATGCAATTACAGATAAAATTAATTTTCATACTTAAAAATACATTAAGACTTTCTAGACTCTGAGAATTCCCCCTCCCCCAGACAGTAGAAAGGCAGTGTGTATGGGCATTTGACGTACTCTGAATAGCTTTAAACTCAATAAAAATAATCCTCAAAAGAAGTTTGCTATCAGAGCGAAATTTCTAGAAGTTATTGCACTATGTCTACATCTTACATCAAAACCACAAAGCACATTTTAAAGTTTTTCACTTATATTTTTCAGAGACACTAAAAAGCCCTCTAGGAACTGTTTTGATTTTTTGGGTACAGGACAATGCTGTAACAACTTCTTCTTCAATTTATTCATCCAAGCCTCATCTAATAGTAACTATATGGGGCATTTTGGAGTGAGGAATTGATCAGAATGCATATTTGACACTGGATGTAAAGAATAAAAATTAAAATATAGTTTTCACTTATAGCAAAATCTTAGAAAATGACAGATTTTAGAATTCACTCATTAGGCGAAATGAGCAGGCAACAAGTAACAAACTCCGCGTTTCTTAATACCATTTAAACTCCTTATCAATACTGACCTCTCAAAATATTTGAAACAGGAAAACTGGAAAGCTTGCGGATTTTAAGCACTGCCAGTTGTGTCCTGCTGAGAGTCACAGCCAGCAGGGTTGTCCCAAGGGAGTCTGCAGGCATCACTGTGTCTGTCCATTCTCAAATATTTAAATTTTCCGTTCTGAGAACAGCAGGCTCTAGGCACAATATTACATTAAACCACTATATTATGCTGATTTATTAATATTTATTTTGCCTTCAGTCCTCCAGCAGTTGTCTGCACAAAACCCCCATGCCCCTGAGACAGAGGTTAAACCTGACTGAAGACAGAGAGTTAATTGCCTTTTCTGCTTACTCTGCTCAAGTAACAACTGACATTTGCAAAAGAGGGGATCAAGGGGGACACCAGGACCATCTAAGCTGAGGGTTTTATTTGTGCAGAATATCACATTAAAATAGCCCAGTAGCTATTAGTGATTATTAATCTTCATTTACAATAATAGCCATATTTAACAAAAAATGAATAGGCTACGCTGCAAGTCATGAAAAAGCCTTTTTAATTGTTAGCCCTGCTTGTCTAAAGAAGCCTTCACCCTATTCATTCAGTTATCATTCTGTAGCTTATAATTAAAGTGCTAATGTATATCAGAATTCTTTGATCTCAAAATAAAGGGTTCTTTTGCCAAAGAAATTAAGAACACTGTAGTTACAGGAAATTCAAGTTTCCAAGTCAAAATTAAAAGAAACAACCAAAAGTGATGTAATTAAGGAAAAACTACTTCCATTGAACAAGAGAAGGAAAAAACTTTGTGAGAAGTCATTCTGGATTGTGGAACAGTTCATCAAATAAAGCAGCACAAGAATTCTCTTTGTAGTTAAATACAGCCTAGGAAGAAAGGTGGTAAGTATATTGTACCAGCACGAATGGGGTAAATGACCCCAAAGTTCTTTATTTCAATCTAATGAGCAGAGATAATTCATATATCCTGAAATCTAACTTCAATTAGCATGAGTTACTGTAATGGTTCACAGTATCTCATCCATGGTATTTTATTTTCATCCTGAATTCATATTCGAGGGGAAAGACAGCAGCATGTCACAAAGTCTGTCTAGACTAATGCAAATAAAAAAGACCTATGGGTAGTCATCTGCACTACATACAAGCATTATTTTAAACACTGAAAGGTAGCAGAACTCTTAACACAGCCTTGTCTCTTGTGTCTTACTGTTCAGGGTGACCAAAACTTGACTTGAAAAAGAACCAAAAAAATCAAGAATTATTCTTGGTTTTTAGTCTGCAAAAAAGAATCCTCTTGTATTGCTGGAGATGTTAACTGCAGTAGGTGTTTCCCCAGCCCAGGCTGGATGGCAGCTACTAAATAAAGCTGGAAACTAAAAGGGATGGAGTCAGCAAGACCCCACAGTGCTTATCTGCCAGTGCCACCAGTCCCTCTGGAAATGGACCTGAGCTTTGCAGTGACAGTTCCAAAGCAACTGCTGGCTCAGTGATGTGCATGGACACCAGGCAGCCCTGGCTCTCAGCTCTGATATCATCACCCCTTCCCTCACTACCTGCTTCTCAGGAAAAGGGATCTCACTTAACTCACAAGGGTTAAAAAAAAGAAGTCAGCAAAGCCTAATTACATCCCATTGCCATCAATCTCCATTCAGTTTCCACAAGTTTTGGATGAAGCTGTTCAATACATTTTCTAAACAACACAAACATATTTCTGTGGTTGTTTAGCAGTGTAAAGGATGTGTTTTGCATTTTTCTCTTCATTACTTTCTTTGAATTAAAACCACTAAGCCGAGCAAGAAAAGCAACACAACCCAGTCTCAGTGGACAAAACCAACCAAACTGAAAGTGAGAAAGAGTTTCTTTCTCAACATTAGAAATCTTCCTGTTAAAACCACATGACTCAAGATCATCTCAAGCATTGCCTACATGGATTCTAAAAGCAAGATTTCTAGTTTTACTGCCTTTTGAGACACTTTGAAAGCTAAGATTATTGGAACAGACAGTAATTTTAAAGTTATTACTAGCTCATTCTCAATCACACTTCAATAATTTTATTACCTACCTAGTCATATAAGAATGGAAGCTGGAAAGTCCACTACAACTATGGAAATTATGATAAAAATACGCCAAGAAACCCAGTTATGGATCAGAGGAGACTGCAGGATTTTATATAGTATACATAACTCCCCAATGCTTGGTTCTGTTATTCAGAAAATACAGGAAAATCATACATCCAAAAATTAAAATTGCTAAATTAAATTGCTAATGAGTTGCTTAGCTTAAGTTCAAGTAGTTCTGAAATGCTCAGGCAAAAATTGAGGAGAATGAATGGTCACTATATTATTTTCTTCTAATTAAGTAATATTTCAATAAATTAACAAGGACTCAAAGTCAGGTTAGAAAAGAAATTTCCTTGTCTAAGTACTAAGCATTGGTTGGTTTCCCTCCAAAAAGGTTGTATTGCTTCACATGTTCAAATAAAACTCAAAAGTTGGTAGAAATAGTTAGCTTAATAACAAGGACATATTTTCTATAGTTTCTATGAAAATTTAGGGAACTGTCCAAGCTGAAAATAGAAATTTTAAAAAAGTTTTGTTTTCAACTCTCATAACCTTTGGAAATTCACTGTTTTCTTCGCCTCCTCATGAAAGTGACAAGCGTCAACCTGTAAATCAAATGACTGTATTTCTTTCTGTTTACTTCCCAGTTTTTCATGACTGCTTCCATATTTCTCTGTGAGTGACACACAACACCTGTGTTCTGATGGAGAAGAAGTTGAGCTCTAAAGCAGAGTGCTTCTCAGGTTAAAACTCTGCCAACAGCCTCCAACAGAAATACACAGAGCACCTGAAAAAGACTGTGGACAGACATATCCCAAATTAAAAAAAAAAAACCAAAAAACCCAAAAGTAAGCTTACACCTTAAACTCTTCATACAGAAATGAAATTTACACCTTAACATGTTTACAAGGAAATTAAATTAAAACAATCTTTCACAGAAGGGCTACTCTGGAGGAGGGTTCTCTATGTGTTATGTCCCTTTGAAGCTGCTGTTTAAAAATTCAGGTGAGAGACTATTTGAGGTTCTGGAATCTAACTTGCAAGTAATGTACTGAAGAAAAGCATGATTATGCAAAGTATTATATATTTCACTGCTCTGTTTGAAAGCAATTTACACACCTTTAGCTGGTTACACAAGACAATATGAAAGTAGGAAGAAATAAAGGGGAATAAGAATATGGAAAATGCTTATTTTAGCATTTTTAGCAGCTTCTTGAGAGCTCTGCTTACAAGGCACCCTTATGCCCAACCAAGGATCCCAACTCAGGGACGGCCAATGGAGATGTTTGTGGTGTCCCAGAACACTGACAGCCAGTATGAGATGCTGTAGGTGAGAAAATAAGAAAGACAGACAGTACAACCAGGTTGTAATACCTGCAGTGCTGTGTAGATTCCTCAAACATGAATTTGGAGGTTCAGTGTCCAGTGATAAGTACAGAGATTTCAGTCTAATTCACGTGTAAGAGGGAATTGCCTTTGCAGGTATGTTTAGGATGTGCATTCAGCAAATGATCACTGCCAAGGTTTATGGACTAATGCAGTATAGCAGTGAGGACTGTGATAGTGTTAATTTGGTCAATTATGTCCTTGCCTTACAAAGCACTAAAGCTCCAAGATGTTTCACTAAAATCCCCTTTTCTTAAATACGGTAAAAGGCACGAGGATATAAATAGCTATAAATAGCTTCAAACGAGATACTAGAAAGTCATGACAAGGAAAGAGTGGATTTTAAGGCAAAGAGGTAGTTTTTGTTGTTCCTACAGTATTCCCACAAGACCAGCTCTACTTCTATGATCTACATCAGTGAAGCAATTCAACCTGAAACGTACAAAACTTGAAGGTTTTTAATTAAATGAAACATATTTCAGCAGCATATGTCACAGCTTTTCTGAGTGACACACTAAGCATGTATTCATTCTCCACTGAATGCAAGTTTTTTAATTTCTTTTGTGCTCATAACTATCTCTAACTTAGGTATAAGTCTTAATAGCAACTGAGGCAAAGAGAGCACAAGCAGTAAATAGAATCATCCCACTTCCCACAGTGACACAGTGAAAACGAGAGAATGAAGAAAGAGACTACAAGCCTTTAAAGAATGTTTCCTGACAGCTTCTAAAAAAGAGCAAAAACCCAATACCTAACCAGCTGCAAGCCCACTAGATTTATTTAATAGTTTCTTACTGTGAAGCAAAATTATCCTTAACCCAGAACTAGGCTACTAGATAAAATATCTCTACAGAAGCAAGACAACTGAGAACCCAATTTAGTGAAAGAACACGAAATTCTTGCTATCATTTCAGCTTCTTTTTGTCACCTCCAAATGCTAGAACAGAATAAAAGTACATAGCCTGAACTATAAGCAGGAGAAACAACAAAAAAAATTGGAACACACTGATCAAACCCACTCATTTCCCTTTTTTTGTGTTCTTCACCGAGACTCTCACTTCCTTGATTTGGTTTCTGATCCAATTTTGAATATATTGGGAAACAGTTTTATGCCCTGTAATATGTTCTAAGGGCTTGCTATTTTAAAAACTTTGTATGAATTTGCAGGTATTGATTTCTGTTCTTCAAAGACCACCAGGAAAACTTACCAGCAATTTACTGTGCATAGAAATGGAAGATGAAAAGTAGATTATTAACACCAATGCATCACCTGTATCTGGACAGGCTGAATGCCAGAAAACCCCAAGCTGAATGCCTTTTGTGACACCTAGGCAATGAGAGACTGATGATTTAATAACTCTAACAGTATGATGAGATAAAAGAACTTGCTGTGGATATGGACACTGACTGTACCTGAGAATCTAAAGAGTTATTTTTATTTACTTCTGTTTAACTAAGAAAAACAAATGGCTCAAGAGTATCCTGGTCCTTCTCCAGCAAATACAGACTAATTAAAAAATGTGCCAGATGACAAGATTTGAAATGGAATTCTCCCACTAAAAATTCATCTTACCTGTTAACTACATATTGTAACTTGGAAAGAAATAAGCTCTCTAAGGTAGACTGTAATCAAATACATTGGAGAATTCATCTCATTCCACCCCCTGCTCTGTGCAGGGACATCTTCCACTATCCCAGGATGCTCCAAACTCCATCCAGCCTGGCCTTGGACATTCCAGGGATCCAGAGGCAGCCACAGCTTGTCTGGATAACCTGTGCCAGTGCCTCACCATCCTCACAGTAAAGAATTTCATCCTAATTTCCAATCCAAACCTAATCTCTCTCAGCTGTCACACTCTTGCTCTCTTCTTTGCTGCTGTGACTGTGTTTTGTGAGGTTGTTTACTTCTGACACTGCAGAGAAAAATGCAGTAATATTTCTGTATGGGGTTTCATCCTTTCAAATCTCCAGACGTAAGCAGGAGTGATCCAATTTTCAACAGAAAATCAGTGGAAGAGGAACCTTTCAAAGAAATATAGCAATATTCTTAGTGGGGTAAAGAACAACCATGTCAACGTTGCACTGTCAGTTTACTGTAACAAAGCAAAATGGGAAATTTTGAAAAGAAAATTTCCATAATTGCTGAGGATTTTTTAATTGAAACATAAAATACTTCCAGTTAAGGATGTTTCAAAGTTTCGAAGTAAGTGAAATTCCTAAATATCATTTATTTTTTTAAAATTTGCTACTTTACCAAAATCTACCTTGTATTTGGACTACTTCTTTTCCACATTTAGCTATTTTTATGTGGGTTTGATTGCTAAAGTAGTGCTGTTTGGAACAACAAATAACTTACTACTTTAGGACAATGCTCATTCTGAAATGAAGTGATATAAATGAAGCATTTAGAGCACAGAGTTTCAGAGATAGGCTGGTTTAGATAAGCTCTTGAAAAAATACCTATAGCATGCTTCATCTGGAAAAACAATTGTTACTTAGAAAACAATTAGAAGTAGCTCCATATTGCCAAATAATTGGTTCTCCCCTCTCCTGTGAGATTTTACTGTGGACAGAGATTTTCTTCCTGCAAGAGAAAGGGAGCACAAATGAAAGATTCCCAACCTCGTGTGGAAAAAGGAAAAGAAGAGATGAGACAGGAAAGTTTTGATTAACCCATTTCCTCAACATTCAGCATTCAGTCCACCACATTATGCAAAATATCTATTGAGTTACAAGCAAGTTTTTTTATTTTTGTATTTTTTTGGAAACCATGATACAATGTCATTACAGTTTTGGCACTTCAGCATAAAAAGGAATGTTTCATTCTCTTTGCCTCATTAGGATCTCATATGAGATCCTGTCAGCTGCAAGTTTGCACAGTTTATCTCGAGAAAAAAGGAAGAAAAAAGCTTAAATTTTCCCTTAGATATGTCAGTCAAAAGGAGTGCACTGGCTGGAACTCCAAGTTCAGAAGAATATAATTCATGTCAGTTGAGACAGAAGCTTTCTGTGGTCCCATTTTCTTCATCACTTTTAGAAAAGGTGGTGTTTATGTAAAAGCCCAACCTCGCCCTGCAATTACCCCAAAATCCAGCTGTGCTCTATAAAGGTGCTCAGTCAATGATTCCATCATGTATTTCTCATTATGTGCTCTTTGCCTAGCTGAGAAGTGCTTTCTCCAGGATCACAGTTTCACAAAAGATAAATAGTATTCAAATTTGAATTGGCCAGGGAGACCAGATATTCAATCTTAAAGCATTTCTTGGCTATGTGAAAATTATTAATTTCAAAATTCTCGTGATTTAACTCAGGATATTCTGCAGGGTGTGTTCATTTAAATTCCAATTTACTCCTTCCTTTCTAGTCATGTAGTAAAGACACACTCCTGTTTTTCATGTTCTTTCATGCAGCTCTGTTTTTATTGCATTTGCAATAGTTGCTAAATAGCTACTGAAGAAGCTCCTCACATCAGATCTTTGATTCCAACAGACATACCTGTCTTAATGTGCTCATATAATTTTACAATCTCTTATTTATTATCATGTTGCCTTTTTTTTATTACAATATAGCTGTTAGGAATGGCAACTGTTAATACTGCAGACTGTATGAATTATTAGTTTTTATGCCAAGATAAAAGGATTGATTGCTTTTTTCCCTCCTGAAGGAAGTTCCCATGAACCAGCTGAGGAGGAATCCAGAAATTTGCAGGAACTTTGCAGCCCTGATTACTGTGCATTTCATTTTGCTGTCATCTTGAATAAAAGCCAGTGATGAAGTGGAGATACAAAATGTGTTTCTCGCTAGGAGTTTAGCCCTTTTGCTTTGTATAATCTGCTCAGTGCTGATGTTTGGAACAAGCGAATTTCTAGAGTCAATTATTGAAAACATGTTCTGTGCGCTGGGTAACCAGATTATAAATCATGAGACTTCCCAAAGCTGGTGTAAAACTCATTGTCAAACCCCTCCAGCCCTGTGAATAGTGTTAAAGAAAAAGCACAGCAGAAGGATAGGATGGGATTGACTATTCCAGTTGGAAAGGAGCTACAAGGATCATGAGGTGTGACTGCCTGGCCAGCTCAGGGCTGAGCAAGGTGAAGAATGTTGTTAAGGGCATTGTACAGATGCTTTTTGAAGACAGGTTTGGGACAACGAGCTCCTCTCCAGGGAGCCTGTTCCAGGGTCTGACCACCCTTTGGGTACAGAAATGCTTTCTAATCTCCACTCTGAGCCCCCCTTGGCACAGCTCAGCAGCATTCCCACAGCTCCTGCCACTGCAGGTTTCCCTTCAGCCTCCTCTTCTCCCAGCAAGACAACCCCAAAGCCCTCAGCTGCTCCTCACAGGACATTCCACAGCTTTGTCCTCCTGGTGACAGAACTTGTCTTGAAAATCCAGAATGGGAAAGCATAAACCTTTAAGTGGCTGTGTAGGGCAACCTCTTCTGGCTGTAGAAAATGATCATCTGGCACTGCCATTCAAACCAAAACCAAACACCCTCAAACACACAGCTTTCTGTTAAAAAAACCTGATAATAATTTGTATTTCACTTATCCATGTAATTTCCCCAGTTAGACTGTTTAACTACAGCTTGTGGCAAGTGATATAGTTTGCAAAAAATGGAAAGCACACAACAAAAACACTGGAGTCTGAGTAACTAAACAGCAAACCATGCTGCAAGTCAGGCTTGACCAGATTTGTGTTTGATTTAACTCTGAAAAGGAGCTTTCTTAAACAGAGAGCACAGGAGCTAATTTTTCTTTAGGTACTGAGCAACACTAAAGCTGCATTATGGAACCAGTTTATTACTGGTAAATAAAAACAGTGGTTACCCAATAAAACTGGGAGATGCAAATCTGCTTTCATAGAGCTCAGTTTTCAATAGCTCACCATAAAGACTGCCACCACTAAAACGGGAAAGCATTTTTAGGAATTTCACTAAAGCATATACTTCCTTAAATGCCAAGTAATGCATATCCCTTAGGTTTTCAGCAAATATTGCACAAATGGATTTACTAATCTGAAAGCCTATTTACAAACCCCACAACAGATTTATATAAACCATAACAGATATGTAAATCTTACCAATAAAACCTAAATAAAGTTTTGATTAGTTTTTGATTTTTCCTGTGCACTTTGCCAGTACAAGCAATAGATTTATTTCTAAATCACAGTTTTGGGGCTCAGATGTTAGCATCAGAATTTAAAATTACACACACAGCCCTGACACATTAACTCTTAATCATGTTTTACAAATTCCAATCAGAACTTCTACAGTGAGTTCTTGAAGTCCAGATGTAATAATGAGTTTCATAAAAGGTTTTGTAATCTCTTTCTCATGTTCTCCTTCAAAGTTCATAATAAATCACACTCCAGCCACAAAGCACCTCAGTTGTTGGGCTTTTCTGTGAAAACAGCAATTTGTCATCATATGGCATGTTTAGCCACGATGCTTCTACAATTCTACTGGAATAACATCAACAACAGCTGCGGAAAGGACTATTTAAATTTAAGGCATGCATCTTAAGCAGATCTAGGAATCAACTTGCCACAGTGCATGCAAAGAACTAATCCTCTTCAGGCCAATTTTAACACCCTTTCAGTTCAGATTTCAAAGCCCAACAGAAACTATGCTGTCGCTGGAATAACTCCTGTGCCACACTCCACATGCACTTCTCACTGTCATCTTTCCACAGGCACTAAAGCTTGTATGGCAAATCAGATCTGAGAGCTGAAAACAAAACAAAGCCTGGAGCAAAACCAACAGCAAACCCAAATGATTGCTTTTCATTCAGATCGAACTTAATCCTGCTCACTCCATGGCAGCATCCAGATTGGCTTAGGGGAGCTGGGAAAGCACAAAGTCAGCAACATTCAGCTGATGGAGACATCTGATGATCTTAATTATCACATTAGCTTCAAAGCCTTTTGAAAATCCAATTCCAACAGCAGGTGTTAAAGCTTGACATTCAGCTCAGGATGTGATGGGATGTAGGTGACAGGAAGGGAAGAGGTAGGGGATCAGAAGTGACGTAGCAAAGACAGGTGGAAGAAAGTAGTTCTTGTTATTTTATGAATTGTTTGCTTCTCCTGAGACACTTCTAAAAAGCAAGAAAAAAGTTGAACTGGCAAATTAAACTTGAATAATGTTATTCCATGGTAAGGTCAATAAATTGTATTAAAAACAAGATATCTAACATTGAAAGTTACTACATCTTTCTTTAAGTACTTATATCAATTGACTTACTGTAATACTATTTATGGAATTCCTTATAATACAGATGGGCTTTCTATGAAAAACTCATTTGCCAAATGATCTCCAGACAGAGCAATACCCAAATATGAAAGGTCATAGTGTGCTGAGCCCCAAGCTCTGCCCATACAAGGGAATGTTCTCCTTATTTTAAGTGAAAATAAAGACAAGGAAAAGGAACTTTTTTCTCCATGTCGATCCGATCAATTTTGCTTTTTAATGACCCTTAAAACTTCTGTAGCAGAGCACTTATTCCACTGAGTCTAATCAAGTTTTTCAGTTGCATAAATAGAAGTATTTAGCCTTTTGTCTGCAGAGTGCTGCTCTGCATCCTTTTAAGCCTTGGGACTCAATTCCTGTCTCAAGCACGGCACAGTGCTGGGGATTACCAACAGCATCCAGAGCAGGGTTTATAACTGAATTCCCAACAGGTCTGGCATTCACAAAGCAGAACAAAACTACACGTTTTATTCTAAAATATAAAGAGTTGGATCTGGAGCTGCTGCCTCTCACTTTGTACCTGAAGATCCGAGAGTGCATCTGCACTTCCAGGCTCAAACACTGCATGAGCAGCTAAAAATCTGAGCAATAACTTTTATATGCACCATTCATGCAGACCATTGGCTTCTATAGTGGGATAAGGCAGAGTGAACTTCACTGAAGTACAGGGAATACAATAATCAAGTTTAGATTGGGCTCATCTGTTTATTTCAGGTTCATTTCTCTAACAGAGGGCACTGGTCAGTAGTTTTAATAGGTGAAATCTGAATGATTAAGAAATGCTGGCACATTATTATTTAATGCCTTTATTTTTAATCTATTATTAAAAATAGATTCCTCAAAATGGTCTCTCAAGGAAACACCTTAGAGAAGAAATAAAATAAAAAAATAAATTATGCAATCTTCACCTTTGTGTTCTAAAGCTGTCATTAAAAAAAGAAGCAATAAACCCCTTAGAATAATAAAAAAAAAGATTGTGTACATTTAACGTATCTTATAGAAATACAGAAAATATCACTGAGTAGATAATCTTTAGTAATATCTTTCTCAAAGTATTTGGATTTCATGAAGTCTGTGTGCATACACAGCTCAAATAAGCCAGTAGAAGAATGACTTTGCCAATTAAGTACTTTGAATAAATTGTAAAAACCCCAGTAAGATGCAAATGTATTGCTATTTATTCGGCCATTTAGGAATTAGAGCTGTTTTGTCACAAGAAAGTGAATGTTCTCCATTTAGAGTTTCATTGTTCTAAAGAAGTAATCACACAAGTGTGGATGGATCACATCTGATGGGAGCAACACAGAGATTATTTTATTGCTTTGCTGGGATAATTTAAAACAGCTTAAGTAGAACTTTGGCATTATCTCAGAATATGCACATGCAGTTATCTATGTACACCTACTACTGATATATCTCAGCAACAAAATAAATGAGAAAAGGAAAAGACAAGGACTCTCTCAGACTGAATTATCACATAACTAAGAAAAAACTACTTTTTCATGAATGAGTCCTCATAGTAAGTATAATTCAGGACATATAATTTTATTGGTAACCTGATTTTGAAGAAATTTCTCTCTATTTCTACAGTCATATCACTTTTAGATGAGGAAAAGTCTGCAGTATACTAGAATATACCATTCCATTACCCCAGGACAATTTCTCTCCTTCTTTCCTTCTACTCTTCTGAAATGTTTTTTTTCATTTATTGGCTACTGGATTCTTGTCATGAAACACTTTAGGTCCAAATGCAGTACTTTCTACTATTAGTTTAAATTTTGAACTAAAATGATTTCAGTGGATGATACAGATGCTGCACCTTTTAAAATCAATATTATACGTGCATGGTTGGAATTAGGCTGCAATTTATGAAACTCCTAGCCATTAGTTTTACAAGAAGGTATTAAAATAAAAAATAGCTTCATAGCCAACATATGATCTCTGCTCATGAAACAGAAATATCATTTCCACTGTAGGAAAGTATATCTTTTGTATTGCTTTGGTTTTATGGTTAGTTTGCTACACACAAAACCAAGCCCCTGGCCCAAAGAACTTGCTGGAATTTTGTAATACCTTCATTGATGTTGTTTTTTGACTCATCAACATTTTTTAAAGTAGATACTAGTTTTGTCTCACAACTTCTACACTTGACATGTAGAAGTTCTTTGTGTTGTCCAATTGTATTTGAAAAGACAGTTTCCATGCTAATTTTGCAATCCTTCATTTCAGGAGATCAATTTAAAAACAGGTAATTGTGCTTTTTAGCTATACCCAGTTGAACTGCCTGCTTATCAGCATATGAGGAAACAGAATAAAAGAAAATAAAGGACAAGGGCAGACTACAGTTTCATGCACAGGAGGAAGTTACAAAAACATCTTGAAGATTTTTATCACTGAGAATACGTCAGGTTTGTCATACACAACCAGTTAAAAAACCATTCAGAGCAAGAATTTCAAATAAAGATTATCTGCCACTGGGATGAGATTTCCACAGCACATCTGCAATGAAGGCATCAAAGAGAGGGATTTGAACCAGACCAAGTCGCTCCTGCCAGTGCCACACAATGTAAAATGCAAGTAGGGAATTTCATGCTGCTGCACACTGAAACCTGAAGTTTCAGCTGCTTGTTTTGGCTCTGGACCAGGATTTAAGGGCTAAACTTAAACAAGGGCAGACATTAGTTTGTGCTGGATTTTCACAGTTAGGTTCCTTCAGGCATCCCATCCCTCAGCTCAGGACAGAATGGATTGGTTCTCAGGAGCTCTTTTCCAGGAATCAAATTCCTTATGCATTGTCTAGATGTTTAATTTTGGTCTTATCCTCCCCCTCTGGATGGACACAATCCCAAGAAATGCTCAGCATCAAGAGCATGGTTTCTGAAGAGTTCAGCTATCATCTGGATGCCAAAATAGGTGTCCACATTTAAAGACAAGATTAAAACCAGTATGGATTGGGCTAAGTCTCCTAAGAAAATACGTAATTTTAGAATTTGTTAAAAGAACATGAAGTCTTGAAAATTGGGTCTTGAATTCAGGACTAAGCTCATGAAGCAAACTTCATAACCTGTAACATGATTGTAGCTATGCCATTGAACAATAAAAAGACAAAACATGTCTATAATACATTATACAACTGCACACCAAAGGAAGCTACAAGTATCATCTAAAAAATAAAATGAACAAAGAAATGTACATTTTAGCAGCTGCATTTCCTCAGGTCTTTCTGCTGGTTGTTTGCAAAACCAGCTAATTAACTCTTAGTACAAAAGCAGCTATTTCCATCTCTTGTCACTTGAGCATGTACTAAAGTTCCACTGACTTTACCTCATACTCACTCAAATTTAAATTGGATTACGCTAAGTTAAAAAAAAAAAAAAAAGAAAAATAATAAAAGAGTAGTTACTGCATTATTGTTCGTAGAAACTTCATGTTCTAAGAGGCATGCACTGGGGAAAGAACTGTCTGATTTGACATCTTTGTCAAAAGATCTGTAGGCAGAACAGAGCTACAGAGAGCTGCTACAACAGACAAGGTACTTTTAGAGTACCCAGAGGAACCATCCCTCTAGAATGTTGGCAACTTCTTTAAAGAAAAATTCATCTTCCTTGTAAATCCACCGAATTCAGTACATGAGTGCCAATAACAAATGCCTGTGGTAGTAGTGATGCTAGAGAATGGATTAACAAAATTAGAGTCTGATAAATTCAGTGACTGTGTGAAGAATAGGATAGTGGGAAACAGGGGAATATTCAAATAACCCCAGGCATATTCCTACATATTAGAGTAGCAAGCTTTAGATTTGTTGTTTAGATTTGTTCAGATTTAAAGTTGCTGGATTTCAAGTGGTTGAATACAAATCAAATTCTATGATTCTATAAACATATGTGCTGACTTTCCTTGAAAAATGCATGCACTTGTCCATTTGTTTGACATCCTTTAAAGCACTTACATTTTTGAAAGAAAAGCAAAGGACATAAAATAGATTTTTCTCATTGCACAATAAAAAATCACTACTGGACAAACTGAAAGCAATGATTGCACTTGTGCAATAAATATGCAGTGGCTTCTTTGTATAGTCATGACCATCAATTAGCAGATAAACCCCATCCACCAAAAAAAATAAAAAGAAAAAAAAAAGACACCTGTCACAGGCATCTTTGCAGAGATCCTGTCACCACTGCAGGCAGAGCTGCAGTCAGAACTCAACATAACCAAAATAAGGAACTGCAAAGGAAGGGATTGCTGTGGAAAATGTAACTTCTTTCCAAGGCAGGTAAGTCCCACTAACACAGTCACTCACGTGGCCTCAGTACAGAGAAAAAAATGTCCAGTTGGTCACAGCCCGTAGCTGGAATTTCAGCACATCCCAAATATTTGACATATTCCACCTTCAGAAATCTCTCTCCAGCTTTGAAATACACCCCAGTCTGTGTCTACAGTGCCAAACAAATCATCAGATTTTACAAGTGCATTCTGCATTCAGGTGAGGAAATGAAGCAGTTACTCAGTTATTGTAAGTACTGTTTTTGACTCACAGAATTTCATTTTCTCGGATATAAAATAGGGATTAAACAATGTTTCCTCTCACTCCTACCTATCCGCTTTTGCTTAGTCAGATTGCTGTAATTTGCAGTAAAAAGCATCTTCCATGAGATGTACAAACAACATCAATCTTGGCTTTCTCTCCTAAGATTTAGGATGATACATTATGTATCAACTTATGTGTTTATCCTGCGGTTTGATTGGATCAGATGGAGCTGACATATTTGCTTCCTTCACTTAAATTCCAACTCGGGTTTGAAAAATGATGCAATGATTTTTCTCCCTTTCCCTGACAGCTGGCAGAGAAATCTTGAGAATAACCAAGTACAATTTAGGCTGGAAAGAGGACTTCAGGAACTACTGGTTCCAAAGAGCAATCTGGCTAAGAAACATGCTGACAGAAGCCAATGGTAACTTGTTTAAAGCACATAAATTCTTATTGCATTATCAAAAATATTGAAGGGATGTAGCAATAATTCTCTCAGTCAGAGAACTAGCAGATAAGGATTTACACACACAATCCACAGGGATGTTTTCTATGCAAGCTGTGCTAATAATGGCAGCTATAATGTTTTGTTCATTCAGTCTCTCTTGTTCACTGAAACCACAGTTCCTGGTTATTTTTGTATTTTCATAGTTGTCAGAGTTCTGTAAGCTGAAAGAATTACATTCCAGGGACTCAGAAAAAGAAAAAAAAAAAAAAAAGGAAGCCCAGAACCAATCTTGTACTACTGGAGCCTTGACATCTTCCCACAACCTCAGGAATATATGTCACAGGAGGAAATGTAATTAGTTCTGTCCTGTAATTCTTCTTCCATTTTGAAAGAAGCATATCAGCATATCAGCAGAAAAGATATGGAAAATTTCAGAGGGTAGGGGAATAGAGCTGTTTTTTAATACCTGACTGAACCTAGTGAAGCTGTGCAGGATGGTACAGCTGGTTCATCAAATTTTTACCAGGGGTTCTGCAATTTCAGCTTATTTTTATTACACAGTCTTTATCCATCAGAGTTCAAGTACAAAGTGCAAGAGTCCTCGAGGCTACTTGCTTTTAGGAACAAAGAACTACTGAAAAATTCCAAGCATATCTCCCCTAACTAGGCTAGAGCAGATAGAGAATATGCTGTCTGGCCAAACACAGTATGACTGTCTGTCAGAAAACCTCATGTCTTTAGCAGCAAAGTCACCTCTTTCACAGCTAATGCTGAGAAAATCCCCAGACAGCTTTTTTTCCCCTTTGAATATTGTTACTTCCCTGTTCACCACAATTCATGGAGCATCCCCAAAGTTACTGTGCCAGGTTGTATCACCAGATTTGCTCTTGTTTTTATTGCTGCTGACAATAGCTACAGAATAAAATACACATTGGTGGAAGGGAGTTTTCAGCAGGTTTGTATTTACCCTCTGCTTGAACTGGATTATATGTTCTTTCATGCACGAAGGCTAAAGGTAAAACAAAAAGTCTCAGTTCTGTGCTTAAGAGAACATGTGCTAAATCAAACCATTCCTGGGAAATATGGGATGCCTGTGCTGCTTTGCAGGAAAACACAGACAAGTTTGGGTTTGTGTGTATTCAGTGCCACCACAGACAATTGCTTTGAATATCTTCAGTTGTGCTCTGAATGTCTTCAATACCATCAAACCATAAATACCAGTAAGATTCTCAGAGCCACTATAGGAGATACTGGTCAGGAAAGAACATTTCAATTAGGGAGTTACTACAGCAATTGGCACATTATGCTGCACCTATGCTGCTGCATCACCTTGGGGCAGAGGAGAGCTCTGAAACAAGCATGAATTGCTGCTGTGGGAGGACAAAGAGAAAAATAAGAGATGTCCCAAGTCACAGTGTAATTTTCTCAGCCATGCAGGCATTTTCACGTGTGACAGAGATGCAAGTGATACCACAGACAATTCTGGTGTTCACAACAAGGTCAAACTGCACATGTAAAAATTCAGTATCAACAGCAGACTGTCTAAAATGTGGATATTGATCAAGACCCACAGCCTGGTCCTCACTTCATACACTGAGACCTGTTCTGCTACATTAACCTCATTCAGCACCTCTGTCACCTATCCCAGTCCATATTCCTGCTTGTTGGCTGGAGGCTTGAATAATTTGCTTTGGAAGTACAAAATCATCCCATAATTCATCTTCAAAAAGACATGAGAGTTCTGCTGGTCTGTGCAGAACTCGTGCCTTTGATGAAGAGACTGAGAAATGACGGGGAAGTCTGGCATAGGCGACTGAAGGCAGGAGCTTTAAAAATTACATCCAACAGAATACATCACTGAAGAAAGCTAACTGGAGAAATTACCTGTGAAAATCGACACTCCAAAGTGTCTCATTTTCATGATGGAAATCACAGCATAGAGGAGACATTTCCAGATAGCACTCCACACAGAGATGTGGGGGGAAGCTGCCATGTATCTGCCTGGGCCTTGCAAGGACAAAGGGGTTTCTGGGCTTAGCTTGGATATTAGGTATTTCCAGGTGCATCAGACTTCTGTTTGCTCAATATTTCACATTAGTTCTGCACACACCATACAAGCTCTTTAACCCTTTAGGTGCTGTAACTCTGACTGGAGTAATACTTTGTCTCTGCTGCTCAGAAATTGAACAATTCTGCCAAATCCTCTGTCTCTCCAGAGAAGAAATTTTTAAATGAAAATGTCAGATACATCAATGGAATGTACAGAGGTACACATGCCTCGATGCAGAGGCTATTGGCATGCCCAGGCACAACACCACAGAGCTTTATCAAGAAGGATCTGATTCCCAAAAGGACACAATGTACTAGGAACAACACAGGAATGTGAATGTACTCTGTTGAAATAGCTTCACCAGGGATAATATGCTGTTAGAAATGTCTCTGGTAAAACTCTGCCACACAGACATTGTGTTCACAGTACTAATCTATTGATTCAAAATCTGTACTCTCAGTCTTCAGGATTGTAAGAGTTTGAGACCTTCATGTTGATTTAAATATATTGCATTATCTTGCCATCTGAAAAAAAAGCTCATTTGGAGACATCACACCTGAAGATAAAATACTTGGCAGAGGTAGCATGCACCAAACCACAGATTTTGGTATTTAGAGAGCTTACAGAGAAAGAAACTACCAAAGTTATGGACATCACAGCATTGCCAGGATGAATGAGTGTTCCTTACATTGGAGTCCCCATGCATTAGCCCTTAAATTGGCTGCTTCCTCCATCTCTTTTGCAGCCTTAGCACAGCACCTTGAGGGTTGAGCAGAAAAAGCCAAAACTTCTTCAGACAGAGTTTTGCCACAGAATCCCTTTGAAAAACGTCCCCAGATCTTTGTGATGGGGAATGTTGGAGCATGATGAAAAAAAAAAAGTGAGAAAAACAAAATGGAAATACAGTCATGTCCCAGTGCAATCTCCATCAAGTTTTATCACAGAAAACCGTAATGCTCAATGACCCTATTTAAAATAATATGTCATTATTTAAACGAATCAAAATACTTCAAGTCAAGTATCTAATAAATATTTTTTCTACATTGGTCAGCATTATAGAGCAAATACTAAGTTACAGATTATCCAGATTATACGTGGTTCATCACACATTATTTAGCAAATCACAAATTAACTATGCAGTAAATAATCACACAACTATTTCCCTCAGACTCTGGAAAGAGATTTGATGGATCTTTTCAGCCACTCTGCTGTCAAGGATGGTTTAAAAACATCAATTCCATTAAAAGGGCTTCAGAGAAGACTCTTGTCTGGTGCTTGTTCCTTAACTGTCAGACTCTGACAGGCTTCAGAATCATGTCTAGGATTTTGTGTTTTTTTTTTTAAAATAACCAAGCAAACAGATCATAATTAAAAACAAACAAAGAAACATAAAGAAACCCTACCACAACCCCAAGATCATTCACTGTCTATTTTGCCAAAGATGCTGAGCTACCTACATGCTAAATCTACATGTGGCTGATCTTTGTGAACTTACTTTTGTTGTTACCAGAAGAAATGATGCAACAGCAGCTGTTTGTGCAAAAGAAGTAGCTTTGAATAAAGAAGGAAATCTGTGAGGCCCACATCACTCTGAAATGTAAGAAATCCCATTGTTTGAAGTGCATGAACCCATCAAGTTGGGCTCATTTGCAGTTGTATTCCTTTGCAGAAACATTGCTGAGTTGGCAGAAGCAGCAGCACTTTGGAGCAAGAAGTAATTTTGTGTTAATAACTAACACAGAGGGAGTGTCCCATTGCAGAGAGGAGTCAGGACACATTAACTCTGGGAGCATCCCCTCTGCAGGGAACTCCCCAGAACCAGGGGATGAGCACCCCTTCCTCCCATGGGAACACACAGCTCACAAAACCAACAACCTGTGTGTGTGAAGGTGTCCTCAGAGCCCTCTCCACTGGCAAAATGCACAGCAACAAACCTGCTGCTCCCTGCCACCCACTGGGCTCAGATCCCTCTTCTCATGCCAAGAAAAGTAACGGGAAATACCCAAAATACAACTGAATCACACGAAAAGAAGAAGCATTTGCACGTGAAACTGTTTGCATCCCACCAGCTGAACAATGCAACAGTAAAGAATGTTCCCAATGTGGATCTCAGTGAAAAGAACTCCACAATTTTTAACTACATTCAAAGGATTCACAGGAAAAAAACCCCACATTATCTTTCAAAATTATCAACAAATTCTAAAGGAAAGTATGTATAAAGGAGATCTCCACTCCTCTTACCTTTGCAATGCTCTCGTGCAGGCTGAAGGAGGGATCCAGCTCTTCAGTTTTTGTTGCAGGTTCAGGAAAAAGAGCTTCAGAGAGAAAGCTGGAATTCTGTGAGAAAGAAATAAGGAGCTTTTTAGGATTCCACACGGATTTCCTCCTTCAACTGGTTATTGGATTTTGCTGATAGATTGAAAAATCATTCAAGTCTTTCTTAAGTTTTGACAGTTATGAAACTTATCTCATTGATCTGATTAACTGATTCCAAGTCCCTGAAAAAGGCAAAAACCCCCTAAGTCTTATGACTTCATTTCTGGAATGGCAGTTGTCCCTGTAATTATGCTTCCCAAAGTGCCTAAAAATTTTGCCTACAAGGAGAAAAAAAATACCCACACAGCTTTTATGCTGAGCTAAGCAGCAATCAGACATGTTATTAACTACATTATGATTTAAGCCTTCAGAAGAAATGTAATCAAATAATCAAGGAATACTCTTTTATCTTCTGCAACCATCCTACTGCTCTATATGGTAATACCATCTAAATAATAAGGGATTTTGGTCAATTCTCTAAAATTATACACTTTAGGTTGACCACTCTTTTAACACCAGACAATCTTAATATATTGTTTTTACAAGATGTTCATCTCTTCTTGTACTGCAAGAAAGCAAGACAATAGGTTGCAGATTTGCTGTCACAAGGAAACCAATACCAATGAAAGGACTGGAAAAAAAGGCAAAACAACAGTAAACAAACCTCCAAGCCTCAAAGGTGCCCAGATGCCTAAAACAGGAATCACATTGCTGGTAACTGCTTGTTGAATTTTTCTTTAATCTAATGCTTTCATGATCAATATTCTAGCAGTATTTCCATGCATTTCTAGGAGGTTATTTCTGCTGGCTAGCAAACTCCCACCACTTTCTTAAAAAAATAAATACACAATTAGCAGTGTATCATATGTATTTTTTTGTTCAGTGATGCATCTGTGTGTTGCATAAGTTGTCACAGAAGCATCATAAAAATAAATGAACTATCTTTTTCCTCCAGATTTTTTTTTTTTTTAGATCTCAGTGAGAAGATGCAGAGTCATTTATTACAAAGATAAACTACATGCTTCAGTATTAACTCCTGACTATTCATCTTTCTTTCAAGTTTGCACACCAGTTTGCAGAGCCCTGCCATTTGACTGGGGGCTGCTGAGGAACACCCTCCCTCTGCCATGGTGGTGCTAATGCTTAAAGAGAGTTATATATTTATATTCACCCTTGAGTATCTGACTGAGACTCAGTGAAGGGAACGACTACCAAATTAGATTTATTACGCAAGATCAGATTATTGCTCCATCTAGGTAAATATCCTTTCTCTGGAATCTAGAATTTTGTGGATAAGGTGCTTGGATAGCAGGGAGACATTGCTCTCCAGGCTTTTCTCCAGCTCCACACCCCAACTGGACCAGGTGAACCAGCAGCCTCTGCCTTTGGGAGAACTCAACATAAACAGGCAACAATCAGCAAATAAATCAAAACACACTTGGACATCACAAGTGACAAGTCATTTTGCTCATGAAGGAATCAAGACCCTGCTTGCTAAGATCTTGAAAAGGATTGCTGTTTGAAACAACTTGCTGACATCTGAAATAATCCTGCTCTGCACTTGTAAAGGGAAATGTTTAAAACAGTTGTTGCTTTTTTTTTCTTTTTTTTTCTCATAAAAGGCTCCTCAATAAAGAACTGCCAGAAAGGCCAACTTCCTCTGTTTCTCTTGCCTTTTACTGTTTTTCAAGCACTGTGCTCACCAGAGAAAGCTGATGAACTGTTGAACTCACAGAAGGCCACTCTTTATCCCAGGGAGCACATGGCAGAGAGATGAGTCCAGATGATGCTCCAAGAGCACCTCTGAGCATTTAACAGCAAGAGCAACACTTCCCAACAGCAAGGAACTGAATCACACTTCTCATTTATTCTTTCACACAGTAACAACTGAGTGTTGTATTTCAGTTTGTTTTTGAACAGCAATTTGCTAAGCAAATTTCTAGTAAATGCACACCAAGAAAAATACTTTCTAATCCAAAAACATTAAAACCAACTGTATTATTTTGTTTTGCTTTGTGGCATTAGGAGCTACAGCAGCAGTTGCTGTCCTCATTCTCTCCCACACTCAGCTCCTAAATACAAATCCTCCACCTTTGCCTCAGCCAGATCAGCATCACCCTCAGTTTGTACAAAGGGCAGAGTCTTCTATGCACTGGGAATTCTCTGGAGATGGTACCAAATGATGGACAAGCCTTTTCAAGGTCAGACCACTGTGAGATATCCTAAAATTTAGGAGGCCCAAGTTCCAGGCATGCTTTGAAAATTTTCTCCTTTGCTTTTCATTGCATTCTGTTGATTTTTCTTCAAGTTCATAGCTATCCAAATGGATAAAGAACATTTGCTTTTCCGATATGAAGATATGTTTTCATCACAAAAACTTTACAATCCAAAAAGGATCACCCCAATAATCCTTGAATTCCCAAAGAAGTGGTTTCTCTATGAGCTCTTCAGAAGGAAAATGAACAAGTACAACACATATTTAGAAATGAGTTTCCAAACCCTCATCTCATCTCCCTTTTGGAATGATCAGTTAACCTGAGCTTTTCAATACTCATTTAATGAAACATTCTGTGAAATTAGAAAGACATTGATGTTCCACTTTTCAAATAATGGGTCACTTCTGATTAAACTTCGATTGAACATTCAACTTTCAATCTTAAAACAAATTGCCTCCTTTTCTTTTTAATTTGAACCCAATTTCCTGCTGCCCTCGGGTCTTGTGACAGTAATTAATTGATTTATGAATCAATTAAATGGAGATCGAAAATGCAAGTGCAAATCTCTCAAAACCCCAAACCTGGCTTACTCTTGCTTATTTATGATGGACACTTGCACTAAAATTCACTTCTGATTTACTACACTCATTTTTCTAACTTAACTTATCCTTCCACAACTAATTAAGTGAACAAAATGTTTCACCTTCTGAAGGTACTAAATTTGCCATCCCTTGTGTACTGTCTTATAACATACCTTCACTTTATATGCCAACTTTCAACCAATGCATTTTAAATCACTAATAAATTCCCACAGCACTTCTGCTGATTTAATGGAAAACAGAACAAATTCCAAGACAAGCTTTAGAGATCTATTTTGCTGTCATCAAATAAAAAAAAGTTTAAAAAATATGGAATTTTACCACACATTGTCTTAGAGCTGGAAGTATTTCTGTGAATACATGTGACAATTTTTTTACTAGGCCAGGATGATGCTGAACTCACAAGAGATTCTGTTTTCTTGACTATTACTTGACAAACAGTAAAATTACCAGTCAGAGAAATTCTCCATTTATGTACTCAAATTATGTAAGTAATAATTCCTTAATATGCTCTCATTCCACTCCTGAACAGATTTTTCTTGCCTGCTGAATATTCCCGAGGTTTTACATGAAGACATTCATCTGTTCCTAACCTGGTGAATAATACACAAATATTTCCAGATTTTTATTTATTTTATTTTTTGGGGGGTGTTGGGTGAAGCTTCTTTGAAAGTAACAGACAGTGGAGGTTTCTCCACTCAGCAATAATGCTCAGTTTAGAAGAACAGTCTTTAGACTAATGTTCTGTTATCAGTTTGACTTCACCCTTGTTAACCTTGTTAATTTGTCTGAATTGTCCATAGTCAGGCCAGCACTGCCCTTCAGCACTCCACAGTATTCATGCCACCAATTTATTCTGCACAAAAATAAAGTAAGACAAAGAAGGCACCAGGAAAGGCTCAGCAGAGAGGAAGCAGTGAGAGCAGAAATCCCTCTGAAATTTGTACAGGTAGGCAGGAGGTATAAATGTGCTAATCTTACACTGCTAAAGCCTGCAAGGCAAATATGCAGAAGAAGGATGGAAGAGAGAAAAATGTTTATTTTCTTCACACAGAGCAAAGAATAATGTTTAGATGAGAATTTAGGGGTTGCTTTTGCTGCATCAGGACTGAGACTGTGATCTGTCAGCTGTCCAATATAAATATATGCCATGTGTGTCCTATGAGTTAAAAACCTGTTTCAGTCTTTCTGCCTTTTTGTAGTACAACAGCACAAAAAGCAGAATTGCAAACTGAGGGATACACTCAAATGTGCAGTTTTTGTCCACTAAAACACAAAGTAGTCACTGCAGGTTTGCAGAATCAGCCTGGGCACAGGTGCAGCTGGGAGGCTGAAGTCACCTCTGACAGACTCTGAAGTTGTGCAGTGCCCAAAACTATTCCCCAGAAACCCAGATGCTTCACAATCTGCATCAGGACTTGTCTGCATCTGTAGTCAACAGTGACAAAAAAAATTGTCATAGCATGATGAGAAAGCCCTGTTAGGAGAAAAGATAAAGAAAGCAGTGAGAAGAACAAAAACACCTCTGAAATCTGCACTGCAGGCTCTCACTAATTCCTTCTTCCATTTTCCCTAAGTCAAGCAATTGGCACACGGTGTCCTGGCAGAAAATATACCAATGCATTCCTTTGAGAAACAGCTGGTTCACCTCACCTGGGCTAAAAGGCCATCTCTTCCCCATTTTCTGGGGTTTTTTTAACCTCCTGGCAGGGTGATTGAACCAGAGGTTTGACTGTAAGAAGGATCAAAAAGACAGTAATGGAAAAGGTATCTCACAGACTAAAATATGGCTTATCATCACTATCTGGATTACATTTACTTTGGGAGGGTGCTGAGGACTGAAGCAGATTTAGTGAAAAAGTGGATTATGCAGAATAGAACAGACTGAAGCCAAAGTATGGCTCTCTAAAGCTTGGGTTAAATTGAATTGGTGAAATAATACCAGGCATAATGTATTGCATATGGAATTTCTCACCACCAAAGGCCCATAGGGCTGCAAATAGAATGCAGGAGAGTTCCTGCCTCTCCATCTCCCTAGCAGGCTGACTTTACCCTTTGTAGCAAACACTCTAAATATCTAATTTAATATCAGCCCTCAAATCTACAAAGGATTATAAAGTGATGTAAAAGTTGGTTGAAACAAAAGACATAAAATATGTGCTTTTGAATGATTTTTATAAAGCAAGGCTTTGCAACTGCCACAGCCTAACACGAGTCGAGAATGCCCTGACTCTGGAAAATGGGCTTGTCAGAAAGAAAGAGGTTGTTTTTTTTTTTTTTTTTGTATTTTCACCATTTCAGTTTACTGAAAAACTTTTAGAAAATAAACAACAGCATATCTATTTTCTGTTTGAATATTCTGGTTAAGATGTGCAGTGACCTTGCAATGCTACCCAATGCTGGACAAAATGAGCAAAAGAAGACTGCACAGAACACAGGAGAGGTAGAATTGGAATCACTGCTGCACAAGTTATTTTATTATTCAACTCAATTGTAGCCAGAAAAAAAACCCAGCCAACAGTCATAAGGAAAAGAATATAAGCACATTTCTCTCATCTCTTTTAATTTAATGTTTTCTTCCTTATGTTAGTAAGTGAATTGAACTAATCACTGTAAAGCTATAAATTCACAGACTGCAGCACAAAGAAAGCAACTTGGAAGATGCCAGGATGCTTGCCTAGCTTTATTCCTCTGCAGTTTTCCCTTGGTGCTTTTCACACTGGAAGCAGAATCAGCAGTTTAGGCAGGAGGAAGTGGCCCAAGTCAGAAATCTGGAAGCTCACAGAGGATCTTCCCAAAGTTTCTAAATGTTAAAAACAGGACGCTCAGTTCAGATTCACTACATCTAAGAGACAACAGCTTTTCTTGGACATGCTGGGTGAAGGATGCAAGAACATTTTGTAATATTTTATGATGAATTGTGAGCATCCAAATCATGCAGAAACATGCAGTTCCAGGAACATCACCCTAAAAATGTCCTGCTGGAGGTCATGAACCCCAGAAACAATGTCTTTCACAATCACAAGTATTATCAATCACAATGCTTTTATTTCCTGATTCAATGCTTCCTATTTCCAGCTTTTATTTTTAGTGCTCTAATAGATATTTGTTACACTGAATGAAGAGATCTGATGTTAAGACACTGGGCAGATGTTGTGTAGATGGGAGGCTCACCACCCTGCAGAAAGAATAAAAATTGTCTTTTGCTAAGAATAATGATGTCTTCAAGACAGTATTTATTTATCAAAAGCCTTATTAACCAATTCTTTAATGGACATGGTTAGATATATCAACTACTGGAAATTTATCAGAGAGAAAGCAACAATGACTCAAACCACAGCTATTTGATTGTCCAGTCATCTGAGTTTTTTTCCCCCAAGTATTAAAGACAAAACTGAGTGTCACACTATTATATCTACTGGCAAGTTTTGATAATTATTCCAGATATTCTACCAGGAGATTTTTAGTTGGTCAGTTGAATTTAGACAATAATCATTATCAGAAGGACAGTGATAAAACATTACCATGAATACAACAGGCCAATAAATTTTCCAGGGAGAACAGATAATTCAGTGACATCTGTCCTCAGATAATACACATTTTCAGTAACTAGATGCTTCAAACAGAAGCAATTAACAGGTGTCTAAACAATTTTTTCACGTTTTCCCATATCCCATTGATCCTGTTAACTCCCAGTCTTTCTTGCACTGACTTTCAACAGTCCTCAGTCAATTCCAAGACACTGAAGAGCCTCTGAGACAATCTGCAAAGACAGAGTTTACAGCAACAACATGTACTCATGCAGTGTGAATGAATGCTAAAGAAGCTGTGTGTTTTCATACCATAAGGCAAGTTTACATAAAGAATTTTCCCCTTCTGGATGCACTGTGTGATGTTTGGGATAGCAAAGCCCTAAGATTTGTGAGGCCAGACAGATTTTTTTGGAGCAGAGTAATGTATCCAAACTGATGAGGACGTCATCAGTTTCACTAGCATTAGTGCAATAACAAAGATGCTCTTCCATGAAATTAAGTAGCTAAATATTCGTATTATTCAATAAAACAGCTCAAGCAATCAATTGAACATCAAATGCATTTTGTCTTGTAAAACACCGAGTCATTAACCTTAACAATTTCACCATGCTCTCACTACCAAATTCAACTCAATTAGCATCCAAACGAACAGATGGACTAATGAATTAATGAATTATTGGTGAGTCCTACACTAACCCCTGCCTGAACTCAGAAATTAAAAACCACTAATTTATCCTAGAGACAGAAAAAACACATCGGTCAGAAAAAAATCAGTATGAATAAGAGAAGTGTAGCTGCTATAAAGACAGCATGGTCTGTAAGTCAGAAAGGCAGCTGTGGTTTGGATCTGCCTTCAAGTTAGTCCCAAGGAAAGCTGCTGGGGACTCCTGGAACTATTCCTGGTTACACACTGGCAGCTCACTGCTTGTGCACAAACAGAAATAAAACCTCTCTCTCCACCCTGACACAACCATTGCTACACCTTGTTGCCCATAAAGTTCCACCACATAGTTAATAAACTCTCTCGTGCAACAGCATCAAACTCTCCAGAGGTAGCTCAGGAAAGGGAGTCCTGGGTTCCCATGAAACTGTCCTGAGCCTGATACACATTTGCTCCTTTGCAAAGTCTTTCTGGTGTACTAAGCACATTGGTACTTTGATTCTTTCATACAGGCATGAAACATCTCCAGGAACTCCCCATAGGCAACTACCAGCTGTGCTATTTCCTTAAAAAATTTAACGTGTGCCAGGGAGAAAAGAGAAGTGAAACAGGGAATGAGGGGAGCCTCATTTTCAGAGCTGTATTTTCAGATAAAAAAGCTACCAAATTGCAGTTCATCAGAAAACACTGCTATTATCCAAATTCCCTACTAGTCCAGATGTAAAAGGAGACACATGGCTTCTGTTTGGGGTAAGAATCTCCCTGGAATTACAGACTCAGACAACCAGCACTGAATCTCTTCCAAGGACATTCACACCAATGCCACAGGCCCTGGAGTTCTCTTTTGAGCAGCTAAGGCTGAATTAAGCACATTATATATGATCCTTCTAAGAAAATGATGCCATGATGCTTCTAATCAAAATTCTTGATAAATTAATTCTCCTAAATTGATTGGTACTTGTGACACTTCATCAAGGAGGATGTAAATAATAACATAAAAAAACCAGCAGAACATTTACCAGAAGAACCTGGTCAGCTGTAGGTAACCCAAACAGTCAATCAGAAATCTCAAAACTATGTATGTGGCCATATTAACTCTTTCCTGGCTGGAAAGTGACTGGAGGAGCCAGCAGAAGCAAAGGAGAAAATTATCTCAATATAGAGTAACAATGAGATTAATGCTGTGATGCACAATGGTGAGATAACTGCACTGAGAATACAGAGATCCAGAACTTCAGAACGTAACAGTGGATTGATTTTAAGCACTGGAACTGTTTGAGAAGTGAATATATTACTGATACAAAACCAGCTCTCAGTGAAGAGTACCACAGGTAGGACTCCTCAGGTTTGCTCTCCATGTGCACACACAGGTAAAAGGCTGTACTTGTGGAGTTAAAACTGTACCATGGACTCTGTTTCCTTCCACAAAGCCATGTTAATTTTAAAGATAGATGCATTTAAAAACAAAAGGTGTTTGGGGTTCAAACAGCAGTTTCCTGTGCACTTTAGAACAGATCCAAGGCAGATGCACTGCAGAGCACTCCAAGCTGCCTAAGCCCTCCCTCTACAACAACACAAACACATCAAAGAGAAAAAAGCAGCTTGCAACACAAGGAGTTATTTTTTGTAAACTAGACCCTAACTTCTCTCCATCAAGGACAGCTCCTCTGTTTCTTTTCTCATAACAAAGAAATCCTGGAAAGCTTTTGATTTCTTTTGAGAGAAGTGCACAATGTGTCAGTCTAAGCATGTAAATACTGAAATCAAGAAACTGCAGTAAGTTTCCCCGAAGAGTAATAAAAAGGAAGAAAAGAGGGCAGGATGGGGTGGGAGGGAGGATGCAGAGGCTGATGGTAAAAACAACTGAGAAGCCACACTCACTGAAGAGTTAAGATTTAGTGCCCTCTGTTTTACACCAGTGTGGGTGAAAATCACTTTTAAGGGCTCTAATGAAAGTTGAAAGTTACCTTCAGAAAGTTATGCATATTTCAACAGAAATAAAAATCATTATGCATTCTCTCTAAAGAGGATACAATCTCAAACTGTCAAAATTCTAAACTCTTCTACATATATTACATACAAATGCCTTCTATAAAGAAACCTCTTTTCATTTTTCTTCTAAATTAGCTTAGTGGTCCATGGTATTACAGTACCTTGGTCTAGCCTGTGAATAATGTGACAGGTAATTTTTATACTTCCTGCCTGTACTTAAGTTTGAGTGAAGATACGGAAAACAACTTTTATGGTCTAGGTGTAAAAGTAAATGTTCTGTGAGTCCTGCATACCCAAACGTGGACATCTACTATGAAATGTTTCATGATGATTATGTGTCCATCAATAAATAACAAAAAAAAAGGGTAAGTTGGTTTTCTTTTTTAATAATGTGCATGTGCAGCAATTTTTTCTCTCCTGAACAAAATGATGCTGCTAATGTTGATGCAACCCACCACATTATCCCGGAGGGGATTTAAGATTCTGTGTTATCAGATAGGAATAACTCTGTAATAGGATGCACTGAGAAGGGTGAATAATATGCAGATAATATGGGAAATCATCCAACTCTAATTTAAAAAAATGTATTCCTCATGAAACTGTTGACTGCAATGACAAAGGAATGGATGGTAACAGTCAGTTAATTTCCATCCAGAAAAAAGCTCAAAATACACCTGTACCAGCATAAGTTTGCAAGTAATGGAGCTCAAAATTCTGAAGAGTTCAATGGTGTTTGAGTTACAACGCTGAAGAAACAATCAGATCTCCAATTGAAACCGTGAAAAACCCAGTTTGTATTTTCTCTGCTACCCAAACATTAAGCAGCCACAGCAAGGCTCTGTTTCTCACTCTCTGTGATGTACTTGTGCTCCAGGACTTCTGCAGCTATGCCAAAAACTGTGCTATGAAAGACACAACCAAAATAAATTAACTTGTAACTAGGGGTTGGACCTTTTCTCATCAGGGAAAAGCACAGTACTACACCTTCAAACACAGATCTTTTAAAAGCTGCTTTTCTCTGTTTGCTTGCATGAAACAAAAAATGCAACTATGGCCTGTTGTTTGTTAAATGCATGTTTTTTCTATTACTATGGAAGTTATGTATGCATTATACCTGTTACACCATTTTTGGGGTTGAAAATACACTGTTATACAAACCTGACTAATATTTTCAAGAGCACAGAAACAGTCCACACATGGGGGAAAAAAAATCAGAATTTACTCATCTTCACCTGCTCCAGGTTATTTCTGCTGTACCAATGCTCACACAATTGAGTAATTTGACTGATACCAGCTTTTATACAGTACAGGGAGCGACTAATTCTTTGATTTAACATCTCTCTTGCTTTATGTTACTCTTCCTTGTTGCTGTAATGCTAAGTGAGTATGTTTCTAACACTATTCTCTGCTGAGGTGAGGACTAGTACACTGATAGAGTAATGGACTAATCATGGCTTTCAGCAGCAGAGAAACTCTGATTTAAAATCAGCATTGGATTGCTCTCTGGGGACTCTACAGTCACTTGGATACACACTAGTCATTACCTTGAATGGCACAGCCCCTCCTGAAAGCAAAATAATCAGCAGTACTAGGAAAATCTGATCAGCTTGTCTCCTAGCACATGACAAATCAGAATGTGACCCCAATGTGGAGGAAAAGCCAGTGCACCAGAGGTAAGGAGGAGAGGAAGGCTTTCTTCAGCAACTGCAAGAGAATCCCTGGAAATTGGGGCAATATAATGGTTTTTTCCACTTGAGAAATTCTTCCAAGTTTACTTACTTCGAGACTAAAATGCTGCATATTTTCTGCTAGTGAATAAACGAGCTGCATTTCACCCAGTGCACTTTTACAGCAGTAGCTGAATTCTCAGAATGCACTTTACTGGCTCACAGACCTGACCACGGGCATTTGCCAGGCAGATTTAACCTCCCCGAGGCTGTGGTTCACTGTATTATGTAATTTCAAGCCAGAGAGTTTTACTTACTCTTCTGGCCTGAATGTTTCCTCTTACAGCTTTTATTTCCTCGTATTTACTCCTCAGGTTGCTGTCAATGAAAGCTTTTATAGCCTCCTCTCTGCAGACTGGCATCGCAGCGACTGTGCAAGGAATGCAGTTCTGCAGCTGACCTGGAGCTGCTGCTCTGCAGGCACAACACAAGCAAGGGTCTTGGGCTTTTTAGCTCTAAACCGGGTTTTTTCAACGGTGGGACAGCATCAGATTTACCTGGCAGTGCATGCTGCCTGACAGGTGGGTAAAATAAACAACTCATGTATATTCCAAAGGAAGAGAGATTCCTGAGTAGGTCACAGCAGCGAGAGAGAGGGAAGAGGAAACCGACCTGGCAAAACGATAGCTTACAAAAAGATGTCAAAACAGTCCATTGCTGAAACCTGTTCTCCCAAATCTTGTTGTGGAATGAAACTCACAAAGCTGAGGCATAGTTTAAAAAGCTGTATGGAAACAAACAAGCAAGAATCCCTCCCTGTAAACCAACAGATTATTATCAGTCCCTAACCTACATTACAGAAATTCCTACAATGTTTATTAATACAGGTGTAAACACACAGTAATTTGTCTGCCTTATAATATCTGTCAATAAACAGAACCCACAACAAACAATGGCAATAAGCAGTAAAGGATAAACAGATTGCTTGTCTGATAGAACACAGGGAGACAATGAGCCTATCTCCTGTTAACAGCCCTGTACAATAAATAACAAAGATACAGGAAATAATCCAAATTTAATCATTCTGTGTAACTTCACTTTTAGGGAAAGATTCCATCCCTTTGCAAAGAGAAATTTACACATTTTGCCAAGCAGATTTATTTCTCACATAAAACAGATCTCATAGGGTCAAGGTCTCCTGCAGTCTGAGAAGTGCAGTATGTTTACATCAAGACTGCAGATTACATTTACCAAGTTTATTTCTAGGAAATGATTTTTCAAGAAGGACAAAAACTGCGTTTTTAACAAAGAACCAAATTTACAGTGTCATGTTTAAGCAAATATGGAAATACTTTCTTTTATGATTTTAATTACATTGATGACTCATTCTGAGAGACAAAAAAGCACATTAACAAGGTTAACTGAACATGAAGAATAATTTTGGATTAAAGTAGACAATAGCCAAAGGAACCTTCAGCGTTCATATTGTAAATACTGCTGGGAAATTCTTACTGATTTGATATATTGAACTTTGCAGATTCTTTCTCATGCTCTATATATTGCATATACACAGATCTTGAATGAAAACTATGTGGAATAGCTGCTAAGTGACAACAAAAATTCCTCTGGACCACAAGCCTGTCATAAACATTGCACTCACACATCTTCTGCCTTCAGATTTTCCTTACAGCCTTTACCTTGTGTTTAATCTGAAGAAGAAAACTTTGCCTGAGAGGTGCCATGATGTTTAGAAACAGAAGTCTCCTTATTTATATAAATTCTTGACTTAATCTGTTTTAATACACAACCACAACAGCAACGCTCCGCATTTGGCACATCTCTGTTTTGCACATGTGAAAGAGAAGCTTATTAGCATTGCAGTGTCAGGAAACATTCCAACTCAACCCAGCCTCAGCTCTGCTCCTCAGCTTGGCAAGAAATGTACACAGGAGATGAGGGCAGTGCAAGAGGGGAAATGAGGAGAAGGTAAAGTCAGCGCATCACTACACTTCCACAAAAACACACCCCTGTTCTCGTGCCTTTTGTATCTTGAAATTAATGATGACCAACTGAGGGTGAGTTGGCTTTGTCCAGCTGCAAATAACCTACAGTAGTGAAAGCTGAGGAAGGACAAACTTTCCTAACAATTTATTTGTGTCCAATTCCAACCTGAACTCCAAACAGCATAAAATGCTTTTTCCCTCCTCCTTGCAGAGGCTGGTGGACTGTAAAAGAACTTGGTGTCCGGAAAAGTCCAATCAAGCACACAGATCTTTACCACCAATGTTTACACTAGAGAATCATGTTCTGCTCATGGTATGAAAATGGATGTAAAACTCATTTTGAAGGCTGTCTCATGATACTGTGCAGTAAAAAAATACACATCAATACCTGTTTCCTCCATGATGAAAACAGTCTGAAAAGGTGGGTTAGATAACATGTAGCCTATAATACTATCAGCAGTATTAACATTTTTAACATAAGGTCCTCCAATTTTTATCTGTTTCTTTGAATACCACATCCCTAAAAAAACAGTCACTTTGAAGCTCGGTGGTAATCCTGTGAAGACCTAAAAAAATGCTCTTAGAGGAGATGAGAACACATAATTCTATCTTTCTGCTATTTTCAGTTTGTCCATTTTTGGTTATAGCTACCTCAGATGCTCTGATGTCCTCGTAAGAGAACTGCGCGGCAGGAACTCCGAGGTGGTTGATGAAATAGTCTGAATCTCCCTGGATCTGCACAGAACTCACGTTGGATCCTGGACATCTAGTCTTTTCCACACAGTTGAAGCTCTGGCTCTGGAAAAACAAACACAAATCAAAGTTCTACTTAATTACTGGCAACCAGACTCTTAAAGACTTGTAGCAATACCTCATTTAAACAAACAGCATTCTTTGGGTTGAAGCATCTTGAACACAGCAGAGAACAAAGTTTTGCTGCATCATGGCTGAGTCTTTCAGAGAACAAGGAAATTCTTATCTAATTCAGGTGGCAGGAGAGGCAAGAGAAGAATCAAGAGACATGGAATGTCCCAAGCTGGCTAGGAGATTGGAGGGCATCACGGTGCCTTTTGGAAAATTTTGAGGTCTTCAATGGCTACTAAGGAAACAATTTTTAAAATTCAGTTAAAGTATGCTCTGCCACAACAAAAAGCTGAATGAGATTATCATATTCAATCTATCCTTCGTCCCTGAAACGCTGGCAATGTAAAGTAATTCCCACAATTGCAAAGTAGGGCTTAAGAAAAAAACAGAGTTAAAAGGCTAAAGCTATGTTATACACATTTTCTGTGCAAGTTGCTTTAAAAAATTCTAGTCAGTGAAATCTTTGCATTTCTTTCACGTAAGTATTTAACAGTGAAATCTTAGCAACAGAACTGTAATAAATATGGAAAGTGGAAATCAAGTCCAGACTGAGCACTACATACTTGTGTAGCTTTTAAATCTATCAGGTAATTAAACACTTAATAAACAGTAGGCATAAAGGCTTTCAACATCTATTATAGCAAATAAGCTACTTAGGATTCTTTTCAAGAATATTAGGAAGTTGAAGTACTGGAGATTATTTGCATTTAGTTAACAGTTTGTAAAGTATAACATAACTTCCTCACCTCTACCTACAAAATTATAGGCTTTCTAAAAGAATAGCCTAAGATTGGTTCTACTTTAACCCGAAAATACAGCAAATTCTGTACATTAAAGTCTCCGAGGTTATCAAGAAAATGTTAGACAGAGACAAATCTTGGTATTTTTCCATTTTAAAATTAGCATAATTATTGCTTCACAGTTTCATTTCAGTGTTACAAAGAATGCAATTGCATATTACACAGTTTAAATAAAGGCTGCAGAATCTCACAGAAAATTATTTTAAAATACCTTCAAGAAATAGCTTCCATTTCCTAAGTAATTTTGAAAGGTGGTGGTATTACTCCTTTTTTTTTTTAATCTGTTAAATGTTTCAGCTCCTGCCATTCTTACATACACCCACAATTGTTCACGGTCCATCCAAAAAGAAGAAACAGCAAAAACCCAAACTATATACTTGTGCAAAAGGTGTTTCTAAGTCTTTTCCACTCAAAACTACTGCATAGCACAAAAAAGCCGTGGTTATGATTTTATGCATGTATCTGTGCAAAAGATCCATTGCTCCTTCCAGGAATTATAATGCATTTAAGGATCACCCAGTGCTCTCCTCTGCACCATAGATCAGACTCTCCTCACTTCACACTGCCCAACACAGCTGGTCAAATTTCACAAATGATGAGTAGTCTGTTCTTCCTTTGACGTTTAAAGGCTCCTGGAATGATGTGAAATACAGCTTTTGACAGTTAATTCTGAATATCCACCAAGCCTCATTTCTACCAGCCTGCCAGGAGCTGAAGAGATGTCTTCCTACAGCAACAATGAAGTTTGCTTTTCCTTATGCATGAAAGTTCACATACGAAATGTTGACAGATTTTGTTAAGAGGATGATAAAATATGATATTTTGGGGGTTTTACATCACCATCCTTGATGGTATAGGACTAATATTTTTATGACAGCAGTGTTCAATTCAATAGTACAGCATTTTGAGAGTTTGACTGCTTTATTCCACTTTCACTGTTGTGACACACAAGCCTCTGATAATGACAAGTTTAACAATAAATATTTATCCCAGCACTAAAAAATATGGGAGAATATTTTACATGCAAGACACTGTGCTCTTCCAATCTGTTTTTATTGTTATGCAGACACTACAACACCAGCATTCTTCAAGACCTTGGTAACGACTGCAAAGCTCCTACTGTGTGTTTTGCATTCATTAAACAAATGAAATGTTTTCTCAAACTAATGGACTTAAGGAATAATAATGTTCTACAATTAATAAAACTAATAAAATTAGTTTAAAAAACCCCTTTAAATTGTATCTATAACAAATTACCAGCAACACACGACTAACTCCTTGTAGTAGAGTAGCCAAACTTTATTTCTCCAGCTGCTTAGCCTTAGAGGAAAAACACAGAGTGGCTGTATTTTGAGCACTCAGCTCTCAGGCTGGGCTCAAGCTCTCCCTTCAGACTGGAAGCAAACCAATCCACTGGTTAGCCAGTAATCAAGGAGTGCTTCATGTCAGTGCAAGGATTTACATGATATTCGTAATCGAATAATTTTATTTCTCTGCAGCTCATTTTGGGTTTTAGCACCATGTTACAGGTTTATGTTACAAATCTGAGGAAGTGAAGAGTACCATATGGCCAATTAAATACATTTAATTTGAGTTAATGCTCTAAAATGGATCTGACACATTTAAAGTATAATCAAGTGGTACTTCACTGCAGATCTTATTAGTTAGTTCTGGCTGCTACTTTTTTTTACTCAACTCTAGCTTAACGTAAAACATTACCCCCTTTTGAAAAAGGATTAAAACATGTAAGGAGCTGTCAACAGGGCAAGTAAAGAATGCCCAGCTATTCTTACAATATATCAGTGATCCCAGCTTCAGGACTAAAACAAGGAAGCTTATTCTTCCTGAATAATCAATCTATTTGCTGAATCACCACCTGTGGTAGGGATTGGTGCAGAGCAAATGCATTTAAGGACCTGAAGTATGAGACCATCCAGATGAAGTAAAATCATCTAAGGAAAGAGCTACAGAATTTATTAAATTCATCACAGACCTTGTAAAAACACAGAGAGCAACAGATCAGCACCTTTATTCCTGTAAGCATGTTGTGCTACATCAACAACAACAGGGAGTAAAGGCAGAGAAGCTGCACAGCAAAGGACTCTCAGTCTGTGTCTCTCACCTACAAACACCTGCTACACTCTGGCAAACATCAGCAGAGGCAGAAGGCTTGATGGTTCTGAGAAAATATTATTAGTTGATTGCCAAAGGCTATTGAAGAAAACACCATGGAGTTCCTAGGAATTGCATTAATTCTATGGCAAGCATACTTCTCTCTTTTCTCCCAGCTGACTACCAGGTCTGGCTATAAACACCCTGCTCTGCTCTCTGTCTCTATTGATTGATTATATATATTGCTATTAATGCAAACCAGCTTTCATAAAATTATTAGGGAGATTTAATACAGCATTTTGCCCTATAGCCCTCAAAGTGCTTTTCAAATCAACTAAAGACAAGCAAGGCACCTAATATTTCTGTCTTGCCCAACATCATAGAGCAAAACAACTCCATAAAAATTAAATGCACAGCATTTCCCCAGTTTTGAGGCTTATCAAACTGACATGATTCAAGTATGTGTATAAAAATAATTCTAAATCATAGTCACTCATTCTTTCCCTGTGTAAGAAAAGAAAATCTAAATCTGCTGGTGATAATTAATATGCTATAGATGGAGAGTAGTTGTGGTTTAAATAGCCTGAATGTTACACACCACTGATGTGATGTGTTGGCCTATTTATACAATGCAATCATTTGATTACCTGATTAAAACTACACCAGGAAATCTTATCAGGTAGAGTGACTAAACCTTGCTGCATTTAATTAATGTTATATTAAGATTAAAATAATTCATTTAAAATGAATAAAATGTTGGTTCCTTAGTTTCTTAGCATTTTTTCCTTCCAGTTTATACATATTTTCATTTAAAGGTGTATGAAGTTTTAGTGAAAATATCTAAAATACAAATATTATTTATTGATCTTTAAGGACAACATGAAGACTCTGGTGAAATTCTGCAGATTTGCAAAATCAGCCACAGAAAAGAGGAATTTAACTCTCAGAAATTGTTCCTAGTCTGGGTTCTTCAGTACTACCACAGTGAAGTGAGAGATGCTCCTTGCACACACATGTTCCACTGAGAGGAACTTGTCTCTAGGGAAAAGCACCTCTCCAAAGAACTATGTTTATTTAAAGTCATCAGGGACAAGGAATTGGGCATCACCTGAAATCTCTCTGATATTCATGACAGTGCTGGTGATTCTCAAACAGATCACTGCAACTCCCAGGGATCACCATTAAACACTGAAAAATTCCTCACTCACCAAAGTACTCTGTTTTCTTTACCCAAAATCACCACACCTAGAAATTCCAGGAGCAAACATATTTTCTTAGGCTGTGCAGGAAGGCAGTACTGCATCTTCACAAGATAAATTTGCCTTTTAGATAAACTACATGGCTTTAAACTGATTGTTCTTTGAAAAAGCCTGCAGGTATTCTGCATGACAGAGAGACCTTTTCACCCAGAGGGGAAGAAGAGACTTAAAATGATGACAAACACAATACTTTCCAAAGGTCAGGTCAAACCAAGGTTAGCCAAGACTCAGTTCTGATATTGTATTCAGATTTCTAATGATCCAAGAAAAAGTCAGTTTACCCAAGCAACACAAGCTGCCAATAATAAAACTCCAGTTGTGTGTGGTAATTTTTGCATTTTAATGGTGACTTCCTGAAAAAATTGGATAATTACAATACCAGTGGTTATAAAACAAAGAAGGGAGAAATATCTATGCTTAGAGCAAAAAAATTAAATATATTGTTATATGTTGTACTACTTTGCAAACTGGAGTTATTTTTTATTTAGTTTATAGCTAGAAAACTGAGACAAACTTAATCCTGTAATTCTTGTTCAGGGCTTTGGTTTCTGTTAAGCAGCATTTGCATACTTTTAAATAACTGTCTTGTATTTTAAAAAAATGTGACCATCAGTGTAAGATCTTTATAACAAATGGTACCTCACAGGACTAAATCACGTTTTAGATGCAAAATTTACATCAAACTGGTAAGAAATACAAAAGCAAGGTAGTAAAAAATTATATAGTGTAAATTCAATTTTCTATCCTGCACTTTTTCCACATTTAACTTTATCTACTGACAGCCTCTGTCTGATTCCTGATGCTTGTTATATGATTCTGAATTACATTTCTCCTTCCTATACCCAAATTGAAGTCCTATGCCTCATTGAGTCAGATATACCTGTTGCCAACACCCAGTACAAACTGCTAGGAATTTTAATGGCTTTTTTAAGGAAGGTAAAAATCAAGCAGGTATGTTCCCATTTGATAACAGAATTTCAGAGCAATCAAATATTTAAAGCTAAAATTACATAGCATGAATTATCTAAGTGGCAAGACCGCAACTGGAATGCCATCAGCAGCTCCAAGTACCTTAAAAATACAGAGTTATGAGGTTTAAAAAATAATAATTGAGAAACTGCCTGCACAAACTTTTGGCAGCTGTGTTTCTCCAAAGCATGCACTTACCCCAGAAAATACTGCATTATAACTTCTCCCATATTTTTTCATCAGCAAAGGTAAAGGCAAACTCCCCAGCACTTTGGGTAAAGTGACTTTTAAGACTGAATTCCCACAACCACTCACTACTCAGTGAGTTACATTTATTGGTGGTAAATTTCAGAAAACTGCTTAAAATTATATTCCATTATGAGGGACAACCCAGAAAATATATGTTAACAGGGAACCTCTTTCCACACCCAACACTGAACACACTGAAAACTTTATATGCTTTTTTCCTTTAGAGCTTATGTTTTTTGATCCAATTTTGAATATAAGCGATTTTTGAGCATGGAATGGTTGCATTTGTAATTAAAGGATGCAGTCAATCTATTTTTTGATTATGTAAAAAGTAGAACTTGTCTGGACTTAATGGTGCTTAAGCTTTTTCTTCCTGTTATTCAATAGCAGGTTTTTAAAGTAGGGGAGAAATTTGCATTCAAAATCTCTGGCTTTATTACTGTAATCAAAGACCAGAGTAAGTTCAATTGCAATACACACAAATGGAGAAACTTTTTTTGGTGCAGAACACCGAAAATCAGACGTAATTCTCTGGAAGAATTCTCTTGACACATTTGGGTAAACTCTGGCAAATATTCCCTCCTGGCACCAGCCTGGAACAAAGCCAAAGGAATTTCCTGCTGACAAAGCTTTCCCTTGCCCTGAAACCTGTGGTCTGACACTGAAACTTCTTAGCAGCAGCTATGCATGAACAAATCCCTCCCTCCCAGCCACACACAAAACCTGTTTTTCAATCCCTGGCATGGAAAGTCACTCCCACTGCTCCATACAGACTGTGAAGGTCAATAAACTACCATCATGTTTTTCATAGAAAAACCTCTTCTGGATTTCAATGGGAATTGAGCAAATGGTATAATAACAGTATTTGCACTTAAGGTATCAAGTATCTGTAGAAATTGAATTTTTCAGAAAGATAATCACAAAGCAGATTTATTAAAGTGTGTCAGCACCACAAATGCAGGTCTCCAGGCTCCACTGTGAGATAAATTAAATGATCCAAAAGATGTCAAATGTTTTTATTTTTACAGTAGTGGGTTACTGTAATACTCCTTTCCTGACTGGATTTCTCCAACTTTTATCTACTTAAACCCTAAGAAAGTGCCCTTGGTATTGCCTCTGTACAGGAAAACAACAGCAGCGAGGAAAGGAAAAGAGAAAAATCTAGAGAAAGGGAAGCCAGGAGGTCAAATGACCTTTTCTTTCTGATTTCCATGGAAGTTCACTTGAACTTGGTTTCAAGAACCATAAAATATTAAGGCTTGGGAGAAGACAACTTCTTGGGAGAAGACAGTTAAAATGTGATTTTAACTAGAATCTGGTTTGACATTTTGTTTTAACATGAATCTGGTCTAGTCCAAGGAACTTGGAAAAGATTTTTAACAGAACACAGAGTAGCCAGCTATTATCCAAAACTCATTATCCATCTAAATTATGTGCTTCTTTGTGCTCTGAAACTCAAGATTATTATCTGAGATATTTCCAAAACCTAAGTGTAGCGTTGAACAGGGATATTGTAATTTCGATGTGCTGTCAAGTACTACAGGACTAAAAACACATTTAAATTTCACCAAGAAAATGTGGAGTTTATTAACAAGGTTTCAGGGACATGTCACTGCTTTTTCAGAGCAAGCAAGCAAATCCCAGAAAGGCTGATAATGTATTTTATTTCAGAACTCATTAGTACAGTTCTATAATGCAGCAAAGTGATAGCTTCTAATCACTGCACAATATAATCTAAGGAAAATATCTGTAACATTGTATTTCAGGTTTAATCCTCCAAATTCCGATCTTCAAATGCTAATTTCGATGCAGTAAAACTGAACTTTCTGAAACAATGCACACACAGTCTGTAAGGGAGAAATGTTTGCACTGAACAAATTGAGAAAACAAATTGACAAATCCAGCAAAGTGGAATCTAAAGCTATTTACTCTGCTAAGGAAGACTAATGAATGCTACACATATATATATATATTTCTGAGAATACTAAATAATACAACATCTACACGAATTTTCAAAGGTGCAGATTCTAGCCAGCAGTGTGGAAAAAAATTTACTTCACAACCCAATATATTTTAATGGACTAAAGCTATTGAATCCCATAAACATGAGCTCATTTTTCCCTCAATATTAAATCTTTCTCTTTGAACTCCTGCCACAGTTTGTATCTCTGGCCTCGCTGCTATAATTGTACATGCAAATAATTGTATGGATAGGAATAGTTTTCCTGAGCTCACAAGTATTATTCATAGTAAAAAAATCAAGTGTACATATGCACAAACACACACATTTTCAAATTATAAACGGCCTGGAAGTTCCAGGACATGATTTTCAGATTTTCATTGTCTAGGCTGTTGATATGGTTGGCATTTATATAAGAAATCACATGTAAGAACTCAGATGTATTTAATAACAGCCTTTCAGCCACAATTAAGAGTTGTGAGTCTGAAGCCAAACATGACATTTATATTGTCTACTTTGTCCTTTTCTTTTAAAAAAAGGGAATATTCTTAGACTGAGATCAGTTGTTCTCATGTGAGTAGCAAGTTTCTATCCAATATATAATGAAGGTGTTGACTATTACTGAATTTAGTGCTTCTGTCTGAAAAATGTTAGGAAGAACTCTATTCCAGGATGGTTCTCCATTGACATGTAATACCTTTGAAGATTTATCAGTCAGTTTGCATAAACTGGAAATCCACATGATTAATAATTATCCTACACAACAGTTTTTATCATGATTTCCAGAGGAAATCTTCCACTGAAGATGCCACAGAAAAGTCTGTGCTGCTACCTTTACAAAATAAACAAGGAATTCCTTTAAAACACTAAAAATAATTTTCATGACACAGAGATACATTCTGTGAAAAAAAAAAAAATCTGACAGGCATTAATGACGCTCCTTCTAAATCCTGTTTAAATCAATTATCACTTGATTTCATCTTGAGTTATTATCAATATTAATCAATCTAGAGTTACAGAGGTCATTGCAATTCCCCTTTGTGATGTTGACTCAATGTTATCTCTTTTAGCTTCTGGAACATCCTTGGTCTCCATTTCAGAGCTCGAGGCTCATTTTAGCTACAATTCACTGTGGACACCATGGGCTCTGCTGCCTTAGGGGATCTGGAAACTTTACAGCACAATCAATTCAACCTTTTTTCTTCAGTTCCCTGACAGGATGCCATAGCTCTTTAATAACTTCCAGATCTAGCAAGACTGAGAAAACTACCTACATTGTCTTCTTCAATTTTTACAGTTTCCTATTAGTTAATCTGAAAAACATCAGTTGCGGTAAAAACCAATCCAGGATTCACTTCCCTTGCTTGCCTGAGACACATCAGTTAATTTCAAACACCAAATTTTATATTAACTTTGAGGAAGATGTATCAATTCTCTGAAGCTGATATTCAGTGTACAAAGTGTATAATTTTCTTCTTTGTATAACGATAGCTCTTGCTCAATGTGGAAGAAGGTAGTTCCAAAAAAGAATAAAGATCACCCATGGAAGAAAGGGGAAAAAAACCATTACTGTTTAACTGTGGTGACTTCAATAAATGATAGAAATACTCCCAAATAGCACTGGGATGGAAGTCAAGCACAGATTATCTGAGAAAGTTTTATAATGTAGACTGGAAGCTGAAACACATCAGAGAAAATGATTTTTGCAATAGAGCAAGGAGTTGGATCAAATGAGTGCTTGGAGCCCTTGTAAGTTTTTTTTGTGTCATCAAAGGTGCTTTACAAATTCATTTGTATTGAACAAAATATGTCCAAGTAAGCTTGTAAAACAGTTGCCTGCACAGCTAAAATGGAACTGAATGTTCCAATTTATTATTGTTTATTTATATTATTAAATATATTATTATTTATACATGTGTTAGAATGAACCAAATGAAACACCAGGAAGATCATCTGCATCTCAATTCTCACAAACCCATGAACTGTTTATTAATCCTAATGCTAAATATTGTTTTCCTTTTCCATTCAGACACAGAATTCAACAATTTCCTAGGGGTGCTCAAAAGCCTATGGGAAAAGAAACCCAATAGTAATAAATTAGAACTCAATGTGCAACTTTTTAAAAAACTAAAACTAGAAGAGATCATTCTCATGTTGGAATAAAAACCTAACGTGTTAGAACTGAGAGGAGCTGCCAATTTGATTTTTTCAGGGTGTGTTTCTTTGTAAAAGACTCCCTTACAATGTTTCTGTATCCCTCATCACACCTCCTATTTGGAATCTGTAAAATAAAATCCACGTTTCCTTTATTAAAAAAACAACCAAAAACCTCAAACTAAGCAACCTACACATTAGTTTCATTTATAAAAATGATCCATTAATTTACAGGGAGAAAAAGATTTTATATGATTTTTTTTTTGCCCCCCCAGAGCCCCAGAGAAATACCTACTCCAATATAATTGGTTCCAAAGCACCCTCAATTCTGAACATTCAGTTCCATTTTAGCTGTGCAGGCAACTGTTTTACAAGCTTACTTGAACATATTTTGTAAATAAGATTTATCATGCTTTTGTGGTGTTTGGAGTTAATTAAATATTTTGACTGACAGCTGCAAATAACTACTGCTACTTATTTCAAATAAAAATCTAATCATTGCATAAAGCTTGATAAGCAGACCAAATACAATAAACAAAGCACAAAAAATAAAATACAGCATACAAGACAAGTTTGTCAAAAATAATGAGTTTAAAAGCAAATATTTTGCAATTAGCATGAAAGACAGAAATTGAAAACACCATAGTACTGTGGAGTTCATGTACATCAGCTATCATATCAGCCTATTCCATATAACATTTATTTCTCTTTTGTTCATAAGTCATTATTTCGTAAATCATGGATTTATGTTTACAGAGTTAGAAAGACCTTAAACAACCATTCTCCACATCCTAGTCCCAACTTGAAAAGAAAAAAAAACTTTAAGTATTTCTGTATTAATTTTTTAATGTTGTCTACTAGCTTAAATTCCTACTTTCCTACTGAATTTCAACCAAATTTTTTCAAATAAAAACATCACATGAAAACTTGCTAAAGTTAAAGGATTTTAAAAAGTACACTTCACATGTCACTTCAGGACAGAAATTTTAAAACTAAAAGCTAACTAACTAAAAGCTTTTGAGCATTACTGAGATTTCAGAAGAGATATTTATTAAATAATTACCAGTAGTAGAAAACATGAATAAACTAAAGGCAACTCTTCCACAAAAGTTTGTGGACATATTTGTGAACTTCAAACTGAAAATTAGTAAGTGATTTAAAAACGTTTAGTTAGCCAGAATTGTAGCAAATGTCTTCCTTGTCTGTCCCAGACACTGATAATGAATGAAACACCAGGAAGATCATCTGCATCTCAATTCTCACAAACCCATGTGCTGTTTATTAATCCTAATGCTAAATATTGTTTTCCTTTTCCATTCAGACACAGAATTCAACAATCTCCTAGGGGTGCTCAAAAGCCTATGGAAAAAAAAAATCAGTAGTAATAAATTAGAACTCAATGTGCAACTTTTAAAATATATTTACAACTAAAACTAGAAGAGATAACTCTCATGTTGGAATAAAAATTGAACATGTTAAAACTGAGAGGAATTGCCAATTTGATTTTTTTAGGCGTTTTTCTTTGTAAAAGACTCCCTTCTAGTGCCAGATTACCTATTGAAGGTGAACATTTAGCCTTTTTCAAGTAATAATTCAATAACATCTCTAATCAAGACAAGGATGACGTGATACAAAACAGAGAAGTCAGAAGATCTCCTAAATATTCTAAGGCTCCTCTTGAAAGAAAACTTAAAGCATTTGAAGTGTTGAAATAGAAAGCTCCAAAACAGGTTTTGAAATCTCTTTCAATGCTCTGTCAAGAGACAAAGGTTGGAGCTGCATGACCTTTTAGCTGCCAAAAGAAAGCTTTTTGCAGAACCTCCAAGAAAACTGTTTCTTGCATTTTGGCTTTTCCTGACATCTGAGATTATCTTCTGTAACATTTCTCTCTGTAATACTCAGTGAAGTCCCATCCTGTGTGCACTTCAAGACAGCAGTAATACTATGGGAATTGTGGCTCTTTGACTCAATAAACAGAAATGCACCTCAACTACTTTACTAATTCAAACCTCAGGCATGATTTGGAAAATACAGATATTATTCACACCTATTCAATTGTCTTGAATTGACTTTTGAAATTTCACATTCCCAGTTTAGGGTGTCCCAAACCCCTCCCGTCTATCTCTGTTTAATCTTTTGTTTTAACACTGGACAAGACATCATCACCAGATTATGCTTGTAGTAAATGGATGGAGAATGAACAAACAGGCAAACCCCAGGACAGTTCAAGTTTATGCTTGTGATTATTCAAATTATCACAGTTTTAAATGCATTTGGAATGATTTTTCTCACACCTGGTTTCAGAGACTTCAAAGGTATTCATTACTAAGTTTGTGCCAATAAATATGCCTAAGCTTAAATTTTAGATTATTTTTTTCAGGTGTTTGTTTGGGATTTTAATTTGGCTTTTTTTTTTTTCCCTCCCCAAATTTGGGTATTTATTACATAAGTATGCCTAAACAAGAGACACAGAAATTCATCAAACAGCCTTAAAGCAATCACGATTTTGTTTTCACATGTAAGAAGTGTTACTGGGACAACACTGAAATGAAAGGGGTAATTTGGGTGACAAATTCACATACAAAACTACACCAACCACCATAATTTTGAGCTGATTTCCAAGCCTGAACACTTGTAGACACATAAGAGTCCTCCATGCACGACAAGGGTTCATGTTGAAAGAGAACTTCCAAACTCAAAATCTCTCAGCATGAGCAGCAATCCCAGGCTGTTCACTTCACCCAATTCCCAGCGGAGCTCAGGTCAACATTTTCACCTCAGCTCCTGGCTTAGGATTTATTTACAACTACTGATCTATGACACTAGGAGATATATCCACTGTTAATCCTGACAATATGAAAAAATAAATGAGAAACACATAGAAGCTGGAAGAAGAGAATCAATGCTGACATTAATGTAAGATATTTTTTTTTACAAATCAAGAAATAATGACAGTAGCATCTATGCAGAAGTTTTTTTAGCTCTACTTCATAAAGAAAAAGAGTTTTCTGTCAATAACGCCACTTTTAAATGCAGAGATGTTTTATGCCTTTTACTCCATTAGTAGAAACAAATACTGATAAATAGCAATGAACAATACTTGGCACAGTCATTTTTAATGATCAACTCGTTCATCAATAGCTTTAAATCACTCTTTTCCTTGGGAGACAGGAGCAGGAAGTTTTTTTTGGGCTCAGCAGCAACAGCAGACCTGGAGTCTGATGGTCACACAATCAGTTAAAAGGCAACAGCAATGAATTTACGTTTCATAATAACTTTTTTTTTTCTTGTGACATGTCCATTATAGAAAAAATCATTAACAGCCTTATTTACAGAGAATGAATCCCAGCCTCGAACAAACCCAATTTACCAATGACACTCTGCCAACAAATGGTGATTCACCAACTGAGCAAGAGAATTAACCAGCATTTTCCTTACAAAATAACAGTAGACAAAAATATAACTTGGCAGTACTTCCCTCTTGTTAATGTGGACACTAATTAGTTATATAAAAAAGATTTGAATTAAATATGTCAAGGTCTCAGAACTGTTTGAGTTCTTCTTTGCTTAATTAATCCAAATATTTAAATTAGCTGCTTCGTATAATTTGGTGTTTCACCCAGAATCCCACTGAATCCCACAGACAGGCATATAAAAATTATTATTTGCAGACTGCTTATGTAGCTCCCTTTTGAAACCTGCAACCAATATGAAGATATAATCCCTTTATACAAAACACCTTTAAGAAACATGGTCTCTGTTAATTAGCCAAGCACTTACCCTACTCTCTGATTGCCAGACCTCACGTAGCAGACAACTCATTAAGTTTCTGACTCTTCTTTTCATTGTTAAGTTTAGAATATCCATGCAAACAGCACTTCAGCTAAAACTTCTTCCCTACTTTTCCCAGAAATGAAGGGAAAAAAAGTATTTTGGAAGCTGCAGCGATTAGAAACTGTCCAAAATTTTATTTTATGGAAAAAAAAAACAACACAGAAAGCAAACTCTGCTGGGTGCATTGGCTCATCTTAGTTTGCTATTTCCCCCCAGTTCTCTTCAAATTATGCTCCTTGCAGCACCCACGGAGTGCTCTGCACTTAGTGTGATTTTTCCTCAAGTTCTCTTGCACAGGACAAACTACAGTTTGTCACTGCTGTCCCTAAGACCCCAATACTTAACCCTAGCAGCTTGTGTGACATTGTGTTAATTTGCCTTAGGCATACACTCTCCCTCTCTTTCCCACACAACTTTAGCACAACAGTGAGCACTGAGCAAAACCCAACACAAATGGAGACAATTTAGTCTCCCTCACCTCTGAACAATGTCACAACACTGTTTGGCAGTAGAAGGAAAAATAATGCGTGCCAGTTTCTTTTGTTGTGGTCTAAAAATGGAATTGTGAGTTTTACCATTGGAACCAAAGGCACAGTGCAGTATCTTCCACATATTCACACATTATGGAAAACTTCTGTCTAACTAAACAAGACAGTCTATCGTACCTTTTCATTTTAAAATGGAGTGATATGATTAATTCTAAATTCCTGGTTCACCTTCTTTTCCGTTCTAAACCTAATTTCAGAGCTCTTACAAATTAAAATGATCCTTTTCTCTCATTTTAAGCTCTTCTTTGCAACCTGCACCTGGTAGCAGGAATCTGATGTGAGCAGACTCCCAATTTCTTCAAGATGAGATGAGCTCCGAAGAGTTACACCTCAACCCATTTGCACAATCATAACTTAGAGGTAATCTGTAATTACATTGTCTTCTTGGCAAGTGCTGGAAGTAATATCAATATTCTTTATAAGCAGATCAGTCTTCCAGAGAAAATCTTCTGGCTATGTGGCAAAATGTGAGGAACAACTGAGGATCTGTGCTGGGCTGTTCCATCACTGTCAGTACTCTTCACATGAGTTCAAAATTCTAGCCAGCGTTTCGAAGCCATAATTCCTACAAACCCTTTTAATGTCACAAACTGTATGACAGGTATATTAATTACAAATAAGAATATCCTACAGAAAGTAAAGCCATACAGATAAAATCCTCACTAGCATTTTATCCTTTACTTTTTAAATGGGGCTTTAGGATAAACATGCAGAAGGGATACACTCTCTGTATTAAAGAATCAGAAGTGAGATGGAAGGTGTTTACTGGAACTAAAAAAAGAGGAAGTGAAAAAGAGATTTACTTTGCTTCCTCTCCTAAACAGAGGGCATCACTGTAACACTCATAGTAATATGGCATTTATTAGAATGAGAGAATGGAGTCTTAATAAAATGATAAATAGATAATAAAGAGACTGCTGCAAAGCTCCAGACAATTTAGTTTTGAGATCACTGCCATGGATTGTATTGTGAAGTCAGAGAAATAAAATGAGAAACAAACCAAATAGCTCAAGGACCTAATGTAATAAACTTACTCCCTTAAATGGCAAATACTTGTTTTAATGGAGACAGAACTGCCAACACCACTAGGTTAGCAAAAGGCTAGCAACTTTTCAGCTTCGTATTTTTTCCAAACACAATAGCTAAAACTGATAATAAAATTTGCATTGACATAGCCATAACACCTGCAGACTCACATATGTAACATTATAAATAATTTTCCACAAATGGAAGCTTTTTTTTTCTCTGAAATGATGTTGCATCACATTTTTCACAATACTTACACAGAATAAACCAGATTCTTTCCATGAGGAAATTACCACTTAATCACTGGACAGGAGAAGTGGTTAGGACATCGCTAAGAAGCAATTTACTGATAAAATTTTACTAGCTTAGTTGAACAATTGCCAAGCCAGATCAGTGTTAAACTGCATTTAATCCAAGATGCTGCTTTGAGGAGTGTTTATTACCAAATGCTTCAGAGGCAAGTCAAAGAAGCATCAGAATAAGTATTCATTTGGCAAACTTACAGAGAAAACATCTAAAAAGCATAATTTATGAAAGTCAAATTGAACTCCATTTTATGCATATCACTTCAAACTGGTTTTGTCATTTAGAATGTGCATTTTACTATTTTCCATTCATGTAAAATACTGACAAATTCAGAAAACTCAGGAGCAGCAATAAGGTCATTAGTTTAAGGGCTACGTGCCCTTAGCCCAGTGCTGCCATGGAATATTGAGTTTTATTCATGGAATATCTCACTCCAGATGAGCTGCAAAGGCATTGCTGAGCACTGAGCCTGACATCCTCACTTTGGACAGTGCTTATTACAGGAGGAGTAACACTCCCCCTGTGTGTCATGTTGCATCTGGTAAATATACAGGTTTAAATGCAAATTGAGAAACAGTCTGGAAAGACCTGATTAGGATGAGAAAAATGTGCTCTGTGCTAAAGAATAACAAATATGTTACTTTAAAGCTGTGGGAAGGTAAAAAAGCTGTAGGGCATGAAAGTATGGTGAGACTTTGTATAACAAACAGGTGAAACAAGTCATCCCTTCCAACCTCTCAATACATTATTTTTCAAAATAAAATTTAACCAGTTTACTTAGTAAAAACAGTCCATGCGTATTTGTGAGGTTAAAGTTCTCAAACAAAACACCTCCCACCTATTGCAATGTAATACCAACTGATATTAAGGGTGTTAACCATATAACCTCATGAACCCCCCGTGAAACCAAATATTTAATTTCTCACCTCTGCTGCCAGCTGCTGAAGAGAAGGGGATGCAACGGGGTGCAAAGTTGAGTTGCCTCTCACTGGGTTATGGAGGCTAATGTAAGCCACAGCATTTCTTTGAAGAACACTCTTGAGATTCTACAACACAAGCAGAAAAATTGTTACTGCTATGCATCATTTTAATGAAGGCTTGTTTTGTTCTTTTTGGTTTTTTCTAGGGGAAAACTGCACCCTGTGTTTCCATCCTCTGTGATTCCCCAAGTATTAGTTAACCACTGCTTCCTACAATGTGCTGTTATGAACTTCAAAGGATATTTTAGTGCTATTTCTCTATGTAGCAGAAGTTCTAATTCCATTTCACACATCATCTAAAGAAAATGCAAACAGGTCTGAGAGGAATTAAAAATTACTACACTTGTAAGGCCAAAAATGAAAACATTACCCGCTGTGAAACAACACGATGGCCTTTTAAACTTGTGCCTGGCAGAAGACAAACTTCAAAAGCAATCATAATCAACAGTTAAATGGACTCGAATTCACCAATGGACCAAATTCAGATTTGAATTGCATAACTTTCCCAGTGTTTTCATTTTATTATTTTTTAGACTATAAAAATAGCATGTACAAACTGTTTCAATTATTATCTCTTTTTTAAAAGGATCCCCTTTGCCTTCTCAGTAATGAGTTCCTCTTTGCATGAAGTGGCTCTTTATATTGAACAGAAGGGGTGTAACGCAATTACATCTGATGCAAAGCTGACTTGAAGTGGAACTAAACAAATTTTGCTTCCAGCCTGGATCTTTTCAATTTGATTTTTTCACCCCCTCTTGTTTCTGAAGAATAATCATGTTGGAAGTATGAAATTTCAATGAGGGCTGGCTGCTTCTTATGCATGGTGAAAAGCAACTAACTCTTTATTTTATCTACTGTTTTAATTCATTGAACCATTAGAGTTGGAAAAGCAGCCATGAAACTCTCTGCCAGCTACTCCTGTAATTTATGACCTGAAATCCACTTTAGCCATGTATGAGCATCAATACTTTTGGAGGTATTTTCTTTCCATCAGCTGATTCCTGTTCGGTTGAAAGTAAGAGCCCAAATTGTCTGTGTCAGATTGGATCAACTCCTGAGCACAAATCTTTGAGAAGGGAATCTGCACCAGCCATGGAGACACTGCAAGGTTTATCTAATCAATGTAAGCACAGTGTGGTTCTCTTCTTTCTCTTTTGATTCACTTCTCGCCACACTAAGCCTATCAATTAAAATTATTAAATATTAAACCTTCGAGAAGGTGAGAAAGCTCTCTATGGTATTTGTGTGTCTGTGCTGGTTTTGGAGGTTTTCCTCCCTCTGTCAAACCCTTTTACAATGCTGTAAAATGCCTCAATTAGGGAGGCAATCAGCTCCCAGAGGTGCTGTATTTGCAACCTTCTCAGCCACGGCAACATCCTGCCATCTCATTATCCCCAGGAATGCCCTCAGTCCGTGTTTTCCCTGCATTTGCCATGTAATACATGAACGAACACAGACAGACCTCAGAGACCCCTTAACGAGCCACAACTTCCATGTGCTAATTTCATATTGTTTCCATGCTTCCAGCAGGAGCAATCCTGAGTGCAGTGATGCTCCTGAAGCTGTTTTACCTCAGCCCACTCGTAGGAGCCAACGTTCCCAAAGGCTGTTCCTCCCCAGGAGCAGAAGAGCACAGTCCTGTCAGGTCTCCAGCCCTTCTTCACCTTGGCCATCAGGGCTTGGATCAGGGCTGTGAGGACAGCAGTGCTGCTGGCCCATCCCTGCCCACCAAAACCCTGCAAACTGCTGTGCTGGCTGCCAACGATGACATATCTGTCTGAAATCAAGAAGGGGGAAAAAAAAAAAGAGAGGTGAGAAAATTATTTTTTCTGAGCACTAAGATTAAAAGAATTCCAAATAACCCTAAAAAGGAACTGTATTAGTAGTCTGTGATGCCATTAATACAACACAAAGCTGTCAACAACAAAAATGTGAATGGTGATGTGCAAGACAATCACACAACAAATATACGTAAGACTGTGAGTGCTAGTTAAAAATGAACTAGTAAGTAAATATATGTCTACACTTTCCTAAATTAATCCCCATGCCCTTGCCTTCACTGTTTGCTTATTGCTCTCTTTATAGATCTGATACAGACTATTTTTACAGTCCTTTGACAATTTAACATTTCCATGCTCACAGTAGAGTGTTATGAAAAAACACAAAATACTAAGCAGGAAACAATCTTCAATACATATCAGCATCAAAAAAAGAAAAAAAAAAAAAAAGGAAAACAAAAGGTGTGGCAGTACAATGGGAAACATAAAGAAAATACACAAAGTATTAGTACTCCCTCACCTGGAAGACTGTGTTCAGTGCTCACCACCCTATCTCAAAAAAGACATGGCAGAAACAGCAGTTGAGCAGCTGGGAAACAGATTAGAGATCAGGATTTAGCCTTCCATGGAAGGAGACATTAAAATACCTGGACTGCAGGTTTAGAGAGGAGACATGACAGAGGGATAGAGATAGTGAGTGATACAGAAATGGTAAGTCACACCTAGCAGCTTTGTTCATGCTGGAAGAAAGCATTTTACAGAAGGAAAAACAGGAGGTTTCAACCCGAAATAAAGAATGTGCCTATGGTTACTCAGAAAAAAAAAAAAACAAACCAAAAATCCCCCCAAAACAACAAAACCCCACACTTTTTTTTTCAAAGAAGTAAGATTAAATCTTTATCTCTCAAGGCATAACCCTAATTCCGCTTACTAGGAGAAAAAATCCCCTTATTTTATTCCAGAAGCAATGATGTGTTATGAAATAACATGACTGACTGGTGTGACTGAGGCCTGTCAAGAAGTCAAAGCAGAGTTATTCTGAATGAGCTATTAAACCATTAGACCTTCTGCGTGAGATAAATTTACAGCCCTCTTGGAAGGATTGTTTACTGGTTTTGTTCTGATATTTTATAAAGTCTCCTTCTGGTCCAGATCTAGACTTTTAGAGGTGTTCTTTCCCTATTTCTGGATACCAACAGACAACAGAAGAATAATTATCAAGTGATGCCAGATCCACAGCAATCTCTGAGTGTTATTTTGGTTCCAAAAAGTGCAAACATTTTCATTTTCTTTCTTTATCCAAGTGGATTTATTCACTTGCTGTCAGCTCATCACAATGGAACAACAGATATTTGTCCATATTTTGTGTTTGCTTATAAAATTAAAATATCTACTCAGTATGGTTTGCAGTACCTGCTGTCTAGAAGCAATATTAATGGAATACTTTGATTATAAAAGGATTCTCTATCAAACTGCATTTTACCGGTATTGTTCAACAAAATATCTGAGTGTGTTGTTTAATAAGGAATCAAAAATGCTTTACAAAGAGAGGATCTGTTATGTACCTATAACACAACATCTTCAATCAACTGCTTGGGGTTTAGGCATGGAAATGAGAATTTCTTTCTAAAAACAGATATGCAAAGTGCCAATCTAGATTTACATAATAATGTAAATCCAACAAAATGAAATCAAAATCACGTAATTTTGCAACTTGTGTGATGCATCAGGAAACACTTAATTACAGGTTGCACCGACAATGAACAAACATAGGATCTTCAACTCCCTGAATAAGAGGAATCAGGAACCAGAATGAATGGTCTTGCAGGCTTCTAGGTATTTCTAGGTCATGAAAACAGTGCTTCTAACACAGAGGGATCAGACAGGATCAATGCTTGCCCGGTATAATAATTTCTGTTTAGCCTGTGATCAGACTGTGTGAAAGGAAAGAGACCTTAGTAAAACCATGGAGGATATTTTGATAGAGAAGAAGCTACAGGCAGCAACTTACTGCTGGAGATGGCAGCTGAATGAGCTGGGGCAAAACAGAACAGCTGGTGCAAAAAGAATTTCCTGTGAAATTCTTCATCTTTGCACAGCTCTCCCTCAAACAGAGGCAATACCCTAAAGCAAATGACTGCAGGAAAAGCCCAGGGAAAGGATGGTCATGTTTGCAGAGGCAGCAGCTGCCCTTTCTCAGAATCACATGGCCAAAAAAAAAAAAAAGGACTAGAGATAGAGAAAAAAAAAGAAAAAAATATCCATCAGATACCCTTGAAGGTGATAAGACAGGATAGTGTTCAGGGTAGTGATGGGCTGAACAAGGATTTATCATTAAAAGGAGTCTCTTTATCCTGTCTTTTCTTGTTATATCCATTTTCAGCCATGTCCAATAGATCTATAAAACTAGTATTACGTTTTTCAGGTTTTAAAATGCTACCAACTATCACACTTCATCTACTCCTACAACTTTTAACATCTTAGTTACATTTCAGATGCTCATTCTTACTCCTCAGATCAAACGTCAGCTAAGGTCACCATTGCAGAGATGGACTTGTCTGTGTGTGTGTTAGGTGGTCTTTAAGCAAAAAGAAATAAATTCCACCCTTGGTGATGCTCTGCAGTCCTTCATTAAGCCCTAAAGATAAATTTTGCCTTCTTTCTGCACTTCAGGGAACATAAAGGTGAATATTTCATGCGTATGAAAGGAGCAAAATCCCATCAAAATGACAGAGAATCAATGCCATGAAAATATCAAGATTCAAAGCAGCTGAGGAGGAATAACAGCAGTGTCAACCAGGAAGAGCAGAGAGAGAAACAAAGGCTTAACATTGATTCTTTACAAAACATTGTGGTGCATTAACTTGTGCCTGTATTGGAAGAGTTGCTCTGGCTCTTGTTGAGCCACACTCCATGGGACAAACTGCAGCCATCTGGGTACTGACTACACTTATTTATATGTATTTATACATTCCTAAAGCTCAGCATATATTGGCAAACCTTTAAAGAGCAGTTTCTTATAGAGGATGCAATAAGAAGATGGACGATTAGTATAGAGAGGATAAAGGACTTATTAAACAGAAATTGACGTGGATTTTTTATTATTTTTCTTGCCTCTGTTTCACAATTCAGCAGACAGAATGTCTAAACATGGCAGTTTCTGCCTTTCCAGCTCCATGACAGCTATTTGCAAAACATTAGTAATAGCAGACTGGTAACTTCAAATTCATGAAGGAAATGAAATCCTTCATAGAAATTAAATTCACTGCGCTAATTGTTTCCTCTGCTCCTTTAAACAAACAAAAATTCTGGTGAGAAGTACAGCATTCTGCACACACAAAACTGAGTCATTATTTCACCAATGGGAATAAACTTAAATTTTCTCTGCCTCCTCCATTCCACTAGTTAAAATATGGAATGACTGGCCCACTTCATAAGGGAATGTAAACAAATTTTCTTCCTTTCTTCTTAACCTAATAAGAGTATTAAGGCAAGTGTGATGGTGTTTTGATGATCATCTGCACTCTAGGAATTGTTTGCACTGTGTAAGTCACCAGCAACAGCATTCATTCATGCTGCAGAAACCCTTCACCTTTTATCTAGATTCACTTACTGACAGAATAATCTCAAAATGATTTTATGATGTCCTGATTATCACATTATCTACGTACAGAATCAAAGGACAGAGGGGATTTGTGCTTTATGTCCCAGTTACACTTGGGGTCTTATTGTTCAACTATCAGACATAGAGAACTGTAATTATTATCCACAGAATTGTATAAAACCAGCTTAAGGTATAACTGAAACACAAACCAAAGCTGCATAAAGTGTTAAAATCATATTAAAGTTAAAACCATACCGGAGTTACTTGGTACAAACTGCTGATACTCTCTGTGGTCCACGTGCAACTCCTGCTGCTTGTGTAAAAATATGCTCATTATAACTACAATATCTCCTTCAGTTTATTCTCTGTACAACCCTCATGTTCTGCCTTGTCATAAATCACAAGACTACTACAAAAAAGTCTTTCTTCTTCCTCTGTATTAGTGCACTATCTGGCAAAATAGGCTCCAGCCATCATGAAATAAATAATCAACACAAATGACAGAGGGATACTTACCAGGATATACAGCTCCTTTTAAATATCCAATGACATTAGAAATTGTCTTGTAAGTTGTGACAGACTGAATGCTCAGACTGATTGTTTTTTTGCCTGTTAAAAGATTAAAAAAAAAAAAAAAAAAAAAAATTAAACTTATTTATCCAGCCAAGAAACATACAGGTCGCATATATAAATTCCATACACATTAAGAAAAAGGTTAAAAAAAATACTGAAGAGGAACCAGAGATTAAAACATGAAATATTACTTTATTTTCTTAGTCCTGTTTTAGCAGTGTGGTTCAAAGCCAGAACCTCAAAAGCAATCTCTACTCCTTGAGTTAAAAGATCATTGAATTCACTCAATAAATGCTGCCAGAATACAACACAAAAAAAAAAAAAATAAAGAGTAGGATTTACATAACTCTGTGATAACAAAATTTGCCTTAATCTTTATAGGTTTTTCTCACCTAATCCTTCACCCAGGTCAATCCATCAATAACATTCACAGAATTCTACCTGGTTTACATTACATTTTCTTCTGGAGAAAAGCCCCTGTGTTGAATCAGATGGGAGCAGTCAGAGCTCTCCAGCTCTGTGCCAGCACAGCCTTTGGTGATGCTCCTGTGAACATCTGCCAACAGCAGCCAGGGGTTTTGGCTTGGCTGGTATCAGCTGGGGAAATGGTGTAAATACAAAGGCAGAACAATTTCAAAAGCTGCCTAAATGGAAGGAACTTGCCAGGACTGCCATGCCAGTTGAGACTGGAGCACAGAAAAAAGCCAGAGCAGAGTGAATGTCTGAGTTTAAATAGATTTTAAAAAAGTGGGAGGCAATAACCACACGAATTCCTGCAGTTTGTGACAAAGGAAACCAACCAACCAGCCCTGGGGAGCTGCTGATACCTCCCAAATGTTTCATTTGCATGAGGACAGCCTTTGTTAACATCCAGCTCACCTGAAAGGTCATAGCTTCTGTTGGAGAGAAATGAAAATATCTTAAACTGCTTTGACTTGAAAAACAGCAGTTGTGTGACAATAACCAGGGCTTCACCCCAGAGCTGCAGGGAGAGTCTCCTCCTTCCACCCCTGTGACAGAATTGTGTCTAAAGGCATCTCACGGACAGAACTCCTTCCATGTCCATAGCCCAACTGCCACAGACTAAAATTAAAATATTCCACACATCATTTTGCTCTCTGTGTCCCAGGCTATTTATCCTCCCACAGATCTATTTCTAACAGATTGTTCCCAGACTTTGTTTCCCAAGATGCACAGAATGTGCAAGTGGGGAGTTTGCTGCAACATGTGAAATAAAAACAACTCATCGTGGCAATGCTCTTCTTCAAGGTTCATTTGCTGGTACTTCACATGGTAAATTAACTTTAAAATTCTCCTACAATAAAATACAATATATTTTAATTCACCCGTCTTCATTGATATTTGGAAAAAATCAGCCAACTGCTAGTGTTTGTTTAAAAAAACATATTAGCAATAGTGATTCTATTTTCTTATTCAGACAAAACCTCTTCTGTTATCAATAAATGTGTCTTCTCTATGACAACTCTTGTTTTGTTTGAACAAACCAGCATTGAAAATGCAAGCCAAGCAGTTAATTAAAAAAAAAACCAACCCAGCACATGACTTTGCAACAATCAAGCACAGCAAGTTAATACTTTGATTTCTCATGTAATTAACTTTGCTCTTCTGTGTAAGTTACTGTAAGATTTATTAATGCCATGTAATTGTGTTTGTTCGATAAATCCACAGATATTATTTTAGAATTTTTTTAAAAATATTTCATTAAAAAAAAAATAGTCCGAAGGATTCCCAAGGGGTCCTTTAAATAAGTGAAAACAGCTCCAGCTACGTTGATTAAGCAGCTTAAATTTAATCTAAGCTATGCAAGTTACTTCTTGCTGCTGTTTCTCACCTGCAACCATTCTAGTGCCAATTAAGTCTTCTTAAAAAAAGAGATTTTAAAGTCAGAACTGCTTTCCTTTCCTTTTTCTACAACACTTTAGATGTTTGTTCCTTTAGGCCCCTTTGCAGACAAGAAGAAGATAAATCCTTTTGAAGACAATTTACTTCACTGTTTTTCCTTAATCAACATCAGCTATCCAGTCTCCAACTGGCAATAAAGACACAGAAAATTAACTGCTGGCAAAACACATATTCTAAAATCAGATATTCGAGTTAATAGTCATGTAACACAGTAGTCAGCTTCAAGTGACTTGGGCTTAAAGGCTTAGAACACCAGATGGAAAGGCTGAAACTACTCTTTGGAGTACACACCAGAAGAGAAATTTAATCCCCTTTAAACAGTTCTGACAACAAACCTCTCTTCTGTTATTTTAAGGATATTGACAACTTTCTCCTTTTTTTTTTTTTTTTTTTTTTTTTTAAATATTCTGTATAAAACTGTGAGGAGACTTTACCTTAACATTATTCAGGATACACTGTCTTTATGTAAGCTAAAAGCTACTTCTGGAATTAAAGAGAACAAAAAATATTTACTGTTATTTATTTATTTCCTGACTTGGAATCTGTAAATTGTCCCATTCCAAATGACTACCTTCTCCTCTTACATTTACATAGTTATTTTTAGAAATGCATGACTATTTACAGATTTCTATTTGATTAATCAACTATGTTGCCTAATAACAACATATTGTCCTTTATGAACAGATATTCAGAGATCTTGAGTCTCCAAGCCAAATCTTAGTGTGAAGAGCTTAATGAATAAACTCCTTGGTGTTTGATCATCTTTTCTGACCTACAGTGAGGAATCCAGAAATAAAATTCTTCAGATGAAGAGCTTTTGAAAACAAGCAATGCCTAGAATAAAGTCCTTTAAGGAGGCTCTGAACTAGGATGGCCTAATGTGGTACAGAATAAATGTGTCACAGTCAATATCAAAGAGAGTTGAAAATGCTTCAGATGGGATAGCTGAATTTCATAACCTCACACTGTTTTCATTCTTTACCTGCTTTAAAGCAATCAAAAGCTAAGCATCACCCAGAAAAATATTGGCACAGAAGAGAATTCTGAAAATACATCTTGATCATTTACAATTCTGGTAGAAAAATTCCTGAGGTTCAGGTGGGAGTAGAGAGAAGATACATGAAAAATGCTTCACACTGCTTATACTTAATTCTTTTCATGAACTTCTGTTTACCAAAGGAATTTCTGTTTAAATAAAAAAGTGATCATGAAAAGAAAATCTGAGAGTATTGGTATAAACGTATATTTTCACATACAGGATGCCTGAATTAGATCAGAGTTCCCTATTTAACTTGTCCTTCTTTCAAACACCAGTAAGAGACATCTGCAGAACTTTGTGATATTCCTGCTGTTATGTTCAACACCTCCAGATTTGGTAGATACAGCAACATGCACTGCCACACAACACGCTGGCATCTTTCTCTATTTGCTTTCTTGGATTCACGTTTAGCATAGTCCAAAGTCCCAGAAATTATGGTATTATTTGCATATTGATACCATAGTGTGAGATGGCCCAGCCAGAGCTGATTAAATATGGCAATCTTTATTTTCTGTGACAGGTAGCAAACCACGAAGGAGAAACACATCTAATAGCATCACAAGGCTGTAGTTTTACAGGAGGAAATATATATCCTTTATCATTCCTTGCCCTTCCTCTGACTGAAAAGAAGACAGGCTTGATTTGCACTAGTGCAGAACTTGGCAGAGAGCTTTATTTATCTTGGATGGGGATCATATAATATGGAAACTAAAGGATTCTTCCAATTATTCCTTTTGTATAATTAATGATTCAAATTTCACATGATCAGAGTTGACTATAAACTCGGTATAATGAAGATCTGACGTGTGGAACTACATAAAATAGATGTTCAAAGTCTCATAAAAATTCATTATATTGTGCTACAAACCTTTCCAGTAACAGTCAGTTCTGGTTATCTGCTGCACTCACCTGTTTTGTTAGAGGAGGAAGATTTGTTTGCAGCCTACAATGGAGCTTTGCACTGCAGTCACTGATGATTCAGTATTGATCAGTGACTGTATTTTGTAGACTAAAAAAAGGTTACAAAAGATCAAAAGATTCTACCTAGAAAAGCATTTTGATCTGAGTAATTTTATTGTCTGCAGCAGAATGCTGGGAGTCTGTATACCTGGCTCTATTGTTCACATGGTGTTTGATACCATTCAAGTTACTTAAACTATTCATGCTTTGGCTTCACTATTTTAGACGTTAAAGTATAAAAAAATTACACCTATTGCACAGGAAAAAGCATAAGGAAGTGGCAAGAAATAGGATCTTTCAGTGAGATCACTGCATGAATGCTTGCATTGTACTTCCTAGCAACTGAGCTATATTGCTCAGGCATTCAAGGGCAGACCAAGTGGTCATCTAGTCCTTATCTCCAAGAGTGACCAGCAGCAAAAATGTGGAGAAGAAGGGAAGAACAGGATGAGCCACAGAACAGGATGATGCCACAGACACCTGGGGATAATCATGAGTGAAATGCTGCATCTTTCTCACCTTCTCTTCTCTCAGACATGTCAGGTGAGTATGAAAACTGACACTTCAAACCAAAGTCAAAAATTACACACATGACACTAATGTGTTCAAACACCAGATTTCCAGGATTGCCATTCAACACCAAAGTAAATGGTCATTAGTGTCAAAAAACACTTTGTAAATTAAATCCCACTGTGTAGATTTACATTAAATAGTCAAGAGGTTAATTGAAAAGGGACAATTTGTACAGGACTGAAATCTCCTAAATAGTGGGAAACTTAACAACAAAGACAGTTCATTGTACACAGCAGGACTTTCTTCATTTATGTTTATAGAAGTGTTTTAGTTTTACAACAACCTTCACAATGTTCTAGCAAATATCCTAGAAATCCTTTGTTAAAAAAAAAAAAAAGGAAGCTTCAAAAGCTTACAGTTTCACTATAAAAGTTCACTCTGACATTCCTTCTAATTGCCTACTTTTGGGGAAAAGTTAATGGGAGCACAGAATTTCAGATTAATGAGGACTGAGTACAAAAATGTACCATACCAAACAAAAAGCAAATCTAATTACTGACTTCATCTAACACGAAACTAACAGCTAACTTCAGTTCCCACTATTTGCTCTGTAGGTCCTGAGCACTCGATCTGTCTGGAGTGTTTCTCTCCATATCCTCCCACTGCCTCTGTCACATTCTGTCTCTTGAAAACTGCAAGGCTAAGGGGAAAAAAGCAGCAATGTGAGAAAACTATATATAAATGTTTAATCATTACTGATGAATCTGCTGTTCAGCTTTTTGAAACATACTGATGAGAGAATGATGATCATTCTATCCTAACAAATTTTAAGCCAACCAATCATCTGGATTGCTCATTCACCTCTTTTGACAGATGAGTGATGAGTCCCACGTCAGAAGTGAAATCTCTCTCTTAAGCTTCTTCAAATCAACAGGAAGACTGCAAATTCAACCTTCACTGCTCTCAAATGCATTGCTGTCCTCAGCATTACCTCTTCAGATTTTAATGTTATTAAGTAGTTATACACCATTTCTTATCATAAAACCAGTTTTTTATCTCTCCCATTAAGGCTACTACTGAGCAACAGCACACTCTGTGCTCCAGAACATCAACAGCTTCACCATTCAAGGGAGAATGTATCATAATACAATACAGAATTACACCAGGCTTCTTCTTGAAGTCCCCATTTTCTCAGTAAATTAAGAGTTTTTTAAAAAACCCCACATGGATTGCTGTGGTTCAGAAGGTTTACATGAAATAAAACACAAGCCGTTGTGTTCACCCAGAGTAAGCCAGACGTGGACTACTGGCTCTCACTAGACTGCTGGCTTGGAATACTCTTTTTTCCAGAAATTCTGCTCTCACAGAATTCCTGTCTTCTCAGGGAGATAAAGCAGCCATGCCACACCTGTCACAGAAAAAGCAGAATAAGCTGCCCTTTAGGTGATTCTGTCCTGCAGCCTCTACGCAAAGCTTTTAGAGAAACAGACAGTGTGCAGCCTTTTATCTTTCTGAAATGAGTGTTATTTGCCAGCCCAAATTCATGCTCTGCTCCAGGCACTTCAGCTGTTGAAAATTCCTTCAGTACTAACAAGCTCCATGTATCCTACCTGGAATGGTTAAGCATTTATTCCTTCCAAAATGACCTTTTCTCCTGTTTGTGGGGGCAATCAGCTGATTTTTAAAATATCTAGTCAGCCATGCATGGAGAGCAAAAGTCCTGCCAAACCAAAACAGCTTCAGTCATGAAGCATGAGGTCTTCTGCCTTCCTTTTTAGTATGTATAACTACAAATGCTAACACAAGTCATAAAATTAATCAACCTTTTTTATGACTTGTTGTATTGTGCTCCTATTCCACAGTAACTTTCCAAAAGCAATAAACAAGTGATACAGCACATGATAGTACATTGGTTACCCTTAAAATTGGTTTTTCCTGTTATCATCACTGTGTGTAGCACAGGATACAGTGGCTAAATTGATTTGCCTCCTCCCTTCCAACAGCACAGCTTCAAAGCAATTCATGTAAACAGGAATGATGACAAAATACACCATTTTTTCCTGGTGAAAGACAGACAGGTACAAAACAAAACTGGAGACAGAATTACTCTTTACTCTTTGACATGCACCTCATCTAGAATGTTCTGTGGAAGATATTTCAGTGAAACACCGTGCAGTGTCTTTGCTGGAAGACTCTACTCTTACTTTTTATTTCCCCTACATCAACAGTAAGTTTTTTCAAGCAATAATCTGTGTGACTTTGCTAATGGCATTATTTCTAGAGAGATACTATGAATGCATTCATCTGGCTCTACTCAAGGTACTTTTTTCTTATCATGATGTCTGTTTTCCTGGTGAAACTTGGAGAAAAAGCTGCCTGAAGGTTCAGACAACAATAAATTGTTTTTTCTATAGTATATACAAATCAAGGAACATAGGGACATGTTTAGAATTTAAATGTTATTATTCCAGGAACAGAAAAAAACCTCACAGAATTACATAGTTGCTGATGCTTTAATGTTGAAATCGCATTATTAGTAGTACAACAAGTCCTAACAAACCACAGTGCAGCCCTAATAAACCCTCCCTAGTGATGGTATCTATACACAGGAGCACTAATACAATATTAAGTATTAGTGCTCAATGCCTTACATTAAGAGATTATTTTTTTTTAAACCAAAACTTCCATCTATCCGATTTTAGGAGCATAATTTTTCGACTGTGGATAGCCTCTTCAAGAAAGTATCTAAGCTAAATATAAGCAGCTAAACCTCTCACTTGTATGGAATTACAGAAAGAGGATTTGGAGTCCTTGAGGAACATTCCATAGGTGAAGTTTATTTGAAAAGCATTACCTGTGGCAGGCAGCTGGAGGGGTGTACACCTGGATTTTTGGGCAGTGTCCTCAGGTAGGGAAACAAGCTTTCTGGCAAGCACTGCAGAAATTGGTTGTACCAACAGTGTTGTGAGGTTCACTCGATTTTGCCTGTAGCTTCCATCTTAACAGAAAGAGAAGAGCAGTTTAGTAAATGAAAATTAGATTTTTCTCCTTCATAAGCCAAACCAAAAAAAAAAAAAAAAAAGAGCAGATATCTACCATGCAGCTTAAAAAAACTGATTTAGATAAGCAGCTGTTGTTTTGTACTTACCATACTGAAAAAAAGAAAAGTTTCTTCAAGAGCATGTACTACAAAATTACATGTCCATATTACAGTATTTATGCAATAGTTCCACAAGTAAGAAACTGTTAAGGATATTAACTGATAAAGATATCTGTCCAAGCAGATATTAGATTGTGAATTAAACACAACAAATTAAATTGCTGTGCAGTTAAAGGAATCACTGAAAAACAGAATTACTGGTCAGCAATAACTTCCCAATTCAAGTAAAAGCTGAACAGCTGAAGGAGGTCTGGAATAAGAGGGTACTAAACAGACACATCAGGTGGAGGAAGGTATGGATCAGAAAGGATCAGAATGCTTCATTTACAGCCTAAAGACCTTAAGAAGGCACAGCACAAACCTCTCAATAGCTGCAGTTTCATCCCAATATGAACATCTCCCTTTAACTGAAAAGATGGGAGTTTCCACACACATGCCTGCCTAACCTTTGTTGCTGGGAAGGTTGCTGATGAGATAATGAGGTATTTTGGGAGACCAGCTGACAGAAGCCTAACTTTGCACATGGAAATTCTCTGAAGCACTTCAGGACAAAACACCTGTTTTTCTCAGCTATTTCAGATAGGGATCATCTCTTGCCATGAGAGCAAGAACCCTCCTGGCAGATGAAAAGCCCAGCCATGGAGAAGGAGCAGAGGTTGATGGGCTGGGGCAGAACACAGCTTTAGCACAGCCTGCAGCACCCTCAAAGCCTTCCCTTGTCTCTGCTCCTCCTGAACCATGGCCAAACTTCCACCCAGAGATTCAGAATACAAGGTGTTTTTCCGAGACCTCTGTGAAACAAACACCTTATTTTCTGTCAACATGGAGTTCTTTACTACCCAACAGCATCCTTTAAATTCCCTGTGACTGCAAGCACAAAGGGAGGAAGCTCCCAGCAATCAGCAGCAGGTTTCAAGTAAATTTCTATAAAACTACTACCAGGACTGTTGTTCTTTTGTTACTGAACCACAATATTAAAAAAACCCCAAAAACTAGACACATCACCAATTTTTTTTTTGTTTTGTTTGTTTTCATTTTGGGGGGTTTATTTGGGGTATTTTGGTGCTAGAAACTCCTGAGACTTCCTGCACTATGCCCTTAATCATAATGTAAAAATTGACCAAAGTTATAACTTTTAATTATGGAAAAACAAAATGTGTTTTTCAGCTTTAATACGCAGTGACAAGGTTATCAGTGTTCAGTTTCAAAGAATCAGACACATTTTTAAGTGGAAAGGTAAAGTTGGTTCAAAATGTAATTTAAAAAAAAGCTTTGCCTCATCAAAGTTGGTCTGGGTTCAAAATCTCTTAAAGTTGTCACTTCAGCAAACTGATGGCAAAATCCATTTGGTCAAGCGTTGGGAGTTTGTTTCTGCAATCAAAAAGAGTCCAAAGAAGTCCATCAGAGATGTCCAATTGAGACATTATTTTCTGCCTAGTGGTTGTCAATCTGCAAACTGTTTTACAGGAGCAAGGAAGCTCAAAATATTTCAGATAAGAAAAAAAATCTGCTTCCTCCAGTTACTTGCAATTTGAGCTTCATGCCTGAATAACCTCTGAAAGATACACTTTCAAGAACAACTTCCAGGAAAAACCCTTCCATATTTAAAGATTAATAATTTCACAATAGAAGATGAAGTTTGAAGTACGGGAGAAAAAGAAAAGTAAAATCTACAGAAAGGTATATTTAAGTTATCTGAACAAATTTATCTGGAAGAAAATCTTCTAATAGGAGGAATTCATAAAGACCTGCCCAGGCAGGTGATTTCAGTCTCTTCAACTGAAATCTATTTAAAGAATAGTGTAAGCAAACATCTGGCAGGAGTGATGCAGGTATGGCTGATGCCCTCCCTGAGGGAAGGTGCTACATTAGATGACCTCTTGACATCTTTTCCAGGTCTGATCTCTATAAAATTCCCTAGTAACTGAACTTGATGAACTACTAACAGAGAAAAAAAAACCTATTGGAATTAATATTAAAAAATGCTTTAAAAAAAAAAAAAGAAGTTAAGACTTCCCATTCCTCTGCCAGGCATTTATTAGCTGTCACAAGAGCAGGGAGACTGAGGAACCAACACATACAATGAGCAGATTTCAAAAGTGAACCATTCAAGACCAGTCTCTGCAGTGCACGTTTAAAAACCTGGAGATTTCCAGGGCTGCTAGTTAAAGCCTAATCACTCAGTTTTTAAATACTCCTGAGTTTGGTGCTGCAGTGACTGTGAAACACTGCAGTGCAACTTCACAAAGAAACCAACACACTGAAAGAACTTGGAGATTCTTGTTGGCACTTTCTCTGCTGGATGCCAAAGCCTTTGGAGCTTTCAGGATCTGTGGGAGCAACAAATGCTTCGAGGATAATTTAAATTTGACATTTTTGCTTGTAATGAAATTTAGTTTTATAGCATGAAACTCTTCCAAGAAACAGAATTCCTTTTTCTCTGCAAGTCTAGCAATGTAACCATGCCAGGTCTAGAACCACTATTAATTTCAGAAAGTCTCTAGAGAACATACTGTAAAGCGAGGAGAAAAATAAGGTAATCAATTATTAGGTTAATTTTAGGAGCACAAAAAGAGGCAATCTTTCAAAAGTTTCTGCACAGAAAGCAAAGCCTGCATTTCTACTTCTGCAGTGACTGGGTTTGATGTTTTCTTTTTCAATTCAAGCACAAACCTTGAGCACCAATTCCCACAGTGCTCAGTTTGGGACACTTCTAACCCAGCATTTCCAGTGCTCCATCACTGAAATTACTGCTACTGGCAACATGTGCTGAGATTCCTGGGATTTTTGTACTGGGAGAATTTAATAATAATACTTGTGCACCATATCCCACTCAATTCTCAGTCAAAAACCCAATTTTATCATCGTTTCAGTGACTTTTTTGAAGACTGAAAAATCAGAGCTAGTCACAATGTCTATAGCCCAAAAATATTGTTTCACCCACAGCTTCCTTTGTATTATGCAAATAGTCTTTTATTTCTATTTCTCTAAGAAGTTTTGTATTATATGAATCAACTTTCTGTTCATTTTTGTTTAAATTCCAGATTCCAAGCAAGATTGGGCAGAACACTGTATTTCATCATTATCTGTTTATTCAAGGCACCTTCTGCCAGGATCAGATAAAACAAAAAGTTAACAACTAAAACTGTCTAAAAAGTTTTTTGATAGGATTCATGAAAATAATTCCTTCTATGACCTGAAACACTGCTTTAATGATGTACCCCCAAAAAATACAGACAAAAGACGAGGTCTGACTCAACACCAAGCTGTAATTGTATGTACCCACATCTTTGACTTTCTGCTGCATTAATAATAGAGCAGTATTAGTTTTGAAATATCTGAAGTGAATGGCTCATTAATTTTTCACCTTAAGCTTAATAGAAATTTGACAAACAGTTTTATGCTGAGAACAGACACTCCAAGCAGGACTTCACAGCACATGATGGGAATAAATTAGAGCATGAAAGACAGAATAGCGTGCGTTTGGTCAAATACGATGGTTCTGTCACTCAATTGCCTGAAGTGAACATTTAGTGCAATGCATTCCTGTGAAAGAGGCATTTTTCCATTTATCCAGTCCCAGTGTATATTCTGCACTGTCCTTTGTCAGCAGTTGATCTTCTATCAAGCATGACAAACCCAGAGATGTATAAACTGACATGTCACAGACATTTATGTTATTTGTGCCTTGAACTTGTACACAGCTTTCCCCCACCTTTGCTGATAACATTCAACAGCTGCTAGCTCCCACTGCCTCTCCTGCAGCCAGTCACAGTCATTTCTTTGTATTTCTCTGAAAAACCAGTTTCTCTGTAATTTTTCTGGCTTTAATCTAACCAAACCTACAGGAGCTGGGCAGTACCTGTGACAGGCAGGCTCCACCAGCTGGCTCTGGTACTAAACTCTCACCACTGCTGGTAATCATCACTTTTGCTGTGCAGCAGCTCTTGATTAAATCTTCAGCTACAGCTGCTTACAATACTATCCATGTTCATTTTCAAGACAGATTTTCTAACTCAAAAAATCAGCCTTCAGTTAAGCTTTCCCATCCCACTTAACCTCTGCTATAAAATGTACCCACCTGCTATACCTCACAAAGTCAATGACGTATTTTTTGCCTTCCTAAATTTTCTCTTTGAACAAAGAAACTCATTCTAGCTGTTATTTCTTGCTGAAAATGGATACAGTTAGAATATTGACCCAGACAAACTGATGCCGTTCTACAAGCAGTTATGATCAGGATATTCTGGGAGAGAACTCTCCATCTGCTCAGTGTTTGGACTTCCAAAGTCAGATACATGTTTTACTGCATGTGAAGTCAAACACAGACCTCTTCCTCTAACAAAAATGATGCTGAACACTCCATCGTGTTTAAAATGGAAGCAAGAAGGGATTTTATTAACAGGAAGGAGAAGACCATACCTTCAGACTTTGAGTATCTTGAGATGTAGGAGCTAAAAATGTCAGCAAGGATAAGAAAAAAAATACCAGGCACAGAGAAAAGTTACCCAAGAGGAGCAGAAGCTGGAGCAGGTGCCTATATAGAACTGGTAACAAGCAGCTTCCTGCTATGTCTTTATTCAGTTCTCTATGAATTATCCACTAGAATTACAATGTGGAACATAAGTCAGTTTTGAAGTGCTTTGCTTCACTAGCCACTGGTAAAAATATGGAGAAGAGAAAAACATTTGCTTCTCTTCTGTAAAAAAAAAAAAAAAAGAACTTTGAAATTCTGCAAGCAGGGATTTTAACAACAGCCACAAGAAAGGCCTTTCAAAGCAGCTTCACAGGCAATGGAGCATGAGATGATGAATCACAACAGCCTTGTTGGCAGCTTGCATTTCAGGATGCATGGTCACAAATGGACAGGGGATGCTCAGAACTATGTAGTGATTGGAGATATGGGTGAGGAAGATGTCTGTGCCTGTGAAAGGTTTATGCACATTTACAGAAAATACAGAACTGAAAGGCAGTGAGGATCACCCAGAAGAAAAACAGACAACTGAGAGTTCTCAGAAAGGATCTGAAACATATTTTTCAATTTTTTCTTAGCATTGGTGATAGATAAAAAAAAATTCTTTAAGAACAGCTTTTTAAAAAAATCACGTTATCATGACATCAGGAGTTAACAAAAAGTTTAAAGGAAAACTGAAGATACCACACCAAAGTAAACCACATCAAACTCCCCAAAGTTAACAAGACCATACATCCACTAATACACAGAGAAAACCATAACCATATGGAAATACTGGTTGGCTTTACAGAGTATATTCACTGTATTTGTTTACATAACATTTTATCAATGGAGTGAATGCAAATCTGTGTATGCATTACTCAAGACTGTATCTTAAAACAGATTTCTGCCATCCTTAAAAATAAACCTAAAAATTCTGTAGTTAATATGAAAAAACCCCAAGCCCTCCAGAACTTGCTGTCATCTTTTTCCCTCCCTACAAGGAAATTTGCTTAACCATGAAAGAGAAAAAAACATCACTCCCCTCTCTCAGTGCAACTCACTCTTGTCTTAATGCCTACTTAATGTACTTTAAAAATACTGTCAGTCTTGGTTTTTTTTAAGATACGCAGAATAAAAAGCAACGCATTTATTGTGTAAAAGCAAAACTGCTTTGACATGCTGATGCAAAATCATCTCATTAATTTCCCTGCTCCCTTCTGAGAATATTTAATAAAACGGCAAGAATAAAAAAAGAAAACTGAACAACTTTTCACAATGCTCTCATCATTCTGAATCCCCCTTTCCACTTAGCTTGTTGCAGTGGCCAATAATTAAAATGACATAGAGGTGGCCAAAATAGAGCAACATTACATAACATTTTCACACCAACTGACACAAAGTAAAATCTTTCCTTTTTAAGTATCTACACTTCTGTAACCACTAAGTCGTAAAAAGGAAAGAGCAGCTCTTCCACATATTACAAATAGCTAAAACACATTTTTATGTTCTACTAAGGATGGAATGCAACACGGAGAAAGGACAAGACAATTCTCAGGTTTTCCTGTGTTAGCAAATGCCTGTGTCACTGCTGAACTGAAAGGAACTCTGCACTGGCAGACAGCAGGTCTGGCCATTGACAAACAAACTCCTGCCCAACATTTAAACAGGGCTGGTGGATATTTCAAAAGGTTGGTAGAAGTCTTATGGGTCACAAGACAGAAAATAAATATCTCTTAATGCTTTGAAAATAAGCTGATTTTTAAAAATCCAGTAATCATAAATTTCAGTTTCTGCACAATTTATTCTTTGCCATCCATACAGAATGTAAACCAGAATATCCAATACTTTAGTATTTAATTTTTGATTCTGTTTGAGGTCTTCTTGAGGTGTTCTTTGAGCTTCAGCTAAACTACTTGAAGCAATTGCTCTGATGCTCAGAATTACTGCACAATCCGAATTATTAAGAATCAGATTTTGATTTTTAATCTTTCTCTTAGGGAAAGCTACTTCAGGAATCCTATACCTGCAAGGCTAGGTGTGAAATGTACCTGTTTGTTGCTCCCAGCAAATATATTTCCCAGACTATTAGCTCTAGGATGTTTTGAACCAGGACCTGGAAGGAAGTTGGTGTGTGTGCAGGAGGGAACACAAATCAAACTGATGAACTCAGCTTGGCAGAGGTGGATTTTAAAACTGATATATGACAGAACATTCTCAAATCCAGTGCCAAGCGCATTATGGAATTTGATATCAGTTTCATTGAACAAAAAACACTTCTCTCCCTCCTGCAGAAAGGATTCATGCAGCCACCCAGCAGAAGGAGCAGCGAGTCACACCAGCAATGGGCACACAGCACCTCCTGCACAAATTAGGTTTCCTGTTAAGCACTTCAAGAAATAAGGAACTTCTGGCACATTATTGGGCTGATCTCAGAGCTTGAACCCTCGTGAAATAAACCTTGGTGATGATGGACACCACAATGGAACAAACAACAAACGTGGAAATGAGACACTGACGCAGATTTCCTCCCCTTCAGTGATGATCAAGAGTACATGGAGTAAAATAAGGGTCTTGCTAATTTATGGGAAATAGATTTGCAGATCCAGAACACACATCAGGTAACAAACGCCATCCTTGTTCTGATTACAAACAAGCACAGATCCCTGTTTACTCACAATAAGGAGATTTATTGTTATTAAAAATAATAAAAGCCCCATAGTGCTCTACAAGGAGTGGAATGGGAATAGAAAATCTCTAAGAAAACACTGAAAGTGACAGGTTTAGGATGACAATTATTTAGTTTATAGCAGGTAGTGAACACTGCAATGACTCACAATCACGTGCTGTCTGCACATATTTGGAGGACAACATGCAATAAAATTGCATATGTTATCTGTGGTACTGTATGCTTTTCTGAAAAGAATAAATATCTCTGATGCATTGTTCCATATTTGTTTGAAACCACTGAAAGTCACATTTTGGCTTCAAGAGTTAGTTACAGCTTTTAAAAAGGTAGTTTAAACTATCCTTTTTCTCTCTCTCTTTTTTTTGTTTTTTTTTTTTTTTAGGTATTATGGGATAATGCAAGAAAACTGTTCAAAAAAATGAAAGCCTGTAATATTCTGGCTGAAAATGATTAAGAATCAATATGCATCTGCTGTTTTAGCAGTTTAAGGAAGCTCCAGTGTTAATTTTACTTGCATGATATTAATGTAAAAAAATTTGTATAAGAAGATAAATCTACTAATAATGCATGTCCAGCAATGCAAAGTATGTTAATATCACTTAGCTTTGTTTTGGCAGGGCATGCAATTGGAACTGCAGGAATGCTAATTTTCACCTTAAATTCTGACTGTATGTATCAAAGGCATACAGGAAGTTAAAGAAAAAAATATAAAATCTCATACCTGCTTCATCTTTTCCTAAAGGGCTTTCACCCAGTCAAAAGAAATACAGAGAAGAACCAGGGGTTTCAAAAAGCCAGATTGCAATGGAGGTGTTCCAAGTTCTCAGTTCATCTTTATTAATCTTTCACACTCAAGATCAGATGAAGTTGACATATGTGGTCATGTAGCAGGAATAATTTGATTAAAATTACTGAAGAAAAAGAAATATCCTGGCAAATCAATCTCAAATGACAGTTTCCCAAAATGAAGATACAGGTGTTCTCAAGACCTCTATTAATCCTGTTTATAGCAGAGAGTGGAGAAGGAGCTCTGCTCAGACATTCCTGAAGTTCTGAATATCTGGTAATCCTTGTAACAGATATTGCTTTATTTCTTGGATTACAGAACAGAGACAAACAAACCATAATCTGTTTGCAGCTCCTCAGAGATACAAACACTGCTATTTAATTTACTTAATAACTCACTCATGTATTTGCAATGTTTTATTATGTTCAGGCTGCCTTGTGCTCCTGCTGGCTTCAGCTTCAGAAGGCGATTACAAACACCCAGCAGAAGTGTTTTGGTTTTTATTTGGATTTTATTTGGTGCACAACAGCAGATTTTCTGTGAATATTCATCCCAAACTCCAAATGGAGTCCTTGCCCCTAAATGATTTCTAAACCATCTCTTGTAAGAAGCTTTGCATCCTCAAACGAGCTTGTGTAACCTGAGATGAGCATGAAAAATTAATTATTTTGTTCAAATAACAGAGCTGAGGAGCTGGTTGAGGTTTAGGTTAAACTACCTGAAATTCAAGGACAATTTGAGTCAGGAAGATCAGAAGCAAAGAAAATTTGTGAGAAAACAGAAAATAAGGCAATGCTTGAAAGAAATAATTCCTTGTTGAAGAAGGGTAGAGCAGCAACATCATTTCAGAATATTGTATTTCAGGTCATGTTTTACATGATGAGTCAGTGATAAGCATATATTCCTGCACATAATTGTGAAAAATGCTATTAAGAATTTTTTTCAAGTTAAATAATAAGAATGACATTTCCACATTTCCACACGGTGGAGATTATTGCCAGTTATAGCTACTAAAATTCAGCAGAAAATAAGAATATTGTAATCAGAATTACTACTTTAAACTAATTTTAAAACGTGTGCCCAAGTTGTTGGGTTTTTTTCTGGGGGGAAATAAATATTTTTTGCTAGCTTATATTCACATATAAAATAATGCACTCTTTGTCAGTAACCTGTTAGTGGAATTTTGTGATTTCAGAGAATGACCTGGAAAAGAACAAATGCTATAACAGATTAAAAAACTTGGGAAGACAAAAAAGAAAATAAAGTGCTAGAACAATGAAAAATGAACATGGAAAACAACAGGAACTTTACAAACCAATACTAAAACATGGAAAAATAACTATTATGTTCTAAATTTTTCTGCTTCTACACATGTTATTTTGCAGAAATGTCATATTTCAGAAAACAAATCTTAGCAGGGAATTTCCACACATTTTTTCCCATTCTCCAGGCAGGCTCAAAGCATTGTTTACAATTAACACAAATGTATTACCCTGACTCATTGGAAGACACTTCTCTTTTCAGGAGAAGTAAAATGGCAGACTGTCTACAGCTCCTCAAAGAACATTCCCCTCCCAGCTCAGGTCTTGCCACAGCATTCAAAGGACACTGAACCATCCTCTGTTTCTTCCCACAGAGTTAAAGTGCAGAGCTCACTCAGGTCACAGCCAAAGCAGCAAATCCATTCCCCTTTTTCCCCTATTTTTACGTAAAACATAGGTCAGAAGAATCCCAAAAGAGCAGAGGAGGAGGAGAAATCAATATACATCCAGTTTAATTTTGACCATTACCCTGAAGTTTAATAAAATTTAAAATTATACCTAGAACAATATAAAATACATATGGACAGAAATGCCTGTGCAAATCTTGCTCTTCATAGCTGCACCTCAGCTAAACCACTGACCACAACTCTCATTTTCCTGTTGTTATAAAAGGTGTGATACTGAAATACAGGAAGAGTTAGCAGCAAGAAAATTGTTTTCACAAGCTGGAACTGCAGAGGACCTGGCTCTTCTTTAAAATCATGCAGGTCCACTGAAGATACATCAATCAAACTATGTAAAAAACTCTACCAAGAAGAGGACCTGCTTATGCTAAAGGTCAGCATCAAGCACAACATTCCTTGTTTCATCCAGTCATCAAAGTTACAGATATTTGCAATGGTGGTATCCTGACAACTTCATAAATATGGACAGTTCTAATAAACATCCTCCCTTTCAACAGCTTACTGTTCACATTTATTCTCCTCTGATATCTCCCAGGACTCCATCTGTCTCTGAAGAATGGGACCTCAAGGTTTCAAAGATCCACAGCATCCACATCTGTCAAGAAGACTCTTGACATGTCTGAAGTTGGATATACAGAAATCGACTTGAACAGTTTAATTACTGGGGACTCAAAATTGGGGATCCAGACTGTGTGTCTGGATCTGTCTGGATCTTATTGTAAAATCCCCTCACACAGGCTTCTGGTTCAGTAACTAGTTGGACATCAGGAGGAACTTCCTCACTTGAAGGGTGATTAGGCATTGGAGGTTAGGCATTGGTGGTTAGCATCGTCCTTGCAATTTAGCTCCATGGACTTTTTGCCTGAAGTTACTCAAAGACACACCAAGCTGCTGAGCACCAGCACAGCTCTAACTGTAGGGAGTAGATGCCCACAACTCCATCATATTGACAGGTAAAAGCCCCAAGAAATAGACAGAAATATGGTTCACTGAAAGAAACTCCAATAAAAAGAACGCATGGGCTATTACAACAACACGAGGGGAAGGAGTTATTTTCATAAAAGGAATGTGTCACAAGTAATCATCACTTCCATTTCATTTTGTCTCCATCTCAGTCCTGGTAGAAATAAATAGATGCCACATTTGTAAATTCAATTGGCACTGTTTTGCTGAAGTGACAGATGATTCATGTTGTGACTGCCTCTACACCATGTAGCACCATTCTTTATTGTCACAGGTACTGTATTTCATGCAAGGCTGCAAACCAGCATTTGCAGCTTTATAATAAACTATTTCCTGTCAATAGCGCTGGAAGAAAGTTGCAATTTGTCCTCAAGTATCTGTTTTCTGCTCAGAAACAAATATTTATAGCCACTCAGAGATCAAATATGATTTTCCCATACAGCCAACACTCCATTCTCAAACCTGGTGCATCAAAGGGCACTTCAGGCAGGGAGACAGTTGAGTTGTCCATCACTGCTCATTATCAGGCAGAAATTCAAGTGCCCCTTTACACAATTTCAGGCTACCAATTTTACTGCAATTGCCTGCAGTTCAACTGCAGTAAACAAGTCTAATATTTACGTAATAACAGAGCAGAGGGCAAAAATACTGTTTTAGCCTGCAAGCAGGGCTGATCTTTTCTACTGTGCTTTCCCTTCATTTGTGGCACAAAGAGCAATACAATAATTATGTGAACAGCTATCTAATGCTGTGAAACACGGAAAAATTTACTATATGAAAAAGCACAAGCTATTGCTTTGCTTCAACTCTGTTTTAATTAAAATTAAATTTTCTTCAATTTTGGTTTAATCTGGTTAAGCAATTCGGAGTCCTGATTATCTCTAAGAATGAACTGAAGATGTAGCTCAGGATGAAGCCTGGAGAGGGCACTTGAAAGATATTCCATTACCTTCCTGACAGTCACAGCCACCAGTGCTGAGTGAAGACAGCTGCTGAGAAGATGATAAATACATTTTAACTAAGTATATTATATTTATGTATATTAAATAAATATGTTTAATATATATAAATAATTAAATATATATTTAAGAAATATATTTAATGTATTATTAATATATTAAATAAGTATATTATAGTATATTATATTATATTATATTATATTATATTATATTATATTATATTTAACACATATCCAAAAAGGAGAGATGCTTGCACTGATTTGATTGAAAACATAGAAATGAAGGAAAATACTTTTTAAAAAACCAGCACCTTATTTGATTCATTCCTCACAAAAATCCAATTCTACTTATGACCAGAATTTGAAAAAGTGGCACTGACTCTTGAGAAGTGTTAATGGGCTAAGAGAAAACACAGAAAAAGGAAACCTGAAACACTCAATCACCCAAATTATTTAATATATTAGTATGAATTTGTTACAGGTATCATTTATCTTCCTTACAGAACGCTGTTGTACATATAATTAGATATTATTAGACCTGTATTGATGAAGCTTCATGTATATATAAACCTATATAATTTTAATGATAAAATTAAATTTTTTTACGTATGCAAATTTGTTTAAATAATATTTTTCCCATCAGAGCTTATTGAGCAGAATAAGGTATTACCTTAGGTTAATTGGTTTAATTATACTTGCTTTAAAATCTGTTCAATATTTTCCTGTCTCCTACTGTAAGCAAGTAAATATTTCAAATTTTGCTATTTAACCTCTAGCTTAAGTGTGCTCCCTCTATGAAAGGTGGTGTTTTTCCACTACTTCTTGGAAATGTGGACAGAAGTGTTGGTTCCCTATATTCTGACTGCTGTATTCTAAAATGAAACAATTTTCTTCTGCTCCTAGAAACTTTTAGTCAACACAACACAAACCTTTATAAGTAACCACCAATATAACTCAATTACTCTGTGGTTTTTTTCAATCTTTCACTTAACTTGAAGTCCCTAATATTGATGTGCTCTTTAGACTCTACATGGAACCACATTTTTCAAGCTGTAATTAAAAATATGTTCTATAAAGGATATACATATATATAAATATATATAATGCCCAGGGTTGATATTATAAAGTCATTTCACTTACATCAAAAGCTTCTAAAAATCGTTTTTGCACTGTTTCTCAGAGGTTTTGGAATAAATTTGTGGGGTTTTTTGAGAAGTACTGGCCACATTCAGTGTGTGTGTAATTTGCATTAGGAACCTCAGTACCCAAAGGCTCTGCTTCCCATCAGGTATTTCCAAAGGGATTTCACTGAGACAAAGGAGAAAATGAAATTGTTATTTAACTCTATACTCAGGGCAGCTCCTGAAGGAGATGATTGGTGGGAAAGAACTCCTGCACAGAAAGAAAGTCTATTCTGTATCCTCCTCAACCCATTTCTTAACCATAAACACAGAGATACACAGATGGCACCTTCTGCACAGCCTGCCTCAAACCTCTCTGTTCCCTGCAGCAGAACCTATTATTATTATTATTATTATTACTATTACTATTATTATGTTTCTATTATGGTCAGATAACTTGACACTTTCAACATCAGCCAACTACCTGAATCAGAGCTGGCAGCCTACAGCTGGAAATTTCCTCAGATTGGAAAAGCACACAGTCCACTGAATAATCAAGAGTCTGAAATAATTAAGACTGATTTCTGAAACTCTGAGTGCCTCTTTAGAGCAACTTCTATAAATACAAACCCCTCATTAGCTCAAGTGTTGCTCCATGAAGTTCTACACCAAGGACAGTTCCAGCTGTGGTTCTTCCTGTCTGTATGAATTTTATAAGAACAGTGAAAGCTAAACCAGAGGATTCCACAGTTGTGCACAGGCAGCCAAACTATATGGAACACACCCACAATTAATAACCTGCAAGTATTTGTTTAAAATGCAAAAGACTAGAAAAATTCATTCAGAAGCACCAGTGATAATCAAGAGCTAATGAATTTCCAATACATACTCTAAAATTGATTATGAGCTTGATGGCACAATCATTTGGCTTGGATTCTGTAGACACAGGACTATTATTGATGAAAATGCTGCCAGAATTGATTTGGGATTCCCTGTCCAGGTAACAGCCATGGCAGGAACAGGGCACATGTGAATTGGGCTAAGTGCCCAGTTTCAGCTCTGCCTTCTGGCCATGTGGATCCATAGACATCTTCTTGACTTCCTTTTTTAAGTACTATTTCCTTACCACAGTCGTGATTGAATACACAATCCTGCTTGGATCACACACACTCTCCCCCTCAAGCTGTGAGATACCACAGAGGTTCTCTCACTGATTCAAGGTTCAGTGTTAACAGACACTTCTGTCCAGATCTCCTTCTCAACCATTTTCCTGAGATGTAATCCTTTGCCAGTCTGATTTTCCCTGCATTTTATATTACATTGACATCAACCTTTCTGTCGACCATGCTTGAATTTAGCATCTAATGACTAAGGATTAGTACACATGACTATATTCATGTGTAAGGGAAGTTCTGGAAGGTGTCTGCCACTGTGCTTAGGACACCAAGATCAAGAAATCAGGAATGCCAGGGAGCTGCCTCTTTTATGGGTGTGGATTAGAAATGCACTGCAGGAAGAGAGAGTTCTGTATTCCATGGATCTGCAGCCAGAACCTGAATTAACACGAATGGATTGTCACACTCTGTAATCACAGGAATGAGTTCTGAAGTAAAGCCCAGAGTTGAGTCAAGCTTCGTTATTTGACAGGCTGGCTGGTAGAAAACATGCTGACAATGGAGACTTTTCTATATATTTATGTCTTTTCCAGTTCAAAGTCTAATCTAAAAGCTCTCTTAAAAGCAATTTATTCAAGTAATGACGGTAGAAATTGTTGTCAAAGCTTCTACAATGGCAAACACCTGCAGGAAAGGAATCCAAGATTTTAAAAGCAGTGCAAGTTTCCACTTCATTTCACTTCAAAGGTAATCATCCACACCTACCTTAAATTGTGTAATAGTCATCTTCCTGTTTGCCATGTGTTCACTTTAGAAAGAACTTTTCTTTAAATAAATAAATAAAAATCAGATTACATAACCTCCCTGTAAAGCTACGTTTCTTACATGCCATGTAAGAAATGCTTTCCTCATTTACCTCATAGTAAGATTTTTTCCTCTGTTCTCCCTTTCCTAGTGAGAGGCTGTCAAACTCTCAGAGTTTCAGCCCAAAGTCTCTCAATAATTCATCATCCCTTGCTTACTTCAGGAGGACTCAATGGCACATAAATTTTTAAAAAAAAACCCCTCTTGCTGAGCATTTAACCCCAAATATAAACATTCTATTATGCATTGAGATAGTTAATGTTTCTTTTCCAGGTATTACTGTCCTATTTGTGTTACAAGATCTACATAACCTGAATGTATGTTCACAGTCACAGGATCAGATCATTTATCAGTGCAAACTATCACCATTTTACTGCAGTCACTTTACACCCTCTTATGACTGACTGAAATGTTCAATTACATTGTTCAATTAACATTCTCAGGTCAAGATACTAAAAACACAACTGAAAGTAAGCTGTTTAGCCTAAAATATTTCAAGGAATGTTTCTTTTCAAAAACGTATATTAACCTTCAATGAAATAAGGACTTAAAATAGAATTTTCTGAAAATGATGCTGAGTTGCTAATCATATTTTAAACCCCTTAGTTAAATATCTTAATGTGGAGCTCCATGGGACGCCGGATTTTAAAAAAAAGGGGGGGGGGGGCTCCATGTGTAGCTAATTACTCTGTGGTTGACACTTAGGCAAGAACTTCACTATAGTTCTAAAATTATTAATTCCAGTGAGTTGTAATACAATTATAAATATGTTTGGTACTTCCAAAATCCAACTTCTTTTCAGGTTGTTTTCAAATAGCAGGTTTACTGAGTAAAGTTGGAGTTGTTAATTATTTTGCAATACTGTGCACAGTGACATATTGGTATTACCCACCCTAAATCTATGTGTGGTTTCCAAGCAGGATTTCAAGCAATCAAGTGCTAATGTGCACTACTAAAATACTTTCCTACATTATCTGTGCTCATTATTAGGATGAATTACCAAACAGTTGCTGTTTTCTGGGTATTTTCCAATGTAATGTTACTGAAATATAAAGGACTTGAATAAAATAAAACTTAGTTACAGATATCATTTGATGCTCGATGTTTTTTTAAAAATCTTCATCAGACAATCTGTTCTAAAATTCAAACACTCAGAAGATACTGAAGCATCCATTAGGCACTTATTAATTAACACTCTTAATTATTGATTAATAGAAAATACCAAATGCTGCTGATATTGAAACTACTTTTTTTTTTTTTCATTCCTAGGAGAAATGAGTTAATGTTTCTCAGACATTAAAATTATTACAAACCAATATCACCACTGCTCCTCATGTGGTCAAGAGCTATATACACCCTTCTCAGAAACAGGCAGGGCTCTTAATGAATAGGTTAGAGATAAAACCATGGCAAGGTGGTCAAATACTGCCCAAAGTGTTGCTGTGGAGATGAGAATCTCTACAGCTTCTCCTTCCTAAAGCAAGGGATTCAGTTCATCTTGCACCAGCACAGCACCACTAACAGCTGCAATATTCCCTCTCCTCCACCACCTGAGTTCAGCATCTCTGAATAAAAGCATGCAATTGACAAAAACAACTGAGGGGAATTTTCTGCACAAGTATAAAATACAAGTTACGTGGAGATTAACAAAAGAATTACTGCTCTTGCATCAGAAAAAAACATTTAACTATATAAAATTATCTCTTCATTCATAATAAATATATGTATTTGGATAGTAGTTCACCTCTAGAACAGTATCAATAGTATTATTTCTTCAAGATAAGAGTAACATTCATTGAATATAAAAGTAAATGTAGATCAAAGTAGCAGGAATAGCAAGAAAACTGTCCAGTTCTACAGAGAATACTCCTACTCACAACCAAAGATTCTCTTTCCAACAACTGTGGAGCTTAGTCTCCAATCAATAACAAGCAATGGACAATAAATATCAAAATGTTGTTCATAATGACAGGCTAAAATGAGCCTTCTCTCCCTCATGTCTTCAAAATGGATACTGGAAAAAGATTTAAACACAACAAGAAAGCAGAATAAGGAAGGGCAAAATTCAGCTTGAATTCTGGCTGCTCAGAGAGAGACTAATTTAGACAGGCTGTTAACAAGAGCAAAGGAGTTTAGCCAGGTCTGACAGATTACTGTCCCTTCCTGAAGTAAATATTGCAGGCGCCACCAAGGAGTGGATGGATGGATGGATGCATGGATGGATGGATGGATGGATGGATACAGTGGGAAGTACTTTACACTGCTAATGGTGAAATATGTATGCATCAAAAATCAGTCAGCTATAGACAAAATAGTGTTTGAGCATTAGACTAAAAAATAAAACATAATAGAGCTGTTGCAGTGTGTCTATGAACAGCTCCTTCAAAGGGAAAAGAATGAGTTCCCTCTGCATTTCAGTGGGATTTTACTAAATCTTGCTAGGAAATAGTATCTAATCCAAAGGGAAGACAGGCCCTGTACGATAATAGAGAAAATAATATAAGCAGAGGTAATGACAGTGGGAAAGGATGTGTGGACATGCATTGGCAAATTGAATTAATTCCCAAACACCCAACTTCACATCATTTTCTGAAATGCTGTTGCACCAGCTACACAGATGTGACATTTTTTATCTCTATTAACTTGACCTTGCAGTAACTCAGAGGTGGAAAATTCTGACAGAAATCTGACTCTTAACTCAACAGCAAACCCCTAAAACTATAAAACGGCCAGAACTTTAGACTCGATCTCCAGTTCTAGGAACATGTCCATTATTTTTATCCTAAAAAAAGAAATTACAGGTGCTTCCTGAAATTTTTACTCCCCAGATTAATCTTTGCAGACTAAGAAGTTAGTCCTTTTCATTTCTCATTAAACACAGTAACATGCCCTTTGCAAACACTGTTTATATGTAACACAATTGGGTTTTTCAGCCATGATTTGGAAGAAGGAGCATATAATCTCATGTCACTTTGGAACGTAAGGCTTTGCTCTTCAGAACATATTTGGGCTTTTATAAAATGCAAACCAGTTTTCCAGTGAGAACATAAGGACTTGAACATACCAGACCAATTAAAAGGACTTCTGGTAAACTCCTCAACCCTTCTAGAGTGGAAATTTTTGCCTTAAAAAATGCCTAACAGAAGGTAAGAGAATTTTAAGTACAAAATTAACATATTCTTGATTAAGCTTCCTGGGTAGAATGTTTAGAGAGTTTAGGGAGTCAATGTGTTGTCTTTCAAGTGAAGTAGTAAGTGGCACTAAAGATTACAGTGAGGAAGAGAAGAGCTGTCAGTATTATGTTGGTACAAATATATGGAAACACACATGCCCCTGACATGTATCATTGTCATGACTGAACATAAATACATTTAAAAGCACTCATTAATATCAACCTTTCCAGTAATTATCTAGGATTTCTATTATTAATAATATCCTGAAGAACTAGTACATCCACTAGTTCTATTCTTTTATTGAATCTAAGCCAAACCAAAAATATGCAGGCATGTTTTTGAAGGGAATCTTTGAAATGGCAATAATGAATATAAAAGAAGTATCCAAGTATACACATAACCTGTTTTCTAAGCAAAATGGGCTGCTGTACCCTCACATATTCACAAATAAGTTTCCATCCTGAATAAGCAGTGTGAATCCCCAACATGGGGCACATTCACAGCTCAGGTATTCAAGCACACAAAGGCTCAGCTGGACTATTGTTCCAATTGCAAACCCCCACACTAAAAAAATCCAGCAGTTGGGCAAAATGTAACAAAGGAACTGAAAAAGGTGAGGAGGATGTAATCTATAGCAAGCATTTAACAGTGGGGACATTATTGTTTTCTTTATCAACACAAAAATGAAAGACACTGGATGATAATTCAAAGGAAATGACTGATGGAAGCATATAAAAACCACACAATCAAGAGAACACAGAAGTCACTGGCCTGATATTCTCAGCCCTGACATTTCTCCTGACATTTCTGAAACAACTGAAAGTTTTTCTTCCACAGGAGTCAGGCATTTCCTTCCTCTCTTTAGCTCAAGTAAGTTCAGAGTCACCCTGTGAATTGAACCTCTTTTCTTTTCTGGATGAGCAAGTCAGTCTCTGCAATTAGAACATGAGCAGTCTCTAGTTGAGAACAATTTACTGAACAAAGCTTGGTTTTTGCAAATTGCACATGCAAGATGTTGCACAACCTCCATCACATCAATGGACTGCAGAGTCATCAGCAATTTTTGGGAACTCCAGAACAACTGGAGCATCATTATCTACCAGCACTGGGGAGGCAATGTCAGGAGGCAATATTAGAAGCTGCAATGTGTATTTCCTCCAATAAACTCCCTCCAGAAGTGATTTCTACAGCTTGCCACAAAGGACAGTCCCAAGGAAGGGAGAACCTGAAACAGGAGTGGGTGAGGTTGCTGCACACTGCCTAAATAAAGTGGAGCTTTAATTACCCATCTGTGCTTCTAATTGGCCTCAGAATCACCACAGGCAGGAGCACTCAAATTAGCATCCACACCCAGTCAGAAATGCAATGTATGGGCACAAGTACAGTTAGAGCAAGAAAGGTAATTCAGCTGCAAAAGTGCTCCTTCAAGCTTTAAATCATAATGAATATTGCTTGGTAAATTTTACTAATGCAGTTCAGTAGAAGCTAAAAATAAACCCTCCTTTTCATCACTGAAATTGAAGGCCAAAGACTTTTTCTTCTACCTTGTTTAAGACTGGATATATGAAAAAAATCCATCAGCTTTTAGCTAAAGGGAATTCCCTGTTTTCATATTTGAACAGAAACAAACTCACATCAAAATCTAGTCCAGTACACACTGGTGCCTCAGGTCTGTATCTGGATGCTTTCTGGGTATTTATTTAAACATTAGTTTCTTTCATTCCCTCTGCTTTTTTTTTTTTTTTTTTTTTTTTTTTTTTTGGCAGGATAAGAATTTCAACATGAGTTTAAATTCAGCTTCACAAATGACAGAGACAACACGTGTTTGAGTTTGAGGCAATTTCTATTATAACAGTCACTAAACTATTAAACCTCTCTCCTCTATAAATATTTTTAGTAAGCTACAACCAGTAAATTTGCAATAATATCTGTGTCATGAGGACATCTCTTACAAATAATTTACCTTCAAAAAATGAGAGAAACTGTGAGGTTGGAAAGGTTATCTAGTACAATAGGATTGTGTCTAAACAGCTTTTGAAAATCTGTATTTTAAGATAAATTATCTATTTTTTGTTTTAAATAATCGGATAACAAATTATTATTGTAATTTCCACTAAAAATAAAAATTTCTGCTAAAATGCACTAATGTCTTTATATGCATGCAGCAAATAAACCAAAAGGAGTGAAAAAGAAAAACAGCATATTCCAGAGGGCAAATAAATGAATCCAGGAATAAGTGTGTGTCTCTTCAACTAACTTCATGGTTGGGAAGAACACTTTACCTCTGTGCATTTCTCTGCACAACTCATAAAATGGGAACAGTAATATCTCTTCTGTTCAGGAATTCTAAGTCTCCACATTTGTTCTTTAAATATTTGACAACCAGTAATTAAGCATTAAACTTGTCAGAAAAATGACATGAAAAAGTCAATAATTGTCCAAAATAGTTTTCTATTTTCCTTTACTTGCCAGCCTTTCTAGATAAACTGTATGTAAAATGCACATCAGTTTGCTACTCAAAATTATCTATCAGCCTTTACAAGTTTGTTTTGTTTTGTTTTTTTAAGACTAAGAAACAGTAATTCCAACAATTTAATTCTTCAGTGAACAAGCAGTAGGTGACTGTAGTCTTACTGGAACACAGAGAATCTGAGTATTGCAAAGTCATGTTCACCAAGTAAAAACCAATTTTTTGGATACCTGCCTTCTTACCATACCCAATTATTGGGATATTCAGTGCATTGGCTCAGCTAGGAGCAGTTCAGCTTTGCTGGACTGTCAGACAGAGCTTAAGCAAAGCAGCTGTGAACACTTGTGTACCTGCAGATCCTGACATTCAGAACTGATCCATATTGATACACAAGCAATCCCACATTTCAGAAAACACAAGGGATGAACCTGACAGTCAGAAAACCCCTTCAACCACGAGAATTTGTCTCAAGCCAGAGCAATGAAGGTGAAAGTGGAAATTTCCATGGCTTCAGAGTAACTTTTCTGTTGTTTCTCGAGCAACAAAATGCACAAAGCAAGCACAACTTCAGGAGTGATAACTTTCTTTTATGTTCAAATGCTAACTCTGAACACCACTGACTGTGGCATCTCCCAGAGCAGTGATGGTCACTGCACCTGACCTTCCCAAAAAACCCCTGAGGCTTTGCAGGAACCCTGTCCCACAAGAGAATCATGAACAATTCTGGGATATTGCAGCAGATAATACAAACATTTCTGAACCTCGAGGTTTCTTTAAGTCTTTTCTTTTTGCCATCATTTCTGAAAACCACTGGGTCCATCCCCCAGTCAGATGGTGTGACTCCTTCAGCACTCTCAGAAATTGCCAATGAACTACCAAGACCATTCCTTAAAGTCAGGGAAAAAACTAATGTCATAAAGACTACAGAGTATGTCAGATAACTAATATATTTCTCACTTGTCAGAAACCTCTTAATAAAAATTCTAAAATTAGATTTGAGCCTGTCATCTTCCTCACTGCACAGCACTGTCTGAACAAATCTTCTTTAATGTCTGCAATCTACAGGCTGTAACAATATAAGTACCCACATTTCATCCATCCCATTTCCTCTTTAAAGTTAAAGCACACAAAACATTCACTGCTTCCTCCCATTCTGACAATTACTGCTATTTTTATCCGTTAGATTGGGACATGAACAAATACTTGCCATTGTTGTAATTGCATTAGATGGACATGTTAAATCAGGTGAATCAGTCGTTTCTACCACTGCCAATCACAACAGGTGTCACAGAAGTTTTCCCCTGTTTTAATTTAAATGGCTGCAGCCCACCAACAGAGAAAGCACCTTGTTCTTTGTCCTCACAAAGACTGAAGTCCTGAAACTATGGATAAAGAGTGAAGATTGGGAAAACAAATGACACAGCTGACAATAAGAGTAGATTCAAATAATACAATAATTCCATAGTACTGGTTTGATGATGATGATGATGATAATAATAATAATAATAACAATAATAATAAAGCTGAGTTCTAGTTAAAATTACCATCTCATTTTGCTGATTAATGTTTTGGGTAAGAATTTAAATGCAAGCAAACCATGCAGTTCAGGCTGTGCTTCCTATATTTAGTCTTAGAGTATTTTGTTTCCCTTCCAGTCACACAGACATCTTTTCCAAAAGTGCTGCAGACAGACAGATCTTACCAGCTGGTCCAGGAGGGAGAACATTGTGAGGTAGAACAACTCTGGGGCTTTCTGGCTTTGTGTCACAATTCCCAGGTTCTTTCAGGCCATCCTGTCAGAGCTCACTTACACTGTAACTTTATCTTAATACCTGTGTCAGCACAAAAAGGCTGTCAGGCTGAATTTATTCAAAATTGTGTTACCTGAGCACAGAATCACAGCTGAGGCTGGAAAGGACCTCTGGAGACACCCAGCCCGAGCTGCTCACTGCAGGGTCACATCAAGCAGCTCAGGAGCAGCTTTTTGGGTCTTTTCTCCAGGAAATAAACTTTACCTGCAATCTGTTCAGTGTCTGCCCCCCCAACAGTAAATAGGGTGCTCACAGTGCTCAAGTATTCAAAACACAAAGAAAATAACAATGAAAAATGAAAGATGGGATTTTTCTCATTTTGCTCATTAACAGACATGAAGATGTCTGTTCACAAGCTGAGCCATGGTGAGATGTGCATGCCAGGAGAAAAATATACAAAATCCCAGCACTTTCCTGCAAGTTCCAGTTGTCCTTTTGTGCTGCAAGAGAACCACCAGGGAACAGTTTTTGTAAAAGCTTCTGTGAATGGCAACTCCTAATTTTTTTTTTTTTTTTATTCTATGAAGGAGCAGTTGAGATAAAGTATTTTAATAAACATAAGTCCTGTAGAAACAAATCAGAGAGAACCTGACCCAAAAACAGGAGAGACATTAAAATTCAAGAATGATCTCTGCTGGGATCACAGAGATTTAAACTCAGAAATGAGTATAGATTTGTGTAGCTAAAAATTACTTTATCAAGATTTATGTTACAGTTTGAAAGCCTCTTGCAGTATTTCTACATATGCTTGAGGATTTGTAAATCTATTACAGGATTTGCAATTCAACTTTTCATCTTACAAAGCAAATGAGAGATGTACCTAAATCTTATCTTAAAGCACTGATTCCTAAATCAAGGCTTCAGAGTTCACAATTACAGGTCCACCGGGTAAATCAGAGGATAAACCCAGACTCCAGAAACACAGATGTGTTTTGTCTACAATGAAATTGCCAGAAACTCGAAAGATAAAGCTGGAACTTCCAGAAAACGTTGCTGACCAGACTACTGCTCCTGCCTAAGTGTTCTAAGCATATCCATTTATTATGCTTTGATGGGTTCTACTAACAAACAAGAATTCTGTAAAAATCATGAGCAATGCCTGCTTAAAATCCATGCTTGTTTTCCTCATTTGTGTTTTGTTTTGGATTTTTTTTTAATTTATGTATCAGACAGCAGTCAAGCTACACTTTTACACAGGACACTTCCTCCAGTACCTTGATGCTCAGAAAGTAATGCTTTCACTTAAAAACCAGAATGCCAATATGCAGAAAGAGGTAAGAGCTTCTAATGACCTAAGATGACTCCAAAGTAAAATAAACCAAACACAGCAATAGTTACTAGTGCCTGTATTTTTTGGTACTAGTGAATTTCATGCCATCCACCCCACCCCTTAAAAAACAAAAAAAACCCCACCAAAACCCAAAAAATGCTTGTATCAAATGACCCATACAACATTTATACAACTCTCCTTTCAAGAGTCACCTAAAGTTAAGTCAAGACATATTCCACTCATGCTGTCTTTGCAAAGCTTATATTCTCTCTTTTTGGGGAACTTTTAAACATTCCTCAAGACTCCATTTCAGGTGTTGCATCTCATTTTTCAGTGGATGAGCAGCATGGATCCCTACTGGCCCAGAGAAATATTTTGCCTCTTACCAGCAAAACTCAAAGACATCTAATGCAGCAGTTTTGGGAAGGAGCAGAGTAACCTACAAGGGAATTAATTCTTAGTTTCAGTTCACCTTCACCCCTAAGTTACTATGAAAGTAACCAAAATAGATTTTATACAATGCAAAAATTTCTACTGCCCAAGCTGTGGTTCAGTTCTTCCAAAGTATGCAAAATACTGCTGCAAATCCCTTGCAGTCAAGGATTAAACAAGGCTTGGCAGAAATCACACGCTGGACTAACTGAAAGACCACTGATGCTTGGAAATCAAGAAAAAACCCAACAAACCTAAGCATTTTAAAACAGGAGTGAGCCAGCTGTTCTAAAATTAGTCTCTTTGTTATGAACATTATACCAGAAAGGAATAGATTGTCACCACGTGTCAGCTTTAGCTGACATCTGCTTGAAGAAAAAAAAACAATTCCCTCCCCATTAGGCAGCACAAGCCTCCTAATTTGTTCATTATATAGTTTGTAAAGGGTGGTCCCTATAGCACAATATTTTAAATAAATATGCAAATCATTATATCATTATTCCAAAAGATGTATGACTTCAACGAGGTTTTAAATAACCCAAGAGGCTTAATTCTTTTTTATTTTTTTCATTAACTCAGTAGACCCACCTGTCAGCTATGTAAAATTACTCTATAAGAAATATTGGAAGTTACACATACTTTGTGAAAATATTTGTCTCACAACAGGCTCCTCTGTCTCCCACCCACACCACCTCTCCCCTGTTCCCCAGGCAGAGCATTTTTTTGTTTCTGAAGGGAAAACACTGCAAGTCTGAAAAAAAAAAATAAGAACCAAAAAAAACAACAAAACCACAATCATCTGTGAAAAGTACAAGCAAAACGTTTTGGAAAATTGGCCCAATCCAGACTGCAGTGAATCACTCATGTCTTTTAGAGCTCTGCAGATCAATACTACATAATATGATAGTACAGGTTTGTGTAACGATGAAGTGTTTTCCACATCTCCATTTCAAGATGACTAGGTTTCCTTCTGGGGGAGTTCCTACCTGTCTGAGAGCAGGAAGAGGTGCTATTATCTTTTTTATGCAGCTGCTGGATAGGGTAAAGCAGTGGGCTGAAACAGAGATCAAGTCAAATTAAAGATGGTTTGGTTTAGTCTGGCTTTCAGTATTCGAAGTGCACTAGGAAAAAAATTCAATTATAAAACTAATTATATCTTTAATTGCTTAAACAATCAGCCAGCTGACTTTATGGTGTTTTTTGCTACTGTGCAGGTGCACTTGCAGGTGTTGACTGCAATAGGTAAGAGTTACACTGTGGTATCCCAACCTGAGCACAGCAGCACTGGGAGGATAAAACACCATGGAAATTCAGACACAAACAAATGTATGGGAAAGTTGGCCAAGCTTTTTAAGGAAACACAATTCCTTAAATTATTTAGATATAAACAGCTATCTGCTATCTGCTTTATCTTCCTGTGAGGGATATCTAACCTGCTTTACAACCATTGTGGGTCTGGCATTTTTCCCCTTTGGACAAAATTATTGGTTGAATCTGACCAGAGCTTGTACTTTGAGACAGTCACGTTTCCAGGAATTACAGCACCACTAATAATTATGTAATAATTAGATAATAACCTACCAGAAATGCCTGCCTTTTACTCTGACATGTCATCTTAGCAGCATGCCTGAATAAATCACAGTCTTCCTCAAAAACTTGCTTTGTACATACAAAATCAATCAGAAAAAGGCACAATTGATAGTGAATTGGGTCCAATACGTTCAGACTGTTCAATCACAAAACTCTTTTATCCCTTCCTTATATTTCATCATCTTTTAAACACAAAAGTAAGCAGGAGGAGATTCCAAGACACCAGCTGGATTCACTGCCGTGAACTGATGTTTGCTGCTTTGTGAGCACATAATAAATTGGCTCACTTGCACAAATTCTGCTGGGCTGAAATATGTCACTAAAGCTATGGCAGGATTCGTTTCAATCTCCACTGCACAAAAGACTGAAATATTCTAAATTCACTTGAAAGTTGAGTAGCTTCAAAAGTCTAATCTGGACTCCATTTAAAATGTTATTTTTGCTGGATGAGAGAAAAAGCAGCTTCACTGGAAAACATTCTGGAGAGTCACAGCTGTTTAGTAGTAGTTTGAAACTGTCTGAAATGTCAAAAACATTGAGAAGTCCTCTGCAACTTAATAGGCACCAGGAAGAGTTTAGTCAGTATGTTTTCCACTGAGCTAATTTTGCAGCACAGGAAGTGCTGATTTGTTGTTTTCAGATAATCTGGTGTTCATCACTTGCACATTCCACCCCTCTTATGAATTCACATTTTTTAATAACTTTCTTTTTGATACTTTTTGACCATATGTTTCATGATGGCATTTGCAAAAGTCAAATGATAAAAACATTGCTAGTAAGCTATTCCAGTACCATTGCCAGTGATTTCTCCTCTCTTCTTCTAATACTCTAATTAATAAAATCGCAACATTTTCAAATTAAAATTTGCTTCCAAGAAAAAATTATAGGCAGCTTCATAGAAGATGAACAGATACCTGATATTCAATACAGAAGTCCACACACTCCAACCTGTGAGCCTAAAGTATCTTGATGTCCAACTAATTTTCTCTGTTTTAAATACATGAAAAGCTAACTGGAAGCCAGACAGGAGGAAAAACTAAAACTAAAACCCACAAATCCAAAAATCTCAGAGCGTGTAATTTGGTACTTATATAGAAACTTAGTTGCTTTATTATATCCTGCAAAATCTCAAGAGGCAGAGCATGGATTTAGATACCTCTTGAACCATTAGTGCTACAGCTATTATTGAAAATCTGCTGAAATTATTAGTTATTGCATTCATTATTCAAAGGCCAGTATTTCCCAAAGATTTACCTCTCTATTGCATTAGCACTGATTTTTCTTCATACAGAAAATAACACCATGTATCAGATAGAGCAGTGCAGTTGGTCTGATAAGCTCTGTGGGTTTTTATGGCAACCACTGAAATTACGTCATAACAACAAAAAATTATCAAGAGTACATGTAAACATATATACACACACCTAAATTGTAACATATTAAACTTTAGCTTTTCTTTCTGCTCAGCTTCAGTCTGTCCTCAAGGAAAATCAAAGAACAGCACACAGAAGCCTTACTGTAGACACTCATTTTACACCAAATTATCTTTTTATTTTATTTATCTGATGCTATTAGCAGAAAGCAAACACAACTTTTGAAAGAAAAAAGAAAAAAAATATTCCCAGAATCATTTCCACAGCTGCAGAGGCAAGCATAGAAAATTTATTCCTGCGAATGTGTTTTGTTCTCAAAAAGAACAGACAAACCAGGGCTGAGGACATCTTGTAAAAAGTCATAATGATTTATAACAAACCATTTCAGAACATATGTTGCACATGCATGGTTAAAACCATTACACAATGTTCTATTTCCCAGCTAACTTCTGCTCAGCTGGTGGCTTCTGAGGAGTAAAATACCACAAAGCAAAGGACAGAAAGGACAAACTCAGATATCAGGCAGGGCACGCCTAAACCTACAGAATGATGGGGCTGACTAAAAATAAATTAGCCACACACTTCCATCCCAGCAAGGACCTACTTTTCCACATTCCAAGCAGTGGCAGCAGCTCCCCGAGCTTGCTGCAGAAGAACTGGCTAAGCTCAGTTAAAAATGGCACATGACTGAAGAGGTAAATGTCATGGGGTTTTTATGATGCATATTTGGTGTTTAAATTTGTTGAACATTCCATGGTGGGTAAAGCTGGGCAGTTCCAGACACCCACCCAGCCACGCTCTCATTATCCCTATTCCACGGGATCATAGGGAATTAGGATGGGAAAGATCATTGATCAGGGTAAGGACAGAGAGACCACTTATCCATTACCACCACTGGCACAACAGTGTCAGCAGCTGCCAGTTACAATGGATTTGGATAGTGAGAAACCCCAAAGGATTACAACAGCACTGTCACCTTGCTTTTCCAGGCTCAGTGTGACTCCCCTGCCTGCCCAGCATCCTTGTCCCTTCTTAAATACATTTGCAGAGGCATCACTGACTTTTTGGATGGCCTCAGGTGTGGCCTGCAGTGGATTGCACCTTACCAATTCCTTGTCTTCCTTGTCCCTTCCTCTGAAATCAAATCCTATTAGCAATGTTTGAGAAAGGCTCGTGTCAGTTCTTCTGTCTGAATGATGCTCACTATTGACAGTTCTGGGGACACAGTGCATTTCCAGTGTCACTGATTTTTTGCCCAAAATTCCTGTAATATGTCTCACATGATCAGCAGTTACCAATTATCTGAGCCATGCACGACTTCCAAATACATCCCTTTTTCTGCCTGCTATAACCACTGCATAACAATTCCCTAAAACAACATTGCACTTGAATCTCCAGCCGATACCATAAGATTATACTTTACAGCTGTTATATTTCAGCATTTTTAAACTCACAGCATTTTCCATGATGCCATCTAAACTCTTCATGAAATAATTTCTATTCCCCCACTGCACAGATAGGGATTCTATTATGAGGCACCTTATCTCCTGGGCAGGGTTCTTAGTGCTTATCACAATGCCACTTTTCTATTTACATAGTAGGATTGACAAATAGATTCTATCCATATTTTTGTTTACTGAGCCATTTCCTGTGTGGAAACAAATTTGATTTAAAACAGCTCTGAAGTCTAGTGATGGAGAAATCTAATATGTGTCTGCCATACAAAGGTGGGTGAAAGGAAGTGCAGCAGTCAAAAAGTCAAAATGGAAAAAGAAAAGTAGATGGGGAAGTCACTCAAGTTTTATGCTACTCTTCTAAACCTTATTTTCAAGACAGTTTTTGCCACACAAGTCTCTTATTTCCCTCTCAAGCTTATTAATCCTGTACATTTAATTCCTTGAGTGTCACACCCTAGATCTATTTCATTTCAAAAGCAGGAACCAGAAGAAGGATTTCCAAAAATGAAGGACAGCAGTCTTTGGCAGTCAGAATCACAGACAGAACTGATGCTCATAAAGGCTCATGTGATTGTTTCAGGACTGATATGACTTAGGATTGGAAAAGTCTTAAGAACAGAAGAATTAAATTATGAAACAGAGCTGCAGAAACTTTTACATAAGTGCTGTTCAGCTCCCCTTCTCATCATTACTTTTTCCCCTTTGTTAAACAGAGATCAATAAAATCATTCTGCTCGTAGGTAGTTGGCATCTCAAACCCATCCTCAAGCTATTTCTATACATTCAAGATGATTCATATGCAGAACTGCAGCATTTAATCTTCATGAAACAGAAAATGTGAGCTGAAACCTCATGAGAACTCCAAAATTCTCTCTGAACTATTACATAAATCCCATTTTAAAATGTTGTCAACTTTGAGAAAAGATCTGTAAATTATACCATTTCCCAAAGACTTTTTCCCTAGGAAAAAACTGAAGCATTCCAGTACTCCTGATACCACAGAAAAATTTGTTTTCAGACTAAAAGAACGTGAGAAACACAGGCAGCAGCATGAAAATCCAAGCTTCCTACCTTTTATCCACCAAGTACAAGACTAGCTTTGGATCACTCATCTTACCAGGAATTTCCCACTAAAAGGGAGAATGCTGATAGGATAGGAGCAGCCCTGAGACTCTGATAGTAACAGCTCTGCTGGCAAAGTGTGAAGTGCAGATGGTGTCAAAGATATGCCAATAACTTAAGCAGGAGCTTCCAATAAAATCCCTTCTAGTGCTTGTTACACTCTGTGAATCAGAGTGAAAGGGGCAGCCTGGGCTCTTTGGCTCTTTTATTCCACATGTCTGCAGTTTAACTCCTGTACATCCAAGTGCATCCTCCAGGGAAAAGCCTGAACTCCAGATGTATTTGTGTCTGTCCCAGCATGAGCTCCCTCTAAGCAAGGCAATTCATAGTCTCCAGAGAAGCAAAATCATCACCAGAAACACAGAAATTACCTCCGTCTGATCTACCTTCCAGTGGCAGAACCATAAAAAAGAGCTTTCTCAAGTATTCCTTGGAGCTCTTTGCAGCTCAACATCGCATTTAATAATCAAAATAGAAATGATCTTAAATACGATAACCTGCTCCTGCTTCTCAATGTCACTCAGAGATTTAAAACTACAGTCAAGCCACGCCAAGGCTTCCACCAGAAATCATCAACGCCCTTAAAACACCATTGTCCATATAATTAAGCTTCTCCTTCCCAAAGTGGAGATTGGAATGCACACTGCAGATGAGATCATTTACTGACAGAAAACTAACACATAAGGTTTAGACACTGAAGTGGCATCTTCATGTTGGTGTATCTGTTTTAATTAGCTTTACTTTTCATGTAGGGTAAATAAAACATTAAGGAGTCAGCCAGACAGAGACACCACAAACTGTTTTTCAAATAGCTCCATGAAATGAGCAAGAATAAAGCTTCAAGAGTGTTATATTTACCTCTGAAGCTCCCAGGGCACTTTTAAGAACACTGGGTCAGGTACACTGAGACACTGAGAAAATGTGCAATTTCTTTCCCACTGAGCTGTCAAGGCATTCATGCTGTGAATAGCTAACACCCTTCTTTGACAACCAGGCAAATATTTCTATTTTCTGCCATTCTAGGCATGAAGTATCTCCACGTTGCCTCAGTTGATTTAGTGCCAATTCAAGTCAAACTTTAGATGCCTGAGCCAGTAACTGGACAAAATATTCCTGATTAAGCCTTGTCACAAACTCATAGGCTGCTGCTTAATACATTTCCAAATAGTTAGATAGTAAAGAGGGCTGTAAAGCTGAAAAAGCTGCAGAGAAGCAGAACACACATTCACTGAACTGCCAGAATGGAGATTTAAGTAGCACATACAAGTCAAATATGCTGCTGCTTCCATTTATTATTAGTATTGCTTAAAAAAAAACCCACATAAAATTATATAAGATGATGTTTTTCCTTGAGACTATGTTATTGCTTGAAATCAATTCTGTATTTCCCATCCTTCAAAAACACACGTATTTGGAGAAGCATAATTAATAACCAAGTCTACCTGGGCAGAACTGAGGCAAGGCTAAATGAACACATCCTACTCAAGTGATAATTGCAAACACATACTATAAACATTCTTTTTTCTTAAGACTTTAAAAATATAAATGGCTAATTACATTTAAACATGCACTATTTACCAAAAGTTTTCATTTCTGAGACCGTGAAAGTGGCAGACAGAATGAAAGGAGTAATTCTTTCAGTGGGGACAGATCACAGATCCTGTGGAAAATGTTCAGAACCCACTGGCTTAGCGGTTCAGAGTTTTGGGGTTTGTTCATGGGATAAGAACAAGCAGGTAGTAATAAAGGTTCAGTGTGTGAATACTCAAATACAAAACCCAATAAAATAAATTATTCAGAGTGCAGACTTTGTGCCAAGAGCTTAAAGCACCTTTGAGACTGGATTCCATCCTTGAAGCCACGCTGCATTCCACAGTGTTTTCTCACTTAAGAGCTTCTGTTTCAGGCAGGACTTGCTTTAGTGTCTTAACTCCCATATTCACAATTAAAATGTCCATTAAGTGAATAAACCCTGAGCAGCACTTACCAATACTGGCATAACCAGGCGTGGATGGATCTCCTCCGCTGTTCAAGGAGACCATGAAGGCTTTATCAGCAAGGTCTGCAGTCTTTGGTGAGTCACAAGGATCAGTGTAAAGCAGAACACCACCAAACCCTGCATCTTCCAGCAGAGACAGCTGAGGGAACAAAGCAACAGAGGTGACCATCAGCAACAATGTCATTATTGCTTTTTTTAAATTTAATTATTGTTTTTTTGATCACTGCTCTGGTAGAGGCTCTGCCATGCACCATTGCCCTGTACAAAGGTGCAGTGCCAAAGTGCTTGTAGCACTTGAACAGATTTTCATGTGATATAAACACCACCTTGGAAATGCCTCAGTTTTGAAAATAATGTCACTAAAACATCTTCAGTTGACCTTCCATATTTTCCATGTTGTTATCTCTAAGATGTTCTTGCTCAGTTTAGCTCTTCAAGGACACAGCACATACTGGGTGTTTGCATACACTGGCAGCAGTCCTGCACAGGATTTCTGCACACAGCTACTCTTCAGTTCAGAGAGAAAACAGGCGTTTACAGAGTATTAAAAAAATATAATTAAATTTAAAAACCCAATCTGTCTTACCCAAATGCTGGGGTTTGCCTCCTGTCAGACAAACAACTTTTATTTTGTCTTATCAGAGCATCAAAGCTGGAATTGGCAATTAGTTTCCAAAAATCCACAGATCTGGGCCTGAACATCAAGCTAATTTCCCCAAAAGTTAAGGACAGAAGCATCCAAGTACCATGACTTGCAGCAGCTTTTTTGACTGGAAAACCTCAGGTTTTTTCTTTCACAGGGAACTGAAAAATAAGGGGATTTTATTCCGAATCAGATGAAATCGAACTGTAATGTGGCAAATACTCCCATGAAATGAGATGACCTTTCTGTGTAATGCTCTGCATATTTGGAATTGTCTGAAGACCACTCAGTGACACAAAGCTGTATTAATTTTCCAGACAGAAGTAATTCAGGTATTTAAGGATTATCTGACTATTCACTATGCTGCTCTACCGATGACTTCCCAAATGTCTCCAAATGGTCTGAAGAATGACTGCAGGTATATGATGTTGCTACACAACTCTGATTCCACAGGAACCCAAGAACTTGTTACCACACCTCTGTTTCTTAGTTCAGTTGTCCTTCTCCTTCTCTATTTTAGACCATTCATTTCCTATTGTGTATACATATACATAATTTTCAATTTATCTCCTAGCTGCTGGTATTAAGGAATGTTTATGCCACAGTTCTTTGTGGCTTTGCAAGTATGTAAATTACATGAATAGATGGAATTCAGTTAAAGCCTCATAAGCATTTGCTGTTCAGTTCTGCTTCACTCGACAGCTAAGACAGAAAGGAATATAAAAAAAGCAGCCTACTATTTGCCATATTATAAAAATAACAACCTACTATTTCCATTTCTGTAAGTAAATATATCTAATATTGTCATTTGCTGAGATTTTGACACTCATCTGAATTCAGATGTGCAGATGCAATTTGAACCTGTGAGTCACTTAATCTTACCTACCTTAAACAAGCAATCCACAGATGAAAAGGGATTCTTTGAGAGAACTCTAGTCAGATGAACAGGAGGGTGAGAGAAGGTGACTAGCTCAGATGCTTAAGAACAGAAAGGGTTAAAAGTGTATTACAGACCTTAAATTTAATGCAGAAATAGGGATTTCCAAATGGCAGGTTCATTTATTGTTGTTTTGTTCTGTTTTCAATTCATGTTCATATTCAGATATTCAGACAGGATTTGATTGCACAACAGGGTGGGAGAAGCAGGGACACATCACAGCTAAATGATGTAACAGGCAGGATTTAAAATAACAATCGCCTTTGCCTGCATCCATATCCAGTATCTTTTTATTAATCCCTGGTTTGCTTAGTAGCACACAAGACAGGAAATACAGACGCCTTTGTTTTTTTTTAAGAGAGTTTTAAAAACTTTGTACTTAAAAAAAAAATCACTATTAAATCCCTGAGTTTCACTGAGAGAAAGTAACTCCACGTCTGTTATTCACCAAGTGCAGCAACCACTGCTGCCATGGCTACAATCTCCAGTAAGGAGTTGTGTCGCACATGTGAAATTACAAAACAGCTTTCAGATTTCAGCTATAATTGCTGCTTTTTAACTTTACAACAGTGACAGCACAACTATATCAACAATAAATGCTCGTTGTTGATTCCATTTTCATCTTAAATAAGCCAACACTTTACCAGCCATAAATTGTCCGAGAACAAAGAAGCCAAAAGGTACTGCATATTTTTTTTTAGATAGCAAAAGATTGCAGATTAATTCCTCCAGGTAAACCAGTGAACATCTATTAAAATCAAGGGACTATTTTAGATTGCAAGCCCATCCAACAGCAAAATCTGCTCCTTATGATTTTGGATGTATGCATTGTCCCTCTCCAAAAGCCATAAACATCTCAGAACAAACTGGAAACATCAGAACCCTTGAAAACAGATGCTGGTGCCCGCTGTTAACCCTTTAGTTATTTATGGCTGCTTAAGTCCTCAGTTTCTAGAGTTACTTTAAATAATGTAACAGTTTCAATTCAGTATATTAAATCACCCCATAAAACATTCTGGACTCCATTTAATCTAATATGAGACACTTGCTGCTTTATCAAAGGCTCTGTCGTGTACCTGGGGACAGATTAGCCTTGTAAACTCTACACCCCATCAGGCACCATTAAACTGCCTTTTAAAGATGATATGGCTGAAGCAGTGAAAAGACAGATTGCAGCAGTCCACAGAACTTAGTTTGGCTCTGAGGGGAAACTCAAACTGCTTCTCCATTTTAACTGCAGCATCTCTGAGGTGAGCAGAGGAAACATTTACCTGTGGCACTGACACAGAGGTAATGAACACCAGGTCTGTGCTCCACATTTGAGACAAGCCTTACTGTGGCACTTTGGCCAGGAACCTACTGGCAGTGTTGGGTCCAAAATAAGCAAGTTGAGTAGGACTACTTGCTGGGGAAAAAAAAAGAAAAAATAAAAGAGGCAACAAGAACCAGGAGCCACTACCTTCCACATCTGGCTTTAATGTGTTTCAGCCCACCTGAGGCTCATGTGCACCTGAATGGACACTTCAGTGGGGGTCGTGGTAATGGTCTGAACACAGGAGAAACCTACCAAAGAACAGCCTACAGCCTCTCTGAACCTCCAGGGCACAAGAGCTGCCCTTCAATGAATGCTGAGGAGCAGGGAAGCAATGCAGCAGGGATTGGCCTCAGGCTGGATTTGTTATCTCCCACCTGAGTGCAAAGTGTGACCCTCTGAAGATCTTTTCCCCTAGTCTCCTCTCCTCAGCTGAGACCATCCTTGCACCTTGCAAGCATCAAACAGCACAAGACCAACCAGGTAACCAGCCTTCATTATTTTCCAGGGACTACCCTGGGCTGGTTACCTGCTAACCCCAAAGGCTCAGAAAATTAAAAACAAGCACACTGAGGCATGGAGCTGCTCCAGCAGGAACCTCACTTCCCAGCTGAAAACAAAGTGTGACTGGAGCAGCACTGCTGTGATGTTCTGGGCATTGGAGCCACACCTGGGGTTGAGTTTAAGCTGTGATTTCACGGGCAGAGAGCAGAAAATCACATCACATCACACTCTAGTCTCACCTGGATTGCAGCAAGAATGAGTGCAGAGACAGCTAAGAAAGGGTTTCCTACACTGTTCTCTCATTGCATCTCAACAGCTTAGATCCTGTTTGTAGATCCTCTGATCCAGCAAGACCCTAATGGCTTAAATTAAATAAGCACCTTTTCTCCCCCATCACTGATTCCCAGCAACAGTTCTGCTTACAAATAATTGAGAAATTAGCAGTGCATGACCAGCTGATAAAGGGCATCACAACAGAGTAGATTCCTAACAGGGATAGTTAACAATGCTTATAAATACATCAGGAAAAGAAAAAAAAATATCCAGACAACTGTGGATTATATCAACCTACTAACTGCATATTAAAACAGCTTCTTATTATTAGCACTTCTTGTCACTATATTTGCAACTGGTCCCAAAATATGGACAAACCTTCTGAGAATCTTGTTCTGCTGTACAGACAGCTCTGCACTTCATGGTGGATCAGCAGGGCAGTCTGCTGGCTGTGCTTTATCAGGTACAACACCATCCCTATTACTGACAAATACTGCCTGTCTAACTCAAGTCCACTTTCTAAGCTTGTCCATTTTCTTGCCTTGATCCACAGAAATGATTGAACCACTGATTAGCCGGCAAGAGAAAACTTATTTCACAGGAGGAAGTATCTCAGTAAATTCCCTGCAAGTGTAAGGAAAATGGGATATTGAGTGGACAAGAGGCAGATGCTGTTAAACACCACTGAGAAGGCATTAATAAAATCTGGAGAGCTTAGCTGTTAATGGAAGAGGAGAAAAACATGGAAGAAATCAAAAGACAGAGCAACAGATGTAAGAGAACACAGGAATTTGTCCACAAACCAGACACCACAAAATCCAACCTCAAGAAACAGAGCTGTGAAAAACCTGTTCACTAATCCATAGAACAACCTGTTCTTCTATTGGCTGATACATTATTTAAGATAAAGCAGTTCAGTACAAGATATATTGGCTTACAATTCTATATAGTAAGTGACTTTGCCGTCATGAAAGGTTCTGTTCTTACTCAAAACAAGAAGCATTAACAGGGTATGGAAAACTTGATTTAAAATACAGCAACTTTCAAACACATTTCACCACTTGTGGAGAGATTTTCAGCTTTTGATAAATCAAATTTTACTGCTGGAAAAAAAATGATCCAGATCTCTTAATATTACTATAGGTTACCTACTATTACTTGGGTCAATGCAAATCCAGTGACATTTTCTTATTTGATCTAATTCTGCTTTCAACTCTCTCACATAAAGCTTCAGACTTTCTATCCTTACATAACAGTAAAAAACCAATATAAAATAGCTGCACAACAGTATTTAAGAGTTCTCATTATGTATCACATACTATACTAGTATATTTTTAAAGTCTCCATTTCAAAAAGCCCTTTAGCACACCTTGATGTCTTAAGTCAAAAGTGCCTGAAAATGTGGTTCTCATCTTCAGAAGACATTTATGTGAATGGAAGTGTGTATCCTGGCTGTACCCTCACTCCTGTACACAGATAATTACACTAATAGATGATACTGGGGCTGCTCATTGAAACTACTCACTGGTTTTTGAAGGTTTTCCTATACAAAAATATGTCTGTGGCAAAGTTACAGAACCCTGAATAAAGAGATAAAACATGCTTTAGCTACAAGCACTTACAGAGTCTTAAGAACAAGAGGTTTTTTTAAGCTTAAAAGGGCAGTTTACTCTACTTAAATCTCTCTAAAGGTGCACAGGAAATTGTAAAAATTGAATTTTACACAATGACTGACTTAGTGTAAATGACATCACAGTTCATTAGACAACAAAGGCCTTTAGTGTCAGCTACTGACAGCAAAGTTAATATGGGATCATATTGTTATTCTAACATACAACCTCCTCCATATGACTTCAGACCAAAAGCCTTCCTCTTCCTAAAGGCAGATTTACAATTTCACTGTTTATTATGAGTTCATTTAGTGAAAAACATGGACAAAACACCTTCACAAAACGACAAACCATTTCCTGTTTATATGTTGATTTTCTCTATATAATTGTCATCCCCTTTTCTCTGCCCCTTCCAGGTAAACCACACAAAAATGAATGCAGAATTTTATATTCAAAGCCATAATATATTCGGAGCATGGAAACAAAAAATAGTTTAAAGAAAAACTAATTCGTAAAAAAAACCTAAAAAAAAAAAAAAAAAAAAAAGAAAAACCAAAACAAAACCCACCAAAAATTACCAGAAAACCCATTTACACAATCATATTTAAGAGGAAGAAAGTACATAAAAATTACATTACAAGATACATATATGTACTCAATACATATTACTCTGCTTAAAACAAAAGATATTCATTAAAACATCTCCTACTGTCATTATACTTCAATGATCAGCATTAATTAGACAAATAACAGTAATCAGTTTTTAACTGCTGCATTTTTCAATTCATAGTGCAATGTGCAAAAGGCATGGTTCATTAATCTGAGACACAGCTTTAGTGGACAGGTTAACAGTTATTAATTACTCTTTTCCACTGAAGTCCCAATTAAAATCATGATGCTTTGAAAGGATCTCCCATCTCATCTGACTAATTGTCAGTACATAAAATTAGGAAGCCAGGGGAAAGTTACATTTAAACTGTTGGAAGATCTCACTGACACAACATCCTTTTATTTCTGCAGCAGATTGTTTGGGTAAAAATAAGATGTAGGGTTCTGTGGTATAATCAGATGCTGCTGTCCTCTCAATTACCTACTGTAATATAGAGCACTGGAAGGTGCTGTGGTAACACAAACAAAACTCAAGGTGGAAAAACCCCACTTAAATACACATAATTTCATGTATATTCCACTCTTCCAAATTGTGTATTTTTAACAAGTAAAATTTGGGTTTGCCTTGAATTTTTAATATTGCACTTCTTCAATCAGGCTCCAACATTCCCCATCACAAAGATCTAGGGATGTTTTTCAAAGGGATTCTGTGGCAAATCTCTGTCTGAAGAGGTTTTGGGTTTTGCTGCTCAACCCTCAAGGTGTTGTGCTAAGGCTGTAACAGAGATGGAGGATGCATGGGGACCAGGAAAATAAAAATATGTTTCCTTTCCAGCTCAAACACTGTCCTTGTCTGAGCAATGACACCATTGCATTGAACAAAGAGGGCTGGGAAGGGGATTAAGCTGCATAAAACTTCAAACAGCTATAAATGCATACACAGTGGTCTCATAAATGACAGGCTGCTGCCATAAAGGTCTTACAAGGGGGAAAACATATTGCAGTGGAATTTATCAAACTATTCCTGACATACAGTGACATATATAGGAACAATAGAAAATCAAATAGTTGCTCTGTATCATGGCAAGACCCTAAGACTTGGATATAAAGTCTACCAGAGAACCGATAACATGAAGTGCATTTACTTCATGTTATCAGTTCTCTGGTAAAGAATCTGACATGCATATCTAAGATTTTCTTCAATCACTTTCCAAACTAAAATTCTTTAAGAATTCTCAATTTTCAGAATTTTGTCCTTTTTTTTTTATTATATCTAAAAAATTATTTCTAGGGAAGGGAGATTCTCCTTTTGTATTTCCTGGATGTCCTACAGAATGTGGGAAGAAAAGCAGGAAGGAAGGTCAGAAACTTTAGAATGCTGATCACTAAAATCTGCATCTGAGCGATGGGGCTGTAGGGCAGTGATGAGCAAGAGCTACTTTGTACATCAGTTTACCATCAGCTGTATTTTTAAGTCCATTCTTCTCTCAGGTAAATGCTATTTGAGGACAGTAGGCTTTTAAATTAGCAATGGTCACAAGCTTGTTGGGTGCTGGTTTGACTGGAAGTCTCAGCACTGACCTCTGGACAGCTGTGGCAGTTGAGGAAAAACCTTTGGAAACTTCTTCCCCCATCCTCTCTACACCAAAAAGCATCTTGGTTTAATTCTGTAATCTTTGCACAGAAAAAAATTAACATCCTGGTCCTAAATGCGGTATTAAGCTTGTCAAGAACTGAATGTTCTGTCCCACACTTTTTCCTGTTTGCTGCCTGCTCATCTTCTATACCGTTTTATCAAAGGAAAGTAATTTGTTACACATCAGCAGTTTTTAAAAATGGAATTTTTCACAATAGGATATTTGGACAATTAAACATAAGCCAGATATACTGCCAGTTCCCTGCACTAGATTTTAGCAACTTTTAATACAAATTGAGTGCATATTTTATTGCCAGATCTTGCTTACCACTGCTAAGAAATTCACAATGTTCAATCTAATTAAAAATGAAATTGAACTACAATTCCCTGGAAACAAGGGCTGATTGGACTCAATAAGCTTTACTTAATTTATTTCAGAAACAAAATAATTGAATTGCTTACAGTCCAGAAAAAATGTTTCATTATTTGATGAGCATATAATACAAAGCCTTCCATATTGCTATTGCATTCCCACATCTTCAGGAAATACTACTCACTTCTAAATAAGCATGTAGAGGAACACTGTGTGCATAATAAGTATCATTAAATATTCAGTAAACATTAAAAAGAAACAGGCTGTGTGAATGTCCAGATGAGCAACCTCCAGAAAGCAATAGCATTTCCCTGTTCACACTGAAACTGTTCTGATTATGTTTATGGTTATTCCAGTCTATGTTTAGACTCTATTACGGGGAGAATAAAGCTGAAGATCCATCATACAAAAAACAATTACACAAAGATATAATTACAATCTTGCTAAATCATCAAGAATAAACTGATTAGACCCTTTGTTGGATTTTAGTCATTCCACCCAACTTCTAATCCAAAATCCACCGAACTGCCAACAGAGTCACAGACCTGAGTCACATCTGCCAATGTCCCCCTACTTTTTTTTTCTTATTTTTAATTCCTACTTGTTCTTCTCACTCTTGGCTCCACCAGTCATGGTATCCCAGAGTGGTCTGGGTTGGAAGGACCTTAAAGCTCATCTCATTCCAAGCCCCTGCCACGGACCCCTTGAAAAATCAGCAAGGCTAAGGGAATACCTGAGCAGGGAGCAAGAGAAATATCTACCTGAATAAGCATCCCTTGCTGTGCACCATATGCAATGGAAACTCATAACTTCTGATTCTTTCCAAGGTCTTTTCTCAACTAGAATGTAAATATCCTGGGGGTACCTGGAATATGTATTTTCCAGCACCAGCACTGGAAGCTGTGGTACTTGCAGTGCTGAAATGCAGTGTTGAAATACCCACAGCCCAAGCCATCCTTCTATCTGCAAGACAAAAGGAGGATTATGGCTTTTCTAGCTCCACAAGTGGAGCTGTTGTATGGCATCCACCAAGGCATCAGCAGGTGTTCTCAGAACCCACACAGCAACCACAGATTTTCAAAGAAGGACCATTTGCTGCCCCAAGGAATTGCATATTAGCACAATTGTTAGATTGTCAAAACATAGCTGCCTTCACTGGACCTGTACAAAACCAATACCTATTCACTTATTTTATTATTCTCACAATTATTATCCAATTATTATTATTGGACGATTCTAAGATTCTAGTCTTTGGGTTTTGGGTTTTTTTATTTTTTTGTTAAGTACAAAACATACTCCCTGCTCAACTCTTTCCTGGCATATTACATTGCATCCAGGTTTCATGCTTTTAAAATAATGCCTTGAATGTAATATAACAGTCTCTTTTGAGACTGTATAACATTGTTCTGTATTTTTAAATTTACATTTTATTTAATTTTATGTTTCCAAGTAGAACATATAATGATATAGAGTGTGCTACACGTAAGCCTCAGGCATATCTATGTATCAACTAGAAAAACGGAATATTATTAATTGGTTAATGAATATTTTAGCTTCATTTAAGGAACAGAGCAGTGTTTAACTACTTGGTTAGCATGCCTTTAAGTAAATCAATACTCAGAATGAACTTATTTATCTTCCTTATTAGAAAAACAGTCACAAACCAGTAGTGATAAAAGAAACGATCATAAAGAATGTGCCCCAGTGCATAAAGTCATTTCAAGAACTATAAATATTAAAGAAGTTATTACAAACCTTAGCAATAAAAGTTCTTTATAAGTTATCAGTACTGATTTCCACTCCTAAGCTCCCCTAGAAATTCCAGAATTAAAAATTACACTAGTCTTAATTTTGTTTCATGACTGACATTCCAGAAACTAGAATTTTTACCACAAGAACTTATTCATGAACTGTGCTGCACAGGACACATCACAAATGCATCTTTCATACCGAACATCAAGGTTTAAAGTGGAATGTGTAATAAACTGAAGCACCACTTAATGTGTAACTCTGGTACAGCACAACTATGGGCAATCTACACAAAAGACACAGCAGCTGAAAAAGCCAACATGTGCAGCTTTTGTGCCTTCCTAGGTCCTTTATTTTTCACTGCTTTCCCCTCAGCACATCAGTGAAACAGAGCTCTGCCTCCTCCTGTGACCTACTAAATAGCCCATTTCACCAGAATGAAAGAGTGGAAAGAGCTCCATGAAGGAGGTCCAAGGTTGAAGTCCTTGATGAGAGCAGGGAAGGCAGCTGGATTAGTTTGGCAGTCACAGAGCACTACAGTCATTCATTCACCAGCAGATAAAGGGAAAAAAAAAAAAAAAAAAGGCCAAACCAACCAACAACCCCCAGCTCTTCTTCAGTAACACCAGTGCACAATTAGTTCCAAAACATCAATCCAAAATTATGTCCTTCCCTTGTCTTAAAGAACAGAGTGAAAAATATAAAATGTGAAAAATACGTCTGACTTTTTGACACGAAGGTTTTTTATGTAGTGATTAGGAAAGGAAAACCCCAAAGCCAAAACAAGGTCATGCCAAGGGTGGTTAAGAAAGATGTGTAGTAACACTCCTGCTCTGTCACTCTTCTCCTCAACTAGGTCATTGACAGCACAGTGTTTTTGTCTTTCTCTGACAATTTCCTAGGGAAGGAAAGACTGAAAGAAAATATCTTTTGAAACCTTGTATGTTAAAAAAAATACAGTTCCCTCCAATGGGCCCACTGAAAAGATTTAGCACCACTTACAGCTCCTAGAACTCCAGTAAACTTCCTAAATGACAAACAGAATAGTGCAGTTATAAGATGAATGAAAAAGAAATACAATAAAACTCATGATCAATCAACATCTGTTACACCACTGCAACTCCTCAGACAGAACTTTCAGGGAAAGTCTTTAAAGAATACACAACTTTCCTCTGGGGAAAAACAAAACAAAACAAAAACCAACAGAAAACCAAACAAATGCCAAACCAAACCCACCTAAAACCACAAATAATAACCCATCTCAACACTGTGTTATGCTGCAGAGCCCTGTAATGAATGAATTCTGACACAGAATGAAGGTCACAACCATAGCCCCTGGTGTTTAGCCCAAGAGAGAAATATTCAAAAAATCAGAATATTTCCAAGTTCAGAACAACCATTTTCTCTTGTAATAGGTTTGCAAATGAGACAGAGTGAAAAAAAAACCAAAAAAAACCCCCACAAGCAGAAATTTCTGTTCTCACCCATTAATTTCTTCTCTTTGGTGACAGACTGACAGTGATAACCAATCTTTGTAGTTGCTATTGCTTCTAACTAAGAAGGTGAAAAGGAAGCCAGCTCAGGGTTACAGGGCAAGCTTACTTTTGCATCACTTATTAATGCAAAATGCATCTCTATCCATTCTGTTCAGAAAATTGGTAGGTACTGAAATCATCATGCCTAAGCCTGCATTTAACTTTACACCAGCTTTACACCAAAGTAACACCCTCGATGTCAATAAACTCACACTGGTAAGAAATTAAAAGTCAGGCTTGCTGACCTTTATTTGCTGTTCTCCTCTCTCAAGTAACAAGAGAGAGGATGAGAGGAAACTGCCTCAAATTGCATCAGGGGAAGTTTCAACTTGACATTAGGAAAAATTTCTTCCCCAAAAGGGTTATCAAGCATTGGGAAAGGCTGCCCAGAACTGGTGGAGACATCATCCCTGGAGGGATTCAAAGACCTGTGGATGTGGCACTTGGGGACATGTACTTGATGTATTTTTTTCTTTTCCCTCATAATAAATGGTAAAGCATTAGCAGAGTTTTATACACATGCTTTCCCAAATGTCCAATTCTGTATCAAGAAATATTTAAGTACCTACAGAGAGGAACTCATCACCAAAAGCTATTGCAGAGATAAACAGACTCAGACCTGAAATACCCCATTTCACAGAATAGCCATGATTGTAACTAAATTGCTCCAGACATATCCTCCACTTCAGGGAGTCAAGACACCTATGATTGCCATTTTTAGGAAAAGGATACCAAGGGAAAAAAATATCACTTCATACCTGCTTTGTAACCCATCCTCTTTCCCCAAGCACGAGCTGTGCCAAGCAAGGATATCTGACCTACAGAGGGCATTTCTCACATTGTGTTCTCACAGTGAAATAAAGGAGGAGAGATTTTTCTGGTCAATAAGAACTTCTTGACAGAAGACTAAGCAGCTGATCAATCTGGATGAGAGACTGGCTGTGCACTTCACCAGACAGCTCATGGTGACAAGATTTCAGCAATGAAGGAGCCATATGATGGCAATGACCTTATTGTCATTATTGAGAATTGTACCTGATCAACCACCACCCCTGGCTTCTTTTGCTGAAGGGTAATTGTTCTGTAAAACGTACTGTGCAATACAGTTAAATATGGGTTTTATATCAAATAAAGTGAGTTTTAATGTGCTTAAACATAAGGTGGTGGCTTTTGTATATTCTTCTGGAGCAACAGCACAATGTTGGAAAGCTCACTGCACTGAGCTTATCTCTTTACTGAGAAAAAATGCTGTATTAGCAATCAAGCAAATTTTGACATAAAAAATAGGTTTTCTTAAAATTAAATAATACAGTAGTATTATTCTGTTTTCTAGTGAACAGAAAAAGGGAGAGATAGGCAATTTGAGCTACTCTTCCACTGCTATCACCAAGTATTGAACAATTCTGCACTGTTGGCAGGTCAGAAGCAAATCTTATTTTCTGAATTTTCTGTATGCCTTGAAATGACTTCACCTTCAAAGAAAATAAAGCACATTGAGTGACAATGTCAGATTTTGTCCTTGCAACTTTCAGTGAGTCTGCACAGTACTCACATCAAAGTTCATCCAGTCAGGTATACTTGCAAACAATATAAATTATTAAATTATCATTTAAATTAAGAATTCATAAAAATATTACATTTTTTGTAAGATTCATTTTGCACTTCCAAAGAGTTCAAGTTTTTCAGAAAAGGAGAAAATACAAAAAAGGCACATATGAAAACAAAAGGCATTTGCAAACAGATTCTATTTATGAACAAATGTCACAGCAAAATAGATTTCTGTGCATGATAATTTCTTCTTTTTTTTTAATACTAATGACTTAACCCTGCCTAATTAGCAATTTTTTGATAAATCACATTGCACTGAAAAGAAAGGAAATTTAAATTAAATACTGTGCAATGAAAACACTGTAACACACTGCCAGCCCCACTTTGATGGAGAGAGCAAAAATCATCTTTCAAAGATGCTTCCATTAACATCAAGTGTGAAGCACAGTGCAAATCATAAACTTACACACCTTGTAGGTATTTCAAACCCAGAAAGAGAAATATATTCTGCTTTGAATGTGACTGTTGCTACATCCTGCTCTTAGGCAGGGAGAGGAGCTCAATCCCAGCTCTCCCAATGCATTCCAAACGCCTTCCCTGCATCTCATTTTTAAGGAAAACTGCAGCACCTTACCATGGTAAAACACAGTCATTTCTACACAGACGCTCCAGAACAATTAATTTCTAATCTGTCACGAAGATTTCTTCAGCCTGTAATCCAAGGATGGCCTGAACTAGCAGATTTGCTAGATTTGCTAGATTTTTCTTATGCTCTCTAATGTGATAAATGGGAATGGGACATGCCCAGGTGGTCAAGTGGATTAAATGTTATCATTTTTCCTCTGAGATTCCAGTGGAGGCCTGACTGAAATAAGTTGTCAGGTCAGTTCCCCAATGGACATTTTATAACATAAAGCCATCACATATAACTGAATACTGATATAAGAGGCAATATAGTCAACTCCCACTCCAGGGAAAACCAAGATTGACTCAGAAGTGAAATATATGTTTCCATCCTATTGAAAGGGAGGTCCCTCTGGGTCACCTCAAGGTCACTTCTGAGGCTGTGTGGTGAGAATTCTTGTGGCTGCACAGTAACTGACAGTGGGAAAACATAAATAACATTCAGGCACTCCTCCAGCCTTCACAAAATGCAAATGCTCTGTCCTCCATCTAAAATATTCCCTGTATCTACACATAACTGAGCTGCCCTGACTAATCTCAGCCCGTGCACATACTGGGATTATTCACAATTACAAGGCTTTTGTCAGCAGCTGTGTGAGAGTTTGAGTTTGTTTGGGTAAGGGTTTTTTTATCTGATGAAGAAGCTGATTTTTAGAGAAATCTGAAGAGCAGAAGTGATGTGAAATTTGAAACAAATAATGAAAAAATGCACTAGTTATTACACAGCATCCTGAATCAATAAAGGAAAGTAGCCCAAACTTTTTTAACTTAAGGTTCCAGTGACTGTGATCATGTGGTTTTTGTCTTCTCTCCCAATGACCATGAGGAAGTTCAGTAATCTTTTTGTTTGCAAAGCCTTGATTGACTATATGATTCAAAAAGCATCCCAATCAATGATTAAAAAGAAACAAACAAAAAAACCCCCAAAATAGTCAATCCCCTTGAATGATCACAACTCCAAATACGGAGAATTGCTCCCAGAAAATTACTTAAATTCAATATTAAAAATAAACAAAAAAGCACAAAGAAAAACCCCAGCAACCAAACACCAAACAGAAACTCACTCAAGAACATGAGAATGTGGGAGGATAACATATAAAGGAAGCTGCCATTCAGTTAGACCTAGATCGAGAGAAAACAACATAAGTCTAACTTTGTTTTGCATGTTGTTTGTGAATTATTCACTCAGACCTAAAGAGGAAATTAAAATGCCTGAGTTCCCCTATTGAAATGCACAATCTTCTCCTGTTAAGTGAAAATATGTTCGCTGTGGAAGAATTGCCTTCTGCACAGAAGGTTAGTTTAATGTTTTGGCAATTGAAACAAAATATTCCAAGTGGTTATTGCTGTACTTGCAAAGAGGGTGCCAATTATATTTGTAATGATGGACTTGGTGTTTTTCTTTTCAAATTCATGCACAGGCATCAAGAGGCCCAAATGGCTAAGAGTGGAATTTTGACTTTGGTGTTCTGTGGCATTATGCAGACAAAGAGAAAATTAAAAAATATAATGCTAAAAGCCACCTCTTTCCTCTCCAGGGAAGACAAGCAGTTATATATTTTAACCATCTATGCTCCACAAAATCCAGCTACAGACAACCTGAAAGGAGCAGTTCAAATAATCCTAGGGAAAATAATAAAAACTTTCCAAAGGCTGGAAATTATAGAATATTACCAACAAATCCACGGTTCTGTGGATGCAAATGAAAAGGTTGGATCTCAGCATCCAGCAGGACCATGATTCTACTCAGAGTTCTGATCACATGGCAAATTCCAGGTGTATTTGAAAGGGCAGAATTCAGAATTCCATGCATAAATCACAAGTGCTGATTTTGTGAACCAATTCTCACAGCTGATAGTCTAAAGCCACACAGAACCAATGCAAAAATCAAACCAAGGTCTGGATCTGGCTGCATTTCCTAAAGAGCCACAAGGCATGAAAATTATTCTTCAGCTAAGTAATCTGTGACATTCAGGTTTATCTGACAAAACACTGATTCGAGGAATAGAGCTATTTACTTCTATAATCTCTTAAACCATGTTTTACATAAATACTTTATTCAAGAATAGTGACTTCTGACACCTTTCAACCCAGTTTCTCAGCTCAGATATGTAAATAAACTGATTATTGTGAAGCATTCTGAAATGAGGAGAAAAGACTTGAAAGAGCAGAAAATGTCAGAGAATAATCATACTTTCCTTTTAATAAAATAATAAACCAGTCACTACTATAGAACATGCCATACAAGTCACACCCACTACAGAATGAGGGCAGTACTTATACAACACTTGCTGCCTGAAGAAAGATGACCTTTTCCTCTGATCACTATTCCAGAAAACATCAAATAATCAGGATGTACAGTGCTGGTTTGTGCCTCTCCTCTGCAGTTCTGAATATTACTGGCATGGCTTCACCTCATCCAGTGGCTGACACTTTCAAAGAACCAAAAGTCAGGTTCTGGCAGGATGAGATTTTATATATTCACCCCTCATCCCTACCCAAAGCTCCTGGATCTTCCATTTTCTTTTCCTCCTTGCTCAGCTGTTGTTGAAATGTGCTGGGAGCACATGAGCTGGAAAAAGGCCCATATAATTGGTCTGTCAATGGCTCTTTTGTGAAATCCAAGCTCAACTGCTGCAAAAGACCAGCTCAATTAGCAGCTTGGGTAGGAAAAAATGCTTATGCTCCCTACATAAGCAACAAAAAAAGGGCCAAGACCACTAGCAGTAGCAGGATCAGTGCATCTGCAGGAAGAACAAATTAAAAAGGTTTAGATTTTATGAAGGGAAGACAAAGTGGTGTTTGCCATTGCCCTGCACACAAGCAGCTGATCATGTGTGGATTTAGGGTACAAAGTGAGGCAATGGATGTCTTTTCTCAGCCCTGCTCCAGACCAGCTGCCTCCCAGCAAAGCCATTTCACCTGACTTTGCACCATTTATCAGGACATGGCACTCACCTGGTAAACTGGATGACTGCACTTACTACTCACTTTTTAAGGGGTTGATAAAATAGAAAATTATGCTTGAGTTTCACACCTCTAAAACCAGGCAAGAGCCTCAGCAGACCCCACAATGAATTCTTGATGAGTCAGCCATTGTCCATGTTTGAATGGAAGCCACTTAGTGTCTCACTCAATTTTACTGCACTAAAAGGAGAACTCCTGTAACATTGGTCAGCCTTTCCCCTCAGGAAATAGCAATTCATTAGGGGAGCTGGACTAATTTTTCAAAGGATACATTCAATACACGTAGTGGATGTGCAATTAAACAGTCAATTGAGTATATGAATATTTAGAATCACTTCCCCCAGAGAAATGTAAGTGTTTAAGGTTACTGGAGATAACAGGACTATGCAGCCAGTCAAATTGGGAAGAATTCAATGTTTGATTCAGCAGTAGGACTTCAGAAATTTCTGTATCAACATAGAAGAGAAACAGAGGATAGGAACTACAGCTGGGAACACAAGTAAGTCTGCAAATCAGCAGTGCCTTCTCAAAACATTCAGGGAAAGTTCTGTGGCATCAGAAATGCAGAATAATCGATATCTACTTTTGGTCATTAACTTACATTCCCCCCGGTTTGCTCTGCTAATAGCACATTTCTCCTTCCATGCAAACAAATCCAGGGGTTTGTAAGCAAAAAGGAAATGAGTAATAACAAGAAGTCCTTTTACTGATGCAACCAAAATGTTAATTACTCGAGACTATTGACAAGTTGTACTATAATTATGCTTCCTTCCAGACATCAATGGCTTTTCTCCCACCCCACCCCTTACATATTCTTCTTCCTGCTTACAAGAGCAAATTACTTTTTCCCATTTATACTGTAAAAAGTGGAGTAGAGAATTCCCTCTTTAATTTACTGCAGTGCACTTGACTAAGGGGATAAGAGAGCAAATTTTTGTCAACTATTTCATACTCATGTGGACAGATAGAGATTGGATTTATAACTGCACTGGCACTGTTTCCCTTTCAGGTGGCAGAGGTCACAGTACATCTTCCTTCAAATGCTGGATGAAGTCGGAGGAAAATTGACATGTTCAGCTAAAAATTATTCTGGATACAAACAGCATTCTAGGAACTGAACACTGGAGCTCAGTGTGACTTGGTTCCTAGCAGGAATACAAAACCACTGCTTGTGACTTCCTGTTTGACTGCTTTCTTAGCCATCAAATATAGATTTCTCAAGTCTGCATAACTTCTTGATTTTCTTTCCCACAGCACCAGACACAGAAATATTGCAATTGGTACTTTCATTTTTTTTTTTTAGCTGTGTTTTAAACTAATACAGTTTAAAATTAGTTTACCAATACAGAATTAAAAGATGACTTCAGCATTAGGTGATAAATCCATGCAGAAAGATTTCATTTTTTAACTCTGCTCTGTTTCCTCAGTGGGCTGGGGTGCATTTAGTTACCCAGCCCAGATCAGATTTATGTTTTGGAGGCACAGTGTCTCCAGCCTTCTCTAATGAACTAGCATGGTTGTTCCTTCTGTTCAAAAGGAGCAAGAAAGCATTGCTATCAGTCAAAGCAGGAGGAATATAACAGAGAACTGTGTCTACCAATCTCTCAAATTTCTCACTTTCTGATGCAAAAGGGCCAAGGGTCTTTCTTCAAAACAAACATAAAATTTCTCAGTAATCACTGGAGAACAAAACAGCTTGTGCATGATTCCATGAATCACAAAATCAGGAAGAGGCAAACAGGTGACTGAAAGAATAATTCAAAGCACAGGTTTGATGAGTGTGAAACCAAATTACATAAACACCTTTTTGGTATAGATGACTGTGCAGGTTTTTGAAGGTGCAGGAAGAATGGTTTTCTTATGTATGAAGTAGAGAAGGAATGCAAAGGGACAATTCTTTGGACAGTATGATATCTCACAGATTAAAGAGGCTGTCTGAGGAAGGGGAAGGTTAAGAACATGAGTACACCAAATCTAGTCTTTGGGGGAAGAGAAAAAGGATAAAGGATAAAAGCAACTGACTTAAAGGAGAGAACCTCTGATAAATTCAGGGGAGAAAAAGGCTAAGGCAAAAGGACCACAAAGCAACTAGGACTTCCTTTAAGACAAAATAAGAATTAGCATATTTTGTACAAATACAGACTGGCTAATTAGCAAACTCTGCACCAACGATTTGAATGAATCAACCTGAATTCAGTTTGGATTATCAAGAGAAACTCTCAGAATTTTGGGAATCGAGATGAGAATTTAAGAGGATGATAAATTAGAGAAAACCTGAAAACCAGGATGCTATTCCAGTGGATGTTACTAGATACTCCCTTCAGATCCAGATCCCCAGGTATAGTTTTACATGCTTCTATAATTTTTATTTATACTACCAATAGCTGTGGCTTGACTTTTCAAGAAGGGCTTTAGGAAGGGATATAATATCATTAAAAGTCCCACAGCACTCACATGGGAAATGTGTGAATATAAAGACTTTAGGCGCTTTGGAAAAAATTCCATCATACGAGAAAAGTCCACGAAAAAACCAACAACAAAAAAATAAATCCAACCAAAACCCCAGTGTCCTCAATAATGAAATGCATATAAAGGGTTTATGTTCCCTTAAAAATGTTTGGTCTTTTAATATGCTTTTTATTTGTATATTTATACGCCCACACTGTATATATGCATATAAACTTACACACATATATTGTGTATCTCTAGGGAGGGAGGAGGGGATGGAAGGAAAGGGAGGGTCCTATGTTGTAAATTCAGATTTACAACATAAACTATAATCTTCACAATTTTATGTGCTAGCCATAAAAAGTACCAGAGGGAAGGAAAGAAACAATGTAGACATTGTACAAGAGTGAAATTACTTTTTCCAAAGTCAACTTATTTAAAACTAACACAGTTATTAAATTGAAGCCCTTTTGCCAATTGCCTTTATTCTGGGAACCTTTAATATTTTCCATTTAGCAAATCCTTATCTATATAAGGGCCTGCCAATAACCTCTGCAAAAACATCCAAGCCTCCACATTCCTAAACTTTACGACAGTTAAAAAGCAATTTCATGAATATTTATGAAGGCAGTAAATTATTAAAATAAATATAGATATTTACACAGTAGAACAACATCTTCATTTAATGGATGTGGAAAAAATGTTAATATGTGAACATTTTAAAGATGAAGTGGTTTGGCCTTCAGGGCTTTTGTTACTCTATTAAAAGTTAATTTAGGACAAAAATTATGGCTTTTTCACGAATTGCAACCCCTAGAGATTAAATCATGATCAAGACACACAACATTTTTAACAAAATGAATCCGTTAATGGCATTTCCAGGGGCTGGATATTGAAACCACTGTGCAGCTCTCCCTGAAAAAGCTTCCTCTGGCTTCTTTAATGTGCTCAGAGCAGTGACACTCAGCTGTGTCACACTCAGGGGACAGGAGCTGGGTGCCATTGAGGTGATTTTGGCAATCCTTCTGCCACCACACATTTTATACTATTAGAATATGTTGTCTACAAACACCGTGGGCAACTCAAGGTGCTCCTTCTCAAGAAGGTGCTCTACACCCATTTGTCTAATTGCTGGTAATAAACTCCACAATGGCTCACCAGCCACATTTATAGATCCTCCTGGTTCCTCAGGAGTCTGCTCTGACCTCCTGTGCCTGGCTACTCAGCCTCTCCAGTGATCCCAGTAACCTCAGCTCCACCAAAACACACATTTTCCTTCTAGCCAGGACACCAGCAGACAGTTACCTTCAATCTGAAGGTGTGGAGAAGCAAACATACTTCTTTTTATGGCATTCACTCCAGAAGATGTGCTTCACTTCTGTTCTACATTTGTCTCATTGCAGTTCCCTCCTTAAGAAAATTTTTCTTCTTCCTTAATCCACCCCCCTCTTTATTCAGCAGCAATCCAGACCTTGCAAGTGTTTCAGACTCATCACAGGATCCCTTTAAGAGTTGTTGCAGCAGTTTGAATTTTTCCCTTCTGTCATTTTTTCCAGCACTGTGAATTACTCTGGCTAACGAGACCAAACTGCCTTGGCAGTGCCAAGTTCCCTGTCAGATGAGAGCTCCCTGTGAGCTCCCTGCTCAGTCCCCTGCCCCAGCCTGTGCTGCTGGAGGAAATTGCCACTGCAGGTGCTGGGTGTAGGGAATTCCTGAACCTTCCAGTTGCATTTGGAAAGGATTCTGCCTTTGCAATACTGTAACTTGCTCCAGCCTTTGAAGCGTTTCTACCATTCCTTTCCCCCCACATTTTATATTAATTTTATAATCCAGTCTTGCTCACTAACTGATCTTAGTGCCTTAAGAGTGGTAAAAAGAGTGGTAAAACGCCTTTCTCAAACCTTTGCTCCACTCAGATTTATATATATATAAAATATACATCACTTTTTAATCTATTCTTTTTATCGCAGCAATGCAACTTGCTTGGTTATTTTGTTTTTTGGGGTTTTTTCCCCACAGAGCCAATGCTCCTGTTGATCCTGCTGTAAAGGCAGGGTTCACTTTCTGTCTCTTTTTAGCTGTAACTTATGATGTGGCTGAAGTCACACATTCTGTCTGGAAAGGTCCAGCTTAGGGGATCGGGATGTGGCTCTGGACATTTGCCCACTGCTGGGGCTGCTGCTCCCCTCCCCTGACCAGAAACCAGAAATACAACACTCCCAGTGAAACCTGAAAATCATATCCAATTACTAAAATAACTCCAGGTCAGATTGCTGCAAATCTTGTTCTCACAAAGCAGCTTAAATTTATGAACCTTACAAAATTTAATCAGAATTACTCATGTTTAAGACTAAACTGCATATTTTAACAGCACATTAACTTCAGGCTTTTCTGCATACTCTAAATTCCCTGTGTATTCCAATTTCAAATTACTCCAAGCTCTGAACTCTGTTTTTTTCAGTGTGTCCAAAGATATCAGATGGGCCCAGTCTGAAGGATTGAAATTAGAAGCTCTAAATTATTTCCAACCTTAATCCTTCTCCAAATTTGTATGCTATCCAATCTCCATGGACTAAACCTCTACTGCAAAAATAGCCATTTATACAATTATTTTTATACAATTATTATTCCAAATATTCAAATTTCCATCACTTGGACTTATTTCTGTAAATTACTGACTTGAACATGAAGCTCTTTTCTACCAGCACATCCTTTCTCTTAATGTGATGTAAAGACAAAAGAAATGTTGTTCAGTTTTCATGGTGATTTTTTCCTGCCAGCAGTAGTTTATTATTTTTTTTCAGGTTTTTCTCCAATGGACTCAATATGGGGAAAAAGAACAGTGACAATTAAAAAAAAAAAAGGCAAATTAAATATACAAAAGGGGGAAATAGAAAAAAAAAACACATGAGAAACAGCAGTAAAGAGAGAAAGACAAAAGGCATACCAAGCAAGGGAGATACAACTGAAAAACAGAGACATAATTAAAAACTGCTATGAAGATGAAACCTCAGTGCAGGGTCTATAGCAGTAAGACTCAAATCCAGAGTGAGATACTTGCATAATACAAAGCAATAATAATGAAAAATTAAAGGGAATTAACACACGAAAAATACAAGTTAAACACAAAAATTAGAAAGAAAGCCTCTAAATAGATATGTATATATAGCCAGAGCTCTCCTATGAACTAGTGCTCTGTTTTAATGCGATGTAAAACCAAACACATGGAAGGCAGAGATAAGGAAAATATAGGGAGAGGGAAGTATCTGCTGAAACAGAAATGTGAGACTCCCTAAGTACAGAAACATAAACATTAGGGGGGAAAAAAGATACAAAGAGTGGATTCAGCAGAGAGATACTGGGCTCGTTTAAACCAGCAGGACTTGCAGTTTAAGGCAATATTTCACATCAAATATTCTTTAGGAAAGCAGAATCTACTTCTGATAATCTTTCTACACCTTTTCTGATACTTACAAGCAAAGTAAAGCTTAGAATTATTTCACTGCCAAAAAGACACAAATTATATTCTAAAAAGGGTGGTTTACAGCCCCAGGAAAAAGGGCAAACTTCCTACCTGTGTGAGGAGAACACGGAAAGCAGGTTTGGGTGGCTGTAATTTTAGCTCAGACCCTGGGCACACATTCAGAGTCAGTCTCCTGCTCATGCCACACTTGATTTGTGCTCTATAACAGACTCTGAATGTGCAGAAGTGATTCTTTTGGAGCACCAGAAATGTGGCTAATGCACCTCAGCCATTAAATAGAAGGTATCTGGGACCAGGCTGCAGCCAGCCCACGCAGAAAGCTCCTGAGATGTGCCTTGTCCTCAGCACCTCTTGCTTCTCCCCACTCCTTCAGGCTGCTTGGCTTGGTAATTGAGACATAGTGAGTGTTCACTGTGAACACAAATTGGTAAGAAGTCCATCTCACAGGCAGGGCTGCTACAGCAAGCTTTACATCTTTATCAAATCCCTTCTTCATGAGCCCTGATTGCTGTTTCATTGGCTTTGTCAGCAGTGAAATGCAGGATCAGATCTATTGCTGGAAATGATGGGAAACCACCGAGTTCCAGCAAAGACAACTGACCTTTCACAGGCGTAATTAAATTGCATCTAAATAATTTAAATAAACCGCTAAAGCTACTCAGTTGAAAATGGCATTTTTATTGAGACAAATATTATTCCTATAGAAAAAATTTAAAGTGGCTGTTTTCTGAATCTGTGTTGAAGTTCTGGCTGTGCTTTCTATGGCCAACAGAGCAGATCCTGATTCACTTAATTGCAAGATCTGGAGTCCCTGCTCTTTTATAATTGCTTTGGTGAATTGGGAACGAATTGTTTAAGCATTTACCAAACTACTATATTTTCTGTATTTTCTGAAAGTCAAACCAGCAGTTTTGTTTATAAGATATTTGCAACAGAAGGCAGTCACTGGACATTTAGAGTTTAAATGTGGTTTCTATGTTGAGTCTATTATGTTTAATGCAAGAATGGATTGGTGAGCTCCTGCTCTGATGGATACACATCCACCCATTTACACCCTCCCCAGACATAATCCCTTGTGCTTTATTATTTCTTTCAGTGATTTCTTTTTTTTTTTTTTTTGTCAAAAAGCTTGTAGTACACCCAGAGAAAACACAGCAGAGTACTGGGGAACTGCAAGATATGCAGCAAAATAAAACACTCCAACACACAAAGGCACTGCAGAGTGCAGTGAGTACTGAGGAAGAATGTGAATGCCAGTAAGACCTGGCTTATTGGGGCAGAATGGAAAAGTTTTTGTTGTGGTACTTTGAAAGGCAAACCCAACTGAAGAATTCAGCTGATGTGTAACTAACCTTATAAAGCAAAGGGGATTGTCCGAGCTTCAAAAGTGCAATTTTTTTGGTCACGTTTGTCAAGGCTTGGATCCGGATCAGGTCTGCCATGGTGCCATACTGGACATCAACAAGCTCTGCCTGCAAAGAGAAGGCAAAGTTCAGGCTACACCAACAACCCAACATCACTGAGGCTGTTCTTGCATGGTAACAAAGTTGTTTGCATGAACACAAAAGCAAAGGTGTTTGCACAAACACAACCACCTGAGCAGAGTCCTGAAACTGCCTTACCCTAACTTCTAATCAGCAATATCTCTAGTAGCAGAGACCTTGAAATTTCCATCTGACCCATCTTTTTTTTGCATTTTTAATTCACAGTTCATCAGTTGTGATAAACCCCCCCTTTTTTTCCTTTTTCCCCCAGTGGTTATAAGTAATGCTGATTCTGATGAGAATGTCCCCTCATCAGCTACAGGAATTTATTTGAGACTGTGGAAGGGATACTAATTCACTTCTGTTTATTTTCTGAAAGGGAATCAGAGTCATGTAAAGTTTTCAGGAAATGAATGGTTATACTGGTAACTTCTGAAAATACACAGTTTTATTTTGTGGTCTTACATGACTCCTGAGCAACCTTACCTAACTATTGAAGTATTTTCTTTTAACCCATCAGTTACCCAGGCATTATACTCAGGTAACTACAGTGCTAACAGACTATGCCCTGATGTGCACACTTTTCTATTAATACATATTTTCAAATTATTTAGAGTCACTTCAAACTAAAAGTGTTCAGAACATGAAGATCTTCAGCTCTTCAGTTAGGACTCTGCAAGAAAATACAGTACAAGTTCTAAGTTATTATTAAATGTCAAGCACTGGCAGTGATGGAAAAATATTTCAAGATGGGTCTTCAAGGATTTTTTAAAATATATAATTTAAGAATGACCAAGGGCATTTTTCTCACACATTCATACAATAAATTCTGGTGAAAAGGAAGTATGAGGATAATCAGTTTTGTGCATTACTATTTTAGAATGTTATGAAGCTCTGAGGACACCACTGAGGACATCTAAATCCCTACACAGTGCTCACATAAAACACAAGTACAAGAAAACACAAGAATATGACATGAGTGTTTAAAAATTAAAATAAGAGGAGCAGTACAAGATGGAGAAGTTTTCTCTTTCAGTACAGTTTTGGAACTTAAGTATGGATTCATTGCCAAAGGCAACAGCTCTGATTTTGGGTATCCCTACACAAACTGTTTAAATTCTAGCAACAGTTGTTCTGGATGTGTAGGATGTGTGAAATTTTAGTAGATTCCTGAACACGGGTATTTTAGGAAAGTATTTACCCTTAAAAAAATGTATCTGCGTGAGCTTGCATCTCAACATTCAAGTTGAAACCACACAAAAACTTTGGCAAGGTTCCTGTCTTATTAAATCCTTCTAAATTCTTCAGATAAGTTTCCAAGTCTGTAACATGTCATCAGTCCTGTTCAAACCAAGTATTTGGAAAGGAAAGCCATAGCTGTAAGACACTTTTGAACAGGCAAACATCAGATTTACCACCAAATAATGAAATATAGCACTGAAAAGCTCACACTTCATACTGTTCCTTCTGACACATATAGGGGTTTTGTTATCTGAAGAACTAGATAGTTCTAGATATATTGGCCAATATATTTTTTCCCCTGTATGACCAAAGTATTTGAAAAGTAGGATAAAATCAAGTGAAGATTTCATACTAGTGACAGGTATTTCATGTTTTACCTAATCTCATACCTCCATGAAATACTTAGGTATTTCATGTTTTACCTAATCTCATACCTCCATTTAGAAAGAATTACCCTCAGATGAGATAAGGGTGTTAACTGGGGTACTTCCTTAAGTTCATACAGTTTTTACCTTTCTGCAGATCTCATCTTTATTTTAATTTGGACATACACATATGTCACTAGATACAACAATCAGTAGTGTCTCAGAAGTCTTATGGTTTGAGAGATTATGAGAGGTTATATCTAGGGCCATTTCCAGGGAAAACTTTATCTAATTCCTTTGGACTCAATGCCTTTCCTACCTGCCCTCCCAAAGCAGGAATCAGAGCTTGCATCATTGGTATGAGAGAAAGCACACTGAATTTTCCTGAAGCAAAATCAATACCCAAAGATGTAAGATAATGAACTATCAGGCTATTTGCTTCTCCAGCATGGCTGTGTGCAAATGAGCTCCCAGCCCATCTACATTCATGTGCTGCTCCTCTGCACGTCCCTTTGCTCACTGCTTCTCCAGGCTGCTACCCCTGCTCTGCCAACAACAAAACTACACGTTTGCACAATTATTAATGCGTTTAGCAACTGCCCTTGGATGTTCTCAGGTGATTTGTGGATGCAAACTGCATCTTCAAGAGCTGCTCAGGGTGTTTCCCATGGAACTCGTGCTCACCAAGAGGCAGAATAGGAGGTCCTGCGAAAGCACAGCTCATTTTTTAATTATGTGGAACCCAGAAGTTGGCTCCCTGCTGCCCCAAACACTCTGCAAACCAGGTTATTGCTTCAAATTTGGAAAGTAAGCCCCAATGCCAGAGCTATTAAATACATTCATATGTTGACAGTACATATAAGAAGTTATTGCATAATAAAGGAGCAGCTGGGTATAATTTAATAGAGTTTCATGTGCTTTCATCACACATCTTCCACATGAAATACAGGTTATCAAAGCTCAAAGGTTATCACATTCAGGCAACAGCTCATCTAGCCTAGCACCCAGAGGTTTGCACAGCTTATCTCAGCTCTAACTTCAGCTAAAATGACAAACAAAAATTGAATTAAATCTCCTCTTGAGTAAAACTCCACATGGCTCATCTCTGGCCAAACTACATCAATAACTCACTGCAAGAGTTTAAAACAAAGTCTGAGTTTTGGCAACACAATCCTGAATGTAATAGATACACATTAAATTATGAAAACAGTTATAAAAATGATTCTTACCCCTTTCCTTTATTCTGCACCTGAACACTTAAGCAAAAATTTTAATAAAACACAACAGTTTGCAGTATTAATGACATCACATCAAATACAGTACAGCAATACTAGCTCAGAGCAGTCAGTTTTGGTTTTATTTAATGGGCTGGGGCTTAACTAATTGGGACCTTAACTTCTAATGTAAAATAAAATATTGAAAAAATACAACTTCAAAATAATGGTGAAGAATCCTATTGAATCCAGACTTCCACCTTCTTAATAACCCACTCAAAAGCTGACAGACCATTTATGATGCATGAAGGCCTGTTTTAGTCACAACATTTCTAATACCTCCAAAAACGAATAAAGATTAAATTTGCTATTATTTCATCTTCCTTTTTTTAGAAATGCTTACAACATGACATAATCCTCATTTTACACACACCAGCTTTTCCAAAAGCAGAATACCCCACCCCAATCTACCCATATTTGATAAACTTCTTTCCTATGGTAGGATGATTCTGTTCAAAAACAAAAGAGAACTCATCCTTTTATCAGGTGCTGAAAAAGAGCACTTGTCTACTTGGTTTAGCTATGCAACAGTAAATCCTCTTACCCTAAAACTGGGAAACTGCTAAAAAATGAGTTGTTTTATCCATCTGAATTAGGTACTTACTCCTTGAATCGTTTCAAGCTATGCTGTTTGAAAGATATGAGTATTTAGGAACAAATTGTGATGTGCATTATGGAGTTCAGTAGTATTCCCCCATGCATGAAATGAAGTAGGGGTAGGTAATAAAACAAACATTTTTAGGAAAAGTAATTATTTTATGTTAGACAAGTTATTAGTTTCTAAGTCCCGAGATGATGCTCAGTGAGTTGTAAACATTCTATCTTAATAATTCTAATAGAATCCCCCCAAAACAGAAGAGACAAACACAGTGAAAATGCCACAATCAAGACAGTCATGGATTTTTATCCTAATTTCTTCTACTTATCTCTCAAATGAAAGAGAATAAAAGAGCATACTTCATCCAGTCACGGATGGCAAAGAGGAAAATAGGTCTTGCAAAGGAAAAATATGAATAACTACATGAAGCAGGTGGCAGCTGGGGTCTTGAAGATGCTGGGTACTATTTTTAAACCTTGCTTACTTGCAAATCCTGAAGTAATTAAAAAAAATAGAAATAGGTCAAAAATAATAACAGAAATATGTTTGTCTTATCACAGTCTCATCAGTCCACTTGACTGAGGAAAAAGATTTAATAACAGCATTACACATCTGTATCCAAGACACTGCTGAGAGGCAGACTGGGGCTGATTTGCCAGGGAAAAAAAACCCAAAACAGGAAAAATAGGAAAAAAACCCAAATGAAAACACCAACACAAAACTCAAAGTAGCACAGCCAGGAAGGGATGCTTGCCACCAAAATGGAGTTGGTGCAGGTAGGAAAGCAGCTCTTGAATTGGGGAGCTCAGGGTAAAACAACATCACACCTAACAAAATACTTTCATTATTATTAAGAGGACTCATTATGGTCAGTAGTGATCAATCTCAAAGAAATCTGCAAGGTGATTGTTTTCATCTTGGCAGAAAACAAACCCAAAGCAGCACACAGAATGGCTGTGGTGAAAAGTCTTCTCCTCTTCATGCTGCCTGGTTTTGGTGCCACAGTTCAGTGACCTCAAACGATAACAGATTTTATCAAATACTGAGCTGTTGACCCATATTAACAAATGGATTCTCACAAAGTGGTGGGAGGGCAGGACTGTGGAAGCTGCAGGTTTGAAAATGACTGATAATCAGTAATACAGTCAAGCTCACATCCCTCATATTCTCATCTAAATAGTCTCTGCCTAGCCACCTAAAAAGTTTCAGAAATAGATTCCCTAAAGAAACTCCAAGGAGTGAGGAAAACTAAATATTTAATATTAATAAATATTGTTCATTCCCTAGAATTAAGACAATTTCTCCAAAAAGCACACATGTAATTCTAGAAGCATCAACCCTGAGTTCTGTGACTGTTCACACTTCCTACATCCCCTCCTTTCATCCAGACCAATGCCCTTCATTTGCCCTTCAACATTCAGCTACTATTTTCAGGTTGTTCACAAAAATAAAGGCAGCAGAAGCATCCAATGCACAATCAATCACAATTAAATAACCTTCAACCAGTCATCCTGCCTAAAATAAAACTCCAAAATATATTTGCAAATTGTATCTGAGAAGGCAACAGTCTGCAATCAGGACATGAGGAGAACTTTAATTAAACACATCGCTATAATTTATTTGCACAGCTCTGAAATTGAGGTTGAAGGCAGCATTCAGCAGAGCATAAAAGTAAACTCAGGCTGGTTGTAGATCAAAGCTGGACATCAACAAACGTGAAGAAAGCTGCAAATACAAAACTAGCTGTTCTTTAACATTAGAGAGAAGGAAGGAAGAAAAGGGGAGATAACAGAGCTGTGCCAAATCTTTTGTTGGTGTAAACTCTGTTTGCTTTCTGACCAGGGCTGTTCCCATCCCAGCCAAAAGCATCCTGCAGTGATCAGGGAGCCACAGCTGTCTCCCTGTGATTGTCACCAGCCAAGCCTCCCCCAAGGTCCTGCTCAGCACACCAGAGACAAAACACCCAACCATAACTACCTTTTATAAACTTACTGCATTTCTAAAGAAATGTTAATATCCAAAGCTGTCTTCAACCTTTGTCCTTCACTTAGTTCCAGGCAAAAACAGTGACAGAGACCCTGTCTGAGCCCCAAAAAGCAAAGAATTACCTATCTGGATTACCTGAAGCTGATTTTGCTCTGTTACAACACTAAGAGATGCTTCTGACCAGCAATGTCTGGGAAGATTTAAACCAGAGAACTTCACTATTTCTGTGTGTTTTACCTACAAGCCCTGAAACAGATTTGTGACATCTTTTCCTCATGGTTGTTAGCACCTTATTCTGTAGAGGCTTTCTCTTCTCTGCTTCAAGATTCCTGCTCCTACAATAGAATCCTGGAGAATTTCAATACAATGTGACTCACCGTGTCAGCTTACAGTCAGAAAGGGTTCTTTGTGTCTAGCTTTTATTACATAAAATTGCACACTGCATTACAGTGCCAGCTAAAACTGTAATTTATACTGAAACAGGAGAAAAAAAGATGTCCCTTAACCTCAGTCTGATGGAGTTTGGCCTTGCAGACCAAAGTTCAGACACATTTCATGTCCTTTCTTCCCCTCATCCCACCTGTCCAGCTCACCCACACTGGGCTCTGCTGAAGCTGCTCCCACAGCTTTTGCTGTTCCAGGATCATTTTTGGAAAGACACCGAGGTTAAACATGTTTGCTTGCTTCCTTCTCACAGTTTATTGCAAGATTTTTTTCCTTACCAACTCTGAGGGAGACTAAAATCAAGATCGAAGCCTTTTTATAGCCTACAGAAGAGAAGCTCTTCTGTGTTTTATGGTCACAGAGCCCCAAATAAATCTGAGCTGGCAAAGCCCAGTTCCTCTGTTTTTGCTTTCAACTTTGTTTTTCCTTATTTTAGTTTTCATACTCCCCTCCTCTGTTCCTAACCACATTTTTTGTGTTTCCCAAAAGGCGAAAATAGTATTTAAATATTACTTCTTAACTCATGATGTCCAGCAAGATATCCAAACAACACATTAGGGGTTTTTTTTTCCATCTTTTCTAATTGTATTTTCTTTCATTCAAAATTTCTTACTATATTTTAGATAATAAACACAAGTCTAGTTTATCAAGTTTTTTACATAAAATGTTTTTTCAGACATATTAAACTGATATTTATTTACTTTAAAATCTCTACAGTGCCTTTTGTTACAAAAATCTGAAGGACACAAGATCATTAGATGCCTAAAATACTATCAGAGATATTATTTCAAACTTTTATTAAGCAGTGCTGATTGTCACTGCACTAGTGACAAAATTTTAAATTCTCATTATTCTTTCCTGTATGTGTTTAATATTATTTATATCCCCCTCTTTTTAAGAGTTAACTGCAAGGCTATTTAGCAGTCCTTAAAGCATAAAGTCACGTTGCTCATACTTTCCTAAGAAAAAACAGTAATCTGTATTTGCCAGCCTGCTTGGTTTAGCTTATTCAGAGGTAATTATTCATGCAAATATACATTTACAAATTACATAGACTGAGGATAAACTAAACAAAACAGAATTACTCAGCTGTGATGTGGTATCTTTAAAGAAAAATCATAAGCTACATGTGTACACAGCAAACGATAATGGTGTGATTTAAATTTGGCCTTAAAATTTTCACTGGAAGGGGTTTATGTCAGAATCCAGTCCCATTGTGTCTGAACTCAGCAAATTCTCAAGGCTGGGGGGAACTTTCCTTGGCTTCTCTGAAACACAGAGAATGAACACAAAACAGAGTGTCCTCCTTCAGTGGCTTTACATCATTTATATCACACTGAATTAAAACCAGGCATTGCCTCCTAGAGCAGCTACAAGCATGAAGCCTTTGGAACAGAAGCTTGGACATCACAGAAGGTGTTTAAAAACACTTTCTAGACAAGCAGGCTGTGCAGCACAGCTGTGGCAGGGATGGATCCACCTCAGCTGGGCAGCAGAAGAACCCAACTGAGCTGGGTGAGCTCCTGCAGCTGCTCAGAGTGAGTTATACCCACCCAGCCAGAGAAGTGAAGTCATCTCCTGGCTGAAATGAGAGCTCCTAACAACATCCTGTGAATGCAAACACCACCAGAGACAGAATGTGGAGCCACTGGAGAGAAACACTACATGCAAGTGCTTTAGAATCTATGTAAAATTGAGATATTTCATTTTATAGCATGTAATACATTTGCTTTTTTAAATCCCTAGAGACAGCTGTTTCAACTTTTTACAGTTGTTTCACTTTTAGAGTTAGTTTGGCTGCATCAAAACAAAATATCTAGAAAACAGTCCTACCATTTTCAGTCTTCCTAGTCAGAATTCATGGTTCAGCACTGTGCTGGCTTTGGCTGGGGTGGAGTTAATTTTCTTGCCAGTGGCTGTTGTGGGGCTGTGTTTTGGATTTGTGCTGAACACTGGGGTGATAATAGAGATGGTTTTGTTATTGCTGAGCAAGGTTTGCACAGAGCCAAAGCCTTTCCTGCTTTTCCCACTCCAAGGAAGCTGGGAGTGCCTGGGAGGACACAGCAGGACAGGTGACCCAAAGTGACCAAAGGGACATTCCAGACATACACAGACAGCTATAAAACAGACACCTAGCTCAGAGAGGAAAATCATCATTCCTATGTGCAAGAGGAGGTCACCCACTGCATCAAGGGAACACTTGAACCTTCCGAAATGTCAGGGAGAACTCTGTTTTCTAGATTATAATAAATGCTCTTTCACAAAGTACTTATAGCCCTTGCTTGGCCAAACATCATCCACTTGAACATAATCAGGGAGATGCCCAACCATGTAATGATGCAAAAACGAATCTCAGGGCTAAAGCAGCATTTGAGCAAACAATTTGCAGAAGCAAATATGCAGTTATGGAAAGGAAAATGACATCTTTCCCATCTCCTGTGAATTCTGTTGTTTTGAGTCATTGCACAGATTTATAGGTCTCTAAATTACATCTGTAGAAAAAGGACTGGGGAAAAATACATTCTAAAAATATATTCAGATGACAGAAAAGGACTCCAACAAGAACAGGGAATGTGCCTGAGTAATAGCAAATTCAAGTGGCCCAAATGATTGACCAGGATGAATATATACACATTTATATATATAGCTATGGACATATAGCTGTACCTGAGAACAGCTCATCTCTGTGATTAAACAGGAATATTTTTCTGGTTTTCAACCACCTAACATTCTAGAAGCAGACTTATTTTACAAGAAACATGGAGTGTGTCACTCATGTCTCACAGATAATAAAATTGTACAGGGATGAAAAAGTTCTTTTCTATTCCAGGCTTTCAAATTTTGCTTTTGAAAGTGCACTGAAGATTTTGGAATTGTCATTTGGTCATTCAATGTGATTCTGCTTAGTCATCTAAAGGTTTTACATGGCAGCACCATTTAGCTTTTCTTTCAGAAACAGCTAGCCTCCATTTTGAAAATGTTTCATTTTATCAGCTAACAGCACGGATTATATGGAAGTTCAGGACAGATCCTGCCTACAGCAAAATTAGTAGTTCATCTTTTATCCCATGTGTTTCCAAAGACTAGGGTGAAAGTTCTCCTCAGTTGTGCCAAATTTCACACAAATTTCAACATTCATCTCTTAAGGGGGGACAGAAACACCATAGAGATTAGTGAACTTAGTCCATGTGCTCTCAGCAGGGATGGAAAATCTGGAGAAAAAGAGGAAATCCCATGCAAACAACAAGATCTGCTTCTTTTTAGAGGGGGTCCCAGTAAACCACTCCCCTTGGACAGCAGCACCTCAAAAGAAAAGCTGGAGAAATGTTTCCATCATCTAAAACATAGGAGAAAGTCTGAAGAGACTCTGGAATCTGGACAGCTTGATGGGAGCAAAGAGCAACCTGACCTGACATGATATAATTGATTTTAGTGCTTAAAGCAAAAGCTTTGCCAGCAGTGCAGCCCATGTGGAGCTCTGGAGATGGAGCTGGACAGAGCTTCCCTCATCTTCCTCACAGCCTGCAATTCAGGGCAGCCTCTTCCCCAGCAGGACAGAAGCACTCAGTGTTGTTGCAGTAATACCACTTGATGGGACAATTCCCAAGAAAGACAGTTGTGATTGTTAGAGAACTATCAGTTACTGCAGAAATCTGTGCTCAGTTCCCTCTCTGCATCTGTTCTGATCCTTCCTGCCCCAAATCCTGAACAGTCAAACAAAAGGAAAACTAGGAACAGGATCAGGGTGTGCTCTCATCAGTTCTGATTCAACCAGAGATTTCTTGGCCCACCTTCCAGCATCCACTGGTGCCTTTCCTTGTTCGTAATAAACACAAGAGACTAAATTCAAAACATGAGACAAAGAAAACACAACATAACAATATCCACTACTTGTAACTTCTGCTGAAGAACCCAAGTTCCCTCCATATTTCTTCATTTGTCTTTACATTTTTGGTACTGACTTCACAAACACTGTGAAAAAATTATCTACACAGTCTGCAGAGGAAATGGGACAATTGTGGAAGTTTTCTTTGGGCAGAGCAACCCTACAGCAGCAGTAAGATCATCAGGGAAAGATTTCAATTCAAAGAGGCATCATTACCCTCCAAATCCTGAGCCTAACACTGTCCATACTGACTCAATTTCTCATTCTAGATTTTAGTTTGTGACTTTACATGATTGTAATGTTCTACTTTAGCCTTAAGACTTAAGGGGTTTAGAGATAAAAGTGAAACGTGGACAAAAATACGAGAAAATTTTCTTGAATAGAATTTTTTGTTAGGAAACGCATGCAGTAATTCTTTTTCCAGCAATTGAAATTTCTAGGTTTTTCACACTAATTCGTTCTTTACAACATTCCCCAGGTGAAGATCGTGCCTGGCAGCACTGACCTGCAGCAGGAGACACATCCCTCTTGGAGGAGATCGCAGCAGGAGCTTCCTTGCATATTTAAACAGCTTTTCTCTCCCATAGCTGCAGTCATTGCCAGACCTCCTCCATCCTTATTCACCTCTGCCTGCCCCTTCAGGACACCACAGCGAGGCAGTGAATCCTGCAGCAGACAGGACTAACTCTAGATGGGAACATAATTCAGTGGAAGGAAGATAAATTCCTTCAAGTATCTCCTTTCTCACGCACACCTACTCCGGGGCAGTCAGGAGCTGTGATGGATGAGGCACCTTCCCTCTGAACTGCAGAGCACAGAACGCCAGAAATAATTGTGAGAATAAAACTGATCCAGCTCACCATTCAGTCAGTTAAGGCCCTCTTAATGAAGGAGATAAACACTGTAACTAATATTCATTACAGGAGGTTAGACATGAGATTTATTTATACTTAGTGGGAGACACAGCACATCAGACAGGATAAAAACCTAAGAATGTGTGAGAGGGAAGACCAATGTGTTTCTAGTTTTATTTACTTAGTGCTACTTTTTATTTATTTATTTTTAGGAGGATACCTCTCTCCTGGGATTGCATTGGTAGGTGGAGTCCTAAGTGCTGTATCTCCAAACAGATTCAAAAGGGAATTTCTGAATAAAAGCTTTTTCTCAGGACATTTTGGTGCAGCCAGTGAAGAGGCTCTGGCATTCTGACAGTTCACATACACAGCCAGTGCACTTCTGCCAACAGCACCTGGATACCAAACTTGCCAATGGTTACTGCCTGGGTCCTTTTTTTTTTTTTTCTTCAATATTTTTATTATTTTTATGTTTTTAAGAATTCAGTTCTTATATATATTTTTCAACCAGCTGTATCACAGCAACACTAATTTTTTTTTCCATCCTGCTCTGAAAGGTTTCAAAAGTTATTTCTTTCAAAGGGTTTCCTCTGAGAATGGTCTTCTCTTTTTTGGTCTTTCCTACTACCAAGGCTGTGTCCAAGTTTAGAGCATTCCTCAAAGCACTCTCAGCTGTAGAAGTTGTACTGCTAGGTACAGATAACTCCTAAGATAAAACACATTGCTGAGGCTTTAACTGGTAAGATTTATCACACTGCATCGAAGATTAAAATCCTTGCTGCTGATTCTTTTCAGCTGCCAGCTCTAATTCACAAGACACCACCATTATTTAGATTTTTTTCCTCCATTTTCAAAAAGAATCAAGTGCAGTATGGCAGAAGAGTGATTTTTTGCCTTAAAAAAATTACAGCAACTCTAACCCAAATCCTCATGGATGCCTAATGGCAGAGACTGCCAGGGTCAGAGCCCTGTGCTCCCAAAAAGAGGATGTTTATGCCCAGAAAAATGCAATCTGCCTTCAACTACAGATGCTCTTGTATTGCCAATATTTCTGAAGAGGGTTTTGGACTTGCTTCTCTTCCTCAAGAAGGAACTAAAAAAAAAATGAGAAGCAGCAATAGTTTAATCAATATTGTATTTTACAGTCACTCATAACTACCAGAGAACTGAGCAGCATTTTAAGCAGTTCTTTACTGTTCATGCATGAAACTACATTTTTTTAAACAATAAAGTTATGTAAGTAGTTTTAGGGCAAGGATTGAGTATAATATAAATACAAAAATATTTTGTTATCGTTCTCAGATCAGTTGTAGTTGTTTCTTATGATGTTTTTCTCATACCAGCAATTTTTTAAAAGCTGATATTTACTTAATAGTCCCTCTGTTGAAGGAAATTTTTGCTTTTTTTCAGTGTAAGCAGGATTCCTTCAAGGCAGTTTTAAACATCCAGAATACTGGAGAAATTTTAAAGAAAAAGATCCCTAAACCCCAATCCCAGCAGCTCACAGCAGAAGAAGCTTTTCACTTGAAATTCCTCCTTTGAGTGGAATATTGCCTTTACAAACTTACACAGAAAAACAGCCCAGGTATGTTATGGTAGGGTCCTATTTACTAGGGAGATGAAGAAGAAATTACAGGGGGAGAGAAGGTGGAACTACCAAAGGAAAACAAGACTTGTGATTTGGCAGAAAGATTTCCACTTGAACTGAGCAATTTGTATTGAGGTTTGAACCAAAAACCATTAATAAAAAGTAGGGCTGAAAAAAAGGCTGACTGGTTGGGTACCAACTCAGGGATGCACTGAACTGCAGAGGTGATGGCAGCTCAGTGGGTCTGATTATACAATAAAAATTAAAGAGAGAAACACTCCTTGCAGATCCATGCAATTGCACAAATTCCACAGTATTCTCTCACAGTGACTGCTAACAGACAAAATTTAACTCTGCTTAAAAATGATGAAATTCCCATTTATTTCAATAGGAATTTTGCTTGCACTAAAACCTAAAAAAAAGCACCAAATACTCTTCCCAAGCCCTCAGGGTTTGCACCCTTTCGTTTTTACCATGCAGTTGGAATATAAATAATTGTTATGGTTCAACATTACTCCCTCTCTAATATTGTACAGAGGCTTCACTAAGAAATGCCTTCAGCTGCTTCTGTGCAATGGCATGGAAGTGCTCAGTGATCTGTTATGGCTCTAGATACCAAGATGCCTCAGCTTTTGCTATTTTATCATTTAAAAATTCCCATTTATTATTAATGGCATTATTACTAAAATGCCATTGCTAACATTTTATTAGTAAAACATCAGGACAGTATTGACTGGCAATTAGAAAACAGCAAAAGGCTCTGCAGCAGCAGCATTTGCATCTTTGAAGTCTTGCCCTTCAATGACACAAAGATCTTCCAGCAATATTAATCGGGGCTTTGTGCATGATGAACAACTATTATTTTTAGGGAACTGTACAACTTTATTTATTAATGGTTATGTGATATATGCCAGGAAACTGACAGGATGTTCTGCAGGACATCTCTTCAATGATCGCTGTTGGAGCCCTTGCCTGCAATTTTAAATTATATAACCTTCACATTGCATTTCACAGCTTTCTATATGTAATTATAATGGAGTGGCAGCTCTGCTGCAGTTAATGTTGAATGTTGTTTTCTGCTTAAAGGTCAAGTCTATTCTAAAATCCATATTCTTAGTGAGATTGTCTTGAAAATTTGCTGTGCCTACTTGGTATGCAGAGCAGCGGTCTAAATTATGATTATTTGTGGAAGAGGTTTCTGAGAAACTCTTCTATAAATAAAAGATAAATAAAGCTGCTCTAAAACTTCTAAATGTTACCAAAAAATCACATGATTCTTCTCATTTGTGTGTATGTGTTATTCAACCTATAGCCCTAACCATCTGCAAACTGATTTCAGTTGCTAGGGATTCATTTTTGCTAGTGCATGTCTCTTCAGAGAAGAAAATCTTTAAAAATGTTAATAAAGATAATAATGAACTAAATTTGGCATGCCTAAAAGAATTAAATGCACACATGTACCAAGATTCCCTCTAGCTTGGTATTTTGCACCAATGTGCCATCAAAAATGACTGAAAGACTTAGGAAGAGATGCTGTGATTATTTAATCTAAATTAAACGCACTCTCTGCCTTTGGAATTCAAGATGTGCGAGTGAGCAGGCTGCAGAAGGCTCATTTAGAAATTTTGCCTGGGGATAAAAATAACCTGGGAAGATTTTAAAATTTTCTAAAACCAACCCGCTGACACCAATCTTAATTCTGAAATATTGTTAAGGGAATTACCACTGATTAGCTGGAGGGAAGAGAAAAGATAATAAGGGTGCACTAATCACATTTCCAGCACAATGAAACCGAATCAAATGAAAGCAAGCTTTGGGGTCAAGGACTTCCTGATGGACTGGTCCCCTCCAGAGAAACTCCAGAGCTTTTGGTGCAGAGCTGGAAATACAGAGAGCTGCCAGTTCTGGCAGCAAGCAGGGCTGCAGAACTGTAAACCTGAGCAGGGACTGTAGGGCACACTCAGGAAGGAGTGGGAAAAGGTAGAGGAAGAGGCAGCAGAGGAGAGGAAGATTCCCATCTTCCTGCACAGCGAAGGACCTGGGAGAGGAGGGGTTGGGTGGGGAGAGGAGACATTTAAACACAGCTGTAAGAAAATGGGATATTGGGTAAGAAGTGAGCAAACTCCCCTCCTTGTGAGAGAGGATCTGACAGCAATCCGAGTCCTGCTTCCCTTATTCCCATCTCGCCAAGATTGAAGAATGGTGGGAAGATGACTGAGTGAGCTTAACAGATGGGCTTGTACTTCCCAGATTGCTTCAGGTTGCATTAATCTCTGCAGTGGGTTCTCATTTAGCTGAGAAAATGTCACCAAAACAAACGAACCGGAGCAGCCTGGGACGTGACCAGCAGATGCAGAGAATCTCTTCTGCATGGGGTGGGGAGAGGCAGGCAGGCAGCATTCCCACTTGTCTGCTCGCTGCAGCCCCTTCAAAACTAATTAAAAAAACCAAAAAACCCTGGCTGACTGGGAGTATAAATGCCTCAGATCAGCAGACAGTGCAATAGAGAAATGAGCAGAAACAGGGATGATGGCAGGGAGGAGAGGTGACATGGCAGAGCAGTCAGGGAACAGGGACAGAGCAGTGGCCCAAACACAAAACAGACACAGCTGGGTGTTGGGAGAGTTGCCTCAGAGGTGGGAAAGATTAATCCCTGTCCTTTAAACCCTCAAATCCCCACCTGCATTTGCATCCTGATTTCAAGAGCATGCCAGCACTCATACTCTTCCATCCTCTCCTGGTTTCTGAACCAACACAGTCCTTTCAGGGCATGAAAGCTCCAGGAAAGAAACAAGATGTTTTGCTGGGCTTGCTGAGAGCATCCATGAGGGCAGAAAAAACCTCAAACTGTAACAGAGGACCAGCAAAGGAACCAACAGGGTGTATTATTCCAGAAGAGGCAGTGTAGTGTAGCATGAGATTATACAGTATAACAGAGGACACCAAGTACCTCAATTCAAAGTATTAAAGCAGATTTAGGATTGCCAAAAGTGCCTTAACACCTACGTGAAGTAGGAGGTGAATAAATATAAGGTGAAAGGAAAGTGAGGAAAACTTCAGGTCACACAAACATAATTTCAGAAAATGTGTAAATACAAAGCAAATACAATTTACATTTTGCTTTAATTAGTCTGTCCTTGAACATTGTTCCAACACACCAACCATTACACCTGCTAGCACTATTTCCAGTTGTTAAAGAAGCAGTGCACAGAGCAGACAAACCTTGTGAATGTGTATGTTTGCTCCTGAAGCTGCTGCACTCAGCAGAAGGATTTAAACCCCCGAGTGTCCCCCAGCCTCCTGCTAGCCCAAATAAAAAAAAAACAAAACCCTTGCTTATCTTCTGCTGTACTCAACGGTCACCACCACGTGTGTCACACTTGTGTGACACCATTCACCATGTGGAACTGAAGGGGGACACTAGATCTCCCCTCTTACCAGCTCCCTTCAGCCCCCACAACTTTGCCTCTCACCACCACACAGCCTCAGCTCCTGGCTCAGCACACTCCAGGAGGCAGGAGCAGCACATTCGGATTCACCACACCACCCTCCCTTGGAGAGTGGATACCATCTGACAATGCATTTTGCTTTAATGCATAAATTTGAGGCAATGTAATTTCCATTTATATGTGCACTCTGCTGGCCAGAGCAGCTTCCCTGTTTTTATCAAGCAGACAAAAGGTTTAAGCTCTATAAAGGGTAGCTGATATTTAAGTTTTAATAAAAATATATTTCATCCTTTCCTTAGGCTGACCTAGCCTACAATATATTATTTACATAACTGCTGCAATATCTATTTCAAAACTGACTCGACAGCCCTCTCCAGAACTGTAAGCTGCCCTGCCTGTCACCATGATGGGTAAACACTGTCACCTTTTCACAGCCCGATGAAATATAGAGAACCACTAAAGTGCACCATCCATCACAATGGCACTAAGTAGGTTTTTGAAGTAGATTTCAGATCACAAATGCTCACATTTTTACTCACAAATGCTGTTTAGACTGTTACCAGAAAGCACAAATTGGATGGCTCATATACAATGGCTGTATGATGAATGGACATGACAGGTGGTCAAAGAAAATGAGTCTTGCTGTTCTACAAATAACCTTGTCAACATGATAGTGGAGCTGTAGCTCTGCTGGTAGCCAGACTGCAATAGCTTAATGGTTTTATTTGCTTCAACTTCTCGCAAACCAAACAGACAAATGAGATACAATGAAGCAGCAGCACCGAAGCAGTATTAGCAATTCAGCCTGATTAAGTGACACATAATAGGAATTTTCTGCTAAGGATGTGCCACATTTGAAAGAAGATTATTCAGGTTATGAGTAGCTGTTATAAAAATACCTGTTCACAGGAAAACCCTCGTGATTCTGCAATCACAAACCACTGCAGGATATTAAAAATACGCGACTAGTCGTTCCACTGCAAGCAATCAAGTCACTTTCTGATGGCTGAACCCAGCAACAGCCACCACCTGCTACTTCTCATTTAAAGTTTTTCTACTTCCGTTAGTTTTAATAGTAGAGATCAGTGTGTGGGATTGAAAATCAGGAAGGTTAGATCACTACCAACTTACCTGTAGCCTAAACAAATAAGAAAATTTCCCTTTTAGGCAAGAACTCTAGATCTAAGGACACTTCAGGCAGATCTTCTGAAGAACAGAACACATCTCAAGTTCTACAAGGGTGCTGAGGTATCTCAAAGAACTGACAGTAAAACGATGCAAATAGTCATTGTTTGGCTCCAGCACGAGTTTGAAGTTTTGCCAAAGGCAAGGTCCAGCCCTTGTGATGAAGACAGTGTGTGTTTCCTCATTTCTGCTGAACTCACAGAGAAAACTGCCCTGAAACATAATGAAAAGTGGAGCATGTGCTGCTGGGAATAACAGCAGTGGTTCTTCCCGGAACATTGGATTTCCTTCAATCTGATGAATTTGTTAGCAACACATTGAAATTCATGGAATAAAACCTCAAAGGTCACAACCACTCTTTCCTCTCATTACAGTGATTCTTACTAAGTTACAGTGAGAAAATAATATTAAATGTGGAGTTTTTAGGTGCAACAAGAAGGTAACCCCACTCATTAGTACTTTTCATTCACCCATGGAGAAGTTAAAGCATGCATCATGCAGTCTAGGACCTCTTCTTGCCTACTTTATTCTGCTTCTCAGCAACAAGCTTTGAACTGGACAGAGCCCCAGAACAGAGGCTCATGAGACTCTGCATGGAGAGGAGGCATAAATATTAATATATTTAAATATTTAAATATTAAGATACTCACAAATTGTTCCTTTATAGCCTGTAGGTGTTCTTAGCCATGAACAAACACATCTTTTAAATACAAAAGAAACCAAGATGGAAAACCCCCTGCATTAGTGGAATAATATACCATCTTTTAAAAAGGAAAAAGACAACAATAATGCAATTATCAGTGAAATTGCAATTTTTATATTTCAGATATATTTATTGATATTTATGGTATCTCAGCTAGGAAAGTAAACAGAAATGATGGTCCTTTTGCACACTCCCAAAATATTTGGGAAGAAGCTAACGGAAAGCAGACAGTGAAGACAGTAAACAGGATAAAACAAGATAATCCAAGATCTGACTTCACTTGGCAAGTGACAAATCCAAATGGGCAGAATCTTTTTGCTGACGAAACTTCCTAGAGTAACCACAGTAAGATAAAAGTATGAATCAGGGTTTTCAAGAGGAAACAAAGCAGATGTGTCAACTGAGTTGTCATAAAAGAAACTATCTGAGATCCATGACCATAATTCAGAAGCTCCAGGTATTAGCCCAGCACTCCCACCAGCCTCATCATAGCCTTCCTGCAAGCATCCCTCAAACCAGTGGCACTCATACATCAGGGAGGACAAAGTGTAGTTATAGACACAGCTTTCAGATTCTTACACCCAAACAAAATGTGCCAATTAATAAACACAGATACTTAAAAAAAAATTACATATATATATATATATATATATATGCGTCAGTATATATGTGTGTGTGTGTATATATATATATATATACTCTGAACTATTCATATATATGTAAGTTTGAATTAAGGTTGTAAGGTTAATTAAGGTGAGTAAGATTGGCCACGTCATAATTCACATTAATATGCTTATTTTAAGGCTGGGCATTTCATCACATCAACAATTGGATTTGATGACTTTAGAGGTCTTTTCCTGCCTAAATAATTCTGTGATTCTGTGTGCAATTCTCCAGTCAGGCTCAACAAAAGCTGATATTTCCTAACTCTATTTCACCTGAAGTGACAGAGACAAATGGTCACGTTACCTCGAGAGTTCCTTTGGCAGAATAAGCTGCATAGGAGTACAGGAGGTCTTGGCTGTGAGGTGTTTTGGGGTCTCTGCTGCACTGTTGGCCACTTGGATAAAAGCATTCCCCGCTGCTCTGCAGAGTTACAGTGTTGGAAGCAGAGCCTGGCAGGTCAAGCAGAACGGAGTAATTTACCAGCCGGACATCTTCCAGGCCTTGGGAACTCCACTGACCCAGGATTTTCATTGCCATGGCTGCATCCTCTTCTCTGGGGAGCTGTAACAAATCTCTGGAAAAAAAAAACCCACACAAGTAAACACAGGTGCAGTTTATTTAGTTTATTTTCCACTTGTGCCTCAGTATGCATCAGTGCAAAACTTTATTAAAAATCTATTATTAAATCTATCTGCATATCTTTTGCAAATTTTTTTTTTTACCAAGTATGAGACAAAGGCAACTGCTTTTTGGGAAATAAAAATAAATATATGTATAGGAAACATATCCAACTGAAACAGAGAATCTTACAGAAATTATCACAGTAACTGTTTCCACTTTCATACATCTGTTGCTGATCAAGTTTCTGAAAGAGCATAAATTTAACCAATCTTTAAACATGAAGAACCCAATCTGAAGTAACATTTCAAGGACTACAGGGAGGGCATGATGCTGAAAATTTGTTATAATTACATATTTGGCTTAAATTCTTCAAATAAAGCAAATTGACTAAGCAGAATGGAACTGTTCCCCCAAATGAGGTGCTCGCTGTCAGGATGTCTCCCTCACATTTCCCACCTGCACTGAAGGATTCCCTGAGCCACCAGCTTGGGCAGCATACGAGACAAACATGGGAATTATCTTGGAATTATCTACTGATGGGTCAGCTGAGAGCTCAGAGATGCTGGAATTATTCCCATGATAACTTCACAGGATGGGCTTGCTGAAGGAACAACTAAAGGCTCTCCCTATTTATTCAGATAAGCAGCCTTGTAAGCAAAGCAGGACAGAAATAAAATGAATTATTATTCAAATTAAAAGCACTTTGCAGCACAAAAGCTTGTGGAATATTTGCTGAATTCTGTGAAGTTGGTGTTTTGGGTTTTTTCAGTCTCCAAAGCTCTCAGGACTGAGAAAGAAGATTAAGGATCACAGAGGTATTGATTTCCAAGCACAGAGATACTGACACTGCCTGAAACTCTTGTCCACAACCTTCTCTTCACAAAAAGGCCATTAAACCTAACTGCTTTAAGGTCCTCAACAGAACTTAATACCCTGGCTGTCTTGCACATATCAAAAATAAATGGTTGAATAATGTACAGTCTTTTCAAGCAAGCAATAGGTATTTGAGAATCCCACCAGGTGCTTTCCAGGTACCTCTGCAATATCCCAAGCCTGGCTAAAGGTATGGCACTGCTTCAGAAGGGTCTGCACGGACCCAGGGAGAGCCCCACCAGGCAAAGCTCATGATGGAAGTCAAGCACAAAGACTCTATTCTCCACCCACCTTGTGATTGAACAGACCTTTGGAAAATGAACATTTACTGCCTAGGTAACATCAAGGCCTTAAACGGGCAGAAAGTGAAGTTGTAACACCCATTACACCTAGAAATGGCTCAAAAATTATATACTGTATCAAATGTCTAATGCCCATCATCACATTACAGGGGCAGAATGATTATTCCAACATGCTAACTTATTTTGAAACACACATATCTTTGTGTAAAGAAATCTGTGTAGTTTTAAAAATCCATTTGTTCAAAGCAATATGTTGTATCCCAGGCTGCACTGCTCCAGCAAGGCTGCTCACACACAAAGTTCAAAATCTTTACAATAACACTGGCCTTGTGTTGAGACTTCAGGGATCCTGTCAGGAACAATAACTGTCTTGGAGATTTAATGTTTTTAAATTATCTCAAATAAGTCTTCAAGCAGTCTACATCGCACAGATGACTTAATCCAATCAGCAGTATATTACAAGTTTCCAATTCCATCTCCTGTGCCTGCTAATGTAATGACATCAACTTGGGCAGTGCAGAAATACAGAAAGTTGTTTGATTAACACAATCATTAACAGAATAGCTGCATTTCCCTCAGGTGATAGAAACATTAACAGAATAAATAATTAAAGAAACTTATCCCAGGCCAATAGGGCTATGGCACATTGCAACCAGAAGCATTCAGCCACAATAAAAGGAATTAAGCATTAAAAGGGGAAGAAGATACAATAAGCAAATTGCTCCCTTAGTAATAAAAGTTACTTTCCAGTTCATAATTGAATCAACATGTCTTTGAAACTTTTGTGACAACATATCTGATTAAGTTACAGAAATGATCACACTCACTATTTACTCCGTAATGTCTTTATAGCATGTTAAAATCAAATTACAAATTATAAGCACACAGTATTTTACAATGAATCAGCACATATTAGACTACTTTGATAAATCTTATGAACACAACCAGAAAGATTTTTTTTCCAGATTTATTGCAATTGCTGACTTGCATTTGCCTTTGATGCTGACTGGATGAACTTGAAGTCAGAGTATTTTTTACATACTAATTAATTACCAGCTACTGAACTAATGTACATCAGAACAGGACATTAACTCATTCCTTGAGCCTTCTACTCCATCTCAAAATGCTCAGCTCCTGAACTCAAAAAAACCAGATAAAATTGCACTTAAATCCCAGGAAGTACACCCTACTTCACTTGAATAAGGTAAAGATTTCCCACTTTGATATAATGAAAAGACCACCACTGTCGAAGATTCAAAGTCCTAAAGCTAGAAAAATAATTTGAAATAAAATGAAGATATACCTGCAACAAGGCCAGGGGTTCTGCAGACTCTGCAGCTTCAAAAGGCCATTCTTCACCAGGCGATTATAAAAGATAAATGAACATACACACAAAATATACAAATTTCATTTTCAATTTGGTAACCATGGGGAACACAGACCTGCCGTGCCTTAATGGAAAGTCATTTGCTACAACAGCACTTTTGGACACAGCTTGCCAAAGAGAGAACAAGGTATTGCAAATAAGCCAGCTGGGACACTGAAACACCAATCAACAGATACTGAAAAATTACAACAGGTCACTCTAACAACCAGGAGATGGAATAATTTAACTGTATGACACAATTACTTCTCAGATAATTCTATTAAATTGCTATAAACCCCCATGAAAAAAACCTAGAACTGCAGAAGGATTCTACAGATTCAGTCTGAAAAATCTACCAGGACAAAAATTCCCCTCAAATACGTAAAACTTCAAGTGTGGTTGGTTTGGTTGCCTTTTTTCTTTTCAGATTTACCATCTGTACTGCCATGAGCATGGGGGAATAGCCTTCACTTCCTGGCCTAATGAAAAAAAAATATTCTGAATTCCAGTTTTGCAGATTTAGATGTCTAAGTGCCTCATTTCTCATATTGTGACTAAGTTTTCACTATTTTCTTCCCATTCACTGAAATCGTTCATAAAGCAACTAGCTGTAATTTTAGATAAGAACTAACAACAAATGTGATTTTGGACATTTTAAGGGTTGATTTTTCAGCTGAGTAGCTGTTCTCAAATCCTGTGAGTTGCAACGAATTCTCATATTTTGCAAAGCTACATCAGATCAAAGTGTTCTCCTGTCTAACACGATGATCCCAACAGTAGCTGGGAGCAGATAATCACAAAATAATGCAAGAAACACAGCATGAGGGGTTACTACATTTATGGCCTCCCACTAAAAGGTCTTTCTTTCTACCCTAAAACTTTGTCCAGGCTGAGTTTTAGAAATGTTTGCCCATGTTGAGGATTTCAGAGCTCATTTCAGTCCATCAGGAGCGGAGCTGTGGCACTTTCAGCACTCCAACTGCTCAGCAGATGCACCAGCATTTCCCACCCTTGCAGGAAGGGAAGTTATTTGTGTCCATCACACACAGTGTGCACACAGAGGAAACGCTCAGGAAATACCACCTGCCCAAGCCACATCTGCTGAAATTTTAATTACATGTTCCTGTTAATTAGGGCACTCCACTGGGCTGGTCTCCAACCTGCCTGGTTGGATTTCCCATGGTGTGAACTGATGGCCGCAAATTCGCCACTCCCAAAATATATAAGTAAATGAATTCAGGTCCAAGAGAGGATAAATATTTATCAGGAGGTGAGGAAAACATGCCCATGGTGCAAACAGCTGCATGCAGGATCCTGAAGCACCTCAGGCTCTTCAGGTTACACTGCAAGGTCACCAGCATCTGCTGCTGCAAGAAATGTCCTCTGTCACATCTACCATCAGTCTTCATACATTCTGGATATTCTGGGCATATTTCTAGCAATAATAATTGTTATTATTATTAAAATGATAATTATAATAATAATAAATGATAATGATGTTATAGTTTAATAATAGTTATTATATTAGTTATAATAATTAGGATAATAGTAATGATAATAAAAATAGTGATAGTGATGATAGTGATCCCCTGCTCATCCTTGGATAACAACTTATCACTTGTTGTCCAAGGAAGCATTTACAGAGCTGCATCTGCACCACAAATTCTACAAAGGGCCCACAATATAGTAGTAACAATACATGTTTTAACATTAGAGAGTACAATTCATGCTTTTAACAAAAAGGAGTATGATTTATGGCAGCCCAAAACAGGGTAAAAACAGGACAAACACACACAAAATCCCTCCAGTACCCTTCTGATCTACCATGAGCTTGGAAGATTTTTGAAAAAAATCTCTAGTTCCAAATATCTGTGACCTCTCAGAGTGTATTCACCTTTTCAGCAGCAGTAACATGCCATTCTAAACTGAAAAAGGCTCTTCTAGATCTGTTTGTTTAACAAAGAATAATCCTTGCAGTTAAACACTGTTTTGTTGTGGAAGGAAACACTCACAGTAAAACCTGAAGTCTTGCCTTTTGCAGCAACAGACACAGAAACAAAATAGCATTTTAAAGTAGTATTAATGTAACGATATGCTCCACATGTTCACTCGAAGTTCACAATCCTGTCACATTTTAATGAAAAACTGCTTATTACCTCTTATTATTAATGAAGAAGGAAAATTGTTGAAAACTGTCCCTGAATGATGTACGAGCTGCAAGTGAAGCAGTCATGAATTATGAGTTAATCTCACGAGTTCAACTCTGTCACCACAAAGGGCAGGTGACCAGATCCACCAACAAACCCACTGACATTTGTAAAAAATCCTCAATGAATCCAAGTGTTGAAAGCCATCTGCCATCCACTGTTCCCTTTGGCTACAACAGTGACACACTTTCCTTTTAGCAAAGCAAGGAAACCTTGCTGCCGCCTAACACTGAACTCTCAGGCTTCAAATACTCACCACAAACTGGACTGATCTACCCCTCACACATTTATTTTTATTGCAATGAATTGCTTTCAACAGATGAGCTGTTGGTAAAAAAAGTTCTTCCAAAATACATACACACTGAAGATATCTACACAGGAGACCTCTTTTATTCTCATTATTATTGAAAGATCTCTTGTTTGAAACATGGTCTCTCAAAATGATGCAGTTTTCTTTCACAATCAAAAACATGCCCACAACTACAGATTTCTTATTAACTTCCAAAGTTGCTAAATCTCAGTCACAAGAGACAGGTTTTCCTCTCTGGCACACAGCATTGTGTGCATTCATAATGTCACAAACTCTATGTTGCTAAAATACCATTTAAAGCATTATAAATAAGCTGCACACCTCGACCTTTATTTTGGCCACACAATGATATCTCAGCCTCTGTTTTAAACACAGCAAAAGGAATGTAATTTTATTCAAAGCTTATAAATCTAATTATTTAAAGGAAGGTTTTTCTCTAGTTTCTCCTAACACAAGAGAAGCAGCAGCTCCCAGCAGCTGTGCCTGGATTTTGCAGCAGGTCAGGATGCCCAGGGCGATGTCGATCCACAGCAGAAGGAGGACAGGGACAAGACAATCCCTCACCTTGAAAGTGTTTGCATACAGCCCTGCATTCACTGGCAGAGCACTGACCCAGCAAAACTTCACAGTGATATAATCTTCTTTTCTTCCCAGACCACGGGGAATATGTCAGTGTCTCAATAAAATGTGACCAGCTGCATAATCAAGTCCAAGTGGTTCCTTTTACTGTCGCAGACAATTAGGTTTACTTCCAGCGAGAGACCATTTCTGTGTGGATGTGAATAGCAGTGAAAGCACCATCCACTGCTTTTTCTATACAGAAAACCTATTGATCAAAAAAACTCCCTTGAAACCTTGCTTTTTATATAGAAAAACTGCTGAAAAAAAAAAAAGGAAAAAAAATCTCAATACTGCTCAACTGGCAGTATTTTATTCCTTTCAATTGTCAATCATTAGATTGCAGTGTGAACTCTAAAGTAATTACACTGAATGTGTCATTCTGATGGCACTGGACCTCTTTATTGGAATTGTATGATTTAACCTTTAAATAATATCCCAGTTTTCAAAGGACAATGAGGAATTAAGGACATGCTAACCCAAAATCAAAAAAAGAAAACCCTAAAACAACACAACAACATAGCAATGCTTCAAAAAGTTACCTATTATTTGAAGACTGAGGATTACTTTGAATTAGCTAAATCCCCAAACAGATGTTTAATTTGTAGAATTTAAAAAGAACTTTAAAAAAATTAATTTCTTTCATGAATTTCAAGAAGTTAACCTCAGGTACAGGAAAACCTAAGACAGCCACAAGATGATGCCATGTAACCTTCCTGTTACCAGCCTCACTTTCTTATCAGTATATGGTAATTTACCAGTGCAATTCTAAGAGAACTGAAGAGATTCCTAGCTGATAGTCAGCTTGGATATTTTACAAAAATATTTAAAAGGTCAGTCAAGTGTATTGACTAAAATAAAAACTGAAGATAAAAAAAAAAAGGGAGAAAGGATAAAATACCAACTCCACATGCTTATGTAAGGAAAGTGTTATCACAAATGCCATATCACATGGCTTAGTTCTGATAATCTCCATCTCACCAGCTGAACTGCTTCAGATGCATTTGTTTTTATCTGAAAACACTGACAGCTTCCAAGTGACCCTTCAGTTCTAATATACAACAGAGGAAATCGGCACTGATAACCAAAACACTGTCCTGAAGGTTTTTACACTGCACCACAAATCCAACTGCTTGTGGATAAACCGAAAGCTCTCTCCAAAGGAGAAGCATAAAATCTTGTAAAGACAGCCTTGGGGAGAGACCACAGGAGATCATTTGGTTCAAGGCAGGCTCAGCTCACTCCACTGACACTCCAGGCATTTGTTTTCCAAAGATATAAACTTCTTGTCCATCCTAAATAATCACCCTGCTGTATTTGGACACACTGTATTTTCTCCTTTCCTCCACTTGTATTGAGAAGAGACTAATCTTTTTCTCTCTGCAAGTTTTTTTTAACACACCTAAGGATTGCTCTTATGGCCTTCCCTCAACTGGTCTCGTCTTAAAATCAAATTTCCTCAGTCTTTTCATCTACTTCCTAAGAGCTACTACTCCTGAATTCTCCAGCTGTCCTCCCTCACCTCTCCTGGCCCTCTTCCAGCCTGTCCCTATTCCTCCTCCTGGAGCACAAATCCAACAAAAGGCCACTCTGAATATGACATTTGCACTGAGAATGAAGGATTAGTATCCAATTATCATTTGCCTCCATAAAATTCAATTATCATCCCTCCGCTGTCCTTTATTTTGATTTCAACTCTGTACCTCTGCAGTGAGTTCATCGACTCCTTCAGCTCTGCTGACCTCAGAGGGACCTCATCATTTCATCACTCATTTGCTTCAAGAAGGACTGCTCCTGAATACATCTTTATGAACTGTATAAAACGGGTCAGACTCGCAGAGTGCTGAGAATCCACTGTTAAAAACGCACTCACCTGCCCACAAAAACCCCAAACAGCTCCCAAAAAGACAACTAAGCTCAAGTGCAAGACTGCCAGAATTGTTCTATCTGCCCCACACCAGATTTCACTGTACACCAGGGTGGACACTAGAAGGACAAACTTTTAAAAGTAGGCAAAATTCTAAGTATTTGCCTGCTCAGTTCTGAGCCTCTACTGATGTCAAGGCTGGAGCTGATCTGAGATTTGGTTTCCAAAGCCACCACTCCATTTGCAGTGAGAATCCTGTGTGTTTTCTCTCAGCACAGCAAATCTCTTGCAAACACCTGCACAGTCCACTTCAGGTCCACACCAAAAGGTCCTTTCTGTCACTTCAAAGGCTGATCTTCCCCTTCACCTTTCTCAGCAGTCTCATTAAAGCCCATGCATCCCCAAGGGGCACATTTATAACACTTGGCAAACTCTCAGTGTCACAGTGCAGAGTTTTCTAGAGAAGTGACAGGAAAAGGACCTGACCTGCTCCTTCTGCACCTTCTCCTTTGACATGGTTTGTATGAGACATTCCCTGGTGTCACTTGGCATGCCCAAGAGTGTACCTCACTCCCCACAAAGCCATCTATTTATCCACATTTCCTTGCCTGTTCCAAACTTTCTCCAGGCTTCTGGCTCTTCTCTAGCTGTAAATGAAATAAACTCCACAAAGTGTCCCCAGAGCTGCAGGTGCTGTTTTCATGGAGAAATACTTACACTGTCTAATTCACTTCCAGCCTCTGTTACGATCTAACAAAAATTTCAAAGTCCAGTTTTAAGTGAATAAAGCATGAATAAACGACCAAAACAACAGCAATATGCAGATGTTCAGGAATTGGAATCAAGGCTGAAAAATGCCCCCTGCTATTCAGCACAATTTGATGTGCAATCACCTCAACTGCTCACAGCCAGGACAGATGGATGTTGTAGAGCAGTGAAGGGTCAACCCAAAGGCCAGAGTGGGGTGGCTTTTGTTAGGCAGTAAAAGTGCTTTAGTCCAAAGCTGTGTCAATGAAATCTTTGGGGAAAATAAAAATTAAAACCACAGTCATTATAGATCAATGGAAAACTTCTGTACATTTTTTGGTCTCACTTTCAGCAAACATATCACAAGTCTGAGTTTGCTCTCAATGCAGTGTGTTAAGGAAGCTACAGACAGACATTAGGACTTAAAAAAAAAAAATCAGGAATTCATCAGTGCAGCAGGTTTTCACTGGGTGCTCATGTACAGAACACAGCCAAGTTATCCCCACTGCAGAAAAAAATACTGTCGTGGCCATCCTGCACTGCTTCTTACATCTACTATGGAGACAAAATCATCTATTAAACTATCAAGTAGCTGCAGGAATTGTGGGAGGCAGATGGTCTATTTGTTATTAACATGACATGACTACTCGTATTCTTGGTAACAAACTACCTACGTGGATTATGCAGACACAACATTTTACCTCCAAGTTTCTTAAAAATCTGTGACATTAACACATATGACACATTCGCTGACACATAGAAAAAGGATAAATATCGCAATGGAAAAACCAGTAAGGGTTTTAAATAAATTGCTAAATATATTTAATCAAGCTGAACCATACAGAGAGGCTTCAGATTTTTTAAGCAGGGGACAAAGAAAACGTCAAACTACAATTTTTCTGGTATTGCTACAATCAAAATTGTATGAACAGACAAAAATCGAAAAATTGAAAAATTGTAACAATACCTGAAGCAAGAGGCACTACAACAGAGGAATCTGTAAAGTTTGTGTTTGGGAAAAACAGAAGATAAATTGAATTGTTGTATTTTATTGGAAACCTTCAGAAAACAAATCTCCCATACTTAGCAAATGCAGGAACCCAGTGAGTGTTTGACTGCAGCCTAACAAATATCATATCCCTTCTTCAACTTCTTCCTCCACTTACCCCAAACTGGTTCAGATTTACAGCCCATATTGTGCCTATTCACTGACACTTTCACTGCTGGCAGAATTCTGCCAGGAAGAGAAAAACATGGCAGTGAAAGACTCAACAGTTCCTGTGCATTTATTGCTTCCTCAGAGCAGCACACTGAAATAGCCAGTTACGGATTTTGCACACGTTTGCTTTAATAAACTGATTTAAATTGTGCAAATCCAAATGTGGACATTATTGTGAAGCTCTCCCTCAACCCCAAGTAAAACCATACTCAAGTAAGCACCTTTTAAACCAAAATATATGCCTAAATTTAGATCAACTCCTTCAGTTTCTTCCAGGGCAGGCACAAAGACAACTAGGACAGCACTCATTTCTGGATTTTGGTTAGATGCTTCATCAAATTACTTTGAATTAAAACATCTTTCTACAAGCAACGATTACTATGAGACCTGAACAACTTGAGACATATTTGAAGGCAAAAAGTAGAAGTACATTACTGCTACTGAAGAAAATAAGATCTGGAAGTGCATGCAATACTGAGTGAAACAAATTGTGGGTTTTATTAAATCTGATCTCCAATTAAAACAAATATCACATGTGGCTAAGCCTTAGAAACTTTTTTTTTTTTTTTTAAATAAATCATTGTAACAGAGAACACAAGGGAAGATGCTCAGCATATTTTCAGTGAAGTTAATAGTTTTGTCAACAAAATACAATATTAGCTGTGGTATTTATGTAAGCAATATCTTCCAGAGTGCCTACAGGATTTAGGAAAGCAGAAAGACTTAAGCTTCCCTTTGGAATTGCATGTGGGATCATCTTTTCTATAGACTGTTTGAAATAGCAAATTTCCTTAGCAATCTGGGGAAATGCTGTATCAATGCAGAGTGTGAGTGAACACAGAGGGAGCACAAAAAGGCTTCAGTCACCCAAATATGTGGCAGTCACTGTGAATTAGGATAAAGATTGCTTCTGCATCTTTCTCAGTGAACTCTACTTTGTCAAGACTGTCAAACCCTGCCTGTAGCTTCTCTTCTCTCTGAGGTTTTGTGACTTGCTTGGGGATGTGGGTGTGGAGCAGGGTCACCTCTTGTCACACACTTTTTTGAACATTCTTGGGAGTTTTCCCATCACTTCTCCAAACCATCCTCCCCTTCCCACTACAACCTGTCCTTTGGTTACCCCAGCCTTTGATGGCTTCACATCTGCTCTCCTGCATCACCACATTTCCCTCCTGAAACGTCCCTTGTCAGCTCCAGCCCACTGTTCCCCTATAACATATCACTCTGTGGGCTAAGCTGACAGGATCAGCAAACAAATAATACACAGCATTTGAGCCTTGGGACTGAATAAATGACTGATGAGGCAAATACACCTTGAGTGGAGAAAGGAAGAAAGAATTCAGCTTGACAGGGGAGCTGGACCATGTATTCCTCCCCCAGCCTTTCATCCTGCATATCACAAGAGAAACACTCCAGAAGCATTGGCTTTATAAAAATAATTTACTCACAATATCCAGATGGTGAGTGGGGAGAGGAGTAGCCTAGCTGCTGGAAGTGTTTTCCCACCTTGTATTCAGATTTTAAAGTTTTAGATTAAAGTGATGTCACTTGAGGTGACTTGGCAGTCTTACCCACAGATTTGCTCCTGAGGCTAGCAAAAGGCACAGATTTGTATAAAATTGGGTAAAAGCTATTTCCACCTCAATAATTAGGTCCTAAATTTTATTTAACAATATTATTCATAGTCTTCATGACTAATACAGCACCTTTCTTCTGAAGGAAGAAAGAAACAGTTTATTTTAGGTTTGGATTGTTTGGCTTTTTTTTTGGGGGGGGGGGGGGAAGTCACTGTAAGATTTTGTATAATCCTGTTATACAAGGCAGATGTGAACATTTAGAGAGCTGAGACATGGGAAATGAGAATAATCTTACTCTGCATGGTCTTATCTTCTGTTCACCTTGGCTACTATATTAGGAAATGTGATTTAATGACACATTTATATGAAGACAACAACAGCTTTATAGCTTACTATACACTACATTGCTAGGATGCATTTCTTAAGTCATCAACAAAATTACCCTCTCTAGATATGCATTTAGTCTACCTTTCAGCATCTGGGAAGACTGAATTAATCAAATTAGCCACAGCCACGATTTCTTTTTACTTTTTTCAAATGGATAATTAACATTAGAATCTAAGATCCGTATTTAGACATATAAATAAATAAAATCTTGAATTAAAAATGATGAGCACTGAAAATTAGGTCACCTACGTTGGAGTTTTAATAAAGGCTTAAGTACAGTTAATACTATTTCCTCCTCAGTTAGAACATTTTCCCATGGGAGCCTGGCAAGTCCACTGCATCAGGCATTGCTAAGGACAACACAGCACCCAAATGTTCATCCTCTTTGACCCACTCAGGTCTCAGCTAAGTCTCTAATTAATTCTCTAATTCTCAAGAGCCTAAATACGCTGTTTTTCAATATCTGCTGCCCTATCACTACTGAAAACCCACCCAATAAACTCACTCACCTCCAGCTTCCCCAAGCCCTTCCCCGCCCCTCTGCCTCTCTGAAAATTACAGTTAGTTCAGCTGTGCTGATGGAACAATGAACTCACCTCAACCAGAACAGTCTGGGGGGTTATTTACACTATTTAAACACTATGTATTTCTTAATCAAGCTAATCCACTAGAGAAGAAAACATTTTTGTGCAGCAAGTCCGCTCCCTAAGATTATTTATATTTTTTTAACAAGCCACCATGCAACACAAGTCCTCTTCCAGCATTTCTCCAGCATCCACAGTAGGCACTGGTTCTTCTGTTTCCTGAAATGAAACCAGCACATCAAAACCTTTAGCTGAATGGGGCTGACCTTTGTAAAGCAGTGCTAATAATAAGATAAAACAAACTGCAGGACCTCAGCAACCAGGTTAAAAACTCAGTAAATAGCTAGGAGATGACACCAAATGAGACCAAGTGGTCTGTGTGTAATGAAGTAGACGATATCCTGAAATTGAATCAGCTTCCAATAGCCAACATCTGCTTTTAAAATACAGAGATAGACCTGCATTGGTAAATGAAAAGGCAAAAGGTATAGTTAAAGGCAGTCAAAGGCACACTGTTTCTATCCATTCATATTCCAGAACGATGATGCATGAAACAACAATTGTTATTATACAGGTTTCCAACTTGGCAAAACTAAGGATAAAGCCCAAACCAGATTGACTGTAAGAGGAAAATACCTACTTTTCTTCCTATAAACGTGCAGGTCTCTCACATGAACATACAGTTGTGAATGCAAATTTTCACAATTGCATTCTGTTAGTTCAGAAATCATAGAGATACACAGAATGTATATAAACCCAGAGGAATAGCAGGTAATCCATGCACATGTGTGTTCCTGTGTGTGCACAGCATCAGCTGCTGGCACTGCAAGGAGCCTGACACCTGCTACTGCTATTTTCCAGTTTAAGGCAGGTTGCAGAACACCAGAAGATTTCAAGGCAACTCCTGATGCCAGCAAGATATTTGGAGCACAGTTTACGTTTTCTGCCCTGAACACTTGTAGCTGCAGCTCCACTTGTGTCCTGCCAGCTGCAGCACAACCCCCAGGAGACACAGCTACCCCAGGCTGCTCCAGCCTCAGTCACCACAGCCTGCCAGAAGATGATTACAAAGGAATTTTCAGTTAAAATAAAATTAAATTTTTTAAAAAATCTACTCTATAGCAAGGTCAAAAATTTAATGTAAGCTCCTAACATGACAAAATTACAGGATCATCTCACATACACTGAACTCTGTCTCTCTGGGTTCATTACAGAGCAAAGCTGTGCCCCTGTGTTGAAGCCCCCAAAGTTCTGGTACCACACAAAGGGTAAAGTTTAAATTAATCAAAGCCATTTTGTGTGCTATCTTCACACTCATCAGTTCCATAATGTGACAGAGACATTCACAGTACAAAACCCCATCAAATGCTTACAGAAATTACAGCATTATTGCCATATGCTTCAAAAATCTTCTAAGGCAAAAGCAACTCTAATTTTTTTGCTGTGCTCAGAGGAAGTGATCAATTCAGAGAGACACTAGTTTCTACCAAAAATATATTTATGGACCATTATTGTACAAAATTATCTTAAGCAACCTAACCAGTATTTTGCCCACACTCCAAAACCACTGATGTACAAAATATTTTCAACTAAGTAGCCTTCCTCAACAGACTACTGAATTTCTATACATCTTCCTTACATAACTAAAAACATAAAAATAATGCACCAAAACCCAAAAAAGCCACTTATATAAAAAGCTTTAAAGAGCCTGAAATAGATAGGTGAACTTAATCTGATTACCCACATCCAATCAAGGATTTCAAATTATTACAGGTTGGATTATCAGATAATTCCCACCAAGTGTATCATTAGAAACATTAATAAAATGAAAGGTTGCAGTGGTTAGCTGATGAATGCATTATGTGGAATCACACATATAATCACCAAGGAGACAATATGGAATGACTTCTTCTTGAGAGTGGGGGACTATAAATAACACAAAAAATTTAATTTTTTCCCAACTCCTAATCCAGGTATACTCAGGAAGAAGTGGTAACTGAAAGCTGCAGAAGGGTTTTGGGATCCTTAAATTTATCAATGCTTTTATTCCTCAAAATACCCAGCACAAATTTGGCACATCCCCACCAAAAAGGTCCAATCTGTGCTCCAAATATATAAAATACAGCTTAAAGCAATTTCAGAAACAGAGGCTGGATCAGAGGAGTAAAAGCACAAGGCACAACACACTGCCAAGATCCCATTGTGCATTACCAACTCTCATTTTAGGCATATCCGTGTAATGTGACCAACTATCAGCAAGATTTTTATAGGATATTACTCAGACAAGCAAAAAGCACTTGAAATGTCATGCATGGTTCACAGTGAAGCCTTTTCCCCCAGATTTATACCCAAATTCCTACATGAGTGCCTACAGCAACAAATAAGAAGTTTCCAGCCATGCAAATCTGTTTTGCATTTAATCTCAAGTCTGAGCTCCTGGAACACTGTGGCAGTGTCAGATTTTCAGCTTTTATTAAAAAATATATTTTAGCTGTTAAGATTACAACTGAGAACGTAACAGAAGCGAACCGAGAACACTCGGCAGTCAGATAACAAATTAAAAAGCATTCCTATTTAGATATAATTACTTTCATTGCTTGAGCAAGTAACAATAGAAAGCAGATGAATCATTTTGCCTCGTGGTGTTGACAACACTGCTTTGTGCAATATTAAAAAATAAAATTGAGGTGGTGAGACAGTCACACAGAGAGACATGGTCTTGTGTGATTTTGGTCAGATGGGTCCCAACAGCAATGTCACTCACTGCCAGCCAGCTCTGCTGCCTTTGGGGTCCCTCTTGGGGTGGCAGCTCAGAGGATTCAGGATTCAGCAGGCACAGAGCCACCAGAACACATCCAATACACACAGGGCTTTGGACGCTGCCAGGAATGGCTGCACTCCTCTGGTCTAGGCATGTGAGCACAGTGAGAATAAATAAAAGCAGTATATGGAATAATGTTTTGTTCCCCTCCACCCCACGCTTGCTGGACAGCTGCTGTGTTTCTGTAAAGAGAGGAGAAATCCAAAGGGGTCTGGAGCACTGCAAACCCTGAGCCAAACCCTGCTTTGATTTACACTGAGGAGAGGCAAAGGATATAATAAGAGATGTATAAACCACTCTCTCTTGCTATAATATAAAGAAAACTATTCTAAACAACAAGGCTATTCTGGAAAACCCCTAGGCTAACAATTTAATTTCTGACTGCAGGGATATTACCTTGTTAAATCAACAGCCAGTGAAAGGCTTTTACTTCTCCCTGTAAATGCATTCTCAATCCCTCCCTTTCCCACTGTACTCCTGCCACCAGATGGAGGGCACAACATGTGGCACTGGCAGGGGAACGAGCAGGGAGAGCCACAGCCCTTCCAAACAAATAAATATGGTTTAAAGTTAGTGTCTGCACTGGGGCTGGAGGGAGTATTTGGGCCAGCAGCACGAGGACACAGCGAGAGGTTCCTCGCTTTTTCCTGGTGGAAAAGCCATACAGCAGTGGTTTTATGAGGAATAAAGTCATTCATTTGAAACTGTGCTGAGAATATAACAGTAATTTATGTAGTTACCAGTTACAGTCTCTAGAATGGGAGATGATATCCAGCCAATGCAAGATTTGTTCTTTCAAAAGGCTTTTTTTTTTTCTTGAAACAGAGAGCAAGCCAAGCAGTGTATAGTTTTGCTGTAAGTATTGTATACATTGTGAATAAATTTACTGCAGAAAAAGGGAAAACAGTTTAACTCTTCAACCATCTGCTATAGTGTGACCCTGCTAATTTAAGACACAGGAAAGCAATTTTGATGAAAGCAGAAATTGTAACAACTTCAGTGAGAAGTTAGAATCAGCTGAAAATAGGAGTGAGAAAACTTCTATTTCTGTCTGGAAAACTCCCATCTATTCCTTATTCACCCAGTCCCTGGAATTGAATAAAATGTTTTCTTCTCCTGTTGCTTCTGACAGATTAAGCAATTCCAGAGTTGCCCATAATTAATTTTGGCATGAAGGTAACTACCCTTGCACAGTCTGGAAGACAAATGAAGTGTCAGAGAAAGGCACCCCAGAGTAATTTGTTTCTTGCCTTATCTACAAGAAACAGGTGTAATTTTTTAGCAGGTTTGATAGGACAGCACTAGACAGTGACTCATCACTGCTCAGTAAATGTAAACCTAAGAGAAATATGACTAAATAAAGAGTAGGGAGGAAAACAGAAATCAATTAGTAAAAAGAAAAGAATCTGACCCCCTGCCCAAAACCCCAAACCCAGCTTAGGTGAGCATCACACATCCAAGACATGCAGGTTGAGGATGTCCAAGGCAGCAGCCAAGGAAATCCTGATGATGGGAGGTGCTGGTGGCCTGGAGTGCAGGTGTCACACACAGCCCTGTCCCTGCAGTGTCACACACAGCCCTGTCCCTGCAGTGTCACACACAGCACTGTCCCTGCAGGTGTCACACACAGCCCTGTCCCTGCAGGTGTCACACACAGCCCTGTCCCTGCAGGTGTCACACACAGCCCTGTCCCTGCAGTGTCACACACAGCCCTGTCCCTGCAGGTGTCACACACAGCCCTGTCCCTGCAGTGTCACACACAGCCCTGTCCCTGCAGGTGTCACACACAGCACTGTCCCTGCAGGTGTCACACACAGCCCTGTCCCTGCAGGTGTCACACACAGCCCTGTCCCTGCAGTGTCACACACAGCCCTGTCCCTGCAGTGTCACACACAGCACTGTCCCTGCAGTGTCACACACAGCACTGTCCCTGCAGTGCCACACACAGCACTGTCCCTGCAGTGTCACACACAGCACTGTCCCTGCAGGTGTCACACACAGCACTGTCCCTGCAGTGTCACACACAGCCCTGTCCCTGCAGTGTCACACACAGCACTGTCCCTGCAGTGTCACACACAGCACTGTCCCTGCAGTGTCACACACAGCACTGTCCCTGCAGTGTCACACACAGCACTGTCCCTGCAGGTGTCACACACAGCCCTGTCCCTGCAGTGTCACACACAGCCCTGTCCCTGCAGGTGTCACACACAGCACTGTCCCTTGCAGGTGTCACACACAGCCCTGTCCCTGCAGTGTCACACACAGCCCTGTCCCTGCAGTGTCACACACAGCACTGTCCCTGCAGTGTCACACACAGCACTGTCCCTGCAGTGCCACACACAGCACTGTCCCTGCAGTGTCACACACAGCACTGTCCCTGCAGGTGTCACACACAGCACTGTCCCTGCAGTGTCACACACAGCACTGTCCCTGCAGTGTCACACACAGCACTGTCCCTGCAGGTGTCACACACAGCCCTGTCCCTGCAGTGTCACACACAGCCCTGTCCCTGCAGGTGTCACACACAGCCCTGTCCCTGCAGGTGTGACACACAGCCCTGTCCCTGCAGTGTCACACACAGCCCTGTCCCTGCAGGTGTCACACACAGCCCTGTCCCTGCAGTGTCACACACAGCACTGTCCCTTGCAGGTGTCACACACAGCACTGTCCCTGCAGTGTCACACACAGCCCTGTCCCTGCAGTGTCACACACAGCACTGTCCCTGCAGTGTCACACACAGCACTGTCCCTGCAGTGCCACACACAGCACTGTCCCTGCAGTGTCACACACAGCCCTGTCCCTGCAGGTGTCACACACAGCACTGTCCCTGCAGTGTCACACACAGCACTGTCCCTGCAGTGTCACACACAGCACTGTCCCTGCAGGTGTCACACACAGCCCTGTCCCTGCAGTGTCACACACAGCCCTGTCCCTGCAGGTGTCACACACAGCACTGTCCCTGCAGGTGTCACACACAGCCCTGTCCCTGCAGTGTCACACACAGCCCTGTCCCTGCAGGTGTCACACACAGCCCTGTCCCTGCAGGTGTGACACACAGCCCTGTCCCTGCAGTGTCACACACAGCCCTGTCCCTGCAGGTGTCACACACAGCCCTGTCCCTGCAGTGTCACACACAGCACTGTCCCTTGCAGGTGTCACACACAGCACTGTCCCTGCAGTGTGACACACAGCACTGTCCCTGCAGTGTCACACACAGCCCTGTCCCTGCAGGTGTCACACACTGCACTGTCCCTGCAGTGTCACACACAGCACTGTCCCTTGCAGGTGTCACACACAGCACTGTCCCTGCAGTGCCACACACAGCACTGTCCCTGCAGGTGTCACACACAGCCCTGTCCCTGCAGTGTCACACACTGCACTGTCCCTGCAGTGTGACACACAGCACTGTCCCTGCAGTGTCACACACAGCACTGTCCCTGCAGGTGTCACACACAGCCCTGTCCCTGCAGTGTCACACACAGCACTGTCCCTGCAGTGTCACACACAGCACTGTCCCTGCAGTGCCACACACAGCACTGTCCCTGCAGGTGTCACACACAGCACTGTCCCTGCAGTGTCACACACAGCACTGTCCCTGCAGGTGTCACACACAGCACTGTCCCTGCAGTGTCACACACTGCCCTGTCCCTGCAGCTCTGAGCCAAACCATCACCCAGCTCCAGGGCTGGACAGTGTGGAGCAAGTCAGGGACAGAGCAGGATGTGACACCAACAATACTTTGGCTTCCCTGACCATCACAATACCCTGGTGCCTGCCGAGGATAGGAGCAGCCTGTCCTCTGCCTGGGCACTCTTCCCTTGGCAAAGGCAGGGATCCACATGCCACCCCTTGTCCCCCTTTCCCAGAGAGCAGTGTCCAGCAGAACAAAAAGCCACCAACAGGGACAAGGCCACCCAGGAGCAGCCTGGGCTCCCGGGATGCCCCAAGGGGATTACCAGAGAGAGAAGCTGCAGTGTTAGGTGGGATGTTATTTATTAACACCAAAAGTACAAACCTGTCATCCCCAAGCCTTCCTTTCTTGTTTACCTCACCTCTCCCCTATCATCTTAAATCCTGCTATTCTCTCTCTCTCTTCTGAACTCAAGATTACTTTTGGTTGTCTTATCAGCCTCCTCCAGACTGATAGTTTCAAAAGAAGATATATCCTTGACATGTGTGTCTGACAGGTTTGGCCTCACTTTTTATGACACCTGTGCTGACAGCACATCATCACCACAGGGACACACAACTGCTGCTGAACAGCCCTCAGGACTCTGCAACCAGAAAAAACAAAACTTTTCTTCCTTTCATATGAAGATTTCCAATGTGACCTTTCCACTGGATACAAATTATGAGCCCAGTGAATTTTATACAGTTAGAAAGTGTTAGTGAGTCTGTCAGTACAGATCCAAAAGGTGGGCAAAAGTCTCAATTTCAGTCAAAAATTCAGTCAAAAGTGCAAATAACAACTTGGTATTATTAAAAAGGTGTTACCCATCCTTTTACTCTCCAAAATATAATTTTTCAAAATTTCCATCAGTTTTTCCCTGAGCAGAAAAATAATGGAAAACCATTGTTGCCCCTCACTCAAAATCACTTGGAAATCAAGGTCAATCACATCAAAGCTTTGACACACTCAGTCCTTATTCTTGGGCTTGGTGAAATTAGTGTCTTCCTGTCTGACAGTCCAGATAAATACAAACTCCAACTTCCAAACCTGGGAGATCAAAGAGGAGCTGAACAATCAACGTCTGTTATGATTTTAACAGCTGTGACTTCCAGTGCTCATTTCAATTCAGTATCACACCACAACAAACTGTCTCAGGAAAAAAAAAAAAAGCCAATAAAACCCACATTCATTTATAAAGTCGACCAAACATGTTAATAATTACTCCAGAGTAAATGGTAAAGTAAGAATTAAGGATATCAGTAAGTCATCACAAAGTTTTAAGAAGCACAGCTCTCTCAATTCAGCACAAAATTACTTTTGTTGCCCATGAAGTTCATAAAACCATCAGTCAGGCATCATCAGTCAGTCAAAAAGCAGGGGGAAAAAATTACCAAAACCCTCATGGTGACCAAGAGTTCTTCCAGAGAAAAGCAAGAATAATTGTTACTGAGAAAAAATGGTTTCAGAGAATTTTGATAGAAACTGTAATTATCTAGGGCTGCCAATGTGATACATTCAATAAAACAGATTAGATAATGAATGAAAAAAAGTGCTTTAAATAAGTGTACTCATTTAAAGTGATAATAAAACTAATACCAGAAGAAAATAATACTCTCATATACAAATATAAAGAAGTTACAATCAAAACCAGAAGAGGGTATGCAACAACCTAGCCAGGTTTTATCCATACTATGCTAACTTCCAATTTCCATATTACAATGACAGCACATCAAATGATTATTATGTATGTGTTCTGCTGATAATTTTCTAAGTTATTCACCTGAATACAGCTGATTCATTAAACTATGCGGGTTGTTTTCTTTTTGGTTAGGGTTTTTTAGTTAATAATGTCAGTGTGGCTGAAGACAGGAAAAGGAGAGAAAAGACTTCTCGTTTTCAGGTTTATTGATCGCCAAAGGTAGTTTAGCAATTACATTATCAGCTACAAAATAAAATCAAATCCCTCTGAAACCCATAAAAAACTGATATCTATTGATAAAAGCAAATAGTTTTAAGAAAATTTCAAATTAGTGTATAAAGCTTACTTCTGCCAAAACAAATAAAAATATTGTGAAGAACATCTAGACAACATTTAAGAAGGAATGATGTGCTTAGGTGGTTAATGAAAATATGCATTTGCCTAACAAAAAAAAAATTTTTTTTTTTTTTTTGGCAAAAGAGTCAGAAACACCTCAAGGCATAATACAACCATTAGTGAGCCATAATTATTGACTGTGAGTTCTCAGAGAATGCTCTGCTGCATTTGGCACTGGCACAGAACAGGAGGCAGTTTCAATTACATGCCTGACCTGTGAAGTTTATTGATCTTCAGAAGTGGGGCTAAGTCTTAACTGGGAAAGCTCAGTCGATGCTGAAAAGGTTTCCTGTTTAGCTTCTTGCCTTTTGGTTGCTGTTGTTTTTAAATAATTAACAGGGTTATGGGTTGCTGTCTGCACCTTTTATAAAGTTTGGCATCGTTTTGAAATATACATTTCAATATTTTCTTAATTTCTCATGTAAAAACTACAATATTTCAAAGGTGTTTGCTGCTGACACAATTTAACCTTGCATTACGTTTTAAGCTTTAAGAGTCTTACCCAATTTTTGTCTGAAATCAGAACATTTTTTCAATGAGGAAAGTGAGAAACTGGCTTGAAGAGAGCTTGCTCTGCTATCACACTCTCAGAACCCACCTTCCTTAACTGAAATAGAAATTACAGGTATAATATATAGTAGTCTTTTTTTATCTTACACATAATACCAAGACTAATGCTCACTGGGCAGAATTTACCATTGTATCCAGTATATTGCTGCTACTGAAAATATATAAAATTCACATTTATTCAAAATATATACAATATATATTTTATATGTAATATAAATTCAAAATATATAAAATTCACATTTTCTCAAGTTTAGTATTTTCCAATTTAATACTACATCATCGATGTGATGCAAGTATGAAGTTATGAGTACATAATTAGGAAAAAATATTGTTAGCTTCTAAAACTTAATTTTTTCTCATTATTATTTTTACCCCCACAGAAGCCCATTGCAATGGAGATGCCACAGCCACTGCAGTTCTCAGTGCTGACAACAGGGTTTGTTTACCTGTCTGAAGTAGCAGCACTGCAGTCCATCTTTATAGATTTTACAAGGATGTTGATTCCAGTTTAATGAGCATCAGAGAGCATCTGGCAATTATACCCCTGAGGAAAGATAACTGATAAATCTGCAGACCTGCTGCAGCAAGGCTGGCAAAATCCAGCCTTTAAAAAGCTTCAAATTGTATCTGGCACACTGAGAAAAGTTTACCAAGAAGGAGCTCCTACTTTACTTTGAAAAATGGTTTTAAGATACTAAGTGCCATCCCAGAACAAAAACCTCTGATGAGCTCTGGTTCTGTTCTAAATCAGATTTTCCCAGTTGCACAGCTCTGCATACAGATATGGAGATATCCAGCAGGAAAGTCAGGATCACAAGTAATTGTTTTGTTATGGAAGAATGTAAGAAAAGCCACCACACTTTCCAGGAAAAAAGCTGGTAGAAAACTTCTCTAAGGACCAAGGCAGAAAGGTGTTAACCTATCAGTTAGCAAGGCGGCATGGGAATTCCCTTGGTTACACAGCTATACAACCCTGGAAAAAACATTCTGTGGAAGATGCAAAAACAACCTGAGTTTTTGTCCAGAGCTGAGTGATGCAGTTACACGAGGCAAACTGAGAAGCCTCTGAAACTAAGCACTGACCTAGTGCACTGTGTGAGTACAGTTCAAAGACACGGTGCTCAACAAATAAAGCACGGGAATAAAACCAAACAGCCCTTTTCATCCAGCAGCAGTAAAACCAGAGGGCAGAAAACGACGCTAAATCGCTAAATCGCTTGTTGCGCCAACAAACCGTATCTGAGAGTTACAAAATCCCTGTCTCGGGGTAACCATTCCCATGCAACACACGGAAAAATAACACAGGGCTGACACCAAAGTCAAGCTGAACCCACAAAAATGACCCACCCTGGGAAATGTGGCATGGGAAGGAGGAAATGGCTATGTGAGGACACAAAGGCACCAGAAAGTAGAGAGGCATGAAGGTGGAAAAGCAAGGAACCCCAGAGGGCTTGGAGCACTGGTTAAACCACCTAAATATAAGTGTGACCCCAGGTGATGAAAAACATTCCATTATTTTGGCGATTGCCAAGCACAGTCAGCAGCTCCCTGTGTTCTTCCAGGACTCAGCACAGCCTCAAACTGAAATGTGAGCTGAGGACAAAAGTTAAAAGTGCAAACGTCTGGACAGCACAGTAAGACACTGTGAGAAATAACTCAGTGATGACCTGTTTGTGATCTCACTTTCCTCTTGGCTGCCTGAGCACTTGCAGAGCTTCACGGACAGGAAAGCTAATAAATTTGGAAAATACCAAAACTATTTTAAGTAACTTCAGACGTTCTAACAAAGAGTACTCATTTTTGGTCAAACGTGATTAAAGTTGGGTTTTAAAGAAAAAAAGCACCCATTTCTACTGCAGAATAAATACAGATTATTATAAAATCACTTTTACTAATTTCAGACTTAGACTGTGAAGAATAACACATAAGGAGAATTTTATGGTTCTTCACATTCTTAGCCTGGGACTCCTACTCATTTGGTCCCCTCACTCAAATTCTTTTCACACCTGTCATATGCAAGTGTAAGATTAAAAAAAAACTTGTCCTAGATAGGGCAAAGATTTTTAAGCAAATCTTATAAAAATTGAGATAATTCCTGATATCAAGCTGACCAACTGAATTAAATTTTAAAGAATTATTCTGTAATTAGAGTTTAAATCGCTCTCTCTCTCAGTAGAGATTCAAATATTTGTTCTGTAATACCTCTGTAAATACAAAAATTCCCAACATCTCAGCTGTCTTATTCCTTCCAATAATCCTGTGCCTGGAAGTGAGTCTGGGGGTTTAAAACACAAACTTACAAATAACCCAAAAGAACCCAAACCAAAGAAAAACCAAAAGTCTAACACACCTGAGATGCTCAGAGCTAAGGAACGTCCCTTATTCCCTCATCCCACTTATTTATGAGGAGCTCCAGGGCACAGTGTGAAACATTCTGGGAGCAATTACAATTTCAGGGAAACTGGCATCCTGAAGAAACAAAATATTTTGCATTTACAGTCTCTTTGGTCTTCTTTAACCTTCAAACTGCTTAAAAACCCGAAGATAATTTTTAATCTGCATATTCCAGGGCATCAAACTAGCACATCTCCAAAGCTGAGAAAACATATGCTGTCAGCAAAGAACAAAATGATCTCTTTGATACTAATACCTGTGATAGTAGCATGATAATAACTACGTGTGACAACTTCTCCCTGCTCTCAGAATAATTATGGCTCTCTAGAACTCAACATCTGTGCTGCCAGATGTTACTGTCAACCACGTAAGCAAAAGCACTGCAGAAACCTGGCCAGCCTCCAGAGCTTCAGTCTCAATACCTCAGCAGATGCAGGTGGTTTCCAGCAGTCCAATATTTGGAGCACCAAGCCATGCAAATCCACTTGTGTAAACAAGAAAACGGCATCAGCAAATAATGCATCATACCCAAACGGGCTTGGTGCAGCCTGAGACTGACATTTCTGCCAAGCCAGGGAGAATCAGGTGAGATTCAGCAAGTCTGACACAACAAACAGTAATGTCACGACATGCTTCTGTCTGAAAACTCAGTTTCATTAAGTCCTTTCAACTTTAACTTTCCCATGCAGGGAGTGTATGCCAGCTGGATGACACACGAGCTATTAAAAAACAGGCATGCGCAGCAGAATCCTAAAATACCATCTCAAACCCATACATCATTCACTCTAAAGACATAAGTGGTAACTTAGCACCAAACTCCTTGCCTGAACAGGATGATTTACATACAGTGCAGCTTTTATGGAAGAATTTTTCTTCTATCTATGAACGTCTAAACTGCTGCAATCTGAAATCAAATTATCTTCAGCAGGGAAGCAATCCAAACTCTTGCTAAACTTTCTAAGTGAAAATAAACATATTTAAAATGGAATTAACTGTAGCCAAAGGGTAACAATCTTTCAGAAACGTGCCTGAAGCCCTTGGATGCTGAACCTTTTTAATTTCACACTCCTTAGCTATTAAACCAACAGGTCTGATACCAAGTGAGAAGAACAAGTTGCTTTCTGATGACTCCTTCAGCACTTTGTTTCCACAACCAGGCAGAGATAAGCCTGCCCTGTCCTATGGGGCTGGACTTTCTTTTGTTTCTCAAGTCAGCCTAGGACATCCCTTTCCCAGAAGAGGCACAGGGAGGGCAATTGCTGCTGCAGCATCTCTCCAGTCCAGCCCTGCTGAACGTCCAGCTCCTCTTCTCCTCCTCAGTAACAACACACTGTGCATCCCTAGGGCTGCAAAAGCATTTTGGGAAAAGCATTTTGGGAACCACTCAGCCAACACATGGGCACACAGAGGATGCTGCTACAAATACAGAAGGTTTTTCCTAACAGTGGCCCCAAAGCATTTTACACAATCAGCAAGTGAGGTCTAATGCAACTATGCAGTTTATTCATGAATTAGGGAGGTGTGTGTGGAGACTTAAACGAGATGTAAAATACTAACAAGAAGAGAATTTGCCTGCTAGATCACAGCAGAGCTGTGCAGGGTGAGAGCTAAAGCAAAGCAGGTTTCACAGCCAAGGACTGCATCCAGCATTTGGTACTCAGACATGAATCTCTGAAGGGTAGTGAATGCGTATCAACCTAAGTGTTCAGATACATAATTAAGTCAGAAATCATTAGGGCCTTTATGACAGCTCTACAGCACTAAAAGTCAAGGTTTCCACCATAAAACTTCTTCCTCATGCATGTAAAAATTAGCTGTCAGAATTATTTCTAGGTTCAAATACGTCTCGTAAGCTCTTCACCTTCAAGCAAATTAAACTGAAGTGCCCAATCATTTTTAAATGGCATAAGCAGTAAGTTCCAGGGGGTTTGCAGTCTGATACAATTCTGAATATTCAGCCTTTTAACTTGCACTCCAACAATTAAGGTTTCCTTAGCAGCAGTAGCTTCACCCTCTCTCCAACTCCGTGCTCACAATTCTCTCATTTTCCACAATTATGGCAAAGCCTGCATTCAGAATTAAGGGGCATAAGCTATACATGCAGGCATTCATTTTTAGGAAACCAAAGGCAATGTGATTACTGGTTATTGGCATTTTAGTGGCTCAAAAAAGGAATTTGAGTTCTAAGCTCCAGAATACCAGACACTGTATACAGTGCAAATAAAATCACTTGCCACCCCAGAGAGCTCCCAGCTCCCCTTTCATGACAGTCAATATATTGCTTAAAGTGAAACCTATAATTCATTTAAATTCCAATTTTTTTTAGTTCTTTCTAACTGGAACAATGGTAATTTACTGAATCACTAAATTACTGAAGTGCTGAATCCGTATTTAGTCAACTAGTCCCTTCTGCTCAAATCTAATAATATAAAAAGATAAGAAAAATTCCCCCTGATATTCATGGAAATATTTATTAAATGTATTTGATTATTTCTTTAAAGAAGGGTCTAAACAGCATTACCTCAGACTTTTCTGATTCCCAGAGCATAATGATGTTCATGTAACAATTCATGCCTGTCTTTTGTTTGGTTTTTTGTCCTTTTTTTAAGGAAAAATAAAATAAAGATAATTAATTTGATTAAATCAAAACATTATTATAGAATATACATCCTGAAAGGCAAATTGAATACCATCAAGGAGCCTTTCTTGTCTTCATTCAATCTTCATTTTCCCTAAATAATTAAGCCTTCTCTGAAAATTCAGACTTTCAGCTATAGAGATAACTATTTTGTGAAGCTGTAATTTAACATTTGCATGCTTTCAAGGCTGGTGAGAGACAATATTTCCACTGGGTTGAAACTCTTCTGGTAAACAGGGAAAAGCAACTGAAAACTTTGCCTTCAAGAACAAATCAGGACCTCTCCATGGAGCTTTCATCCACTCATAAAACCAGAGCCACACCACTACCAGTGAGCAAGTACTCAGTGTAATTTTCCATATCTAACAGAATGTTGTTCTCTCTCAAAGTTAGCGTTCAACTAACACTGTAAGTAAAAATCATTTGATTTTACTGGATTCTCGGATATTCCCAGCACAGCTCAAATACTGTCTCAAACCTGGGCTAACAGAGCTCCATCAGCTCCCCCTCTGCTGTAGTAACAACAAACCAACCCTGAGAACACAGGGATGTTTCCAAGACTTCAAACACTGGTGGGGGCAAAATAAAATATGAGCTTTTCTGGCAAACTTTAATAGCAAATTTTAATAGCATTTACAGCTCAGGAGAAGTTACCACATTGTTTGTAACACCAAAAAATGCATAAAGACATCTTCTAACTATCTGGCAAGCAACATTAATTCTCTATTTCTATTAAGTCATCTCTTTAAAGGATTAAAAACACTACCACAATATACTTTTGTTGCTTCTGGAATAGCTGCCCTGAAATTGTTGCTAAGGTCACACTTTTTCTTTTAAGTTATCTTTTCAGTAGTTTTATGAGGCACTATTTACATCCTGTATCACAGTCTGGCAGAAGAAACTGAAACTGTTTGTGTATGGCTACAATAAACCTTATGGAAATTATTGCCATCCCTCCGGGTATGAAATTGCTTTCCTCTCATCCTGGAAAAATAAACTGTTTTTCCTTTGAGGTAATAGATCTTCAATTACTGATAGAACATCACCATTCTTGCCCCAAAGTCACTCTTCATGAGTGGCACAACAGCACATAACAAGTACTTAACACTCATCTTCAGATAAATCTGTTTTCTACCTCTGCTGAACTAAGAGTCACATAATATAATGCAGCCAGCAACCAGTGTCTAACACACGATAAACAAAAGGTGTTAAAATGTCTTTCTGCACCAAGAGATCCACTATATAACCTAATGCTGAAGTTAATTCTTTTGGGGTAGGCTGGGTTATTCTGTAACCAAATTTCAATGCAAACACTCTGAATTCTTTGGATGGTAATACAGATTTGGAGTTAAGTATGTAAAGAAACTTGTAAAGAATATCCCTCTATGCTAACAGGTGCTCCAGGAATGTCAGTGTAAGAGGATGCAAATGGGACCAGATCTCAAAGAGATTCACCTGTTTGGGAGAAACCAAACCCATGTGAGCAAAGGAGGCTGACATGAAGTCCCTCAGAAGTCAGCAGATGCTGCTGCCATCCCACCTTTGCTGGGATCAGTGTGCTCAGCTCAGCTGGGATGCCCTGGGAGAACCCTGGGATTTCCCTGAGTCCAGGAAAGGTCACTAAGGAAAGGCAGCCAAGCAGCAAGGCATTTAGATTGGGTACACACAATTCCACAGTCCTGCTAGAAAAACTATGAATTCCCCCGAAGTGATTTGGGAAATGACTAGTTTTGACAATGCTGGGGAGGCAGAGAGCCCAGCTGGGCAAGGAGGAACCTTCCACAAACCAGAGCCAGAGCTCTGGGACATCTCAGGGCTCCTGTCAGGACCCCACAGCCTCCTCAGCACTGTGCAGGAACGCCACTGGAGAGTTTCTCACTCACCTGATTTGATAGAGGATGATTTGATCTTTAATGTCAGTCTTAATTACGTTAACTGAGGGGAAGGGATCCAACCCTGCCGCCAACATTTAATCCTGGGGTGACTCATCCTGATCCGATTAACTGTTTCCCACACACAGAAACCACAAGGCACACTGAGTCAGGAGGAAATGGGAGAGACAGAAGAGAGACCCAGCCTTCCAGGAGCCTCACTCCTCCTCAGGAATCTGTGATCTGCACAGGGCTGCTGCAGGGGCAGTGCTGGCAAAAACTGGGGAAAGGGAGCGAGGCTAATCCAGGCAGGATGCCACGAAAGCATGCAAAACCAATTTCCAAATCCACAAGACTGAGGGAGGATTTAATTGATTTAGCTTTGTATTTCTAGAATAATACCGAATGATTCTTGTTTTAACAGAGTCTGCTTCTGGAAAAAAAAAAAAAAAAAAAAAAAAAGTTTTGCTAGTGGAGAGCTGCAAATCCCAGCTAATGCCCAGGCTGTTCACAGCGCCATGAACAGCTCTCTGTGCCTTCCAGGAGCTCTGTGACAGCACCCAGCTCCACCCCAGCTCCTGCAGCCACCAGAGCCCAGATCCTCTGCTTTAGTTCAGTCTGTCCATCAGAACAGAATGTTAATATCAAGCCCTTTCAGGCATCCTAGTGCAAACAATTTGAGAAAAAAGGGAGAAAAGGGTTAATTCAAAAATTTTGTAATAAATTTGATTCATCTTGATATGTTTCAAAACAAGCTCTGAAAAGACTGATGGAACACAGAGATCAGGAAAAAACAAACATTAGAAAGAGATCACTAAATCATCTCACCTCACCTTTTCTATGTATTTTGCCTTGTGTTGAATCCTATGACGACAGCTTGGCTAAAGAACACCCAACAGCAGAACAAAGCAATAACAGAATTGGTTCCATTCATCACCTTTTCTCTGCTGTGTACTTTGACTTGTAATTTAATGCTGGATTCTTCCCCAGGTATCTATTTTTATGAGGAAACACTACTGCACTGTAATCAACTAACTTCACCTTACCTTCTGGATAATACTTAGGTTGATATGAACAAGATAAGCCCCCCAAGCTGTATTTATTTCTGATCAAATGCCAAACAAGTGCCTGCATTAGGTGTTGAGCCCCTCTTCCAGAGCAGGACTGTATCCTTAATAAATCTCTGGGCCTTTATAACTTAGTCATCATGGTACTTGGAGTTCTTACAGTTTCACAGGAACTGTGAACACAAGAAGTACTTCTGGCCCTGGGATTAAAAGGCAATCAGGCTTCAGCCACGAGCACAGGGAGAAGTGGTGCCAAGCACTGGAATGTGTGAGAGCTTTGAGAAGTGCTGGGGAAACAACAGAACTTCAGCTATTAGGCAAAATTACTCCTATATATTCACATAGGCACAAACCCCCATATAGAAATGGACAGCTGTACAAATACATATGTTTCTGTCTGTAGGAAACAGCCTTTACAAAAGTTATTCAATTTTGTTTAAAAAAACCCCAAGTTTTCCACAAGAACAAAATGAATACCTGTATTAACACTATGCCTTATCTATCTTCTTAGCACATAAACTGAATAATTCAGAAACAATATCCCCTGCAGGGTCTGAGCTAGAATCCTAGGGAACCATGCAGATTTAACTTTTTTTTTTTTTTGTCACAGGGTTTAATTTCCTTAATAGTTTCTAGAAATATTAGTAAAGAAAAACAGACATGCTAAAACAGAAGCAAGCCATTTGTATATTTTAGGTCACTATTTGCACTGCTAGCAACACAGCAGCAGGTTCCATTTGCCTTGCACTAAGCATGCCATGAATAATTCATACTCCTTGCTTCCTTCCCTAAATAGTTGACAGGGAACAGAAACTTTGCTCATGACCTGCACGGCCTTTTTTGAAGCCTGCCTGTTTATTTAATAATGCACATCACAAGGCCCATCACCCAGGCTGGCATTTATTAAAAAGAAAAGCATTCAATAACGATTACTAACAAATGACGATGAAACAAGTGACTTCCCAGAGCTACCACCTTTTACACACAAATAGCACTCAGCCAACTATTTCAATAATTAAATGCTCTCAATCTGCCCTGCATCAGCCCTGGCTCATGTAGCCTTCGACAGGAAACAGATTCCAGAAGCACTGGGAACACCTTCCAGCCTCAGCCACAACTGTAATTGTAAATATCTGAGCTCCCATCTAAAGCACAGCTGCCCCAGTGGAGCCAAGAAAACCATTTCCATCAAAGGCACACTGACATTTTAATGGACTCCTTATACATCCTTAACTATTGATCCTTCTTCTCACTGTCTCCCCTCTCCAAATTTTGGGCTTCTCCAGTCTATGAGCTCCAGTTTGTCACCTGAAGCAGCAGCAAAATGTGATATTGCCTAGAGCATCACACCAGGACTGGACTGTTGAGCCAAGGCAAAGCACTTGGCCACTTAATCAGTTCTGTATGACAAGAGAGGATTACTTCAGCCATGCCCCAATTTCCAGAGGAAAGACATTCCAAATCCCTTTCTTTCTCTAGACCCAGATCTCAGGAAAATACTACAGTTATGTAGTCTGCAGAGATTTCTCAAATTTGCTGGAGAGAAGTCAATCTGTGATGGGGTTCTGACCCTTTCAGCAATAGTGACCTTTCTCCTGAAGTCTCACACAACCCCCTTAATTAGCTAATGAAGTTTGAGAACCTATTAAAACTGGTAAAACAAATAAGATCTTTAAATGTGATTCTGAATGCTCACTTTTGTTCCTGTTATCTTCTCCACTCTGTTAAGTAAACTTTCACAAAAGATAAGCAAAGACATCAAGTTGGTCAACAACCAGACATTGCTTTGTGGGGAAATGTCAGCACACACACCCCAAATTTCCCAAATAGGAATAAAACTCATGAGGTTTCCAAGAAAAAAGATTTCTAAACAATTTTTCTTCTGAGCCATTTGAACACTCTGTTTTGATAGTGACATTTCAATTCCCTTCTCCATTTTTATGTTTCACTAAAAGGAAAAAAAAAGAATGGATAGAGAAAATTCCATCTCACTAGAAAATCACAACCTTTTCAGCCGTGAAGAAATACTCATAAACCAAGCAGAGTATGAGTCAGTATTTTAACTTGGACAGGAACATATGTAAATTTGTGGCAATTCCATGTGTCCAAAGGAAACACCAGCTTGTATGAAGAATGAGATTTGAAAATGTGTGGTTAAAGACTACCCATTACTGAGACTGAAAGAAATCAGACATACAGTGACACAGAGCAGGAGGCATCATTTAACTTCTTGTCCACAAGCAGTACTCTAGAAATTCAAAAAAGCCAACTTCTTTAATTTCGAAAATCTTGCACTGCACAAGTTCCAGTATGTCCAGGGAAAGCCCCAGCTTTTCAATGCACTCCATATTTGTTTCATTCCAGAAACTCAGCAGCTTTCAAAGAGAATTGAACTGAGAATAGAAGCCCCTTAACAGAAGACTATTGCGGAATACCACCGTTAAAATTGATTATTATTCTGACAATATCAATTTCATTATCCCTGATCGATCCTGAGCAACATTCCCCAGCAACCTTCAGTTACAAATGCTGTCTGAACAGTAACTTAATCCAGTACAACAAATTGCAACCAGTTAAATTCAGCAACAGTCTGACTTATCAGCAAATAGCTGTCATAGGTGCTGATGGTAGTGAACTGCACGTCAAAGCACCACCAAAAAAGGTTGAGAAAACTCCTTCCCCTCAGGACTTTGTAAATTTATGTGCACAGGCAGGAAAATAATTGCTTATTGTTGCAGTGCCTACCATGGAACTGCAGATTCCAGGGAAAGGTTGGATCTCAGAAGCATCCATGGACTTCAGTTTTACACCTTGCTGATGGGAGATGCATCCTGAACAGGAAGCTGACAGCGTTTGGGGCTTCAGAAATTTTAAGGACTCTTTGCAGTGTCTCCTCTGAGGAAAATTCCACCCTTGGAGCACACTGTAACTCTGGGAAGTTCAGAGCCAAGGCAGGAGGAACATGCAGTTGTTCAGGCAATGAGACAGTTCATGGACTGAGTGCCACTAATTAAATTAAGGGAGTTTGCTCTGCAAGGTTTGTTCCTCACTATGGTTATAAGCACATCCCTGGGACCACCAGCTAAAATTGCTGATTGTCCTCATATTGAGCTGCAAGGACTGGACAGGGAAGGATAACTTTGCCCAATGTCTGCATCCTGTGGGATTTCCCAAATGGAAGCCACTGGCCTACAATGAAAACTGGCTGTCATCTCAGCAGGCTGTGTGGGCTTTTTTACTTCAGATTCTTTCTGTTGAGAAGAATGTGGTTTGGTTAAATCTATAAAAATGATAGATGGCAAGGTAAATAACTCCTTAGCCTCTAAATACTGCCTTTTAGCCAGCATAAATGTCAGGGTTGCTCAGAAATGTCCAGTCAAGTATTTCTGGTTTTCAGGTAAAGTCAAGTACAGAGCCTATCACTCAGCGAAAGTTTCTTAAAATGCATGGGTTTTTAAAATCCACAGATGTTTCACCATCCATTCCAGTTTGTCATGCTGAAATAGAAATGATCCCTTGAAAAGCTGAGCTTTCCAAACAACACCTGCCACCTCCAGGCAAAGGGCAGAGCAGGATGTCCTGGGGCAGCCCAGCTGACAGAAGATTCAAGCTCTCCTCAATCCCTCTGTTACCCCAAACAGGCAGGAATGGGGAATGCCAGACCTTTAAAAAGCAAATTACTCCCTCATCCACGTTGGCACAGCTCATTTCATCATCTATTAGGGAAAGTAGCACTTGTCACCACTCAGAATTGCTGTTCTAATTGGGACTAAATTGCCCCACACTTTCAGCAGTGATGGTAAAGAGGCAAACAGCTAATGGAAATTGGTTCTCCCTTTAAACCCTAACCACACTTCTGTTATGAGGAGTGTGAGGCAATTCCAGCAAGGTAATCTTTAATTTTAAAATAAGTAAGATTATACAATCCCAAAAACAGTGATCGGAGCAAAATTAATTTACACTTTATAGCCTATCAAAAACTGGTGTCACTTTTTCATGGAAAACATGAGGCACTGTGGAGCAGCAAGACCAAAGCCATTCATCTGGGCTGTGACAGATAGTAAATTTATCAAGGGACTTATTACTTATTATGCTGATGTGGCATAATATAGCTTATGGATTCTAATTCATTAACATATCACACTTATTGCATAGGAAATCAAACATGTATTGCTTAGAAATATTATTTTGAGGTAATGCTATGTACTTAATTTACAAAGGACACAGTTACAATAAAAAACCCCAGATTTTACTGTAAATTATTTCCCAAATCAAACATCTAAAAATCAGTATGTTTTTCTGGTTACAGTTAAGAAAATAATCAACTGAAAAGAAAAATTGTTCTTAGTGAAACATATGGTGAACTTGAAACATGTCCTTTCAATGGTAAGTAAACCATAACCTAAGACATTTCTTCAACAAAGGAAAGGAATATTATAAGCATATGCTGTAACTGACCCTAACAGGATCAAAATTACACCTCCTTCTCAAGCATTATATTGATACAATGCATCCTTTCTTCATCTAAAGAAAAACCAATTGAAAGAGCTATGTTTAGCAAATAAAAAAAAATTAAACCAAAGAAAACTATAAAACAGCCTTTCTATTAACACCTCTGAAGTACAGATATAACCTATTTTTTTGGTTTAAAAAGGAATCACATTTGACATAAGTGGGTATCTGAAGGCTAAATTTATCAAGTCTCTGTTCCACAGATAGCACTGGGGTCACTCAGGGCATCTTTCTTGCACAAAAGACAGCTCCCCATGTTCCCAGAGCCATTCTTCCGTGGGGATGTGGCAGGAGGACAAGTGGGAACTTTCCCTTGTTTGATACCACTCTTATCTCCTTTCAAAAGAGGCTTTGTACTTATAAATACACATCCAGAATTACCATGTGAATGAAGAGAATCCCAAGTGATTCTGCAGTGAGTGAATGGAACAGATCTAGAGAGCTCGATTAGCTCCTGCTTACCCAGGAATGCAGAACATGCCAACATCCATTTCCAAAGATGCTGTAGGCCTGGCTTCAGACTGAGATTTAATTTAATTTAACTAGATTTAATACTTGCATTTTTGATAGCAACACCAGAAATACCTGGGACTGATATCCAGGAGGGAATAGGACGAGTTCCCACAGAGAATTGCTTTTTGCAATGTTGTTTCTAGCTGCTGGCGAGACAAAAACCAGAATTTGCGTCCAATGGACACAAAGATGAACAACTGATCTTGAGAGAAGCAAGCAGCACTTCAGGCTGCCAGCAGCCATGGAGAGGTCAGGTGTACTATTAATTAATTAATTAACAGTAGCTGTTAACAGGGATAGGCACTAAATGGGTGCTCAGCCAGGGAAGCAGTCACCAGAACACTCCTTTCCTCACACCCTTCCTGAGAAGCTCTGCTCCTGATGTGATTTCTCATTCCTGGGACAAAAGCAATCTCACCAAGCAGCAGCCTGTAAATCTCCTTCAGTCCAAACCTCCAGAACTCAAATTTTCCAACAAGTTCCAGGCTCTCTTTGCTCATCAAGTATCTCTTTCACAGGCTTTACCTGAGAAAAAGGTTTGAAGCCCCAAGGTTTTAACAGCACTGATTACAACTGATCAGGGAACAAGAAAGACTTGGATATGGAAGCTTCTCACTTCACTTTGAGAAAAACCAAGTCCTTTTCTCACTGCACTGGCACTTTTGTTGCTCAGCCATGACACACAGGAGAGCAGCTGCTGCCTGCTCTCCCTAAGCCCTTTGAAGAATTAAAACTAAGTTATGGACAGCAGCAGGCACCAGTGACAAATCAATTCTTGCCAGAGATGGATTTGGGAGATTCTGCAGGTGATATTACCAGCTGGGATAAGGAACAGATCTGCCTCTAAAGGACAGTTAGTTACAACTGGATGTATTACGAAGGGATTTGAACCTCCCTGTTGCTTGAGGGGGGAAAAATGATAGCGAAGAAAGCTTTTGAGTGAGAATACACAGGATGAAAGGCAGAGTGGAAATGCAAGAGCTGCTCTGTGGACTGGCTGAAGAGCAAAGCAAAGACTCTTCTGTGCTCCCATCCCAGTTTTAATCATGGATGATGTACCCAAAAACTGTGGAACTGACAGCAACCAAGAGGTACAACTCTGGGAAATAATTATTGAGTAAAGCAGAATAAGGCTACAAGAATTTTAAAAATATTAGAGAGATTAGCTAATCTTACAAATAATGTATATCCAGCGTTGTTATTGACATCAATGTGGCTGCTTGTTTCTTTCATTCTTACTATTCAACATAAATCTTTGTTTATCCATTTAATTTACAGAAGTCAACCCCAAAACTATAACTTCCTAAAAAATGATGATAGCCCCACATTTCCCAAATAAACAAAGATTCTTTCATTTTTATTTGGTTTTGGAGCAAAGAAATTGCTCCAAAGGGTCCCAATCCTCAAAGCTTCACCTAACCACAGGCAGATTCCACCCCAATGGAAAGTTCCCACTCCAGACCTCCAAGCACATTGAGGTGATGTCTGCTCCAGCAATATGACTGACACCTCTGTGTCTCATAAACAGGTTTTTTTTTTCTCCTAATTCCTTTACAGGACTCTTAGCAAACTCCCATACCATCTGAGCCTGCTCTGAGGAGTAAACAACGAAAATTAAATTAATGTCATGCTAAGTAACATTTAGAAATTGCAAGCTAAGCAGCTGCCACTAATTCCTAGAAACCCGAAGTATTTTATTGAGGGAAGTTTTCCAATAACATATATTGATTTTTTTCATGTTTGGGCTTCTTTTTTTCACCCAAGCAACATATGTTGTGTGTTCTGTATTTGCAGGGCTACACTCATCCAGGTTTCATTGCAGTGGCTCTGACTCCTGCCAAACAGATGTCGAGGGAAACCAACTGAACATAACATGGGACAAAAGCTGTGTCAGACCAAAATGTTGCCTTAAGAAAGATCTTGTGGGTAATGCAGTGTTGTAAAAGCATTGGTTATATATTTATATACAGAATTGATAGGTAGCTGAATTAATGTTTGGCTACATTTGTTGAAATCATGCTATCAAATAGGAAAAAAAACTACTAAGAATTATGTTCAAGAATGGCAACTACCAAAACTTTTAAAGTTCCAAAGTATTCATATAATTCACTTTACCTAAAACCCAAATTCTAATTAATATCCTAATAGAAAGCTGAAATTGTTTGACCAGTGATGAAGGGTTTGAAAAGGGATGTTTTTAACCACCCTTTGAAATAACAAAAGGGTTATTTTGAAATAACAAAAGGGTTTCAGTCCCCAAACACAAAGTACTGAAGTATTACCCTGAGTCTGACAGCCATGTCAGCAATTTGCTGAAATTTGTGTAATACCCACTCTTAGGGCTTAGCTTGCTCCAACACTTTGCTTGTGACTAAGCCTAATGACAGAATTCTGTTCAATTTACTCGCCGAAAAGACAAGTTATTTTTTTACCATAAAAATCAACGTTTTTCATCACCTGTACCCTTTCCCATTATGAAAATAATTAGATTTGTATGAAGTAGAATCAGTTCAGCACATGACAACTGCCATGAAACCCTTCATATTTATTTTTTCTTTTGAATTTAATAACAGTGTTGGCTCAAAACATGGTATTAGCCACTACACGATTTAAAACTTGGCTTAGCAAATATTGTTAGAACACCCCTGTGGTTAGTTCTGATGTATTTCTGACCTCCTCAAGAACACCGCTGGATGACCATGACAAAAATCTTTTCTAACTTCAGGTATGGAAGTTTGCTGCTTCTCATCTGGTACTGATCAAAAAATCTGCAATACATTGCCCCTAATATGAAAAAGGAACTTTGCATTCCAGAAGCCAAAAATAAGCTCATCTCCCCTCCCCATATAGAAACAACTTCCAAAATTTGGCAGGAAAACCTATTATCTTCCACACTCACTGCTACAGAAAAGTGATTGTCCTCTGATACAAACATGGTATATAGACTGTCAAAGCAGAGAAAGGATTCCACACTGAAGAGAAAAATAAAATCAAACCCACTCAGTAGGTATTTTACCACAAGTTATATTCTTTAAACAGGTAATAAAGAATAAAAAAAAAAAACCATAAATCACTATCTTTCAGAGTGCAAAGGTTAATTTTTCCATCCTAAACCCATGGAGACTAAAGCTTTAATTTCCCTTATAAACAAAAAACACCAGCCAGGGTTCACTTTTGTGCTAAAAATTTGATGGGGATTTCTTAAAGTACCAAATATTACAAAACACCATATCAACCTTCCTTTTCAATAGTGTTATTTGGCACTCAGATGGAACTAGGACAGCTGTTGTGTTGTCTGTATTTCAATTCAATTTGAATTATCTGTGTTTTTCAATTAATGTACATTAAAGATAATAATATATTTAGCAACAGAACATTATTAAAGCAAAACCCATTATGATTAGCACAAATTTGCATTATTAAAAAATTAATTTTGTATATGCTTATGAATGCTTGCCAAGTATCATGATAAAACTGAACATGAGAAAAAGTCAATGTTTGTAAAAAGATTCCACATAAAAATAAATAATAATAATTTTAAAAAATCACATAAAGCCTTAACAACAGCACCTGAGAGCATTTGGACAGAACACCTGCTGAGTTACATACCTGTAAATCCGCTGAATATTTTCAGCCTTGATTTCCTTGAGAATTTCATGGTAGATATGAGAATTATTTGGTTCTGGAGATGTTGGGGGAGAAGGGCATTTCTTGCGTGCATAATATCCTATCACAATCCCAAAAATAAATAAAATCAAAGCAGTGCAAAACGCTTTCAGTATCCGAAAGAAGCCGCAGCGGCTGCTCTTTGGCGCCTGCCGTGTGTAGTGGGAGATGTAGTCAGGGTCTTCCTGCAGCCTCTGGAACCTTCCCTTTGGAGAAGAGGAAGGCTGGATGGGCTCCAGGTCGAGGTCAGGGCTCTGTGAGTTCCCCAGGTGATGCTGGGCTGCACCATCCAGGCGGAAATGGTCGAAGCCAGGCTCCTCCAGCTCCTTCTCCATGTCCCATTCCAGGTCCAGCGCCGTGGCTTGGAGCTCATCGTTGTCAAGGTATGGAGAGTGACCCTGTGCTCTCTGGTCAGCGTTCACTTTGTGATAGGACATCTTCTGATCTAGTCAACAAAATAAAATTAATACAACACAACCTAAACGTTTTGTTTCCATATGCACACATACACAATCTGTTTATTCTTTGTAAACCCGAGAGCTAAACAGACAATAATAACCAAAAACTGGGTTTTCAGTATTTCTCTCTCCCCATTTCCATTGTCCTGTCTTCTTTTGTAGGATCAGCAGTCCCATGAACATCATCAGAGGAGAAAGAAGATATTCATGGGAATATATTGTAAGAACATGAATAAAGGGAATTTAAAAGTGCCAATGGCAAACCACAGAAATTATCCAATTATTTTGTCAGTCCTCGAGATAATATTAAAAAATTGAGTGAAGGCTCAGAGTTTCCAAAACAATTATTTGTTACCTGAAAGTAATTTTAAAGCTTAACAACTGTGTGCAACAATTTCATTTCACACACCACACAAAATAATGCTGCTAAAATAAAGTTGAAAAGCTGGAAATAATATGAATTGCCTGATCTGATTCTAAACACAAGGAAATGATAAATTAAAAAAGAAACTTCAGGGTGACACTGTACTTACATATCAATAAAAGGCTTCCATTTAGATGGAGCATTCTATTATTTATAGGTATTTTAAATGCATAGCTCCTGAATGACTGATGAATTTACTCAGAAATTGTCCCAGCTGTTTTGCTCCACTTATTTTTCCCATTTTAATGAATCAAAAGCACTGCCAGGTAAGTATTTGTAACAAAATCATTCTTTTAATAGCAAGGCATAACTGTGGCACTTCCAGATATTTCTGTGGAGGCAGAAGCCCTCTAAAGGGAACTCTGACCTCCAGTACTAACACTCAAAGTCAATTTTCAACAAATCACTTTTGACAGACTGCAGCAACAGGGTGCCTTTTCCCCCACACTTTGACAATAGCCATTCCAACACATAAGCATCTGTAATTCAGGGCTTTTCAAACATCAGAATCACTTCTCAATTAGAATAAAATGAAGATAATGATATGAAACCTCTCATAACGATGAACACCAGACTGACACATACAACACTATATTATCACTCCATTTTTATGTTTTAAGGCAATTTCACTCTCCAAGACTCACCTCCAAATAACATTAGCACATAACAGAGGAACCCACTGTAATGGCAAAGTGGAATTCAGCTTTTTGAAGCTCTCTGAAGAGAGTAAACCTCTTGCAAGCTCCAATATAATGAAACAGCCTACTGTCCCCTGAAAGGCTATCTGCCTCTATACAATACCAATTTACAGATCCCATTTTCCCCCTATGGCCATATAAATATCCCTCACCTATAACTGTCAGGCAGCCTGGGAACAGCCAGGAGAGCCCACAGCATTCCAAGTCACCATTCCAGACACTTGGCAAATCAATTCTCCACCTGCAGCCCAAACTCTTCCATATGCTGTGGGAGCAACAGGGTTTAGAGCAAGCTGAACTAAAGCCTCTTAAATTAGTGTGACAGCCTGCATTATTTATTAAAAAAAAAAAAAAAAAAAAAGATTGCAAATTTAGTCTTTAAATTCCGGCAGAGTCAACAAATGGCTGCAAAGTCAAAGAGCTGACAGGCTGTTGTGGGTGACCTTTGTGGACTTTGTCAGCCCAGCCTTCAGGTTGGTGAAGGATGTTCTGAACTGCAGCATCACAATCCCCACAGTTTCTATCACCCTGGATCTCTCAGGGGAGCACTCTGCCTCTCCATCCAGGTTGATAAGGAGGATATTTAATAATGTCAGCTCCAAAATTGATGCCTGGTGAGCTGAGCTTCCTGCCAAGCCCCAACTGGACATCAAGCCATGTGTTAATATTCTTTGGAAAATTGAGATAACTCATTTCCAAGCTATTTATCTGCCCTTTCACTCTGTCTCCTCTTTTGTTAGTGGAAGAATTAATCTGCAAACCATCAGTGACAGAGATCATTGCTAGGTAATATCAACTGCCCGACAACCTCATCTTTCCTATTCTACTTCATATTGCTTTTTATTAGAAATTAAAGGCTGGTGTTTTGTCCTTTAAAGCAAAGCAAATCATCACTGCATTTCATAAACACATAATTTGGCTCTAGAATTTCTGAAGTCATTTAATGAATTGTTTTAGCCAAATAAGTAAACCCTTGGCAGATTACTACAGTACTAGCCATAAACCAGAATTAAGGCAGTTTTTCACATGCAGTTTCATGGCAAATATTAATCTTGCTGAGCTTATAAATGTTGACCATTGCCTATCTGTGGTAGTTAACTTTTCCCTGTATTTATAACATTAAAAAAATGTGTTTTATTGTTCAATGGAGTGTATTAATAAAGGTTATTTCGATCTACATATAAATGAATAATAAAAATTCATATAAAATTTCTTGAAATGGTTATTAATGCTGATGAGTAGCAACCCCATTCCACAGCTTAAATTCTCAGCAATTCAATTTTCATTCAAAGCGCCAAAACCAGTTACCTCACTTCAGGGAAAAAAAAAAAAAACAACCAACAAACAAGCAAGCAGCTAAATGAACTAAAATAAAAAAATCAATATTCAATTCAGTTTTATATTTGAGGCCAGTCTTTGGAGTATGGGATCTTATTAGCAACGCCTGTCCTTTAGTTAAAGAATGCAAAGAATGCAAGAGTAGCTACAGTTGTTTACTTTTGCCACTAATATTTCTAAGCTCATTATTTGAGTCTAAGGACACAGCACAACTTACCCTGAAGTATCTGAGATCAGGGCCTGCAGTGCCTTTAACCATTCCTAAAGGAATTTTGAGAGGGTTCTCCTGGTTCTCAGGGCACAGATCATTTGTGCCATGCAATCTGTATCCCCTGTTCTATTTAGTATTTGGCATTTAGCTGGTTAAGGAAGTAAGCATGACTTCAAGATTATGTATTAAATGTAGTTTTGGCTGGGAATTGGAAGGAGAAAAAAAACACTATGTGTTCACAATGATGTGAATAATTTTTAAAAAATAGAAAATACAAATACAGAAAAAAATTCAAGACGAGAAAAAGCACTGCAATGCTCTAGTTCAGTCTTCTCTGTAACACAGACCATAAAATGAACATATTTTTGAAAGACATTTTTGAAAACTTCAGGAGATAGAAAATTCACCCCATCTGCCAGCAAGCTGTTTCAACATTTAATTGTTGTTAAATACATGTTTTATTATAAAGATAAAAGAGCAACTGCAAAATGCCAGAGGTCTGAATATGCACCAAGTGAGCTTTAAAGCCACTCTATAGGGACAGCAAAGGGGATCATAAACTCTGCAATACTGGACAGAGCCAAGCTGATGACCAATAAAGCTGATGTACATTTCTATACTTCCACTGATTTGTGGGAAGAATGTTTATAGAGAGGTATCAAACCAAAGCTAAATATCCTTTCAATTAACTGTGCACAAGAAATCAGGAGAGTCAGCTTCATCGGATCGTTATTGCCTTAACGAGCCCATTTCAGAACTCTGCCTGTGCTTTGACCTTAAAAATAACACATTTACATCCTGCCTGATAGGAACATCTTCTTAGGGAACCACCAGAAACTTTTTTTTTGACAACTTTCCCTGCTTCAATCCCTTACCAATGAAGTTTTTGAAAACTATAGAGTATGGTCCTTCATCTGTACCACTGCCATCCCCACCACCTCCACAACAGAAAGGTCAGTTTACATGAACATTTTATGGAACCAACAAGGAAAAAGCAATATGACTACCCTACTGTAAATACTTGGTGGCTGGTGCTGCAGTTGTTAAACGCAGCTCATAAATAGCTGAGACAATTAGCAGGCTCGTGCACAGCAGGGATTGTGGCAAGTGTTAATGGGCTGCCCACAGCCAGTCCTGCTCAGGCCACTCAGTGCTCAGGGCTGAAAAGGCAAATTTCACCCAGGAATTGCACTAAAAGCACTGTGTCCTCTTTGGATGGTCAAAAACCCAGAAATCCAGGGCTGTTGGCTCATCTTGTTTTAAAGGCGTCTTTCATTTTTATTTTCTTCTCAGTATCTTCTATGCAGAGTGCTTTTGCTTCAAGTCCTTGTAACCTTTTCCTGCCCAGCAAAGCCCCCAAAGCAGATGGAATGTCACCTGTTTAAAGGGGCAATGTCTGTGCTTGTCATGGAACTCAACACCCACTTCACTTGCAAGGCATTAAAGTATGTATGACAACAAATTAGTACTTTGTTAAATGAGATGATGCCAAATTTCAGGCCTAGACAAATTTCTTCAGAGTTATAAATCCCTGACAAAACTTGTTTGCAGAACAGATTATGATGCCCCTGTCAACAGTGATGTTACACTACCCTGTAATTAAAAAAAAATAATGCGATATTTCCATCACCACTGCTTTAATTTTGTGCAGTTATGATTTCTCCCTCCCCTCACGTTTGGGATACTGGCTTGGCAAGCAGTTCAGTTAAAGCACGACGATTAAGTACCTTGTCACTCCACACAGCCACCAGATAAAAACAAATGACAAAACTCACCAGTTGTTCATATTTCGCTGAAGATAAATGCAACCTGAAAGACTGAGCAGTGTTGTAGCAGAAGACAGAACAGAGAGATCAGAGTGGAGAAAGAAGGTCTGTGAAACACAATTAAATTGAGTCTGAGCTGTCTCTTCATTAGTAACTCCTTTTCGGCACAGGTGAATGACAGAGAGTATTTACTTCTTCAAAATCATAGATTTTATGGTATCAGAACAGCCATGTGGACCAGGATATCATTAATATCAGTACAAAGGACAAGCACATGACAAGAACAGGGTCTGTGGTGCATCCTGATTGATAAGACTTGTGCACGATGATGTCCAGCTGGAACGAGAGTTCATTTGCCTACAATCAAGTGCAGCAGCCTCCTGAGCTATAGCATCCTGGGCCATCCAGATGGGCAGAGGTACATGGATGTATTTCCCTGCTGCCTTTTCAGAACCTCTGAATTCCTGGGGCTTGGAGAAAGACTGCAGGAAGGTCCTTCTTCCCCAGCAGACAACTGTCATGTAACAATAAAGCAGCCTTGGCTGGTCTCTAATATACTGGGCATGGATTACCAACACAGATCTTCCTCATCCTCAGACATGTTTAGTTTGCAAATACCTATTTGCCTGAAACAAAACTCAGAAATATTTACTGACCTTATAGGAGCTAACAGCATCTGTGATACATGCAGAGTCTACCTAGGAGGTTTATTAAAACTGCAGTGTAATGAGATCAGTATAAATGGCTCTGTTAGGGAGTCTGTGCATTTCTTGTGGGATGTGCTGTGCTGCTGCCTTTGCTTTGCTTCCAGGACAGCTTTTCTCTCCCGTTAGGGTGGGTACAGCTCAGTTTCCTCACTGTTCACTCTTTTTGCTCATTTGCAAACATCAGGACAACGATGCCAAACAAGGAGCGAGAAGCCACACACACACTCTCTTAGCTCATTAATTAATCACTCATTTTTCCACTGGAATCAACACTCATCCCGCTGTTCTCCTTGGGAAGGGCACCAGATAGGACTGTGGTGTTTCTAAAAGCAAAGAGGCAGATGGAGAATCAGGACTTCCAGGGCTAGTCAGGATGTGTTGTGCATTTACACACTGCTCTTCAAGTGGGTGTGATGGGAAGAAATTCTGTCCCACCTTTCTGTTCATGTGCACCAAGCCCCAGCCCCACCACCCAAATCCTCCTGCCCCAACCACCTCTCCATCATTTACCTTCCCAAAACTCTGCTCAAGCTCCTGCCCATCCCACCCAAAGCTGTTCTTCCAAAATATCAGTCTTTCTCTTTTCCCCATTTCTCCTCACACCAACTGCCTCAATGCTAACCTAATATCCAGTTTGCCTGCATAGATATGTTTCTCCAACTCCAAGGTTTCATCAATAATATATTTTGCATTACATTCCCCCAGACATTATAATTGCCTCTGAAAGAAATAAAATACAAAGCTTAACCAGGACGAAAACTCTTATTGGGGCATTTGCATTTAAGCTTACAGTTGAATTTGATGTGAAATAAAATCACTGTAAATGGTGTTTAACTTGAAAATGCTGACAGCAATAGCTGTACTAACAGGCCATAGCAGTTCTTAAGAAAGTTAATTTTATATGACTCATTTCTGCTTCGGAAATTTTTACATTGCCAGTCTTTGGCTTGGGCACATTTCACTTTGATATTTTTCAAACTCCTTTTTCTCTTTAATTACAGTCAATCCTATTTAAATTATTATTTAAAAAATTAAATCATTTTAACTTTGCAAGCCGCAACACTGTAACAAAGTGTGCTAGTGCGAGTCTGCTACACTTCAAAAGATGCAAACCAACATTGCAAAATACTATGAGATTTCAACCCATACCTTGGAAAGAGCAAAAAAACACATACCAGAAAAGAAAAAAACCAAAAAAACCCAAAGAACTAACCAACATCACACCCAACCATCCAACCAACAACAAAAAGGTCATCCCAGAGCACACAGCACAGGACTGCATCCAGATGCTTCTGGGGAGCCTCCAGTGAGAGAGACTCCAAACCCTTTCTGGTCAATTTGTTCCAGTTTGCAAAGTCTAGGATCAATTTCTCAAACTCAGCGGGTTACGGAAGAAAAATCTTCTTATTAGCAATATTTCCCATGGAAATCAGAGATACACAGGAAATACAAAGCCCTGATGTCTCATGTCAAGAGCAATTTTTTGGAGAAAACCAGACTTTAGATGATACATTCAGAATACTGATATATACACACAAAAACGTTTCTGCTGTCACCATCCTGTGCTATTCTAACTTGCTGTAGAAAAATAGGTCAGTACTTATAAAAAAATTAAATCCTTACTTCAAGAGAACATTTTCTAGATCTTTTTTTCCCTCATTTCTTGCTCAGTGGGGTTTCACTGAGTTTTATCAAGTTCAACAATGACAGAAGAGCCCTTAAAAATAATATATTATGGAGCTGAAGATGGCAACATTTACAATTTAGCTTTATTGGAATTTTACTGTATTTTGATAGATGACAGCTTTAATGATTCTGTGCATGGTTTATGGCAGAAAACAGTAAGGCAGTAACATAATTTTCTGCTCTTTTCAACGATCTGTATCCAAAGAATTCACAAAACAAGCAAGTGTACTTCATAATCACGCCAAATTTATTTTCTGGGTGAACTCTCAAATGTTAAAGCTCAAGTACACAGAGTGATGTTGCCATGGCAACTGGTGCTGCATCCCAGGATGAGCCCATGTTTGTGAAAGCACATTCCTGTCCCCTGCACACCTGCGAGGCTCACCCACTCCTGTCAGGAGGCAATCGAGCTGTTCACACATTCTCAGCCCTGAGCCTGCTCCTGGCAAGGCAAGGGGACATTTGCTGGAGCCATCAGGCTGTAACAACCCTGCATGTGATCTGTGCAATGACAATCACAGCACTGCTTGGACTGGAAACACCTCTGAGGTCACTGAGTCCAACTATTAACCCAGCACTGCCAAGGTCACCTCCACACCATGGCCCCAAGTGCCACAGCCACACATCTTGTAAATACCTCCAGGGTGGTGACTCCACCACTGCCCTGGGCTTCACAGCCCTTTCAGGGATGGAATTTTTTCTTGTACCTTATCCAAACCTTCTGTAGTGCAGCTTGAAGCCAACTCTTGTCCCACCACCCCTTACTGACCCAACCTGGCTAAACCTCCTTTCAGGGAGTTGTAGAGAACATAAGGTCTCCCCTGAGCCTCCTTTTCTCTGAACAACATCACCTCCCTCAGCTGTTCTTCTTAAGACTTGTTTACTCCTATTTCTAGGGCCTAAATGAGAAACCCTTCATTTGCCCCAAGATGTAATGTTAGAAGATTTAGTGTTGCTATAGCTATAGGCGGAATGGAGCAGTAATATGTTTGGCGTCCTTTGACCTTTTTTTTTTTTCCTAAATCTCCACTGAAATAAGCTGTCAAATTTGAGAAATGTCAGAGTTTGGTCATTCAGTCTGCCTGGAGGTGTAATTTTGCATGGTGTACAATTCCTGTGAATTTATCAGAACATGTTTTTTCACACATAGTCAACATGGTGTGACATTCAGCATCCTGAATCCGCCAATGTCTACACGCTGAAATGAGTTTATGATTTCTCTTCAAAAGAAACTCCAAAATGTGTTAGTTCAGGTCAACAAAGGAATCCTCAGTGGATTCCTGAGGATAAAAGTTAAAGGAAGCACCCCTTCTTTCTGCTGTTTGCTCTGCCCACCTATCTGCTGGCAGCTCTGCCACAGGTTTAAGATCTGTGATGAAGTACATCTACATATAAAGCTTCACACACCAGTGATGTATGTGCTTTCAGGAGCTCTCCAGAAGAATTTTACACTTTTATTTAAGCCCTTCAGGAACTAAGTCACAAAAGCAGCCAGATCTGATGCTGTTTTCAGCCAAGTCCTCCCCAAGTGTGAACACATCCTTGGGAAAAGAGGCACAGCTGATCAGACTATGGTTTACTCTTCAGCCTCTCTTTGATGCTCTCACAATCATAATTTAGGGAAATCTCTCAGCCTTGCTGAGGTGTATGAAGATGAGAGAATTGCAAGAAATAAACTAGAGAAGTCCATTATCCTAAAGATTACCTCAGTTCTCAGTTGTCTACCTCTGCCTGATCTACTCACTTTTGACGTCTACAAGTTGACAGTCAAACTTTCATCTATGCAGAATTTATCACAGACTCCCAGGAGACTGAACTTATTAATATTGTTAGTCTATACACATTTCTTAAGGAATAATTTCTTAAAAAGCACCCATAACACTTCTTGACCACTAACAGAGCAGCCTTAGCGAAGAACATGATACACCTTGGAATCAAAAATAAACAGATCAGCTACTGTAAAGGAAAAACTTTTCATAAACCTTCTTTTAGACATGGCCAGGGTTGTGCATAGCTATTACAGCCTGCATTGTTTGTGCTGTAGAACTTTTTGATTTAGAGACATTAGGAGCCGAAGATAAGCAAAGTGTGCATTATGACAAGAACAAAGAGGATATTTTCAAGAAACATATAGCTTAGTACACCGAGTTAAAGGAGGCTATAAACCATATAACTGATGCTTAGAGGTATTGCAGCAATTCCCATCTAAAGTGGGAACAGTGCATGAACAGAAGGGCTGATGGTTTCTGCTAATTCAGCTCTACACCATCAGCTAAACGTGGGCTGGTGATGCTGTAAGCTGCTGGATACCATGTTCAGGTACATACCCTGTACAAGACAGCCAGGGATGTCTGGGAACTTTCAACAGAGTAATCAGAAAATGACAATCTGCTGACACCAAAAAAAGTTAAATAACAAATGCCACACAACAGCAGCTGTGGATGACCAGTCACTGAGCATCCTTTGCATACTGGCTTATATGTACTACTGCTTCCTCTCCAGTTTTCTTTAGAAAGCAACATTAATCCAAAATACTCCAAGTGCTGGAAGAAGACTAAACCTTCTGTCCCTGCTTTCAGCTATAAACCAGAATATGTCCATATTCATGTCACAGTAGAACACATTACAGCCTCCTAAAAAGATGGGATGATACATCAATTACAACACTGGAATTAATTCTGAAAAGTTACACTGAGAAGTTGACAATTCACAGAATCATGAAAATGTTGGCTGGCAGGGACCTCCCAGGGTCACCTGTTCCAACCTCCCACACGAAGCAGGACTGCTGCCAAGAATAGATCAAGTCACCTCATCCTTAAGCTGAACTCATCAAGCATTCAATCAGAGCTAAAGGGTTCAATATGAACACAAATGTACGCCACTGCACTCCCTTTTTGCCTCTGCTGCCAATACATCTGTTTCTTAGTAAAAATAACGTCAGCATGCAAAAATAAAAACTCTCAGACCTGTAATACAACCAGCCGTTAAAATTCATACTGATATTTTTGCTTAAAAAAAAATACAACACAGAAAAGAGACAAAATTGGAAAAAAGAAATGAAAAGTCTTAATGCACAGACATTGCAGCCATGGCATGAAAAATTCATTTCCATTAATGAGACATGGTAGTCCCCAGGCCAGCGCCCTTTGTATGTGAACCATGTTAATCAGATTGTATGAGCATTTGCTGGAAACTCCTGGGACAGCAAGCAACTATAACTATAGAGCAAGCACAGCAGATTAGCAGCTTGCTAAAAACTGCTTGACTTGTAACCCTTGAAGCACAGGAATGATGCAGGTTTCCTGAATCACTGATAGCTGAAACTTTTCTTTTACATGTCTGGTATTTGTTGCAGCCCTTGATGCAATTTCCACATCACCAAAACCCAGACAAAACATCCTTCTCAGGGACATCTTTATGTAAGAAAGCACAGAATAAACACACCAATAAGGTCTGTGTCAGCCCAGCCTTGGTCACAAGTACTTCTGGCACAATGCCTTGATATTGCTATCCTGCATCTCCAAAAAACCCTTCAGTAACTGCAGCTGGGTTGGAGCAGGATGGAAACACAGGAATCCCCACCAGGACTCACTGCAGGAGCTCTGCAGATAGATTTCTGGCAAGACCTAACAAGACAGCAGGACCTGCTCTTGACCAAGCAGAATTCTCCTTTTGAAGAGGTGCAGTAATATGAACCTTTCAGCCTGAAGCAGGAAAACCATCTGGGTGGGTTCCTTCCTTCCTTCCTTCCTTCCTTCCTTCCTTCTTCCCTTCCCTTCCTTCCCTTCCCTTCCCTTCCTTCCCTTCCCTTCCCTTCCCTTCCCTTCCCTTCCCTTCCCTTCCCTTCCCTTCCCTTCCCTTCCCTTCCCTTCATCTGGCAGTTAATAGATTTAATTGCTTCCCAGCTTGGCCTTTATCTTCTTCATCTTCCCAGTGACACAAACAAATGGAAACCTGGGAACCTGGGCTACTTCAGACAACCTCTTTTTAAAAACGTTTGCGAGTTTCATGGAAATTTAGGAGTTATAAAGCTTTTTATTGATTTTATTCCCAACTTAATTTTAATTTCAGTCACCAGCTCTCACTGTCTGTGCAGAGCCAGGAGCGTTCTCAAAAAGTCACCCTCCAATTGAAGGGAATCAATAAGCTAATATCCAAAGAACATAACCTGACAATATTCATGAAAATATTATCCATCACTGACTCTGAAAAGGACTCTCAAGAAACATGCTATTAGTGACTCTGAATAATATAATCAAACTATTAAATTCTGCAAAATACTATAGGAGTATTTTCAACATTATAGGGATATTTTTGAGGAAAAAATGAACTACAGTCCAATTACCTGTCTTTTTTTCTACCTACAATACTTGGGTGTCTCCTTGAAGGAAGAAGAGAAGACTTCATAAAATAAACAAATGTATAACCAACTATCATTCATATGCTGTTTCTGTCTCTCTGCAGCCCCTGGGAAATTATCTAGATCACTGTAGTGACTCTCAGTATGGCTCTGGTCTCTCCTGCCTTTTCTCCCTTTTGAAATATAAATTTTAAAAAATAAATAAATATAGAAATAGGGTTACAGGTCCTAAACTCCATGAGGATCTGTATTTTCTTTGACTTCAAGAAATGAAGAACTAATTTTTCAGTTTCCCCAGAAATGTCATTCAAAGCAGAACACGCTCTGCCTCATCTTAATTATTTCTCTTAGAAATAAACATTTCCTCACTAAAAATATGCATTTTTTATTAAATTTCGGGTTTTAGTGGGAATATTTCCCTCACAAAACAACTTAATCAGCTTTATTTATACATGACCTAATTTCAAGCTCAGGAAAAAAAAAAAAAGAGAGAAGTCAGAAGATGCCCATGAGGAAGAGGATCAGGCCATGCAAATTAAAAAAGCAGCAGCACTTCCTTCATTTCTACTACTTTTTTATAGGGAAATGTCTTCCATTGAGCTTCATAGTACAATTTTTCATGATTTACAGCTAGGAAAGAGGCAAATCAGTCTCTAGTGAAAAGTCACCCAAGCTCATGAAAAATTTAGAGTGACTAAATTTATAACTAAAATTAATCAAGAATCGACATTAGAAAACAGTTTTTACATTAACAGAAATTCAAGAGTGAAAATCTGAATGCTCCTCCTTTTTTTTTTTCCCCAACAGCAAACACACAGAATTCCCTGTATTTCAGAAGGACACACCTGTAATTTCTTTATGTGTTAAAGAGTATTTAGAAACACAGTGAACTATATTAAGCATGTCTCATAGCTTTTATAATTTATTTATGAAGAGGGGCATTATTAAAAATAAATGCTCTTCAACAGCACTTAAAAGTAAAGCTGTTTTGAGACCAAATGTTAGGCAAATGGTATGAAAATGTAAAACTCAGGAAGTCACAAAGCACTGCTCTATCACAAAATATTTATACTACCAAAATACAGCCTGAAACAACCACGTTTGTTATAATACAAGCAAAACCACTACAATTGCAGAACATGTCACAGGCTATCGTTATGTTTGTTAATAACTCAATTTTTCAATCTCTTTTAAAAGCTATCAAGCTCTGACTCTGCTTTACCCAAAATCCTAAAGTTTTAGCTGCTCTGCCAGACATTACAAAGGGCATGGTCTGAATGTGAGCAAAAGGAGTGAGTTCCATTATCCATTTTCATACTTTTTTCACAAAATTCCCAAATAACACCATTGCAGGGTCATACTCAAAACCACATGTAATGTAATGTAAAGACAGTAACCCCAAAGTGACCACACCTGGTAAGTAACCTGCAAATGCTCCATCAATCTGTTTTGGACCTATAATCCAAACATTTCCATTTTTCCCTTACTTTTAGATCCTGGAAATAATCAAGCCTTTAGTTAAACCAATTAAATGTTGTGTGCTGTTACAAAACCAAACTGATTTTTACCTTCCTCTGCTAAACTTAGTCCAAAATAATTGCAGAGAATACAATTATCTACCACAGCTACCATCTGGGACATGAAAGCAATAATTTTAATTATTGCCATTGTAACTTGGGACCCACAAAGACCACTTTTTGGGCTGCATATGGAGTTTATTTTTATGGATCAATGTCAAAACAGGTGGATGCAACATATAAAAAGGCAGTTGGCTAAATGCCCATAAACTTTGCTACCTAGTGCAGACTACTACAAAGAGCTGGAGAACTGAATTTTATATCCAAGCTGGTTGTTAAGCTGGTTGTTAAGCTGCTGGGTGATTTCAAAAACAAAATCAGCACTGTTCTAAAGCACTTTTATGTATCATTGAAGTAGCTAGCACTGAAGTAAAGAGATGTCTGTCTCATTAGAGATGCAGATTATCAAAAACTAGTAATTTTACTGACCGTATTGGGAATTTTGTTTATGGGCAAAGGAGAAGACTTTACTCTGGGCACTTTTATTTCAGTAGATACCTATGAGTATGCACCTCTAACATGAGCCATCAAAGTTAAAAGGGATTTATCCAGCAGAGCACTCTCACAGGAAAGAGCAAAGGAGGACTGCAATCTAATTAAATTAATGAGAACCAGAAAAATAAATATATAGGGACCGAAATGTAGAGAGGGTATTAACTTAGGAGTTTTTGAATATAACACTGAAAAAAGCTACTTAAATGCCTTTGAAGATAGTTTGAATCTGGTTTACCAAGGTCAAAATGACTGCAAAATGAGCCAGAAATTGGAAAACTTACATAACACGATTGTAGGCAAAACCTACTTAGAGCTCTATCACAACTCAGACTTCACAAAGCTGAATAAAACCTGAACAGACTCTCATTTAATGAGCCCCTTAAACCTGACTCACAAAGTGGAAGTCTTAAGATTATTAATGAATGCAACAGTGGATGGAATTCCCAGCCTACAAGTGTTTGAGAGGATCATCACTTCATGCTGACACAATGAGCTCCTCCTGTGGGCTGCAGAGGCTCCTTAGCTCTCACCAGGATTGAAGGAAATAATTTTGGTCAGTTCCCCCAAAGTATGCACTGAATCCAGCAGAAATGAGTCAGCAGCAGCTTTCCATCACCTTAAATTGTGAGCTAAAAATTGTGGTTATTTTCTGGTTTGCTTCTTTGTTTGTTTAAACTCCTAAGTTGATGATCATCAGGGCATCTCCCTACTTACCTTCACTGTTTTAATAAATTTTAAAGACCAGTACTGGACTGAGATGAGATCAAAGCCAGTTTGCTGGCCTGAAGTTCTGCTCTTTGTGAGCAAGGAGCAGCAACACCCCACCAAACCCTAACTCACCATCACACCTGGATCCACTGGATGTTCCAAAGATATCCATCACCCTGTAAACACACTCAGCCTACTGAGGCTGGGGACAATGCTCTTCTTCCATGCAGATTTCACATCTGCAGATTTCTGCTCCAAATTGAAATTATACATCCTTTTTTGCTGGACAACATGTGCTAACCCTAAGCATCTGAACATTCAAACTGTTTTGAATTAAATACCACTAAGGGTTGAAAATAAACACATACCTGAAGCTTTAAGCATTGAGTTCTAAATCTCACTTTTTGGCAGGCTTACTATGGGCATCCAGACCTAGTTCTTCGTTTGTAAGATTTACCTGCAGCACACTGCAGAGTGCAAGGATTGAGTTAAATCTTTGCAAAGATAATGATACAAGTATTGAGCTAAATGAAAAAAAAAAAAAAATCACACACGACCTTACCAAGATTATTCTAATAGTAATGTTTACCCACAGAAATGATCTGGAGTAGATCTTCATCCCAGAAGGAATATTTTACTATTGAAAATATAAACATCTTTGCCATGTTTTGAAACTAAATAATTAGATTTATAAAAAATACGCTTAATTATACCCAGAACAATCAAGACTGACTGCTTGGAGGGTGTGAGTCCCTCAGTCCATCTGCTGGGTATGTTCACTGCTTTTTTGGCACTTCCTTGAAGTCATGAAGTGAACACACACACAGAGGTTAGAAACGTTTCAAAATCATGTAAGCAGATGGTGATACAGCAGGTAATAATTTAATTACACAACTCCTAGAACATGTTTCCCCCCCCAAAAAAAAAAAAAAAAGGAAAAAGAAAGAAAAAAAATAATAAAACAAATCCAAAAGAAAAAACAGAAAGAGAGGGAATTAACAATGTCCAGTTTGATCTTTTAATTGCAGTGCAATAGCTTTTGTTGAATTGGCACTGATTTTCCACCCACCTATTCTGCAGCTGGAAAGAGTAATAAACAAGTTCTATACCATGTTTTACTCCTAACACAGCATTTAAGATCGAAAAAGTAAAATTAGCATCATAAAGTACAAGTTGTCCTTGTGAGAAAGAAATTAATGGCAACACTGAAAAAGAAAACTTCTCTTTAGTTTTGCAGGTACACAGAGGTCAGAAAGACATACACATGTCTGCTCTTGCTTCTACACAGAACTCTGATTCTTCTGAAGTGTGAAAGCAGTGGAGAAATGCTGGTCTTATTAATTCTTTACTGTTTGCAGAAGAACAGAATCCCATGGAAGTGAAGCAGCACAACACAGACAAGACCAGAGTTAACTGAGAAACAGAGGGAATTTAATGAAAATGAAAGAGCATTAAAGAAAAAAACAAAACTAAACAAAACCAAAAAAACCCCACATCATAAAAAAACCCCCAACACTGTGTGTTGGTCTACTTAACACCTATGAAGGCTGAAAGAGAGAAAAAACTCTCCTAAATGCTGTTAGGGCAACTTCATGTTTTAGACAAGGAATTGCTGCCGACAGAGAGGCTGAGGATGACAAGATAAATACTGAAGCACACAAGGTTTGATTGGCATTCTAAGTCAGTGGTGCTGAGTCATCCTAACCTAAGGAATGTGAAATTCCATCAGAGATGCATCACCCTCCCCATTATGTGCATGAATTAAGGCATAAAAGCGTAAGGAAGCAAATGAAAATATATTGGAATAAGCAGCAAACTGTCACTGTGAGACTCAGCACATTCCACCCCTGCTGGTATTAAGGGATACCTTCTAGTTAGATATTAAGATATGGGCAGAAAAAGGGAGGGCTGGGTGTAGGGTAGAATTATTGTTTCTGAAATTATCCCCAAATAATTCAAATTTATACATAATATTTTAATTTTCTCATACAACAGTGTATTTTTTCCTTACAGAAAGGTCAAATGGCTTTAAGAGTAACAACATCTGAGTCACAAAGTGTAAGGTAGTACCTCATATATATATATACATTTATACATACAGACATGTATAAAAGAAACACCATAACAATCACTAGTTGAATCTTTTGGGTTATTTTCATCCTGACTACAATCCCATAATTGGCTGCCTAATTAGAAGTAAAAAAACCTAGGCTCAGGATTTAGGCAGCTCATAATGTGAACTTTCATTGTGGTTTTTTTTTTATTAGTTCAATTTCTCAGCAAACTCTAGTACAGAAATGGATTAAGGAAGTTGGGTTCTGGATTTTATGATACTATAAAATAACATAGGAAATATTATTTAGCATTAAATTTTGTAAACAAGTAAGATAAGCTCTCTCCAAATTGTACATCCAGTCAGTTCCATATTGGGATCAACTTCTCTCCTAGAATGAACAGCAAAAGAAAAACCAGCACAGCTTCCTGGAGTGTCACCTTGCCTTTGCTACAAACTTATTTTCTCCTAGTTTTTATGGAGCAGGTAAATGGCATAAAAGAAGAGAGGTGAAGCATTTACAGCTGTTTCCCACAATTTCTTTTTTTTTTACTCTCACAATTTATTTCCTTGTAAGTTAACAAAACACAAGAGAAACATCACAAAAGGTCACTTGGATGTAGAAACATCAAAATCCCCAGCATCATTCCAGCTAGGTTTATCATGTATAGCTTGAAATGCTAGATAAACTCAGAAAATATATTAAAATAAACCTCATAATGAAAACAATATAGAAATACCACATAATTCTACGCTGTGTTTGTCACTTGAAAAGGAAGTTCAAATCAAATTTTAATAAATATGACACACTAGTTCAGAGTGTAATGGTGCATTCATCACATAAGACAATTACATTTTTTTTAATTGAATGCTGTTTAATGAAGCTTTACCTTACTTTTCAGACTACCTACACCAGAGTGTTTTGGAAAAAGAGAGTCTAATTAAAATCCTCCACATGTCCTGCTGCACCTATGCTGTTGTTCCACGGGGTTTTGTGGTTGCTTTTGGGGTTTTTCTAGGAATGGCTGATGTTTTGTACACAAATTATCCACTTCATTAAGTACACACAAGTATATGTGCACACAACTATATATGTGCCTGCATTTTCTATAGCTATATACAGAATAAATGGAAGTTATTATCTGGTATTTACTTAGAACCCTACACAACCACTGAACTACTTTCACAGAAACAAATACCTCATTAGAAAATAAAAATGGCAGTAAGAACTATCCGGTTTAAATATTTAGCGGCAAATATTAGACTTCTGACTGTTAAAATTATTCCAAACAGCCTTAAAGCTGCTACAGCTGGACATGTGAGGAATGGGCTGAGGGAAGCTCTTGCTAGAAGGGAAACCAGCTGAGAACTTGCCTTGCCCTCTGGAAAAAATCAAACCAACCTGAAGTAAAAGAGCTTTATCTAAAGGAGATGTCCATGTTTATATGAATTAAAAGGCACATGGTAGGTGGAGGCATCCAGTGGGACATGGCCATCCCAAACAGCAGCAGCTCAGTGGCTGCATCAAGGTCCCCTTGCTGCAGGCTGAACACCAAATTGAGTGTGTTTGCCTCAAAAAAGGAGCAGAAAGTAAACCAAGAGCCAGCTGACCTGTTTTATCCACCACCAACAGTGGCAGGTCTAGCACAAATAAAAGTGCTGCTAAGTTTTCTGATGAACATTATCATCCAAAAGTTTTGTCATGACAGTGAATAGTGGCTAAGTAGCCATGAGAAAGCCCAGAGGGAAGAAGAAAAGATGAAAATACTAAACAAGTTTCTTTAAAAAAATAAATAAAGTGGGGGTTTTGGTTTTTTTTAAAGCTCTCTTGAATGCTAAAGACCCTACAAAGAACAACATGCCTGATATAACTCACCCACACAGGGCAGGCCAGGAAAGAGCCAGGCTGGGCATCAAACACCACCAGCAACCACCCCAAAGTCTAATTTGCTTTTAAACGGTGCCAGGCTGATTGATGTGTCCCTTCTGATTTACTATATACTCTTTTGGGTTCAGTGAGGAGAAGTTAAACACGCAGAAGAGAATAATGTGTCAACCAGGAGATTAGTTTTACAATCTATATGTTGAAGTGAATAAATTGTACTTTCATTAACAGAAGTAGGGCATACGCTGGAAAAGTTATTGGATTCGCTTCACTGGTGAACTGGAGCAACAATATCTGATTAGAAAGCCTCAGCAGTTCAAAAGTCTTTAAAGGCAGGTCCAGTGGTTATACAATTAATTTTTAATGATATTGTTCCATCTGGGAGATTCACTTGAAGTGCCAAATGGGTTCCCGGAGCTGAAGTATTAGGTTTAATAAACCTGACACATCTACAATCTGTCTAGTATCTGCTTAAAATACTATTTAAAAGTTTATACTATTTAAAAGATGCTCTCACTATTTGTGCTTACTTCTTCTGCAGCACTTTTCAAGATCCTGTAACACATCCTTAGTAGGAAACAGCAGCAGCAGCAGTTGGGGTTTTTTAGCAATAGTCATGTCAAAATGTGAGGAAAAATTGGGTTTTATTCCAGGTGGATTATAAGATGACTCTTCTTTCTTTTTTATCTCTTTTGGGGGGGAGGGGTTTTCAAGGTTTCTAATTCCAGAAATAGAAATATATCATTCTCAAAAACCGTATCAGAAGTAATCCCCATAATACTGACTTTTTTTATAACCTTTTCACTGTTTTATAACTGAACAAGGTTTATATTATCTTTAACAGGTTGGTTTTTTTTATTCCAAATAATGTAAGCCTCAAATGGCTGCTGTTAAGCACAGAACCCAACTTCCAAATTTGAAGCACAAACAAAACAGTATTTCCTTCTTTGTCTCAGAAATATTAATATATGTTACATTTGTTATATCAGCACAGATTTTTATTCAGTTACCCAAGTAGAGCTCCAGTGCTGAGATTTGATATGGGGATTCAAGGATAAGTCAAAATGGTATTGAAGTGTGTACTTACACATACTTTTAAGTATTTAAAACTTATGTCTTCTGTACAATTAGAACAAATTGCTGTAACATTGCTACATTAACATGTTTTTTTGAACAGGCAGCTTCTATTCTAAAAATGTTTTTGTCTCTGGGGAACATGAACATTTCTTCAATTTTGTTTAAAGAAAGAAAATATGCACATAAAGCTACTGAGCTGTATTTTGCTACTGTATTTCTACTCCTCATATCACAATAGTGAGGTTTAAAAATATTCAAGCAGACTTTCAGCTCCTATTCTCAGTAGCAGCACCTTTTTCTATGACCACAGACCTCCTGACATGAAAGGAAAAAGGATGACTGCTGGAAACCAGCATTGTAGCAAAAAAAGCTTTCAGCTAAATCTTTTGGTGGTTAAAAAAAACCAAAACAAACAAACAAAAAAATCACCAAACTTCATTTCTACAAGTGGAACATATTGATGGAAGCAGAGAAGCCTCTTGCCTTGACCCAGAGGGTATTGCATGACTCACATTTCATGGAGCAGCTCCAAGAGAGATGGGAAAGAGACCAAACTGAACCTCTGATTCTGCAAGTGTTTAGTAAGGACCATCAGATTGAGAAGGAAAATTTTGAAGCTGGGGAATATCCTCAAAAAAGTATGTTGAGAACTTAATGCAGAAAAGCACTAGCAGGTAGTATTTTTTGCTAATATTTGAATTAAATTGTTATTATCTAACCTGGTCTCCTATTCTCCCTTTTAATAGTAATTGCTCCAGCACTGATACTCTCTTTCTGCAACAAACAGAAGCAAAGCTCACAGGGCATTTTTTGTCCATTTTTTTCCCCACAGAAGCCATTGCAAAGCAGCTGATACCCATTCTTGTATCAGTTTCTTTCCTTTATAAAATATGTAAATGCTTACCAAACTTACATTTTAGAACAGATGTACATTTTACAGTCAGCAAACAGAAGTTTTCCACGGACAAAATGGCACCTATGCTATTTATGAAAAAGTCATCTAATATAGCTGAAAGGAAAGAACATGAATAACTGAATTTTGTGTTATTTCTACTTCATCGAAAAACATTAAGAATTAAAAGTAGAGATTCACGGTACCAGAGAAAGAATAAAAGGCTAAAAGATGATTCTAAAGGTCACATTATCTTAACAAAGTGCCACTTTCTGACAGTGTGACACTGATACAGAAATAATATACTCCATTTACCAGCAACTGCTCTATGAGATCTGTGCCCTCTGCACTCTAAACAAAGAAATTAGTGATTTTCCTCAAAGGTCACCCCATGAATGTGGTATTTCTCTGCTGCTGAGGCGAGCAGCTCCAGTGCTCAAATCCTGTGCTCAGTTTTGGGTCACTCACTCCAGGAAGGACAGTGAGGAGCTGGAGAATGTCCAGAGAAGGGAACGGAGCTGGGAAAGCTCTCGAAAAGCTGAGGGAGCTGTGGTTCTTCATCCTGGAGAAAAGGAGGCTCAGGAGAGACCTTATCACTCTCTGCAGCCACCTGAAAGGAGGTCACAGCCAGGTGGGGTTGGTCTTTTCTCCCGAGTTACAACAACAGGACAAGAGGAAATGACATCAAATTGTGCCATGGGTTCAAATGGGATATGGGGAAAATTCTTCATGGAAAGAGCTGTTAAGCACTGGAACAGGCTGCCCTGGGAAGTGGGGCAGTTGCCTCCCTAGGAGGGATTTAAAAGACATGCAGCTGTGGCACTTAAGGACATGGATTCTTGGTGGCCTTGGCAGTGCTGGCTTAATGGTTGGACTAGATAATATTAAAAATGTCTTTTCCAGCCTAAACAATTCTAATAAAAATGACGCATTTGCCAATAGGTATGTAAGAAACATCTGATCCGGGCCCTGAAGCGAGTCTTAAAAATGTCACCAAAACTGCAACAACCTCTCCCCAGATGCACTTCTTTGTGCCACAGGACAAATTCCTGATCTCCTGCAAGGCAGCAGGCTACAGCATTTCAGTCACAGATCCAGAATCTTTTATTCTTTCCAGAACACAGCTCTTTGAGGAAACATTATCTCCTTTCAGCAGGCACAAAAAGCAGTAACCTCCACTTTCCACGTGCTACTTACGTGCATTAAAAAATACGGACGTGGCAGTAGGAATGAAACACATCAGCTCCATCCCTGCTGAATGTGAAACGCTGTACATCAGCCTAAAGATAGGCTTGTTCCCTAAGATACACCCAATGCTAGTTCATGGGAACTGTTCCATAACAACAGACCATGACAGCCTATTACTTAATGTGCCACTGAGCTGATGTGACTCAGATAATAACACGCAGGGAAATTTAACGCTTCCCAGAGCACTCCTTCCTCCAAGAGTCCCTTTTCAAACCCTCACGGCAAAGTAGCTGGTCTGCCAGCAAGAAGTGGACCTATATTTAAAGGTTATTAAAAGGGCAAGAATCAAGAAAATAATAAAGATCGGCTCTGCAAAGCTCAGTAATAGAAAAGGGAAATATAATAATGCGCTGACATTTCTATATGAGACGTGAAACTAAAACAGAGATAAAAAGATGAATAGGAAAGGATTCAGAGAACTTAAATGCGTGTTTTGTGAATAAGATGTGTCTCCAGCAGTCATTCACCATTCTGACCTTATCAAGCTTTTCAGCTTATCCAGGTCTGTTAGAGCTGTTTAACACCAAAAGAACCAACCCACTGGAGAACTGTGAAAAGCAGAGCATCTCACAGGAACTCAATTACTAATTTGCCAGGAAATATTATTGCTGTGAAAAGTGTTTTAAAATGACGCTCCTTTGAATAGCTCCTTGCTCCAAATTTTTTGGGGTCTTTCTGTCTGTGTTTTAATGAACATCTTTGGGGAAGGAATCTCCACAGTTATTTAAATATATTATTCTGGTGAAATGGTATTAATCACATCTGTATACAAAAAACTAGCTCTGCCATAATATGGTATTTGTGTAGCACAAACTACAATTTCCTTGCTGTTCTGCTGCTCAGTCTTACACCAAGGTTTTGCTGGGCTACACTGATCCTTGCACTTCTAAACTATAATAATTTGTGAAGGGGAGGGTATAGATAATTCTGTCAGGGCAGAATTCACATGGAAGACCTTGTCAAGAGAAAACTGAGCTATGCCAAATGTGTGGAAGAGCCCTAGAACTGATGGAGAAGTTGATCTCCCTCAGTCTGTCCACTTCCCTCTTGTCCTAAACACAAGTCCATCATCTCAGCAATTTTAGAGCCACCATTCCCAAGGCAATCCAAATCCAAATCCATCTCTTACAATAATGATGATATTGCAATGTGTAACCTCAACTTTCCTCCTGACTCATATTCCTCCACACTCACTCCTCTTCCATTCCCTTGTTAGAGAAATTTGTGCAGTGTGCATGAAAATTTGTGGGGCAAAAGGGAAAAAAGGCAAAAATAATTATTTCCTTCCTCCTTGGAAGCATGCTCTCCCTTGGAGGGGTGAGCTGCTGTTTCAGGGGCTGCACACATATTTCACATTGAGGTGCCAATGTATAAAATTTCAAACTGAAGCACCTAAATGCTACTTGAGGTATCAGCAGAGACCAAACTCTACATGTTTTGTTGAGCTACACAACTTCAAGAACCTGAAACTAAAGCCCTTTTTTTTAAAGGATTTTTACCACTTATCTCATAAGCCTCAGCTTCAATCTTTTTTCTTTTTCAAAAGCAGGCTAGTAATACTTACCTATCATTAAAATGAGAAGAACAAATTGATTAGCAGTTGTAAAGTACATTATTTTGAGATAGTCAAATAGAGTAGAGTAGGTAAAACCAAAAGGTATGTAGACCTCACTGATGTGATACTGATAATATAAATATAAGATAAATATAATTTTCTTTAATAAGTAGTACTAATATTGTTTTTCACCAAATCAAGAGGGTATTATTTTTCCTGAAAAACTTTTATACCTTATTACTGCAATCACTTTTTTAATTTCATGCTTCCCTAACTTTATTACTGTTAATTTTACTTACTTAATTCTATCTATTTTCTACCATTCAGTAGGAAAATTGACAGAACTCCATAGGTTTTTGATAAATAAAAGTTAAATGGCTTCGTGAACAAGGATATTTATGTGTACACTATGCTTCTTTCAACCACTGGAGGCCTTCTAACATCCTACAAAATTTATTTCTGCAATTCCCATTAAAAATCCTGCAGCCTCAGAGCAGAGGCCAAGCCAGAATGAAGGAACAATCCCATCCACTGCAAAGAGGCTTTGTATCAAATTTTTTGCTGAAGTCTTCTGTCACTGCTGACTGAAATCCAAGCAAGAATCAGCATAATATAAGCCCAGTTGATCAATATTCTGCACTTCATTATCTTTATTGAGAGAATGATCCTTCCCCTCCAATACCAGGGTTTTTAAGTGAGAAAAGGATCAACTAGGAATTGTTTGAATATTCCTGTGATTTTTCAGTCAGGTTATGACTAAACAACAAATGTTGGACTTGTACTTTAGAACACACAAAAAAAATCCATGTCAGCCAAACTCCTAAATGAAAGTCAAAGATGGATGTATTTATGTAGACTTCTCAGTACTTTTTCCCTTCACTGTTCCCTTAATATTTGCAAAGTGAGGGTACAGCAGAGCTGTAAATCAGTGCTCTTTCAATAGCCTAATGCAGGCAGCTTTCTTGTATGTTTTATGCCTAATGGTGGGCTATACAATGCAAGCCTAATGTCTGTAACTGAGAAGATATTTATATTCATAATGTAAAAGAACTGGAGAATGAGTCTTTAGAATATTGTAGCTTTCAGTCATCTTGGCTTTAACTCCTGAACTAATGCTGGATTATTGGAAGAAAACTGCTGTATTTCCCTCTTTCATTCTGTATTAGCATGACAGTGGCAATAATACACTAAAGAACTGGAAAGATGTTACTGCACTGTGAGTCCTTATGGGTGGATTGTGGTGTATAAATTAATCTTTTCAATATCTGCAACTTTATCTGATGGCATTTTGCAAGCTTCTCCACTCAAAGCATTCCTCTAAACCAGCCAAACTCACTGTTCAATACTATCTGGCATTGCTTCACAGTTCTAATTATCAATTATACTCCACAAGCAAGACAGGTTAGAAGTATTTCAACCTAAATGGGTGCAATGAGATACCTTTCCAGTTCCATTTGTTTTTACATCATGAAATGAAAAGTTAAATGCTATAACCATAGCTCTCTGATGTTGCACATTCCAGGTTATGCTCATTTGTGTTTCCCTTCAGAAATAAACACACACAGAAGAGGACAACTGTTGGGGAAAAGGAAAAAAAAAAAGAAAATAAGAAAATCAACCTGAAGGAGACTATCTTAAGGGTCTTTTTCCTAGAAACAGGCAATTCCCTAGAAACAAGATACATTTTTGAAGCTTCTGTTGTGGCTAAAAATGCCCTTTTGTGGGAGCACCCTGGCTCAACCATGCCATCCACTGGTACTGATTATTTAGATAGAGAGTTAGTGTTGCTTTGAGTTCTTACAATATTCAAAAAGCGGCTCAGCCATGTGAGCTGTCAAAGTATTAGCATGAATCTCTCTGGAGCAACACAGCTGAATTTTTCACAACCCTTTAAAACACTGTTTCACAGAGTGGAAAAGTAAAACCAGTTGTGCTCAGCTTGTCTACACAAAGATGCTCCAAACTTTCCATCTCTGTTTTCTCTCCTATCTTCTTAAAAGCGCGTTTTGTTTTCAGTAACACACCAAAAGGACTTTATGGACTAAACAAACCATCATGGTCCTGACTAATGCAAGTGATTAGAATAACGTTTTCCCTGACCACAGACAGCTGATAACCTTCTACCCTGAAGCTGTGCCTCCCAGAATGAAACAATCATTCCTGCCCTGAGGTGCTGCATGTTGCCTTTCATCTCTGCATCCTATGATATCATTTCAGCATTTGACATTGTTTAAAACCTGACTTTCTTTCTGGCAATTGAGTTGTATAATGTTCTCCTCCCTGTCACCTTGCTCTCACACACCATAAATATGTGCATCACCTCAGAAACGGAGAGAGCCACCCGGCATAGCTGGCTAATTGATGATAATATTTTAATTTGCTGGAATGGAAAGGAATGGCTGCACAGACAGCATTACCTAAACCCACTCACTGTGACAGCATGTGAAGGACCTTGTGTCCCTAATGGCACACCACTGCATCAAAGACAAGCAGAGCAACAAACATCTTATTAAACAACAAGCGCAGAAAAGCAAAAGGCAGAAGCCTCCAGGGCCATGTTAATTATCTCAGGGTCGAAGTGGCTGGGAAGCTCTTGCAGACTGCAAGGCAGTCAGATGGCAGTGCCAGCCCAGTGAAGTCCCCAAGGTCCTGCAGTTACAGCACTGTCATATTTCAAATGACAGGTAATACTTATGAACATGCCGACACTAACCTCCTCAATTATATTCAATGTCAAGGTTTCTGTGCTGAAGGAACTGCTAATTTTCAGCACACACGCTTGCTGACAAAAGGTACTTTATCAAAGAGGGGAGTTTAGGGTATCTGCTGCAGATCCTTTTTGACACAGTGGGAATTCTGTCCTCCATGCAAGCTCTCCAAGGATGAAATAAATACTGCCCTTAGTCAGGCACACAAACATCACAATATGCTGTGTTTGCTTTGCTGACAGACAGTGCCTCTGCACAGAAAGCTCGCTTTGTTATTAAGAGCAGCACGGACAAACAAATATTCCCTTGGTTTTTATTTGAACTTCCTCCAGAGGAAAAGGCCCATGTGAGTGTGGGCTCTTCAATGCCCCAGGTGCTCCAAGAAGCAGGACTAAAAAGCCTTCCCTACCCCCTGGAGCAGCCAGGCGTGCACAGAGCAATTCCAGTGCAATTACCAAGAAAAATCTAAGCACTGAATTTAAAGAGAAAGACATTTGAACATGCAAACATGATTCCTTGTTTATTCCCGTATTTGCACTTTGCAGAGTTCAACTGAAAATACAATTAAATTAACTTGATTTGACAGTCTAGCCAAGAGATTAGGTGGCAGAGAGATGGCCACGGGTGAAGGAACATGGTCTCATTAGAGCTTCCTCTCTGCTCAGGCAGCTTCTCCCACTTGCAGTCATTAATATGAACTGGAGACAGATTCTGCTGTGAGTTCCACCAATTTAAATCCAGAGCAACTCTTATCTGGCCTCCAATTTGCATTAATGGTCCGAGGTGGCACAGGGAGATGAAGCACGATGAAGGCAGCCCCATGTTTAGAGGAGAAGGAGAATTACCCCACAGAGAGGCTCAGAATTTAAAGGGAAGCAGTGCAACCTAAACAGACACTTGGTTGAAACGTTATTTTTGAATCCTGCTAATATTAAAAATAACATTTAAAAACTTCTTTAGAAGTATGTTAATTACTTGCATTATTCTGAATTTTTTAGGGGGGTACAAGAAATTTAAATGTCTCATCATGATTGTTTTTGTTAACATTTACAATGCACTGACACAAACATCCAAAAATGCCACATTCCTGCAGACCATGCCTGAATAGCATTTGACATTTTAGCAGTTACTTGGTCAGTTGCTCAGACTGGAAGAGTATTAGATCTCCCCTAGTTTCCCTTCTCACACTGCAGAAAAACAGATAAATTTGAGTTTTAATAAGTAAGTAGGAGCAGCAGCAGCCCCATTTGTAACTGATGCAAACAGAACTGTGGCTACACTATGAACTCTTTCTTAGTGTCTCCTGTTCATACAGGAATTTCTGCACAGTCCTGGGAGGAAAGCTGTGACTTTCCTGCATCTTATGATCTGAGAATTCCTTCATAATGATACCTGTATTGTCCGTGGAAACAATGACCCAGCAACCACAACGTGCCAAGGTACTAAAATCACACAATATCTCATTAGTCCTTCACTTTATCAATTTGGAGTGAAAGGGTTAAAGAAGACACACCAAAATGTGAGATTTATACACCTGCATATGCCTTTCCAACTTTATACAGACATTTTTCAATTGATCTGACTGATCCTCTTCAAAAGAGCTGCTGGAGTAATAAAACCATATCCACTTTCATGAAAGGGAATATTTCAGCAACACGGGCTGCAATTTTTGGCAATATGTCTACAGATGCAGAGCTTGAAATTTGTGCTGAGCCAGCAGATGGATTTCATAAAGCTCTGTGCTCTTGTACTAACAAACCAAACCAACCCAACCCAACCCAAACCAAACCAAACCCCCAACCTCTCTTCCAAGTGTCACTAGCCCAAGAAGAAATCTGCAGGTCTGAGATTTCCACATGCCCAAACTAATAACGTTCAGTATTCACACAGACTCCTGAGAGGTCTGAGATCACTTAATGTCTCACTGCTCCATCCTTTGTCAGCACTTTTATTCAGAATGTAAAAATTCTGTACATTTTTTGTGAACAACATGGACTTCTAAAGTCAGAATATCTATTATACCTTAACATGCCAACACATCATTTCCTCCCAACCTTGGCTTCTGCTGAAAAATGGTCCAAGTAACTCACAAAAATGAGTTTAGACAAGACAGGGGAAAAAAAAAAAATCAATAGATCTTCTCTACCTGCCATTTTGTTATTAAAATAACAACTTTGTGTAATCTGGCAGGAATTGAGAAGGTACCTCCTCATAAAATTTAGAGTACAATAGTATTACAGAGTTGTTCACATTTTAAAGAGATTTTCATGCTGTAAAAAGAAGCAAGAGAAAATACATTTTCTTTCAGTCTTTTAGCTTTGAATAACTCAGGGTATGTTCAAGTCAGTAGCAGCTTGTTTGGTGGTTGTTTTTCTTGAGGTTTTTTTTTTTAATATGGAAGTTGAGTAGCTAATACCACTCTAAAGAGTTCTGAACAAGTAAAGATTGCTCTGGTTTAGGGAATTCAAATACGCACTTTCTCGCTTAAAATCTAATTTTCAAGCACTGCAAAATACTGAGATCATTAGCAGAAGTCCAAGAATTCCCATAAACTTTGATGAAGAACAAAAATATAATATTTTTTAAAAATACATTGTTGATAGCTTCATGTAACTTCCATACTTCTGTTATTATCAAATATATATATTACAAATCTGAAACTGCTACATATCCATCTGTAGGGAAGGACAAAAAGCTAAGCACCCTCAAAAGAACAAGTTTCTTGGCAGATTTCATGTGCACCTACTATATTTCAACAAAATACATATGCATATGTTACCCTGACAGGTAATTTTACATGCTGGTAGACACTTGAAAGGTTATTTTTTTTCTTGTATATAAACATTGACTTCAGTTTATGGGTAAAAATTATTTTTTCAATGTACACTAAAATATCTAACTTTGATGTTATTAATCATACCATTTAACTGATCACTGTTCTGCAGGAGAATGAGACTCAATATTCAGAATATAAAAATTCTGTTCATTTTTTGTGAACAACATGGACTTCTAAAGTAAAAATATATATTATACCTTAATATGCATCATTTCCTCCCAACTTTGGCTTCTGCTGAACAATGGTCCAAGTAACTCACAAAAATGAGTTTAGACAAGACAGGTCAATGTACAGTAAAATGTCTAACTTTGATTCTATTAATCACACCATTTTACTGATCTCTGTTCTGCAGGAGAATGAGACTCAATGGACTGAATTTCAGGCAACCAGAAGTCAAGAATAAACACAGGAAAAATAGTGTTTCCCTGTTTCCTCTAAAGTACTGAAAACATGGCTAGGTTTAGGTACCATAAAGAAATTTAACAACAGCAGTGCTGTAGGTACATCTTTATCTTTGATTTCAGAAATGCAAGAACTTCAGAGATCCAAAAGCTTTGGTGACATAAAAGCACTGATTTTACAGCAAATGTGCAGATCAGTTTAGCAATTTCTGCAGAGAGCTGCTGCTGTCCCTGGGGAGCAGAGCACCAAGGTTAGAGCTCCAGCTCCATGGGGAGGTGTTAAATCAGGTTTACAGGGCCATATAATGTGCTGTGCAGCTCACCAGAGCTCCTGGCAGGGATGATGCTGTGTTACACCCTGCAGGCAATCCAGAGCAGCTCCCAGGGGTTTGGAGTGGGAAGTGAGGGATGTGGGATACGGGAAAAAAATCCCAAATCTGCCACTCTGCACATCTTGGTGTTCTCCACAAAGGTGACTTAGCACTTCAGAAACAATGGGCAGAGAGAAAATCTAGATTAACACCTAGACCCAGCCTGAAGATTTAATAAAAGAACAAGTGAAAAAAGCCACATTTCCAGAGCCAACTCTCAAATCAAAACTGCACTGCCAAATTAAGTTTCCTCACACTTGAAATGACTTCAGACTTGTTCAGTTCTTGCACCAGGAACACCCCTGTGGAACAGAAGCCTTGGAGAGACAGATGCAATTTGCTGCTGCTGCCCAAGTGATCCTGCAGCCTTGCACCACACTAAATCCTTGCAGGGCTATCAGCACACCGAGTTCAAAGGCAACTTCTCAGAACATGCATGAAATGTTTCTGCAGAGCCCAACAGAGGATGTTAAAAGAAAGAGCCTGGAAACCAGGATATTTCTAATGCTGTGTGTTGAATTTTTTTCTAAGGATTCGGTTTTCACAGAAGAAAACAAAGAAATAACCCTAAGAAACAAGTACCGTTTTTCGCCCAGTAATTGTTACATAAATCAAATGACATTTAAAAATTTATAACTGTAAATAGATATTTATTTTCCTTGACCAACTCAGGCAAAAATATCAGTCTCAAAACTCAGCAGCTCAATGCAAACCCGAGATCCTGAGGCCAAGAACCTTATTTATCTCCCTAGCAGTAATGATTTAAATACATACACAAATATTATCTCTTTCCACCTCAACTCAGACATGTTCACACGAATTTAGACCACTTTATAACTGGGGGCTGCATTGTTTGCTCATTTTTCCAATGACTACAGTCATGATTCAATCAACTTCCCCTGAGCATTGGCACCATCAGCCCCAGGGTATTTAAAAGATTGGTATTTGCCCAGCACTTCTTTCACTCACAAACTGTCTGACTTACAATAACAAAACACATCTGCAAGACAACACACAGGAAAGCTAACCCAAACTGGGCAGTTTGGCATTGCAGGAGCTGTATGGGGAGAAGGGAGGATGCCAGATCTCTGAATCCTCCAAGGCACCAAAATTTGGGTTATGATTTCAAGAGCACAAAAATACTATGGTCACTTTTGTAAGAATGGATATTACATGTTTCTAAATTTATAAATATATAGATCAGAAATAGATAAGTGTATGCACACATACACATACAAAAATATATTGAAGTAAATTTGTATCACTTCCAAAAGCTGGGCAAGCCAAGATGCTGCATCTTCATCCTTCAGTGCATTACACTGTGCCTATCCAGGACCCATTAGTGAAACTCCCAAGCTTTTTTTGGAGCCAGGTTTCTCCTGAGAAGCACTCTGATAATGATCCCTATCACTATCACTTAAGTTCAGCACCACTCAGGTGCTAAAGCTTGAAATGACTGTTTTCTCCTAAGGTAATGGACTTAAATATTATTTAGTCAGAAATAGATTCTTTCCTGCACATATGTGATGGAAATAATCTGCAAGTACTTTCATTTAGAACCACTTATGATGTGAAATTATTTCAGACTGTGGCTCCATTCTAGCATAGCATAAAAATTTATATTAAAGCTGACTGAAATATTTGCAAGCTGTAATATTATTCCACTAGCAAACCTTATCAAATCAAACCCACTGCAAAAGAGACTGTTCCCAGATTATTCACAGAAGTAGCAAGCCATGGAAAGGTATTGTTGATCTTACAGCCAGAGGTGTGTAAAATACTTGCAGCAGGTGAATGGCTGACTGAGGCACTAGGAGAAGCTTTCAGCATCTCCCAGTAGATCTACTATGGGGAATCCAGACCAGCCTTGCAGGTCAGCAGCCCTGAGCTGTGCCACTGGAGAAGCCCTTTCCCAGCCCCTGCACAGGCTGGATGGACCACAGAGCAATTACAGCCCATCAAACAGGCTCCAAACTACAAGAGAATGAGCTTTCTGTAGACCAGAAGAGTTGGTGGCTACCTCAGGCAGTCCCTCATAGCCACAGGGTGCTCCTCAGGGCTGGCAGTCTTGCTCACATTCAAATATCCCAAACTGAGACATTCCCATGATACCTTTTATTCCTCTGGCCAGAAATACTAACTTTGTTTAACCACTTGTTTGGGATTTGACAGATGACCTCACTGAAGACAGTCATTACCATTTATTCTCCTTGGTTTCTAGGAAAAAGCTCAACTGATGGAGGCTTTGCATTTTGCTTTTGTTTTATTTTAAATTTATTCTGTTAGTAATCTACTCCTTGCTGTCAAGGCTGAGGCAGAGTCGGATTTGTAAGAGGAGCAGCAAGACATGTTCAAGCATGTGACAGGCAAAGCACACTGATGGGCTGGGAGATGCAAGGCTTTTATGAAAGCCAGAATTATGTTCCAGCAGAGAACTTAAACTTTTATATCTCCTAGCAATTTCTCAAAAGGAGCAATACTTATAGAAATGTAACAGCTGCCCACACAAAAATTAAAGCAGCGATTGCCAGCACGTTTTACTTCATCTATAAAGGTGCACACAAGGTAGCAAAAAGTTTTGTACATATATTTCTTGGGGAAATAAACTCAGCCCAAAAGCAGCTCTCTGACTTCTGAAGGCACTTGCTGTTCCTGTAGAGCAAACATCAGGCTTTACAGCTTTGGGAATAAGCTATACATTATGTCCCTGGGAGCCAACACAGTGTCAGACAAGTGATCCTGTGGGTTTCCTGGGGGAGTGTAAGAACACAACAACAACAACAAAAATCCACTAATCAGGAGCACTGGAATTTGACAGAAGCAGCACAGCTTCCTCCCACTAGTGACGCTGATGGATGTTTTCTGTAGCAAAACTGTCAGTGACTAAAGAGGCTTTAATGTGAAGGAGCCTTTCCAGCCCCACTTCACAGATCTGGGAAGGCTGGCACTGACTGACAAGCAAGTCAAACATCACAAATGACTGACATCCCTAAAACAAGTTCAGAGGTGGGGCATCTTTGAAGAGCTGCTGGTGGGAGCTGGTTTAACTCTTGTTGTGCTGACTGCCTTTGCTGCACAGCTGAGGGGACAAAGGGACCAGCCCTGCCCTCACTTCTCAGCCCAAGGAGACCAAAAACAGTGATGCTGGCATGGATCCTGGGGCAGTGAACAGACATTCTTGATCTAGAATGTTGACTGCTACACATACCAGCATCATGGAAAAGGAAAACAAGTTGGGAAAAAGATAAAAACTGATCTGAAACCAGAGGCAGAGCAGAAAAAGCAAGAAAGTGTAGGAGATTCACCATCCTTCTCGTGTCCTATTTCCATTCCTGCCTGGTAAACACACTTCTCACCTCCAGTGTCCTTTCTCCGCTTTCTCAGCAGCAATGGGCTTTACCGCCTCTGAGGAAAACACCCAAGCAAGAGATGAGAAAAAAGTTATTTCATACTTTTTGTCTTCTTCTCAGTTCCAAGTGATGATCCAGCACTGAGAAATTGTCTGCAGAACCCTAACCCCTAACGTGGCACAGACAGCACCATCCCACAGCCAACCTGCCAGCAGCAACTCAGGTTTCCCACATTTCAGTTCAATCTACAGACATCCCATTTATCAGCATCATGTGGCAAAGATGCCTAAATTCCCTGGGGAAAGAGCCACAGACAGGGTGTGTATTTGGAGCAAGATTAGCACCTGTCACAAATAAAAGTGAGATTTATACTTGCTGAAAGTCTAGTCTACCGAGGAATAAAATAAATTTAATATTCAATTAAGGAAACAGGAGCTTAATTTTAGTACAGATGAGGAGCATGACGTAAAACAGAGCATCCTGCCATCTATCCTGGTTAGGATGATTTTAATGGATCTTTAGAAACGCTTATGGAACCTATGAATTTCTGGGCACTACTTCGGGATCAGCAATAAAAAAAATTCATTCTCTAGTTACCTCCTAAAGCAACTTAGCATACTATGTATGATGAAGAATTATAGTCTGCTTGAGAAAAGATACTTAACTCCTTACAATGCAGCAATAAAAGATGCCTGATCGGAGATGAAATTTGAAAGCTTTGAATTTGATGGCTTTGAGAATACCCCTATGCGAAGTATTACATTTTTATTCTTTCTTTGCCTTTTCAAAATGATTGTTTTTTCACACACTTTCTAATATGACTATACGAGCAGAAAATATTCAGTATTTCTTTTCAGTTATGCCAAATTTCTTTAATCGTTTATTACAGTGGAGAAACCTAGAGATAAAGACAGAATGAATCGTGTTTGGCACTATCTGCACCTCAAGAAGTTATGGCCAGAATCAGACAGCAGGATGACTGCTCAGGAAGAGATCTTTTTGTAGTCAGCATGCATCCCCTACAGTCACTTGTACCCACACACCCTCTCTTCTCAGAGGAACCATCCTTCTTCCTCTGCTGCTTTAACCTCTCTTCATATTTACTATGCTCTGAAGAATTTTAATAAATATTCCGTGTCGTATCCATAAAGCAAATAAAAATGATTAACTAACAGTCAGCACAAATGCCTCTAAAGCAGCATGCACTCCTCTTTCATGCAGGATCATCAAGTTCAATACCATGATAAAGGTTAAGTTTATTAAGCATTAGAGAGAACTGAGCTCTCATCATTCAACCCCTCCTTCCTGCCCCCCCTTCTTTTTTTTTTGAGACAGTGCAATAAAAGGAGGTGCACAGCTAAATGGTGACCTTTAGAAGTATTGTCTTCCTATGGGAGGAAATGTGCTGTATTTGATTGTTACCTCTTAGAAGACTAATTAGTTTGGCATGCTAATTGATATTTTTTGGTAGGTGAGAACAATCAAATAATTGGTTTCCCCTTAAAGGAATTATGTAATAAATGCAATCCACAGATGAATAACTGTACTTTTCTATTACAGCAATATGTTTGTTTTATGTTTAAAAATGCATGTATCTCAAAAAAAAAAAAAAAAAAAATTAAAAAACCCCCTTTGGGTATAGTTATCTGAAAGCATTAAGTGGCACAGCTTTTGAGACAGCGAGTCCTCCCTGGATTCACATCACCAGAGCACCAAACCAGATACAAAATAAAGGTCTCCAATTTCCCAGGATGACAGATGTAATCAACACAGAGCCTTGGCCTCAGCGAGCTACAGCACATCTCCAACCTGCATTACTGCTCTGCACCACTGCTGCTGTCGTGCAACTTCCACACCAACACAACAGCCCTGAGTTTGTGAGAAGCCAGCACTGCTGAAACTGCTCATGCTGCTTGGCTTTTACTTGTAATAATATCTGTGAATTATTAGTATCTGCAGGCGTAACAACCCTTCCCAATTCTGACCTTCAGCAATCCCACATCAGCATGCAAGTGCGTCCTGCACGCTGCAAACACTAATGGAGACACTGAGACAGTGCTGTGACAGCACTGGGACACACCATGGAGCTGTCACAGATTCATGTTTTACCCACAGCATTCCCCAGACACCTGGCCTGAGCCAGGTAACCAAGTAAGGGGTGTTAGCAAAGCCCTCTGTCTCTTCAGCCAAGTCAAACACCTTCCATTTGTGCAAACATGGACATCTCCTGCTCCATGGGAAACCCACAGGAACCAAGCAGGCTTTCTCTGCTTGGTGTAACCCAGCACAGGTTGTCTTCACCTTGGTCACCTTTTGAGAGGTCACACCAAGACTTATTTGCATTGTATCTAACTTAAGGTGACACTTCAACTCTCACCACATCTGTCACAAAGCTATCCCAAATTGGACCTCTTAAATTTTAAGCCTCCATGGCAATACTTCAGCCTTCCCAAAACACCCCAGGACAAGCTCCTAAATGAATACAACCTAGGCGTTCGAAGGATGACAGTTAAATGATGAAGTTTCTAAAACCCCAGTAGATGAGATTTTTCCCAGCAAATCAGCAATTCTGGTAAGGACTGAAGGCTCAGCCCAGATGCACACAAGCAGGGAGCTGCTGAACTGGGACTGGCAGTGGGGAGCTGAAACAGAGGAGAAAAACCTGCCTACCTGAGTGAATCTGCCCTAAATGGAAGTAGTTTATTGCTCAGTAATTATAAATTGGGAAGAGGGACCAACCAACCAGCCTGATCCTGGTGCTGACAGAAGAGAGGAGCATGTTAAGTATAAAGATTTAACTGTACACCAGGCAGCATTTGGTCTTTGCTGGTAGTATGAAAAACAAATCCAGTCTGATGGGCTTTATCAGACACCAAATGCCTCCTTGGACTTCTCCTAGAAAAGGTCACTAATTAGTGGCCAAAGTCTGTTAGGGTGCCTCTAAACAGTTTGGGAAGGACAATGTTGGAACCTGTGACCCAACAGCATTTTGGTGTTACACAATGAAGGAGGCAGTGACAGAATTGGAGTTCAGGAACTGAACTAATTAATTTGCTGTTATTTTTGGGGGCCAGGAACAGAATTAGAAATGAATTCTTTATTAAATGAGCAGGCTCTTCCTATCCAGTAAGTGTTTGATTCAATGGGCAAGAGCATCTCAAACCCCTGAACAAAACCCCAAAGCACTTCTTTTAACAGAACAGTGAATACTGGAGTAGTTGTGCAGCACACAGGAGCATCAGCAGAAGAGACATACTCCCCAAATGATTCCTTTAGCCATAATTTATGGAGATCAGTGGCAAAGGGACAAGGGGGAAAAGGCAACCCGAGTTCAAGTCCAAACTATTTGTATGCCCAGACCAGAATCCTGGCTGGAAAGCAAAATAACTGTGCAGAAACAGCTTTTTTTCCTGGAATTTCTTTCAGGAAACAGCTTCAAGGCCATGGCTGCTTTCTTGCTCAAGCCTATAAGCAGCTGAGATACCTTTTTTGTCTTTTTTTAAAACTCTGTTCTAGGCAGGTTTTTGACTGCTGGGATCTCACTTCCTTGGCTTTGGGAAGCTAATTCTAGACAGTTTTGTTGATAGGGAATGGCAAAAAGCAAGCAACGTGACAGGAGGAGGAGGACATTTCCTAAATGAGAAGTATGTTTGCATCAGGTACAAAGGAGAGGAAAAGTATATTGATGACTTTTAAATTAGAATTATACTGACATTATTTCACTCTTTTCATAACTGGAAATGAGGAGTAAGATTAATTTTACAGCAGCAGATTTTCCCCATGACTTCAACAGAATTAGATTAAATTAATGTTTCAGTTGTGCTTAATCTAAATTTTTGTCTTCTAAGCTGGAGGCAAATGGTTTCTAATCACTGTTTCTGTACCATCTGATCTTAAAGGTTCATCAGTTTTGTTTCCCACCGATATGATTAAACTCTTATTCAGGCAAGAAAACATTGTTAGTAAGGAAATCAATTTCTTTTAAAACTCTCTCATGTACTTCCATTTAATAGATTCTTCAGCCAAAACAGGAAATAATCCCTGGTCTTGGAGTTATTTTCTGGCTTTATGCTGAGCTGTGAGATTGTGATGTTTCTGCCCTCTAATTCTGCCTGTCCCAGACTAGCAACATATAGGACAATAAATTTGAATTTCCTCCTACACAACTCCTAAAAAATAAAGAGCTGTTAGAACCATAACTGACTAATAGTGCAATTTTAACTTATTTAATGAAGGACAGAATGAATTTCTACATTAGAAAATGTAACTCCAATTAATACCAAGAATAAAACACCCTGTGCTATTATCAAAAAGTCATAAAACATCTGGGGTTAACAATAATCTGGCTGAAGAGTACAATATTTAACAGAAATAAAATGCCTTATTGCCATTCATCATTTTCCATCTTTACAATGCTCCTGCACTCACCCATTAATTACAGATATTAGATAAGCAAATTGTATCCCAATGCCCTGGAAGGCTGGAACTCCAACAGCTTGGAGAGCTAAAAAACCATTAAATGGGTGAGATCCTCTCCTTGGCAGGTCTGCCAGCAGCATGATTTCACAGCACCACACTGCCAGGCCTTTACCTTCAGCTGTACTTGTGAAATATATCCCCCATAAGCACTTTATGCATTCCAACTCGCTCTAGTAGATGAAGGAGTTTTTTGGGTCAGGCAAGGGGAATTCAGGGGCTCCTGACACTGCTCTGGGACAAACCAGTAAATTACCCTCCAGCAGCACAGCCAGGGGGAACTCTGCCATTTGGAGTTCATTGGTTTGGTGTAAAGGTACAACAAACATACTGGAGCACAAAATCAGTCTGTTACATTAATATCTCCTTAATTTAGGGTAAATGCACATTTTCATGTGAGGCTCAAGCACCACGACAGGCACTGAGGCACAACTATTGCACAAGCTCTGGTGGAGAAAGCCCATTTTGGAAAAAAAACCAACTAATCTCAACTCCAACCATCAGCCATGGTGCAATGCCATAGCTTTTCACACCCTGAGAGATTTTGGGGCCTTTCTCCAAAAAGCCACATCTGGTTTGGGAAGCAGGGAGAAGGGACATGCTTTCCCCTCTGCCTCTTTAACAGTCACCCTTTGGGCACAGCTGGCACAGCTGGACCCTGGTTTTAGGGAAAAGCTCCAGCAAGGCAAGCTCTGGGTGGGAAGGAGAGTGGAACACATCTCTCCAGCCAGTTCATTCAACAAGTGTCCCTTCTGACTGCTGAAAGGACAAGGACAAGGACTCTCTGTGACCCTCGCTGCCCTGGGTGAGGACAGTCACCTCAAAGCCTCACACAGACACTTGCAAAAGAAAGGTATTTATTCACAAAATTACAATCCACCCTAGCCTGCTTAGCAACAGTCTTCCTCTGTTGTGAAGCATTAATGTATTTTCAGCTACTTGCAACACCACGCCTATATGATAACATATTTAATTCCTTAGAAAAATAAAGTCAGCCTCCAGCGAGGATAACTTTGTAGCTCACCAGCACACACAGGGTTTTGACAGCTGACTGGTCATAAACAACCAAAGGTTTGAACAGAAGATAAAATACTTGTGTGGGCCACCATTTCTGCCAAGAATTTCAATGAAAAGTGAGGAAAGAAAGAGGATAAAATACTGTAGCTTGAAGCGAAAGAAGTCTGCAGACAACAGTGACCTGAAAGGAAGGAGAAACTACCAGACTATGTCACTAGGCATAATTAACAGCTAGGCAAGAAACAGCCAGATTTCAGAGGAAATCCTCCTCCTGTAGAGGTTTAAAGGTGACAATAAAGCTTAAACTGTCACAAGCATTTGATTAGTATGTTACAGATGGAATGTCAAACTGGCAGGTTAATAATGAAGAACTCCCCAGGGTACCCAACTCCCATTAATGCTTCTCCCCCTTTAACTGGACCAATCAACCTAAATTCATAGTTTCCCCACCACCTGACAAAATACATCTGCTGATAAACAAACAGCTTTTCCTAGAATCAAATTAAATATCTATGCCATTCTATTAGGATGTAAGCACTTCCACATTGTTTTCTAGCTGTAGATCAGTACCTTCATTGCAAAACTTCATCGTGCACTGTTCCCTGAAAACTGCTTAAAACTATGTTTTAGGAACTGTTCACAGAAGGTAATAAACCATACTTAAAGTCACATAAAACTTATAACCATTGTTCCAGCCCTTTTAATACTGAAAAACAACCGTGCAGAAGTCAGCCTTTGCTAACACTACATATGCCCTTTCAGCTCCTAATTAGCTGATAATACTCCGGGTGCCTGTAATGCACAATTCAAATACCTTGCTTACCAACGTGTTTAGCATTCTGCAAATAAGTCTTTACACCAATTAAATCCCTTGTTATTATTAAAATGCTTCCTTACTGTTGTAATAACACAGGATAACACAGTCAACGCTACTCTAATCGTGTGGCTATTCTTTGAATAATTGTGGGATTTATGAGTAATCATGGCTAAGGATACGCTACTGTTCAGTACAGAGTACACAAAACCTAATAATACCTTTCAAATAAATTTGATTTGTTACAGTATCCTTTAAAGTGTGGCATGTACACTAAAAAAATCTTCCCAAGCCACTGAGAAGCAGTATTTTATGGTGCAGTAATTTACTGCAGCAATTTCACAGTAATTTACAAGCACAGTAATTTAGAAGTGTATGCAGACTTCTAAAAATCTATTTTTCTTCTCAAGATCTGAAAATATTGCTAAATATCAGGTTCTATCCAAGAGAAGATTATTATTTTTCATTTTCTCTAGAAGAGGCAAATTAAGAGAGATTATTTGCTCACAGGAAACTTTCAGGGCAAACTCAGGAATGAGTTCAGATTCCCTATCAAACCAGCAAGTCAAGGACCTGCACTATCATCTCCACAGAAATATTTGACAGCAGTAGCTTATCGTTTAGTCCAGTTCTAAACTTTTCTGCTGAAATAATGTACATTAGGAGAAATATTTCATTCATCATCAAAGTAACTAAATCCATTACTTACACAGTAACACATAAACCATCTTATTACTTAAGGAATTCATCTTACACTTACCTGAACAAAAATCTAGGGAGCTGCAGAGCAAGGAGCTCCTACTATGGAAACGATTAACACTAAAATTTAGAAACTGGCAGGAACTCTTAAGGAAATCAATAAGACTTTCAACAAGTAACTTGACATGATCATATACTAAGTACAACTAAAGAACAAAATTAAAAAGCAGCCAGTACGAAAAAACCTCAATGCAGAAAAAGAACAGAAACATTTTAGAGAATTATTTCATTATTAACTTACATATATGGAGACATTTTAAATGATTTTCACACACAGGACTAGTCAAACCTGCACAAGTCAGCGTAGCAAGGGAGAAATACGGAGAGATTAGATCATTTTTTCAGGCTGAAGTTGCCTCAAAATTCCTTCACCTGTAGCTAATATAATGCCCCACCTACCCAAATCCTTCCAGCCTCTCACTTTCCACTCCTGGGAACAGCTCAGACAAGAGTCAAGGAGATCTCCACGAGTTCAACCTTCTCCCCAAAGAGCACACAGGGAGGACTGGAAAAGCTTCCAGCCTGGGACAGGAGCTGTGCTTCACCAGGGCAGGCAGAATTGGCATTATGGGATACATGAGGGAAAAACCAAGGACCACGTACTGGAATTAGGATCTTGAAGAGACACACTGACTCCTTTCAGAAATCTCTGGAGTATTAAATTAGTTACACCAGCAAGGGCTATGCTTGCATTCTCATCATCTTGGAAAGTTCCACGTTCCCTGCATTATTTTAAGAATACTAAATCCATACCTGCTTGGAAAAAATCTTTTTCTTAATTGCATATCTGTGATGTTCATTTATAATACAAAGGGAAAGCGTGAGGATGCTGCTAAACTGCAAAATATCATCTGGCCACAAAAAAAAAAAAAAAAAAAGAAAAAAGAAGGAGACAGACAACTACATTAGAAAAAGATTATTTGTAAAAATTATTCTCCAAGATATCAATATTTATACATTAGATACAAAATATAATAAATACATACAGAGAAAGGAAGTGAAAAATCACAACAAGCTGCTACAGATAAACAAATCTGTTTATTTTTTCCTTCAGAAGACATTGGTTACTCAGGCGAAACATTCTATTAGCAAATTACGCCAAAAAGAGAAGCTTAAATATTCCAGAGATGAATAATAGCCAAACTGTTGCTTCTGGTCTCCTGCCCAGTCAATGCTTTTCTAAAGGAACAACAATATTACTATGCCAACCATCACTATATAGCACTGGACTCCACCTCTTCCTTTTTTAAAAGGCAAATTACCCACACACTAAAAAAGAGACATTTACTGATTTTATGAAGTCTCAATCAGATGGACAAAGCTCACCCAAAAGGCATTAGAATCACCAAGTCAAGCCAGGCAATTCCACATTAACAACAGCATTTGGCAGCATCATAAAGGAATTTATTACAGAACAGAAAGAGGAATCTTGGCACACAGATACAGCTCTAGACAATTAAAATAGTAAGATAAGAACAGATGTGAAAAGCTCTTAAGAAAGATAGCTGTTCTCAACAAGTCTTTAATGGAAAATCAAATTCTTATTTAGTGCGCCCAGAACACATCACTAAACACATTGTACATGAACTGACACTGTGCCTCAGGGCAGCAGGTTACTGCTAAATAACAGCAGCATTTCCACCCAGGGCAAGGGCCTCGAATTGCACATTAACTATCAGGTCACAGATCTGCTTCGTTCCAACTGGGGCCTCAGCATGGGAAGAAAAGAAAATCCTCATTTCCTAGAATGTTGAAATTGTGTTGTTTGAATGCTGAAGGTTTGTTTTCTGACTTTGATCAGACGCTTTCCTGAAATTTTCTCACCTATACATGTGCCATGTACTCTACAAGCAATCTGCCAATTGACCTTTTTTTTTGCAGCATTCTTACAAAATTATAGCGCAGTAAACATTTTTTTCCCCAAGCATGTAAAACTGGGGAGGGAAAATTTGTTTACATAAATTACACAAGCACTTTGCATACATGGAAAGAATTTGTTTTAGCAAAGCAAATATCTGAAAACATCACATTCCAACGAATTTCTTTACATCCAGGTATCCAGGGAATCATGTGAAGTTTTGTTTCTTTTCTGTTGTTTTATTACATAGATTCTTTAACATGTGAGGCAAGCAAGCAAAGTTTCATTAAACTAGTGAAGAGAAAGGCAGAGGCACCAAATTGGTGTAGTTAGAAGGCTCAGCTTAGTAATTTATGACAGCCAATCTAATCTTTTAGTGGCACAGTAAGTACAGAAGATTGTCTGTCTGAACTTTTTCCTGATGCTTCATTAATCTACTTGCTCACATATATCTGAATTGTGCTGTCAGCATGTGCCACATCCTCAGGCAGATGAATCTGGAGCAGCCCTACCTTTGCATCCACTGAAAAAAAATTCTACAGTGCATGAAAGTGATCACTTGCAATTAAAAAAATTCCTCATTAGCCATTTCTACCGAGCTGACACCACTTGGCACCATCGCCAGCACCTCTGCCTGTCCACACCTTTAGCTTCTCATCCTGGAGTGAAAAGATAAACAACCTTTCTCTGCCTTCCAAGCTGTCACTCTGAAAGCCACCCATGGGCAAAATCACAGCTACAGCAGGAAGTAGTAAAATAAATTAGGTGCATGCCTCAACCCATCATTTGAATCAATGTGTATAAAACACAGCAGCAAATCATACAATGAACTGTATTAGCACCTTTATCTTATTTGCATTTACTTGTTGAGTATTTAAATTACTTTTTCTTTTGCAGCACCTGGCATTAATCATTAATGTTAATTTGTATATGCACTACAGCATCATCCAGAAACATAAGGTGCAGGAGCAATATGCCAAACACAACATCTTGAAAAATTTCAACCTAATTTAACTGCACTGATATTCTGGATGCTTTGTAGATACCTATTAGGTACCCATATGCAATTCACTTCAACCAAAAGCTTCACACAAGAGGAGCTTATCAGATAAAGGTAAAACACACAAAGAGTATCAGAGAGTCTGAGAACACAGAAAATTCCCCTTTGGGTTTTGCTTTTATCAATGTAATTGATAACAACTAAACCTCAGAAGCTGCATGCCTAAACAACATGGTGAAATTTATTTGATTACAGAGTTTGTTTCTCCATGTGTGACCCACCAGTTAATAGGCAAACCCAAAACCTATTCATCTCCTTGCTAACAAGCTGAGCCCAGCAAGAGAGCTGAAAAACTCTTCCTCCCCTCCTGTCCCTCGGGCAGGGATGGCAGCTGGAGGAGCCCTGGGTGTCACCAGCCAGGAGTTTCTCTGGAGACAGGTGACATCTCTGTGTCCATCAAAGGGACAGCCAGACCTTCCCAGATGGAATTCTCAGACCCTTCCCCCAGTCAGAGCCACAAACCTGCCCCAGTGGGTTTTGCCATGGCTCCACTGCCCTAATTCCAGTGGGGTTTGGCACATCCCACACATCAGCCACCCCAAGGCTTGTCCAAAGGACAATTCCCACTCTGGCTTTTCCCCGTGTCTGGTGTTGGCTGTATGTGCTCCTGCAGTGAGGGACAGCTGATGAATATCTCCTAGCTGCACCACGTGAAACTGGATGGAAGGAACCTGTTATTGATGGCACAATATGTTATAATGGAATTTTATATAGATCTTATGGATTTTTTTCCCCCCTTCACCTATAAGCATTATTTCAGAGAGAGGTTTAAGCAAGAGTCAACCTGACTTTTGTTTTAATCTCTCGACTGTGACAATATAATTAAGCTGTGAATGATATATCAAAGTGCCATACACAAAGATGAATTGACAGGAGTAATTTTTACTACTCAGAAGCCTTTGGTTTCATACATCATAATATCCTGTAAAGCAAGCCCATGACATCTGCTTGACTGTAAAAGCAATAGCTTGGTACAAACCTCAATTCATCCTTCAAACAGGCATTTGTGCTCCCTGCTTATTACCAGCACTACCTGCACTACTGCAGCTGGAAGCTGCATCATTCATTATTTCATTTCTTTATTAACTGCTTCCCACAAACAGAGGGCAGAAGGTGCCATATTCCAGCATTGTTTCATGTGAATGCTCAATGGATGTTTTGATTCTTTTGCAGGTGCTGAAGAACAGAATTTGGCATACTGGTGGACTTGGCGGAACTGGGTTAATGGTTGGACTCAATGATCCTAGATATCTTTACTTAAATGATTCTATATCTAGTTGGGATCCAGATAGGTCTCCTCTTTTTTTTCTTTAACTTCTTTTTCAATTATTTTTTTTAGTAAACAAAAAGGAAGGGAAGATTTGTATTCAAGCTCTCACTGCTTCTCATTTCACTTCTTGTTGAGCTGGAGAGGATCTTAGTTTTGTACCTACAAGAATGAGAACCTCATTTACAGCTAGGATCCTAAGGCACTGCTGTAATGCAATTATTATCATCACCATCACTATCAGTCCAATCAATCTGACTGTGTGCTTCTAATGAGTTCATGTCTTAGGGCAGTTAATGTTCAGGCTATTTTTTGTGGGTTTTTTGTTGTTAAATAACCATTCTTTGCAGCAAATAAATTGAAAGCTTGATCAAAAAAAAATTAGTACTTAGAGAGCAACTATGAAAAATCTGATTATAGCAAAACATTATCAAGAAGAGCAGATTAACCCAGCTCATTTGGGGGGTGAATTGTATTTTCTAGGTTAAGAGATACGACTTGGCCAAGAGGCAATTTCCTTATATCTTTGCTTCTTCTGTAGAATAATAAAGTAATTTCCTTGAAATAAAAAAATTATACAGGAAAGATTAAATACCCTCCCCACAGAGGCCATGTGTAGAAGGAATGCTTGCTATTTAAATAGCTGTTTTGGCAAAACAGAAATTTGGAAATTTATTTTCTGCACACTTCTGTGTGATTCATTCCAGTGAATCTCCCCACCTTTCTCTGAGAACACCATGAATAATTCTTTCTTGGCCATCAGATTCCAGACAACTTCCAACTTAAAAAAAAAGCCCAAACTTAATTTGTTCTTGTCTATTAAAATACTGTGCTACAGAAGTCCCAATTGTGAATAATCACCAGTCAACCACATGAATCAGACCTTTGTGCATGGATTTACAGGGATAGACTCACTGTCAATTCTGTGTTTGCAAGCTTGGTATTGAAGCCACCATTTCCTAGGCAAGCATGTAAAGAAAAGTGAAGGTGAAAACTTTTTCATTATCTTAGAAGACAGCCTATTACCTATATCACTTTCTCAGATATCCATCCATCCACACCTAATGAGTCCTATGATTTAGTCAGAACACATTCATAAAGATGATTCATGGCTGCTATGCAGCCACTTGATGTTAATAGCAAAGCTGATGTCTTAAATCACAGCTGTTTCCCTATGATAGCCAAGGGGCAAGGCAATTCTTTGGAAAACATAAGAAAGAATTTATTAGAGCAACTCTACAAAAGCAACATTTACAAGAAAAATGTAAAGCAAAATGTCAGGGTCGAAAGTATTACAGCCAAAACACTAAATAGTATCAGATGCTGTGTAGTAATCTGCATATGTTAATACTGCCAAAAATTTTCTACAGCTAGGTGAAAAACTTCTGTATTTAATTTTAATTTTATCTATAATCATTTCCTGTTGTTCCACTAGCATAGTATAGCCTTTAAAAAAAGAGGCATGTAAGGTGTAATTCTTTCCCGTGTTAGTAAGCATTTCACCACAACTGAGAAGAGTAAATTTCAACAAAACCAGGTCTGATTAAGTTAAAGTCTGATTAAAGTTAAAGAGATTTGCTGATGTTTAATTATATTGGTTAAGGAACAGATAACACAGTATGTTAAGAGTACCAGTACTAAGCCAGAAAGAAACACCAAATGACTCAGTGTCTCCAGGAAAATGACTTACATCCCTCAATTTGAGCTGGTTACTAAGTTCTGCTGGAACACAGGGCAAAAAGGCTGGATCAGAGTAAAACTGCCAGGCTGAATCCTCTCCACATACTCTGCACTCAGAGGCAATTTGACCCAGAAACCCTTAATTTATGTAGGTTGCAGACTCTGGAGCATTAAAGAATATTAGAGCTTTACAGCCAGGAAGGAAGGAACACTTGAGTAAATTTGGCATCACACAAAAGATGACAATTAGGCACAAGATACCCATCAGCTCTTGGAAATCTCTTAGCAGATTCACAGATAAGGAGATGTTGCAGCATGGAGCTGTGTTGAGAAATGGGTGCATTTTTAACTAGAACCAACAATCCCTGACATTTCACTCGCCTTCAGCAGGGCTCCAGCCACCTTACTCATCGCTATTAGAAACACCTACATGAATCCTGCAGGATTTCTCAGAAAGCAGTGAATGGGCTGTGATTTTGCAAAGCACTGTCTGGTTTCTGCCTCCATTCTTCTGGCCAGTAATTTTAACAATAGAAATGCTCAACTCAAGTTCCCATTACCAACCAAATTGTATTTTTAACAAGGAGTGAAATGACTGCCAAAAACTGGAAAAAAAAGAATAGGGAGACAGGAACATGATGTGCATACACCCAAGCAAAGTGGAATAATTGCATAGATTAAGTAGGTCAACTACAGGTATAGATTTCTTTTAAGACGATCCAAAAAGGGATGAGAAATTGCATGTGAAGGCACGCTCCAAGAGAATTCCCTTCCCAAATGCAAACAGGCTTGTCTTACTCAAATCAGGGGAGGCAAAACTGAAACCACCTACCCTAAGGAGCTCCCGCTGGGAAGCAGGTCCTATTTCTCAACTTGCTCGCCAGAAAGTTTGCTGTGGAATAACCGGAGTGACGGCCGAGCGCATGTCGCACGACTACTTCTTCATGGTATTTTTGTCAGGTGATTTGTAACCAGGAGCCTGGATTGGATAGGAAATTACCTTCTTTACAACTGCTGCCTGGTGTTTGGCACGGCAAGGAGCTGCTGTTTGATATATGGGAATACAGCAGGTGGTGCTTTCCTTGCGGGGAGCTCTGGAGTTTTCTGTGACTATTTAGATTTGCAATGTGATTTTCAATACCAAGCTAAGCCTGTGTATCCAAAACAAAAAGGTGAAAGAAGGTCAAGAACTGCCCTGCTGAAAACAAGCCTTCCATTTCAGGGGAAAGAGGGCTTACTTGCAAAAGGCAAAAATCTCTGCGGAAGAAATTGCTGGTGACTCTCGGGGATCTGTGGATCAGTTTGGTTACTGGGTTTTGGTGGAGGACAGCAGAAAAGACATGCACACACATGCAGGTTTCTTCCAGCTGCTAAATGCACATGGAGATTGTTAATTTATAGATGTTTTCAGCTGTCAGGAGTCTTTTAACCTTGCCAAACTATCATTATTTTCTTCCCAATTTTTTTAAAGTAATTTTAAAAGAGAGAAGTTGGAGTGGAATCAACAAGGCTCAAGCAAGCAACAGAGGAACTTCTCATTTCTGGAAGTGCTGAAACATTAGGTGAATAATGAGAAACTGATGCCAATCCTAAATAAATCTGAGGTTTTCCCCTTAACTACACACATGGCTCAAAAAGGAGGTGCTTCAGCACACAAGTTCAATAAAACCCCTGGAAATCTGCATTTCCCAGCCACAGGAGCATACACAGACCCCCTGATCGATGCCAGCATCCCAGGGAAGGGTCAGCACCAATGGGACATTGCCAGGGTCAATCTGCCCTGTCAACCCCAGAGTGGGAAAACACAGACTCCTGAAGGCGCCTGGCATGGAAAAGGAATGAAAAATTCAGAGCAGGGGAAAACCTCTTGCCTCTCCACTCCACTCCATCACACACAACTCCTCTCCGAAGCGAAGCAGCAGTCAGAACGAGCATTCCCTCCTCCCTACCTGAGAGAAGCAGCAAGGAGACCTCGCTGTCCATGGGATTTCTGGTTTAGGAGTCCTGCATGGCAGTGCTCACACAGAAACTGCTGCCACCACGCTGGGGTGGGAATCTCCTGACGCACGAAATGCTGCTGGTGTTGGCAATCCTGGCTCAGAGCCTCCAGGTGAATGAAGAACATGATCTTACAGATAAGAATATGTATTAAATAAAAAGGCACAACTTCCCATGGCTGGGTAAGTTCCCTACTCCCACCTCCACCCAGATACCAGTATCTATGGATATTAAATAATGTATTAAATTCTCTGGGGTGAATGGCAGCATTATTACTGCGGGGGGGAAGAGACTGAAACAAAACAAAGCAAACTACTGAAGAACAACCAGTCATTGTAAATTAATGGAGCTTTGGGATGATCCAGGAAAGTTCCTGAAGTTTCTTCCTCCTCTTTATAATGTCATGCTTCTAATTTACTTCATTTATATTAATAAACACTGGATTACACAACTATTAATCTAGTTGAGAACAGCACTAAAGCTCACTAAATCTGTCTCTAATTATTATGATTAATGGTCCAAAATGATCAGCTTCTCAAATTAACAACCTAAAGCAACTGATGCAGGATAAAGGATATTTTTGTTAGTAAATGGGTTCTTTAGTCTTTCTGGTTAATGAAATCTTGAGCAGTCCATTCAGTAGTACTACATTCTAATTCACCATGACTACCTATTTACGTAGATTTGCATTGATTATGCTGCCATTACGTATTTATTTAAGATTAATTATTTTTAAATTGCACTAAAAATTTGTCTCATGCTTATGTTAACACAGCAGAAAGAAGTCTTCAGGAGCTGACTGCCTTGGCCTTACTCTTTTTGTCTCTGTATCCAGAGGTTGTCCTATTCTTTTTCTATTAGTTTTTTAAATTTTTTAAACTACTCTTACTATTCACCAATACTAATTTTCAAAGGACAAAGTCTCCATCTAATACCTAAGCTTTGCAAAACAGTGCCCTGACACTTCAGAGATTCATTAACAAATTAAAAAAAAACCACAGTGCTATAGTAATTATTGTTATTACTGTATTCCTCCATTACTTCTGAGATTACTACTCCAAAGTCTGTTATTTTACAGAGATTTTTAAAGAATATTAAGCAACTTGATCATGCAACCTAAGTTAATTCTCTCATTTACAAGATTATGAGGAGAGTCTCGTGAAACTCAAAAGAAAGTGCCAAAAATTTTTGGTTCTGAGACCCTTAGATTTGGGTTCCTACACAGGCAATTCTACCCAACCATCACTGAAGACAGTTGCAAGGTCTGAGACAAAGTCAACTCACAAATATGGGGGGAAAAAATGGGAAAAAAAAAGAAAATAATGGTAAGCTCATCCTTTACCATCTTCAAATTAAAAAAAGCTTCTCCACATCTACTACACTGATTTCCAAAGAGGAAGACAATAAACCCCCCAAGCACTAAGACACAGTGTGAGGACTAAGAGGAAAAAAAAAGCCCTTCAATAACATTCAAATGAATGGCAGTTTCCATTGCCATCTAAGACACACTGAAACTTCTGTGTCTTCTCTCCTAAACAAGGATTGATAGCTCTCGCTCAGTGGCTTTTCACCAGGAGTCTTTTTTCTCCAATATCTCTCATCAGTAAGGCTTTTATTTTTTTCCCCATGAACTAAAAACATGAACAGCCCTGCATGGAAAATTAAGCCCTGCAGAACATAATGAGAAACTTTCCCACAGCTGCAGGGAGCCTAAGGGATTTTTCATTAAGAATTAGACTTCAAACTGTACAGATATGGTCAATGCCATGGGGATGAAATGTGTGTCTCGAGAGTGCCAAAGACAGCTGATGCTTCTGGTTTGTCCTTCCTCATCTCAATCCATTCCTAGGACCACTGGACTATTATTTAACAATGTGCTTCTACTGCAAAGAACCAGCATAATGCCAATGCTTTTTTTATTTCTCCTGCTCTTATGGCATTATAATGTGCAATACCATTGTGCCAGTTGGTCTTCTACTACAGGTCTCACATTTCCACAGGGAAATTTTTGTGGGCTGTGACACATGGGAAAACTTGCAGTATTTATTCAGCAGATCCTCCTGAACCAGACATTGACTGCATCCCTCCATGTCATCATTCCAAGGTAGATGCCACACATTTCATGGTCCCTGCAGGTCCTGTTTCCCTGTTTTTAGTAAATTTATATTAATTCAGAGAAGCCTTTCTCTCATACAGGACTGAGAAGAAAATATAGAAATGCTACTTTCGAATAAGGATTGAGGAGCTAACAGAACCTATAACAGTGCTGGTGAAGAACTTGCTCCCACTTGAAGATTCCTCTTAAAAATTTCAAATTACATGCTCAGCTTAAACAAGTTTGTGTTCATTGCTTCTGTCATCATCCCAGTTAATAACATTCATTCTTTAGCACACGTGAGTAACCAAGGCAGCAAAGATTAAAAGGGAAAGCCAATAGCTCAAACAACTGGTTTGGCAGCTGCATGGAAGAAACAGGAGTGGTTCAACCACTAAATTCTCACATCTGAGTCTGGGAATGCCCTGCAGAGGCTGCTTGGGACACACTACTGGCTGCTGTGTGGGAAACCTGAGCACAAGACTGTTTCAACATGAGAGCTACATCTGAATGCTCTTCAAAGCAATTGTGAAAGCCATGCAAAACCCACTCAGTTCTGCTTGGAAGGTTATTGGGAAATGGCAAATTACTCATTGCTGCATGGTTTTCCTTCTGTTTCCCTGCTCAAAATGCCAGAGCTTGTAACAAACCTGAAAAATCTCAAAAAATCCTTCTGATACCTGAAAAACTCACCAAATGCACCCCAGGACACTACTGCACTGTGATCACCCCTCTGTGAGATGAAATGTGAAGATGAAAAGTGAACAAAAACTCCTTTAAGTGAAGGGATTGCACTATATCTGTAACTAGAAGATATAACTGGAATTGAAAGTGTTGTGATACTGTGCTTTGCAGGTTCCTGAGTTGCAGAGTGAGAGGGAGAGCATGGGGAATATTCCTTCTAGTACTGGAAAGCATCTAATATCTAATGCTGTAATTAAGCCTCATATAACCAACTTAAGTATTTAAAGATCTCTTTTTTTTTTTTTTTTTTTGACTGATCCATTCTATAGAACATGGAGAACTCTAGGGAAAGAGGTAAAAAGGAAATTGCCAGTTTTACTCAGAGGTATTTGGGCTTTACTTTCTTTCTGAAACTATGGTTTCCTTCCCTCACTGTATCAGCAGAAGCTGGAAGAACAATTTAATCACTTCTGTGACACCCTGACTACTCCTTTCACTTACTTTTCCTGAGCTAGTAAGAAATTCACATCACACTGAAGAGTAAAACCACCTGAATTTCATCTCCTTTCATGTCTCAACAAGAAATTTCATACAACTCTATCCATCCAAAGTAACCCTGCAAAGTCTAGGGGCTTACTGATGTATTTCTTAGCTCAGACCAAATCAGCAACAACAGACAGACCCACTTGCAGATACCCTGAAAACTAGAAAATTGTAGTTTCCTTCTGTGCATGTACAAGATAATGATAATTTGTGAAGGCATTAATGTGTACAGTGTGACACAAGTTCATAAATCACACTTGTGCCTGATAGCACCTATTATTTTGTATCACCACCACTCACCTCTCCTCTGTTACCATGAATTTTCATTAAGGGAAGAAGATTCTAACATGTCAGGAGAATTTCAGTAGTAGCTGATTGCGTGAAGGCGATCTTGAGTTACAAATGTATTTGCCCCATTAAGACTATTTTACTAATGCCACCGTGAAAAGAGCAGGTATCACTTATGGAATGACATTCTTGCTTGTGATGGCTGTTAAAAACTGTCCCCAGAGCTAACTTTCACATTAGCAATTAAATTGAGTGGATATGGAATAGGAGTTTAAAGAAAAAAGCATACAAATGCTGAGAAAGCCATTTAGATCAATCAACCTTAGTGTTACTAATTTAGTTATACCAAAACCCCCTTCTTTTTTTATTTTGCAACCTTTTTTAAGGGGTTGCCCTTATTTAGGTGCCATGCTAAAAAACTATTATCAATAGATGACAATGTATCCTACAGGCATTGCTGCTGTGAGCACCAGGTTTTGATCCAACTCCTCAGCCTGTAATGCAGAGAATTCAGGGAAAATACAATTTACTGTAAAGACAATATCACGCTGGGTTTTCGACCTCTGAGTGAATAGGAAATATACATCCCTACTGGATTCCCAACACATTCCATACAAAATTCTTGCTGATTGTAAAAAGAAAACCTCAATAATAAAAAAAAAAAGAGTCAGTCTATAGGGTTCCCAATCAATACACTCCAACGATGTAACGATGTAATTGCACAAGCCCATGTTCTCTGCAGATAAATGAAAAAAGGGTCCATTTTGTTCTCTCATCTGGGAGCCAATTAAGCCACATTCAAGACACTAGAAACTGCTGTGACATACAAAGTCTAGGACCAACAAAACCTTGAAGACTTTGGAATCTGTTCACACTGAGAAAAGTCAGTGCAAAGTTTCCTTTTTAAAAAAAAATAAAATTATCCTGCTAAATTTACATTATACAAGTGTACCACGTGCCCACTGCTGAACAATGGGAACTAACAAATGCTCAGTGCAAGCTCCAACACTTTACAAATAGGTTTTTATTTCTGAAGACAAAGTCCTATATTATTTCCTACCTTCAACATCCCATTCAGTGTTAAGAGTTTTAGAACACCCACCTCAGGTACCCTGAAGTCAGGATGAAAGGAAGCAACACCAAAACAGACAAAAGCCAAACATGTTTGAAATAGCCAAGGTTTGCAATTCTCCATGCAGAGAGCAAATTACAATCCTTAAGATAGAAATTGGTTAGATAAGGGATGCAAATAGTAAAGGATTGAACAGCCTGGTAAAGAGTAAGAAATGCCTCCTTGGTGGTCATAATCTGCATTTCATAAATCTGCATTCATTTGAAGTCTCATTGAAACAAGAGCCTGCTGTCGTGAGAAACTAGATTATAGAGTAATGTAGATATGTTTTAAAAGAATAACAACTTATTTTTCACAACCACTTTATGGCATGCAATACTATTTTACATATTAGAAAAGGTTGGTGAACTGAGGATCACACAGACACAAATGTTCCTTGCAGGTATCTCGCTCTTGCCACGCACAGCTTTCTCAAGTTCTCCATTTATTTTACTTATTTCCTTTATTTTCTCTATTTTAAGTAGTCTACTAACTTGGGGTTAGACTGTGTGAAGATTATGGTCCACCCCCAATGAAGTTCATAATAAAATTTCTCACCTAGTTAATGAGAAATAAACATTTTTGAAAGAGGTAAATCACTCTTATTTTTAAAGTAAATCTCCCGCAAGTCCTGCCACACTTCCAAATAACAGATTTTCAATTCACTGAATAGGACACTTAATAATCCCCTGCCAACCACCACAAAGAATGCATTATTGAGATTTTTTTGAGATTTTTCTTTTTCTCAGAAAGCACTGGCTCTTAAAAAAAAGAAAGAAATAAAACATTTCTCCGAAATGCATTCTAAAAACCTCACTCTAAGGTTTCACATTCTGGGGAAGCTGCTGAAGATTTCCATGTGAGCACTGTAATGCTCGAGGTGGGTGCTTTCTCCCTTCACTTCCATCATCCTGTGGGGGAAAAAAGGGTGGGGATTGCTGGGGAGAGAGAGAGAGAAACATTTCCTGAGCATCTCTAATTACAGGCATCACTATCCTCAAAGGGAGGCTTAATTTGCCTGATTCTTATTTTAGCCTTGTCAGTTCCCTCATATTCAACAATTACTGAAAGACATTATGCTGTTGGTCTTGAAATTATTTTTAGGCACCATTAGAAGCCTGGCGTAGGCAAAAATTCTTAATTTAATTTGTCACAAAGAGAGTAATGAAGTTACTCGAATAAGAAAGACTCCACACTGACAAAAACAGGGGAAAAGTGAAAGCTCATCAAGTCATACACCAAAATCTCCTAGAAATCTCCCACCAGTGAGGAGATGCTCAGGTTCACTGTGTCATTCCTGATGGGTTTTAATTGAATATTTTAATTCCTACTGGGTTTGAGGTGTGTTTCTTCTGGCTGTTCCTCTACATCCCTGGGCAAACCCAAAACAACATGTCAGGTTGTAATACTGGAAGCTATTTCTGGGAAATTTTGCATGTTTTTAAGCACCAGGAAGGGCCAGCATGGAGAAGATTATTTAAACATAGAAACACAAAAATTATCCTAAAGACAACAAACTCAACCTTCCAGAAGTAAGCTGTTCTCCAAAAGCTGTGAGTGCTACAGAAAACTATGCACACAGAAGCCTTAATCGGCATAAAAATGATAACTTTTCTCATAATGGCTACAGAGAGGAGAGGGAAGCAGAATATAAATCCTGGGAAACACAGAGCTTCACAAAGCATCCCAAAGTGCTACACCTCACATCAGGAAAATGCTTCACTGGAGTGAAAGCCTTGTGTGCTGCAAAATGCTGCTACAATGGACAGAGGCAGAACTGAATGTGATAATGCTGGAAAATTCTAACAGGCAGCCTTTTGCTTTGCATGGATTCAATGTATTAGCAGAAATATTTGGGTTTAGTTTCCTGCTGTCAAAACTAGTACTAAAATCTAGAGGCAAATGGAAAACATATTTATGTCACTGTTAGAAAAAAAGTTCTTGCTTTATGTCTCCAGAGGATTTTTTTTAAAATTAAGCCATGCTACTTTAGAGCTACAAAAGACATCCTGAATCACTTTTTTAAAAAGTCAAACTTTCTACTATATCACTAAGAATGTTACAAATTTCTTCAAAAGCACTGCACATCAAAATTATCTATTAAATAAAAAAAAAGCTTTCATCGTAAGAATTAAAAATTTGATTTGGAGGTTGTTCTAACCGAAGAATTAAAATGAAAATATGAGCACCACAAGAAAAACAAACTCAACAACTTTTCAGTTCTTTGTTATTCACCACTCAGGTTTCTGTTATTTTTGAGATAAAGTTCCACAGTAGATTTATAAAAACTGAACGTTTATCTTTTGTCCATATATTTATGACATTTGGTGGCAAAGCAGGTTATAATCTAAGTCTGGATTTCCTGTTGCATTTCACCTGTAAGTCCTTTCTCCTGAATGGTGGAAAAATTATCTCTCAAATCTGAATTTGCAATGACTGAGTGAAAGTTGGACCTTTTTCCTGGTGATGAGTGAATGAAAGACACGAATGCAGCCAGCTGGATTCAGGTCTGCACACAGTTGTGCTACGGCTGATCTTATCTCAACTTAATCCTCTTAGAATGAGATTTTATGATGTTAAAACACCACCAAGTTTTTGAAGTGGAGTGTTACTTGGTAACTCTGACAAGGTTTGGGGGTTTTTTTGGACCTGTCATTTTTCTGCTTAATCTCTATATTTTTATGTCACCCTTCCTTTTTTTTAAAATATTCTGTGTTTACTTGTACCAATCAAATACAATTCTACTCCTTTCTTTAATGCTATTTCAGATGTTCCAGAGTGAAAAAACCCACAACCCTGACTTTTTTAAGCCTACTGGTTGTCCCTGATGTGTGAATAAAACAAAGGGTCAAGGATACAAACAGAACAGAATCATAGAACAGTTTGGGTTGGAAGGAGCCCTTAAAGGTCATCTGTGCCTCTACAATCAGCCTACAAAGAGCATTTTGTTTAAGCACACTGAAGGAGAGTTTGAACTGTGAGTAAATAAATTCTCCAAAAGGCAGAAGAAATACTACAGATTATTTGTTATGAGACAAGACATCTCACAGGATTAAAAAAAAAAAAAAAATCCATTTAGAAAACACTCAAATTCAGGACAGATTTTTTGTTCAAACTGGATGAAAACATTTACTTGGCCTTTGTTACCTTGATATTTGTTACCTTGGCATTTTCTGAAAAACTCGAATCAAACAAAAACTTCTAAACGAATTAACAGGCAAAATTACACGAAGCTCTGAGCAGGACAAGAAAAGCCAGAAACTGCATTATACAATGTTACAATAATCATTACCACAGAGCAACATTTAGTATCTTCCCTTTGAAGTGCAGAGGTATGGGAAAATCCCAGTGCTGGAAAGCCTGGGGTAATTGCAGGGAGCAGGTGGTTTAGCCCGAGGAGCTGGAATCAGGAAGACCTTTGCATTTTCGTTATTATTTCTTTGTAAGAGATCAGAGGACAATGTCTTGAGTTAACACCGTGTAACTTCAAAGTGCAGGTATGGTTGTGCTGAGGAGGAAAAATCAGCAGAGAACCTCAGGATGTAGCCACAGCCAGGAGGATTCTCCTACAGAAATGCTCTCAGGAGACATCCAAAAACAGTTAAGCCCCAAAACAGAAGGTGATTAAACCAATGATTTTCTCTGTACATGAATAATGCTATTTCTCTGTACTTCTTCTCTGGGAATTGCCCAGAAGTTTTAGAACATCCATAGTGTTTTTTAAGACATGATGATGTGTGTGACTAATATATCTGAAATATAGTGTAGAATTTGGGAATTGACTGAGGGAGATATCCTTAAGAAATGAGGATTTCTCACAGACCACATGACACAGAGATTCCTTGAAACTGTCACTGAAAAACAGTTGCATTCCTCCAGAAATGTGAGCTGCTGCACAAATAACAAAAGAGCTCCCAGCTAACGAGGGAAATGATGACTGAATTTCCAAGGAGGCTTTACAATAGCTTACATGAGATCTTTCATTAATATTTATCTTTGTAACTCAACTCTGACAACCATTATTTCCCCAGCTTCTAGCTAAAAAGGAGATTTTTTCAAATGGTGTTCTGCTGTGTTTGGCAGCATTGTGACACTGAGGGACATGCTTTAGTGTGGACTTGGCCATGCTGGGTTAATGGCTGGACTTGATGGTTTTAGAGACCTTTTCAGCCTAAATGATTCTAGGCTCAGGAAAAAAAAAATCCATGCAGGTTGTGATGTGTCATAAATTAAAACAACTGAATATATGTAATTCCCTATATAATTTTCACATATATGGAGAAGTTCTTGACTTTCACTAAGAGGAACTTTTCTGGAATCTGACGGTTATGATTATTCCAGCCAATTTCTCTCTGGCAACAGAACAGAATTCCACTCCCAGCAACAAGCACCCAGTATGCACATCTGAGGGGCATCATGAGGAGGATAAGGAATATTTTCAAATATTTCATTACATTAACTTCCCTCTGCTTGCAGACATTTCCTTCAGCTGTAAAGTCACTAAAATTTAGAAACTCATACCAACGCTTATGCCATTTCAACTTGACTGATGTGATGAAAGGAAAAAAGTATAATTTATTATACAACAGATTAACTTTCCCACAGTCCTGTGGTCCTTTCCTTTCACCCAGGCACCCTTCAGTTAAGGAGCATTGCAATTCTGTCACCTACAGTCACCTGCTGCAACAATATCTGGTGAAGGAGAGCTGCCAGAAGTGATGCTGGGGGGATTTTGGTCAAAAATTCAACTAGAGGTTGAATAGGTGCTTTTTTAATGCCTGTCTTTGGGGTGCAGTGACCCAGCAGCAGTTTTCATGTGTGTAACAGCAAAAAACTCCACAGGGATGAACCAAAAATGCCACACACAACACACACCAAAGAGCAGAGAGCTGGATTTCAAACAGCTATTTGCTATCTGGATTACATTTGTCCTTTATACATTTTTTCAAATTAAAAGAGTAGGTCACTCCAAAGGAGTAGGTAATGCTGGTGATGCTCACCAAACCAGAAAAAGCACAGTACTTTCTCTGGGCAAAGGGAGACTCTCATTTTCGTTTGCTGTTGGTAACAACCAGGAAAATGCCTGTCAACCCACCAAAAATTAATCTCCAGGTGGACAATAACAGCTCTTGATAGTTCAGTAAACTGTGAGTGCTGCTGCCTTCATAAGAGAAAGTCTGCAGCAGGACTGAAATGCAGTTGTGTCTGAGCCCCAGTGTGAAATTCAAGAGAAATACCAGGACACTTGCAGGGATAAAAGGTGAAAGGGAATCTTTAAAAATAAATCCAGATTTCATCCAAAGACCAACACAGCTCAGATCCATGCAAAACCATTTCAACCATTCATTTTACAAGACAAAAAGCACAATGCAAATGACAGAAGAGAACAAAAACCTGAACCACTTCTACGGTGCGTGAAGTGCAGAGAGCATTTGCAACACTTCAGGACACCTCTGCAAGTGGATTAGGAATTACTGTTTCATGAAGTTCCCTACTACTTCCCCTATCAATCTCTTCTCTTGCCTCTTTATATTTCCCCTGCACTCTCTCTAGCAGAGGTAGCCATCTATCCACACACAGCCAACACACACAGAGGCACAAAAGCCCTACAGCAGGCCAGGATGCTTTTTCCTCACGTTGTGTATAAAAGCAGCCTTTTATTCACACTGGCATTACAAAGCAATCCAGCATTTAGTCACTCTCTTACCAGTCCTTTATGTCACTGTAACTTCAGACATGCTGGCTGATGCTATCAGCTCTAAAGACCAGGTTCCCCAGGTTGTCTGTGTGCAGTTTATAAATCTGCTTTGGATTATATTGATTTACTAATTGACCAAAACCCTGGATTATACACTCTGCTGGACACTTTACACATTAAACAAAGTAATTGATAAAGACAGCATGCTCTTTGGGCTCGTTTTTCTAGGATTTGATCTTTCCTAGGAATGTACATCATTTCAAGCCAGTCCTTAATAGCAGAAAGACACAACATAAAAGAAAAGGCAAAACCAGTGTTTGGAAGCTGTTATTTGCTACTGGAGGAGGAAGGCAGAGGCAGCAGCAGGAGCAGGGCTTGACTGGCAGCAGAGAGCTGATCAATGCTTGCTATCATGCAATCAATGGAAATTCATTAGGTAACACCCTCTGCAGCCCAGCAGAGGTGCCTGCAGTGTTCCCCAGGAAACTGAGAAGGAAGCACCTACCCATCAAATCCCTGGAAAGAGCAGTTTATCTTCCATCCTGTTGAATATACATCTGTTATTAATCAATAGCTGTTAGAATTTGTGTCCCCTCTCCTCCCATTTTTACACGAGCTGGCAACTTTCCTGCAGCTGAAATAACCCAATTAATCTTCCAGATAGGAAGGTGAATTTTTTTTTTTTTTTTTTTTTTGACAGGCAGATGTTTTGACAATTGATCTGAACAAAGTGAGGAAAAGGAGAAGGAGCAAGTTCAAAATAAAAAAGCACATGTGATAACAGGATACAGTGCTGTAAATAGTTCATTGTAAATAGTTCATTGCTCCACCTGCTGTTGGGCTCCTTTTCCTCTGCAAATTGCACATTCTCTATGGCTAATGCTAAACACAAAAACATGTACCTACAGAGAGCCTCACCACACGAATCCATTTCATTAAAAAAGACTAAACGGACTGAAAATGCACAAATCTGAAGGCAAGCCAGAAGGAGACAGAACACTGATTTATGTTTTAAGCCTCTTTCCATTGGGATATAGAAATATTAAAGACAAATGAGCAAGGATTGCCACACGGGCTTAGATGCATCTTTGCAGGAGATCTGTATTGTCCAGAGAACAATAAAAACATAATGCTACAAAAGAACAGTGCCACCCAGCTCAGGATGCTCCCTCCAATGCATCAGCCAATTATCCTCCTGAAGAGCTCTCAGAGATCAAACACATTCAGTTCCTGTGGCCAGAGGTGTGGGTTTAAGTGAGCAATAGCACTAATTTCAGTAGTCAAGTTACATGTTCCACTGGGGCTAATAAAATCTGCATTTCATTAACTTTTCTCCAGGCCACCCATAAGTGAATGTTTGATTAGAAAAGAGCTGCAACTCAGGTTGGGGTATGAAGGTATTGATATAAATAGGTGATGTATTGTGAGATGCACTAAAAAACTGCTTATGAATGTAATGGCTCTGCCACTGACTGCTGTTAAACAGTGCAAGGTCAGAAGGGCTCCTCTGAATTGTTAGCAGTTAGAGAAGATCCTGAATTTCATAAAGCATTTTGGCATTTTAAATAATAATACATCCTTTTATCCTAAGATTTTTATCCTTTTAATTATCCACAGGAATTTTTCTTTAAGAAAAGCTATTCCCTTTGCACAACCATATTGTTTAGTAAGTGTATGTGCTGGATACCCTAACAGCTATTACTCTCTGCCCATCAAATCTGTTGGGTTTCCATTATCAAGCAAAACCTCTCTGAGCTCCATATATACCCCCCAATATCAGCAATATACCGACATTAACACAAGCAGCACCACAGCTGCATCTTAAATCTGTCCCCTTGACTTCCCAAAGCCCTTGCACTCCCACCCTGCTCGACATTTAGCTCCATGCTTCCAGCTTTCCAGCCAGTGATTCAGAGGTATGAGAACAGCTTTAAAACCCCAGGACTGTAAGCAAATAAAAGCCCCATAAGACAGCAGGTTTGTGACCCTCAGATCTGCAGTACCTCAGCTTTTGCCCTTTCAGTCACTGCTGGATTTAATCTCAGCCCCACACTGCACACATCTGCATCACAAACCTCCCACACGTGCCCACAATAACAATCACTCTCCAGGAGATTGTTCTCAAACACTCCACTCTTGCATTCCAAGCACATGTCCACCTGAATCCAGAGCCAGATTCCAATTCATATCCTTGAACCTGTCCTTGTTTGCAAACACTTATATCTTCTGCACAATGATTTCAGTTATGTAATTTACTATTAGCACGAGTTAGTTGGCTGTTTTTAAATCTATCTTAGCAGTGTATCTCTGACTGAGAATACCAGCCTGTAAATAATTCAGTAGTGCCAAATTATCCCCATTATCTGATTATGCCAAGGACTGCATTATACTTATTAGTATCACTCCAGAAGCAGAATTGCTTGTAATGCCTGTGAACCTCCTTATGAAGAGGGAAGGAGTTTATGCACTTTAATCTAAAACTAACTGGCAGCCAATTTAGACATCAAGAGCAGCCCTTTTTCAGTACATTACATTCAAGCACAAATTCAACTTTCTCCATGCTTCCACCTTTCAAAAATACTATGGCTCCATCTAAAACATTTTGTTGGAAAATATTACTTTTATAGCTAAGTGTGGAATGACACAGTTACTGTTAAATCCTCCAAAATCCTGCCCACCTCCCATAATATAAAGAAGTTCTTCCTCCAGTATTACATTCTTATAAATAAGAACCATACAAAATGCCACACTGCTTTTCTATACATCAGAAAGAAAACTTCAATTTCTCATTGTAAGAAAGTTACCTCACATTAGATGTGTATTTCAGTGATATATCCAATATTCAACCAGCTGAATGCCCTGGACAAATGTGTAAGACCCACTGTACATTTACCACTATATCAAATCCCCTTATAAATGTAATCACTGCTATGAATTTCAGAAACAGAGCTAATATCCTGAGGTTTTTTCCCAGAATTTCCTCCATTTGATAACTACAAAAAATTGCCTGCTGAATTTGTTTTTATCATTTGTCAAAACCAGCCACAATTTTCTTTGTGATGAAAATCCACAGCTAGTCTGAATTGTCTTATAATTGCTATTTTTTCTATTTGCCACTATGATTATCATGTCTCTGGTTATGAGGATGATTTTTTTTTCCCGTTTTCTTTTACTGTCTGCAAGAAAAAAAAAAAAATCTGCCTGATCCAAAGTATTTGAAGACTTGAGGAGTTGAGACCTTCTTCATGGGAAAACCAAAGCAGACAGAGAGCCAACACCTTGTTGCAGTTTTAGGAGCTGCACACACAGGGAATACACACCTCTGTCACACTTTTTCCTCACCATGGCAGTCCCTTGTCATCAGGCATGGCAAAACTTTCCCGTTCCATCCATCCTACACCCACATATTTTATATTTATCACCACAGTAGAAGATCTTTCTGTCACACTTTCAGTGGTGGTGGGCTTGCTCCACCTGTTTGATTGCTTTGATCCAACAGAGTAGATGAAAACCAGAATATTAGTTTTCGTTATCATGTCTAAACTCCAGTGTTTGGTCAACTCCTTCACTTCTCCCACTGACAGATTGCAAACAGACTTTAAGGCTGAAAAGGGGAACAAAAAAGGAAACTCTTATTTTAGTCCAATTCTCCAATTCATCTGGATAAAATTTGCTGCCTACAGAGACGATTTTTTTTCTTTAATATGTAAAATCATTCTGTTTAATGGGTCGAAAGTGTGGTTTATGGATAGCCCCCAAATTTGTTTCAGATCGACAGGTATTAGCAGTCTGGATATTCCTGGTAGAGGCCAAGAACAGTTTTTCAATCAATCTTTGAGATTTCTTCTGAGAAATAATCGCCATTCATCCAAAAGGTGGGAGAAATTATGCAGGTGTCAGGGTTTGCCATGAACTGACACCATTTATCCTCTCAAGAGACCTTGCTGGAATTGTAGAATAACTAAAGCCTCATGGCTTGTAATTAAGAGATCTCCAGAAAGAAACCAAGGAATTCTGAACAGCAAAACAAGTGGTGGAAGCAAGGACTGCGAAGGAAGAATTGTTGAGGGAAGCCTAGAGAGTAGAAATCAATGTTCTCACTGGGAGAAGAAGGATGTCATGAAAGTAAATTCTCCAGACAAATGTGTTTTAAAAGAGAGAGCACACGATAATATATTTATAAAGATGCATATTTGATGACTACGTTTATCTTCCCACTCTGATAATGCTGTTTGGAAGTGTGAGCTACAAAGCACAGAGATACAGCATGTGCAGTTTTGAAGTGAACATAATTAGCATTTACCACCTAAAAAACCAAACCACCAGAGATGCAGGAAACTGGGTTTTGTTCCTTTATCTGCCTGTATTTTTAATATAGTGTCCAAAGCCCTGCCCTGGGAGGAAAGGCTCTCAGCATCTCATCACTTTTGGGAAAGTGAGGATGAAAACTGATGGGGCTGCATGAGGCCCCACACTAATAACTTACTCCTTCTTATGTGGTCTCAAATCTCACTGTAAAAAGCAATTCTGACTGCAAGTAGCTTGAAAAGACACAGAAATTTAGTTAGGTGAAGTGGAAAACACCATGGGAAAGGATGCAAGCAATGTCAGACCGATGTAATTGTCGCTTTTATAAAATCTTTAAGAATCCCCTGGTCCAATTCTGAGCACAGGTGGTTGGATTTGAAAGTGCCTCCAAAATGAGATTCTGGTAATCACTGAGCTAGAAGGAATGAAATGGAGGAGATTTCTGAGCTGAGACAAATAGATTTCATTCATCTGGACAGTCTATACTCAAAACCCAAATAATTCTGTATCAAATGCTACCTGCCTAATTCTAAAATATATTTCTTCCTGTCTGTGGAGTTCCACTCTGCAGAATATTTTAGATCCTGTGTGCACACCAGCAAACCCAAACTCCATGTAGTGATGTCTATGCTTCATTTCCCAATTTAAAGTTCATTTTTATTTATTCCAACCTCCTGAATTGATTAGGCAGATTCAACAAATAATGTCCTGCAGCACAAAGTCTTATTCTGAAGGTTAATTTACACAATTAAACACAAAACCTAATACTCAAAATTTCCACGTGCTGAAAAAATTACTCACTAAAATTATTCAAGTAAGAGCAATTGCAGGAGTTTCCTAGGGGAAGAAAACAAACAAAAAAACCCAAAAAAAACCACCAACCAACTAAGCCCCCTAGAAAATGACAAGCTGCATTTATGTTTGCATCTGGGACTCAAAATCGTAACAAACCAAATAAAATCCTTCAACTGGTTACTCGTGGCTAATTGGTAAATACCATTATGGACTGAAAATGAAGTAACTCCATACTTCTTTTTTTTTTAAACTGTGAATCTGACCTTATAGCTCTGAAGCATCTGCTGTGTCTGATATACTGAATAAAGACATTTTATGTTCCAGCTGGGCTAAATCTAACCCAGAATAGGTGCAGCTCTACAGGTATGTAGTGGCCCCAGTGCCACATGGAAAATTTGCTTCACGAGACAAGCCACAGGCTGTGTTTGGTGCTGGAGCTACAGCTTTCTCAAAACTTCTGGTAGTGGGAGGAAAGTACCCAACAACAGGAAGACAAGGATAAGGGGAAAAAAAAAGATCTTTTTTCAGCCCAGAGATGGATGCTCAGAAATATGAGCACATAAAACCACTGACATCGAGATATACCTGGACTGTTTGACTTTCTCCTGGGAAAATAATTCCTGCTCTGAATGGCAATGAGGACAATAATTTTTATTGTTAAAGGGTTTGGAGCCATTAAGGTATTTGCTATTCTTACTGCTCTCATTTTTAGTCTTCAGCCTCTAGTATGCCAGAAGAAATTCAGTAAGCTTCTCCTCCCAAATAAAATCTTATCTACCTCTCTGTAGATGCACAACACATTTTGACTGGAGTCCCAAGCCATCACTCTTTAAAGTAACCACAGAACATCATCAAGCTTTCATTCTGTAAAATTGATGTTTCAGACCTTTTCAAAACATGCCCTACTGGTCACCAGCAGTTGGCACAGCGGCAGCTGGTTATATCCAGAAAGCAGCCTGGGCTCCATTCACTGAGAGCTGCCAGGGTGTGAGGTTAAGCAAAGGGAACTTCACACACAGGGATTGCTCAGCCCCTACAGGGGACCAAATCTGTTTCTTTCCCAGGAGTTCACTGGATCAAGAACCACCCCAGTATAAGGTGAAAATGGTAACTGGGAGCTCAGCACAACCATCCTCCTCCTCACCCCTTGGCTTCCCTGGCTGGTCCAAAGAGGTTAAACTCCAGCAGCTCAAGGCTGCTCTAACCTATTGACAATTTACAGATGTTTTGCTCACCTAATTTGTTCCACTATTCACAAAAGCATGCAGTTACCTTAGCAACTACTACATTATATTTTATCTCCAAGCTGCAGAGCTTTTTCTTTTTTAAAACAAACCCCACAAGCCTACTGATACTGTATGTAACCTTTGATATTAGTCCTAGCCAGTTCAGGAAACAAATATAGGCACAAGTGTAATAAAAATAATAGTCTCATTTCTAAAATCTATTCAAGTTTTCCATTAAAGAACAGATTTTCTTCACAGATTTGTTTTATTTGACTCTTTTGTGTGTTTGCTGTTTCTCTATGCATTACAATTTGCATAAAGGAAATTAAGAGGACAAGGAAGAAGACCTATTGTGATATAAGGAGTGAGCAGGAATCTGGTAGATTTATTAGAGAATCAAGGGTATATTTGAAAATTGCTGCAGGAAGAAACAAATGCCTTTAGGCCACTGACTTCTAAGTGTCTTTGCTGAATGGACATCTAGAATGAAAACACATCTATTTTTATATGACCAACCAACAGAAAGCTAAAAGTTTTTCTAAAGGGAAACACGTGTTTCTCTATGAACATATCTAAAAGAAAGAATAATTATACTTGGAAAATATTTGCAGTTGGTTCTGTACCAGCATTGCTCCTGGGCACCACAGCTTCCTGCACCACGTGAATTTGCATTGCAGCGAAACAGATTTGTTTTGAGAGGCATGTTGTCATCATGTCATGTGAAATGATGTGGAGATGTGAACACAAACACTGAGTAACCTGGGACCTGCCTGCTGCCAGGTGAACCAGCCTGGATCTGGATGCGACTTCCACTTCTTGAAATGTTCCTGTGTTGTCCCCAATGCTGCATTGCACAGGGAGGAGGGGAGGGAAAGGAAGAGCTTTTTCTCCAAAAGGAAGATATTTTTGGGGACAAAATAATTTTGTTTTATTTAAATCAACCCAACATCACAGGCTGCATTTTCTCAGAGCTGTAAAAAATTATTAAGGTTTATCTTCAGGGAAAACTAAAGTTAGCGAACTTGTTGAGTCTTCTGATTTCAGCAACCTACTGCTTTAAATCCATAGATCAGTGCTTTGACTCGATCCCTAATATATTATTTTAACTACCTTTGAAGTTAGGAATAATCTTAAATACTGTCTTGAGTTAATACTTTAATAAAATAACTTCTGCAAAGGTCTTGTACAACAGTGTGAGATAACCTTTTATAGCTGTGACAGGATGTTTGATTTCCAGCTCCCTGCTCTACAGTGCCCATTTGTGCATATTTGAATACACCAGAGAATGGAGCTTCTGCTTTCTGCAAAAGCTGGATACCTTTCAAAGGTTAATTTTCCCATTAAAGACAGATAAAATAAAAAGCAGCTGGACAGAGAATTTTTCTGGTCTTTCTTTTTAACAGGAGGTTATTTTTTTAATCAAAGAAGCACACTATCTTTACAAAGTGATAAAACTTTGCGGGAAGCCATCAGTACCAAATTCAATCCAAACTGACAATTTTAATTGGAGTTAATTAAAGTGTTGGTAGGGAAGTAATCTAGCATCCAATCACTTATTAGTAATTAATCTTCCTGCAAATCTCACTGAGGATGGGTCTGGGCACTTAAGCACTGAGTGGTTTTCCAGTTTATTGACCCTACAAGTTTTCTCCTACCAGTTCAGACCCCAGTATAGCAAACTCAGGCCATCTGACAGTTTTGGGTTTATTTATTGCCCTCAAAAATCCCTGGAAGGATCCCCCTCCTCTGAGTCCATGGCCACCAGGTTGCAAACACCTCTGCCAGCTGTAAGTCACTGCCTCAATTCACCTTCCCCCCTTTCTGCTCTCTCCCAACAAGCAGCTCTGCAGCTGAAGTTCAGCATGACTCTGCTTTGAACCTCCTCCTTCTGCAGGGCTGACAAAGCCCCTGAAGCTGACCAGCCATAATTACCTCCCCATTCAACACCAGGGGCTTCCCCAAGCCTTCTGACTATCTCTGAAACCAGAGCTACTCTTCAATGATGATTTATAGGGTTTTTTTAATAACAGATATAACTGTGACTTTTCCATTTTAACACATGCCTGTCTATACCTACTGTCCTGATCTGCCCTGAACACCACGATTTGCTCTGACCAGAGATTTTAGAGGAAGACACCAAATTCCTGCCTGCTGGTTTCTATTACATATGGTGTTATACACTGTATCATCCACTAATTCATCCTGTTACCATGGACAATGCTCTATCCCTATCACAGATGTAAAATAATTAACTACATAAAGCATTAATACCACTTTATCAACTTATCCTTTACCTCCATCTCTTTCAACAAGCGACATGCAGAATGAAACACATAAATTTACTTGGTTACTTTCTATGTTAACATTTATTCAATTTAGTGAATAATCTGGTGCAGTTAAAAGGCAGATGGAAACCACAGCAATGCCAATGCAGCATTAAAATGCATCAGTGCTTGTTACACCCTTTCTCTTACACCACTTAACAGACAGAGCAAACCTCCCCTCCTCGAGCTCCACGAAAAAGTGCTACAGCTTTGATCAGCACTATTAAAATTGCCACCACATTCCAGTTTAGTGTGGATGAGTTTCAATGTTGTGGGAAAAGAGTCACAATGTGTGCGACAACAACTTGTCTCTGCTGCACACAGGCATGACCAACACATATGAAATGAGTTACAAAAATGATATGAATTCATAGACTACTGTAATTTATGCCACTCGTTCCCTTGGCAAAATGCAGCACCATGCCAGCCATTAAAATTCATAAAAACAATTCATTGCTTTTTAATTTTTACATATTTATGAGCACTCATTTGAAATTAAAATTATTTTCTTATTGACACTTTCTTCCATCTTGACAAAAAAAAGAACAATTTTGAACATTAAAGCCTAATGACTTCAATATGTTTTGCAGATATTAATCATACTCAGAATGCCCCAAAAATGGAGAGACATTTACCCAAATCCAAAATACAGCAATCAAGTAATTAAGACACCTAATCCAAAGCCAGTAAGTAATATTCCAAGCAGCTAATGTGGTGATGTAATTATAGCTGCTTTAGCACCTCTGCCTATTAAGAATATTTCAACAACAAAATAAAAATTAATGGCAACCTCAGCTGTCAACATAAACAGAAACAACTTTCATTTTGAAAGAAAGCAGATATATTCTTTTAGGTTCAAATGCACAAAGCCTTCCTTGTAATAGCCACATCACCTTTATTTAGAGTAATTAACTTTCTCTTCACTACTGGATATGAGATGGTAGACACAAGACAGTTTAATAAATTAGTACACAAAATGACTGAACTTTACAAACCACTTCATCAGATAGAGGGGAAATCTTCCCTCTGTCTTGCCAAATAAACATGAAGTTGAAACATAAAAACTGGGAGAGAGATGAAAGGCACAGGAGCACCCTGACAGGGTAAATTACTCGGATTCACATTAACATTCATCTAAATTTATCCAGCATGATTCCTTGACATCTTTTCTGTTCTTCATCACACGGATGTGACAAGAGGAGATGGATGTAGTTTGGAGGCCACAAGCTGACCCTCACCCTGTTTTCTGGGCAACAGGGGAGGGAAAGAAAAGGGAAAGAGGAGGCAATAACAGCCACCTGAAATATAAAAGCAGTATTCTTCTGAATACTTTGAAGAACACAATAGTAAATTTCTCATCAGCTCCGTTAATGGAAAGAGCCTGTCCAGCCTGCTATAAGGATTTTAAAACATCCCTGGTGTCATCAGCATTCCCCTCCAGCACCACCTCTGCAGCTGTTATTGGTTCTGATGCACTGGACAGAGCCTGTAACCACAGCAATTCACAAGGAGCAGTCAAAATCTGTCTCCTTGCTCTCAGCCTGGCAGAACACACAGATCTGCAGCTCCCTGACATGTTTTCACAGTGGCATTACCCTGACACTTGTTCCTGTCCCCAGCAGTGCTGAGGAACCAGCACGATGTCCACGATGTCCTGAGCTCCCCCAGCCACACATCTCTTCTTCTGTACCCATCAGTTTGTGCCACATATGCCTGATTCTGCTCTAAATACATACTTACTTAGAAACCAAGCTCAGAATTACTTACTACTGTAGTGGCACATGGGTTTAAGCAGATTTGGCACATATTTTAAGGAAGGGTTCTAAAATGTGCTATTATATAAACCCAGATGGATAAAGTTTTCAAAATAAAGCATATGATAAAACTTCACTGAAAATGTTTGATAAAATGTTGACATTTCCACACCCAAAATCTGTAAAGAACTTGGGAGCTTCATTTTTCTACAGAGCTAGGAAAAAAAAAAAAAAACTGGCATCAACAAAAGCAAGCTATATTTATTCATTTTAATGTCTTCATATAAGTACATATATTGTCAAATTGGTTCTGGAATCTTAAACTCTGATCAATGCCTCACAAAAGTTTTCTACATAAGAAATAGTTTAATGCCAAGTAGTAAAACAAGTATTTAAAGGGATTTTTAGACAAAAAGTTATTACTAGGATCATCAGGAGAATACATCTCTATTTTCAGAGTGATTGTGCATATTTCCCTTTGCTTTGAGAAAAAGAGGATCATTAACATTTAAATTGGAGTAAATGAGACCAATTTCTACTCTGAAGGGCCTGCAAAGCAGGAAACATGATCCAGCATCCAGCAAACTGGCAAATCAAGTCTGTTATCAGCACCTCTTGAATAAAACTCTGTGTAATGCTGTGTACCCAGCACACACCGCTTTTCTCAAGAGAGCCACAGCCCACGGTGACCTTTGAACAGCCAAGTAGGTGTTAGAATAAAAACAGCCTTGAGATGCTGGGGTTTGGAGTAACTTTGCATTTACAAGGCGTATGTCAGCACTGGCTGTGGTTTAGGAGGCTTAGTAGATCCCTGCATTGTTAGAATAAACGGAGCAGCTCACTCCTTACAGTACTTACAGAACCTGAAATGATCTTGAACCTGACAGGAAGCACAGCTCGAGGGGAAAAGCTGGAGGAGGGTGCAAAAAGGGTTTTGATTTTCACAGACTGGTTTCAATCCAGCCACAAACGTGCAACATGCTGGGAGCCAATGGGATCCTGCAGGGACATGGAGCAGGGCTGCAGGCACCTGATGCATTACTAACGTGACAACAGATCACTGACATCCCTGTTAGGATCCAGATGTGTCACTGGAGGCTCAGATTTAGAGAAAAACCCTCTCAATCAGGCAGCTGTCCTTCCCACAGACAGGTGCCACTCGGCTGCGGCTCAGTGGAGCTTCAGCACTTTAATATATGGTGTCACATTAGCTCTGAGCTGTAACTGCAGGTTGAGTCCCTGTGGAATAATCTCTTCCATAAGAACTTGAAAAAGTGCCTCGGGTAGGATTAGCTTCCTGCCTCTGAACAGGAAAAGAGAAAAGAAAATATTCTGCCCTGAAAAGGGGCTGTTAAATACTGATTTGTTTGTTATTTTTGCTCTTAGGATCTTTCCATTTCTAATTTACACTTTTATTGCTGTATCAAAACATGCAAGATAAAAATTATATGCCAACTGCAGCCAGGTTCATAATGAGTAACACTTCAGAGCCCTAATGAGTGTTTAACACTTCCCTAATGCAGGCAGTGTACAACAATCATCTCCATAATCAGGTTGTGAAGCTTTTGGCTCTTCTTTGACAAAGTCCCCTCTCTCTTCCCTCCCTCCAACACAACACACAGCCAAGCTGGCTCAAAACCATGGAAAGAAAGGACATATAAACATCCTTATCAGAAAGATTTAAAAACTATATTTCAAATAGTGCTGGGGATCTGCTAGTAAAAAATGGAAAAAAAAATTAGTTTTGATGAGTAAGACTGCAATATGCTTTCGTATTTTTTACACCCTGATATTGCCAACAGCGAGATTAAACTGTAAGAAATAAAGACAAGCTGAGGCTTAGTCACTTGTGTAATATGTGCAGCAATGGAAACAGCAAAGAGGTCATTTTTCATCCTATTGTCTAAGACGTAGTTAAGAGGGTAAAACCAGATTTGTGAAAATACTCAAATTTCTTTCTTCACTGGTGCTGTGACAGGCAGAGAGACCTGGATGGGGACAGAGGGAAATGTTCACAGCCAGGCTAGATGGGGTTTGGAGCAGCCTGGTCTGGGGAAAGAGCCCATGGACAGTGAATGCCATGCAATCACACAGAGACCAGAGTTACCATCAATTTTTCTTCTTTCTCTTTTTTCCATATTCATTAAGCCTTGCAGTATTTGTCAGAAATGCATAGAGAGGATGGGAATTCTTACTCCAGAAAAACCATTTTATTGTTGTTCCTTTCAGAATTTTTAATTTTTTTTTTCCAAGCATAATGAGCAATTATTGTTTTAAATTTGGGCTTAATTACTGTATTGGATGAAGACTGAATCATCCCTTAACTTCTGTGCAGCCTCTGGGCTTCTACCAAGAAAAAGAAATCAATAATTTTAACATATTTTTTTCTAATGCATGGACCATTATTAATCATAGAATCATGGAACTGTAGAATGGTTTGGGTTGGAAGGGATGTTAAAGACCATCTAGTTCCATCCCCCCTGCCATGGGGACACCTTCCCCTGGACCAGGTCTTTGGCAATATAAGCACAGGAAGGAAATTAAGAATATAACATTTCACCATTGATACTTTGTCTAATATGAAATACCAAAAACCTGTACTATTTCTGTAAGTAGGAAGTCCTTACCAAAGGAACTGCCCAACTCCCAGAAGCAGCTGAAAATGTCATTTTTGCAGTTAACCATGCAGAGCATTCCAACTCAACTCACAACCTCCTGTTAATGCAGTGAATGGAAACCAACAGCAGTATAAAATCAGACACCTCTGTAAACACTTACAACCAAAATAAACTTATTTCTACCACTTACTAGCAGGACAAGAGCAGCACAGTAAGCCAGGCAGCAAGCAGGGAATTTCCTAGATAAGCACAACACCCCAAAACAGATCTGGGTTAATACTTGAAGATTTGGAGATGCCATGGTGTTTCTGCCAAGGGGTGAAATCCCCAATGGACTGAGCCCATCATTTCCAGGGAATTTCCATACCCTGGCAGCACTCACACTGCTGCACTGATGCTCCTGACAGATTCCTGGTGATCTATTAGCAGTTTACTCTTGTTGATTAAATGCAAGGCAGCCAGACAGCAATGCGAATTAGTAAGCAGGAAGAATCATTAGAAATTTGATTCATTATGGGAAAGAAGACAATAATTTCAAATAGGACTATTAAAGTAGTTAAAATCACATTTTCACTATGTCCTAATTCCAGTTAATTATAAAAAGACAACAAACTGTCTAGAAATACTAAGTTTTGATTGGAGAAAGGGAAGCTTTAATAATGGGTAAAGGCAACATCTGCAGGATGTTGAGGTTTTTTTAAAAAAAAGACTGACCTGATTAAGAAAAAAGTGCATTCATATTCCTGTGGAAGTCAAAATCTGTTTTTAATTATTTAAGACTAAGAGCTAATGGGATCAAACCTGGGCACATAAAATAATAATTATAAAGTCGTAATGATACATAAAATGGCTAATATGATAATGTTTGTTTTTAATAACATGATATGGATACACTGTCACAACAGCCTTAGTAAATCAACCATAGGCTATTCTAAATTATTTCTCTTTGACTCCTTCTCCCTCACCACCCAAGAGCTCTGCAGAGCCCCAGCATCACTGACTGCAGCTGAAAACATCGCTTACTCTTGCATGAAATTGAACTTTATGAAGAATAGGAAGTCACTGATGATCTTCAAATTCTGAAGCATAATAGAAATGCTTATCTTTATACTTGGCATAATTTAAACATTTATACACTAGTAATTTGAAATGGCTGCAATGCCTCATGGTTACGGGGTTTACAAATGACAACTGAGCAACCCAGGAACATTTAAAACTCTGCTTTTTCAAATGGTCTAGCTCAGCATTCTGCTCCTATCCTGCTCCACGGAGTATAGGATTTTAATTTTCTCCTATTACAGTAAGCAATCATGCCTCTATCAGTTTTCCATCTTCACAACAGATGTGCATATTCAAAGACCTCAACGTTCACTTCCCAAAACAAATACCAAAGTCAAACCAAGACAAAACAAAAAATATGGCCAATTATAACTTTTAGCCCATAAATGCCATAAAAAAACAGAAAATAAGAAAAAATGCTTGCTAGAAACAGCCTGTCAAACAGAAGCATTCCAATGGGATAAACATGACCTTTGTTTTAATATACACAATCAGCTCTAACTTGCCTTTTTCAAATGAATGTTTCAGACCTAAATCTCTTATTTAATAATGCATTTTAGGATTGAAACAGTCAATTTCATTAATCTTTTTTTTTTTTGTTTCCCTGGAAAGCCAGACATGGGTCAGTGGGCGGACTGGATACTCCCTCTTCCAATTCTGCATGAGAAACATACACAAGATAAAGTGAATTAAATTAAACACAGACAATTTTACTGTAGTTTTTAAGAGGAAGAATTCAAACAGTCTATGATCAGTAGGAAAAACCTGTTAAATAGATTTAGCAAAAACAGACCTATATTTGTGCTCATAATGCCTTTAATCTGTTGAAGTATATTACCGCAAGTCAGGCAAAGTTTTAAAGCTTGGGCTCAGTTCAAACCCTCATTCTTGAAGATTTGTGTTTGCTTATCAGCTAAGAATTTCCATAAAGGAGAACAAGATGACCATCACGAAATTTCAGTGCGCTATTTCACATCTGGTCAGAAATAATTTAAAGCCACCAGCTGGATTGCATCGCCTCCACTTAGGACCTGTCTGCACTCAGAGGCAGTGAGGATGAAATGCCTGAATAAATGCCTGAATGCAGCCAAAGGCCAGAATCTCACAGACAAAAAGAAAAAAAAAAACAAAAACAAAAAAAAAAAAACCAACAGAAACTCCACTTTTTAAAAGCCTGAGTTTTGACGACTGAGATTCGATTTGGACTGAACTCAATTACTCAGACTTTACCGGAGTTGTGCTGCAAACCGAGGTTGCTGCATTTTTAAAACCCTGACAAATATCTATATACATGAGCCTGCTTCATCAGCAATTTTGTTTCTTTTCCTGGGATGCTGAACTCTGCTAAAAGAAGCCTCATTCCAAGATTTCAGCATACAGAAAACTCCGATTCACTTGCTCCCCAAGGCCGTTTATTTGCTAAAGACTGGTACAAAATTAAACAATAAATTAAATCTGAGTGCAAGTTCATGATTGGGTTTAAACAAACATCTGTTTCTGAGACAACAGAAAACCCATTTTATTGTATTTTTTTAAAAAGAACATCTCTTTCCAAATATGAAGGTGATTTTTCTTTCCTGCATCTTTTAGCTTTGCTGTAATTGCAATAAAAGATGCAATCCAGTTCAAATGGCTGCAGCTGACACCAAATTAGGGAAAAAGAAACAAAAAAAGGAACAATCGAAGTTTCTTAAACCCAACAGCTGACAGACAAAAGCCAGGACCTTATTTTATTGGACCTTATCCTCAATTATTTGGAGCACAGCAGGAACCATCCATGCTGCAGAACTGGGACACAGACCTTAAATTCAGCAGAATGTTTCCTTTTGGTCTGCTTTAAAGACAAAGCAACAGACAGAAATAAACCTACATTTTTAAATAAATAAAAGAAACTAGGGAACACAATACCCTGAGGCTACATATATCTAGACACTAAGACTCCTCTTGGTCTCAGAATCAGTTTGATTTTTCTCTTGCTTTTGGGTAGATCTAAAGGAAAAAAAAAAAAAAACCTAAAAAAACCCCACCACCTCTTCCACCTTTGCAGACCCTGTGCAGGAAAGGTTTGTTGATCAAGGTGGATGACAGGAAAAATAATATGATTATTGCCTGTGGATGTACCACTACCTTCCTAGATTAGGATTACAACCACGTACTGACAAGGCAAAAAACATAAACCCTAAGTTTTTTAAAGGTGAATTCAGTAATCAGCAAAGTGTGTAAACACTGGTGAACTTTAAGCACTGCTGTTCTGCGTGTAACCACAGCACATGTACAACAAGGTGTTGTACAACCTCCCTCTCTGCTCTGCTCATTTGTCTCCTTCCTGATCTCTGGAAGGCCCTAGGGTGGGCAGAGGGCTTGTTCTGAGTGCTGCTCATGTATGGGAAATAGCTGTAGGCAAAGCGAGCTCAGTGCATGCCATGTGCACACACACATCCCCACAGCACCAGCCCTGCCAGTGCCATGGACTGCAGGTCACAGATCAACTAACTCCTGTGCTTGGACAGCCATGCAGCTCTGGGACTGCATTTCCAGATGTGGACTCTCTACTCGTCAGCTGGAGAGGGCAATGGTTAGGGAAAGACTGGTTTATGGACCCTTGGGATGTCCCTATAGGATGTGAAGAGCCACCTTCAGCAGAGCCAGATGTCAGCATCTGCTGTTTCTGACTCCAAGACATCCATGACAACACTGGAGGATTCAGTTTACCTTACAGATACAAAATGCAATGATATCGGAATGAACAGAACAATGCACTGCATTTCTAAACCAAATTTCAGCTTTCACACTTAAGAAAGGCTATTTGGGATAATATTTGACTGAGGTAAATTTAGGCGGCTAGTTTTTTTCCCCAAGATGGTTGGAACCTTCAAATACTTCATTTCCATTAGTCAAGCAAATACCTAATCACTGTGCTTGATACATTTTCATTTAAAAAAAAAAAAAAAGAGAGAAACAAAACCTCTCCCAAAACAATCCCTGCAAATCCTCAAGAATTCATGTACATTGCAAACAGACATTTGCATTATAAAAGGAGTTGGAAATGTCATAAAGCAGAGAAAAAAACAACACTGAAGTAATATACAGGGAACCTTCCACTTCTGGATCACCTCTGGAGTGTGCTTAGAGTTACTCAGTCTGACACTGAACTTTAAAGCACAAGATAAAAGGAGAAGTGTTCACTTCACTGCTGTACACAGGGCACCAAAGGAACTGATCCCTCTCTTACCCAGAAATCTTCCACATGCCACAGAGTGGAGGAAACATAAATAATTGCATCCAGACTCACATTCAAACCTGTTTTATAATCCTATTATTAGTACAGTGCCTGCAGCATTTTGGATGTATGGCCAACTGGGTGTTGGGAAAGTCTGTCTTGAAACAAGGAACGCCCTGGGGAAGGTGGAAATCTACTCCCTGGTTTGAGGTTGCTATCAGTGCTGCCAGGTTTCCTAACTGACCACAACTGCAGTGCAAATGTTTTCTGGGCAAATTATCATGTTCGTTTTGTTTCTCATTCTTTCCCAACCCTTCCCTTCCCATCCTTCACAGTCAAGAGTTTTATTCATCCTCTCGATTTTCAGCTCGGCTCGTTCAAACCCCACCGTTTAGAAAAGCTTCCTTTTGTAGAGAAGACCTTGTTTTTTTCCATTTCATTTCAACACTCTCTTCTACTGTTAGAAATGAGCCAATTAAACCCACAAAGGCACTTGTCAGTAGTCCTTGCCGCTATCGTATTTACCTTCCTAAGATAAAAGCACTTGGAAACTATTGACAGAGTTTAACCCTGTGCTGCCTGCAGAGCATGGGCAGCTCTGCTGCTGATCTCCAACCAGACTGGAAGGTAAAAAAAGTGATTTGCACAAAGCAAGACAAGGGGCGACCCAAGCCCACGGAGAAAATCTGTTGTTCAACCAAAAATGGAGAGAAGTCCTTGTTTCTCAGCTCATCTGTGGCTTTGAGTCTTCAGAGTACAACACAACACTGAGCTTTAATGGGTGCAAGATGCTGCTTTCCTCTCTCTCTTTCTACCAAAAAGAAACTCTCCCTGCATGTAAACATCCCAAAATTCAGTGGCAGTCATCTATTGTTAGAGCAGACACCATGCTATAGCAAACACAAATTCCCTCCAAAGCAAAAGCCCATTAATTTCGTGTCTTACAATTTGTTAAAGAGAAACAAACAAACAAAAAAAAAAAAAAGCAAATTTTAATTGCTTTTTAATATAAAATCTTTACACTTTTTGCAGATGATTAGGTTATTTCACAGTTTATTATAAAGCATTTTCTGTTATCATTAACTGAAAGTTAATAGTTTTCTGGTGTGGTGGCTGGAGTGTAGTAACTGCAGTGACACACCAACATGAATTTTAAGTTGCTGCATACGGCAGCAGTACAAATCTGACCTGCCAGCCAGAAACAATAGACAAAAAAAATCCCAGTATATAAAAATCAGAGCTCACCCTTTTCAAGGTATTGAGCTTCCCTTTGTCACCAAAATAAATGGTACAACACATAAATGGCAGAACTTTCCCAGAGTACAAGGCCTAAATTAAACAGCTAAGGGGGTAACTGCAGGTCTGGGTTCAGAAGCTGTTGGGAGCTTTTAGAGCGAGAGAACTGGACATTTCAATGATTTCTTTTTTCCCTGTGAAAACTGCACACATTTCACACATTTCACTCTTTTTAGATAATGAAAGCAGATAAAAAGGTATTATTCAAGTAGTGCTAGGGCTCTTCAGAGAACAAAAAATTGGGGATGGTGCAGTGTTTTAAATTTTGCTGAGAGAGCTCTGCAGTCAAATGGAGATGCCACCTCGGTCCTCTTCTCTAAAGTGAATGCAGGTGCAAGCTTTGATTTAGACATTCAGTCCTACATGAGAACATTTAAGTCAGAACTTGCCTCAGAAATCCTTAAGACACCTCATGATTGCTCCGTGTCCTTGAAACAGCCACAGCTGTCTGCCTCGCTGAGGTCCATCCCAAAAAACACAACACATTTCGTCTCTGTGTGCTCTTAATAGGCTTCCGTTTACCTGCTGGAGTGCAACCTGTCAGCTTGGCCACCTCAAATGCCTGCAAGCCTCAATGGTGTTTGTTTCCATCCCTTTTGTTCAAAGCCAGGCTGAGTAAAGTCAGCCAGGAGGGCTGAAGCGTCAATACGCCACTGGCAGATATTCGTGGAGGGAGCGATTTCCTGCCGAAGAGTTGGCAGCATCCACCACAAGCTGCCCCTCTGAAGCCAGCTTTGTCCTACTTTGCTCAGTTTACTTCTTCAGGAAGAGGTCACAGTCATGTGCACAAAGTTGGAGAAACTTCAGATGCTGTGGATGGTATCATGTGGATCACCACAGGGCACATGGAGATAAAAAGATGAGAACTTAAGTGAAGCTACCAATCAGGAAGGGACAGAGGTGCTTCCATCTCTTGCTGGAATCGGAACAAAAGTACAGTATTTCTCATGGGAGTCTCCTTTACAGAGCAGCCTATGGCCATGGTATAGCTTTACAGACATCCTTCCTTTTAAAATCAATGCATCAACAGTTGCTTGGCACTAAGATGGGGTTCACTGCATCTCTGCACTGAGCCAACAGCACTCATCTGTGTCAGGACCACACCAATTCCCACCTTGCTTCAGACATTTGGAGGGAAAGTACGAAGTGCTTTTGGTCCCACAGGCTGCTGCTCAGCACTCAAGAGGCTCTGTTATTCCTGCCATCGCGGTGAGCTGCCCTCGACTGTCCTTCCAAGGGTCACTTCTTTAGAGCTCTCCATCCCACACATCCCTGGTAGCTCCAGCTCTCCTGGACAGGGAAGATTATCCTTCATCTGCCTCAAGAGCAGGGTGCCAAGCAGTGTCTCCTCAAAGAGCATTTTGGATATGGGAAAAGAAAGGGAGCTTTGTGCTACTCTGCCTACAAGGACAGCTGCACTTGAGTTTTACTGGAGTATATCCTGTATTTCCAGTCACCTAAAACAACGATTTTTGGGGATCACCTACAATCAAACCTCAGGAACCATAAGCAGACATGCCACCAAACAACACACCTGGCTCTAGGCCTTCTGCTGATTGGTAAGGTGGTCTGCATTTCTAGTTCTGTTCTCAGTACATCCTGCTCTGAAATTCAAACTTCTTAAAAAGCTTTTCCTTCTACTCTGCAACATCTGAGTAAGAGCTCACTGTGCCAAGGAGACACTGATTTCAGAGCAGACCACTATTTCAAAGTTACTATTTTGAGCTGGACTTAAAACTTTTACACTAACAATCATCATCCAACAGCCCTGGTTTAAGGAAAAAAATGCAGAAATAAGGTTCCAGTCTTTGTCTCATTTGGCCCTTGAAACAATAATTCTTCCACAACAGAGAACTTAATTGAATTCCAATTTTAAATGTACCTCTAAGACAAGAAACACACTGTACACATTACAGCATCCCACGGTGAGAAAGAGTCTTTGATAGAATTAGAATTTGCTTTCTTGCATCTCAAATGCAAATTTCTCTGGAGATAGCTAAAAAAATCTGGTAAGAAACAAAAAACTCTTCAGCAATAAAATATTTTTAGTACATAAACAAACCAAAATATTCTCATTTGCATATGGTACATCTTCATCTCCTGTGACATTTTTTATTTTTATCCTATATGACAATGCTACTGACAAACTAAATAACCAAAAAAAGCAGGCGACATTTCTGATGCCAGATGCTGAAGATCAATAGCTATTTCCCAGAGTTTATGGTATAATTAAAATTTGTAACAGGAATAATTTTCTCTTCAACCCCTCAGGCAAAGTCTAGAATTATTGACTAAGTCTGTGTTATGTAGTGTAGCATTTGTTATTATGTTTATGGATAATATAAAGGATTTTATGCTTTTTACATGTAATCTGGCAAATATAGAAACAGTAAGTAGGAAAAAATTCTCTATATCAGCAAAGCAAGAGTTATAAGCATTTTGTTGTTCAGGTATGCAGAAGACATGGGTCTATATAATTATCTGGTAGTTAAGCTATACTATGATTTACAGGGTTTGGCCACAATGCCCATGAACTATCAGAGAACTGAATTTCCAGTCCTTCAGAGCTCACAGTGCCTTTGCTCCATGGAGGCATCCCAGGAGGGAATGCTAGGTACCAGAGTCATTGGTGCTGCCAGGAGTTGGACAAATAAATGGTAATTTAAATTACATTTACTGACATATGGGAATGGCTTCAGATTTGTAACCCACAGAGTCTGCCTATGCTTTCTTCCACCCAAGGCATACAGACAGCAAAGAGAGCAGATTTGATCAAGGAAAGCTACACATCATCTCCATAAGGAGGGAGAGACCACAATCCTTCTGCACAACCATCACTGTCATGACTTGGGTTTGCTGTAACTTCAGACTTTCAGGTCAAATAGACTTGGTTTATAAGTGAAAAGATATATATTTGTTTCTTGTCAGCCCTAAAAACTCATCCCTGGGCAGTGGAAATGTAAGTGGATTATTCCTTCCTCATGTATCAATCAGGGCTAATAACAACACAAAGCAAATTAAACCCTCTTGATACCAGTACAAGCCCGTTACTTCCATTGCATTTTCACAAATAAAATAAAACTAGAAAGTTGGTAAACATTTCTGCTGATGAAGCACAAGAACAAATGCATTCTGACTCAGTCCCTCTTTGCAAGGCTAGCAGGAATAAAATGTGGTGAAATTAATTGCGTTATGAAGGCACAGAAAATCTGAGCTTACAAAGACAGCAGAAATGCCACTTTTAAGAACACTACTTGAAGAAAAAGATGAATATATATACAAATTGACAAAGCCAGCTGTTATGAAACTCTGCCTAGCACTATGGATTCACAGAAACATTCAGGCTAAAAACCACAGCTCCACTTTCTATCACAGTTTCTACAGGGATGGATTCAGTTAACTTTAGCTTATGCTTTTTATTCTCCTGAATGCTAAGAAGAGCTTCAGGATATGACCAAAATATAAGCAGAAACATGAAACTGGAAAAAGGCAGAAGCAGCTGCAGCATCACTCCAGGAGAGCTGACCCTTGGTACCAAGCAAGCCCAAAGGTACCCTGTGGCTCTGCACCAGCTGAACCATGAGAGTGGACTCTAAAAACCCAGAATTTAAAAATTTGAGTAAAAAGCTCCAACACTACACAGAACATGCACATTCTTCTCAAGAGGGAAGAAGATGACAAGTCTCATTGTTGGTTTGCAATGGTTTCTAGCTACTTGCCTGATTATTCTCAGTTCTACGTATCCCACAGCCAGGAGAGTAATTAAGAGCCCCAGGCCTTGGTTGAGAGGTGGAGGGAGGTGGGAACAGAACCAAACAAACAAACTCCCCAACACAAAACCAAACACTCAGGAAGAAGAATTCTACATGCCTGGATCAGAATGACATTGCAACAAAAACCCAACCTTGCTTGTCTCTATAAAACACATCTCAAAAACTCACTGCAAGACACAATGACATTTAGGACACTGTCCCACCATGGTGGTGATCAGTGGAGATGCTGTTTTTTCAAGAAAAGGAAAAAGACAAAAAAAATTAAACCTCTCACCATCACCACCTTTTCCAGTAGGACTATGGAAGGAAATCCCTGTACAGAGATGGAAAAATTTTCAGCCACTTGCAGAAAACTTCCAATACTCGAAGGAGGAGGAAAAAATAGACCTTGTTAGGATCTGCTATGAATGCAGAGCACTCTTTAGTTTATGAACTAGTTCATATCTGCATAAGAAGTTTACATAAAACTTGATTTCCTTTGCCTGAACTGCTGAGGCCACATTGATATTCCCTCCGCGCCAACCTCTGCTCTTTGCTTTTCTCCAGTAAGTGACTGACTTTCAGAAAAGAGGTACAGGAGCAGCCAAAATAAACATAACCCTTACCACACACACTGAACAATGATGTACTGGGGGAAAAACCAACAACTTCCCTTGGATCACTTCCATGAGTGGCAAACACTCAATCTGACAGACCCTACTGCTGACAAGGGCTTATTCCTAAATTTGGTAGAATTTCAAAGTTTAAAGCAGCTTTATGAGGAAAAGTTTTCGGACTCTTTGCCAACATCATCCTTTTGCTGTACCTCTACTGCATTTTCAATTTCAGTTTTACTCATTGCAGCAAGATGTTGCTATCTTGTTTCATTTTCAGGCACACATATGAGGATGCAATCATCTGCAACATACCTTTAAGAACTGGAAAGAACTGTAACAGCAAAACAACAATAATATGAAGCAAATTGGGAGCTGAAAGTCGTGGGTTTGATATCCAGTTTTGTGGTCGATTCTCACCATTGCAGACAGATTCACTCTTAGCATGCTTCAATTTATGCAGTTTTCTCAGATTTAATATGCTTACATTAGTGAGAATATCTCTGTAGAACTGAAATCTCAAATCGTGGTTTGTGAGCACATATCAGCTGGGAAATGAAAGCTAAAAAAACTCAGGTATTCCTGCAATAAAAGAGTTAAAAGCACCCTGAAAATGTTAGAATGACTTCAGCTGAAGTAAAAAGAGTGCTCTGTGCTGTTCCAGCTGCTGATGGCTCTGCAGGACTATTTAAATCTTGTATTTTTCACAGCACCAGGATAGTGATCAGAACATACTTCTCCAGCTCTCTAGATTCACCACTTTGAAATGAAAGTCAAAAATCTACAGGAGGCAGCAATAAAACGAATTATTTTAAATTACCCATTGTTACTGTACCTGGTTGGGGAATAGAGCCAAGCTGTGCAAGAAATGCTGTCGCAGGAAACCCTTGCTATTATCATTCAAAAAGAGCCAAAAAAGGGACCCAATGATGTTCTGTGAATAACTGTCCAGAGAGCAAATGTGCCTCGATTCACAGGGCTGAGGTCATCCAACACCAAGGGGAGAGAAAGCACTTTTTAAAGGGACCTTCAAAACTACCACTTTTTGTTAGAAAACCCCACAGTTAATAACTGCAGCTTATTACAGCACTCATTAGCATTATTCAGAGTCCTGCTCAAAAACACAAACCTGAAAGAAAGCTGTTCTTCATGGAGCCCAGCAAGCTGGGTAGAGCTGGTGGCCAAGAAGCAAGAAAGAGACATTTGAGACTGAAATTTGCTTTCTGGGACATTCCCTTCTCAATTCCCACTGCTCCATGCAAGCACACCAGGATCTTTATGTAAGCTCTTGATATTTTCCTATCACCTTTCTCAGCAAAAAGTAGTAGCTGCTTCTTTTAGACCTGGTCTGTAAATATTTCATGAGACTACATATATATTGATCTAAAAATCAACATCAGAACACAAGAACAAACCCTAAGGAACACACACTCGGAGCTGATCCAAAGCCCAGATTAATTACAGAGGGAATCTGAACTTGCTGGAAACTGCTTTTAGAAATAATGTAGTTGCTTAATCATATGTTTATACTAAATATATATATATAATGAAACCAGTTCTAAAAATGCTTAAGTTATGCTAATAAACAGCACATAAGGGAGCCCTGAAAAAAAAAACCCCACCAACATTTTTTTCAGGACGTTATATTAATAATGCTCATGTGACTCCTCTCATTCTTGCTCACTCTTGTGCCTCTCAAGAACCCAAAGAACAAGCTGCTTTAACTTGAATTTCTCAATTCACCTGTCTCCTTTGTGAGCCAGAGGCAAGCATGGATTATTCACACTTAGCCAGCCAGCAAAGCTACTACATACATCCAGCAACACAATACAGTGTAAAATCAATTACAACTCACGTACAATACCAGCAAATTAAAATTTACAGTAATTGCATCTTGCGGGGCTTATATTGTGACATTCTCCAGTAAACAGTGCTTAATTCCTGGGAAGACTGCAAACAACAACTCGAGTGAAGGAATGGATCTTGAACCCAAACCACCACAAAATACAAGGTATTCTCAGGGAGTTCAGTGCATTTCTGAAGGGCTCAGTGCTCTGCCTGAGCGATGAATCAATCCAGGGCTGGCAGTCAAAGCCCCATTGTTCAGAGCTTTGCTCTTTTCACTTGTCACACCCAGGCTGCAGGAACAGGGCTCTGAACCATTTCCAGAAGCAGCAAAACAACCACAGAACAGAACCCAGAGTTAATTTATTCTCTGGGCTTACCGTGCTGGGCGCAAAACAAAAACGCTGTGACGGCAGAGTGACCTTATATTTAGTGATTGACCAGATGGCGAGAATTACTGACTTATGTAAGCCCCGAGCCTCCTTCCCCATCTGACAACTGCTGGGGGAAACCAAATAAAGGGCTCTGCATAGCCTTCAGTGCTCCAACCTAACCATCACAGCACCATTAGGGAAATGCTGCAGGGAAACACAAGGAGGGAGCAGGACTGAAACCCTGGATCCTCAAAACCAGGGGTTTTTGGGTTTTTTAACAGCAGAACTGAAGCCATGGGTTTAGCACAGCAAGAAGGTTTGTGCACCTGCTGCCCAGGCCGTGTCTTTTTTGCTAATGAATAAGTGAAGCCAGCCTCCAGGGCTGTCAATCTGGCACCTTTAGTAATTCATACAAGCTCAAAAGTTCTCTAAAAATAAATAACATGAAAAGAAACCCAGGTCGTCTCACTGGCAGTGGTTTTGACAGGTATCTTGAGTAATGTTAATCTTTGCACCTTTCTTTCCTTAAAAAACGCCAGTTGAATCACCAATTATTTGGGACAGTTTCTAAAAACAAGCACATATGGAAATAAGTACATCAGGTTGATGGCAACTGAAAAAATGGAACTGGGGATGTACATGTGTGCTTATGTGTGTGCACACACTGAATATTTTTATTTAAAACCCACAATCACTGTGCAGCCTTAATTCTTGTCCCATTTCCACTAACGCAAATCAAGAGGAATTCCATTTGACTAAGCTCACTTAGGCTAAAAGAGAAAAGGCACAACTTAAGCCAGAACCACAAGCACAGTTCCCAAACGACCTGTACAACGTGCTTGAAAATATTTTCCGTAAGTTTTTTTCACATTATTCTATTGGCAGAAGTGAAATAACTCCTCACTTAAAGCACAAAAAATAAGACTGGAGTCAGACTGGACCACCTTTTGGGCAACAAACCCCTGTAACTGCAATGAATGAAGAAAAAGAAACAATACCAATTCTTTCATTATCATGCCTGAAATGGTATTTAGAACTGTACAGCATTGAATATTCCTGGTGCATTTTTCAATATTAAAATCTGGATCAAAATCTAATTTGCCACCATATGGTTTCTGGATAGTTCCTACAAAATTATTAATATACAGAAAAAAACATAAAATAAAAAAGCAGTGAAATAAAAGTTCTCTGTGACCTAAACCAGCTCCAGCATTAACATATATTTATGCCCTATTAATGTAGGTCTGAGACACGTATTTGAACCCCTGGATTACATATGTGCATGCATATAAGGAACAACTTCAAGGAAAAAATAGTAACAGATCTTTTCATTGACTAGAAAGGTACCACTCCAGCTCTCAAAAAAAAACATTTGCAAATTTTACAGTAGTTGGAGGATTGTTGCAAAAGACAAAATAGACACAAAGCTTTATCTCCTGTATGCAAAGCATGAGAAAGAGGCCAGGAAGAAACTGGTAAAGTCAAGCAAAAGAAAAGCATGGGTTGAATGTCAGGGGAAAAAACCCACTGAATGCTAAGAAGATAAAATAAGGGAATAATTCCTCAGGAAGATAATATTTTCTGGGATGTTAAAACAGCCTGTTGAAAGAAAAAAGGGCTACTGGGAAAACATCCTTTCTCAAAGCAAAAATTTGACATTAATGTTGCAAAAGAAGGACTAAGCTAGATTTATGAAGTGCTGTGTTCAGGATTCTACTGAAAATTTAAAATACCTAGGACAGAATACTCTGTTCTTACAGCTAGTCACACGAGTGCCCACAAGGGCTATTTTGCATGCATGTGTTGGTGTAACCTCAGCACAACCCACAAAAGGAAAAAAAAAAAAGGCATCAACCTGGAATAAGGCAGGAGTGCTAAACACAAACAATATCCTTATCTCCCTGCATCTGCCATGCCCTGCTCACGTGCAACAGGCACGAAATTTGTGCAAAATAGCTGCGCAGAGCGCTTCCTACCCAAAAAACACTTGCAGAAGGTTTAACTAAACTACAGAACGGTAACCTCAACATCCACAGAACACCTTAAGTTCAAAGCAACCTTTATTGACAACACAGTGCCAAATGCTTACATGATCTTATCAGCCCTTTCCTTGCCCTCCTACATGCAAGCAGTGGGCTTTTTTTAAATAATGTATTGCGGAGATGAGTGATGTGGATTTCCTCCTTTCCCCAAAACACTCAAGGACACACCAGCACAGCAGAATGAGCTCCCACACGCCGAGCAAGGATGCCCCAGAGCTCTGACAGCTCAGCTCTGCTCAGTGCTTACCTGGCTGGGCTGCACTCGGTGCACTGCGCTCGTTCTCTCCCATTTTCCGAAAATTACCAACTCCCCTGGAAGGAGCCGAGCTGTTCCAGCCAGTGGACGTGGTTGCTGTGCGAGTTGTGACCTCCTGACTTTCAGCTGTAACCCTATACCTGACTTTCTGCTGGGAATAATTAGCATCCTGCTTCCTGGGCTACCTGGGCCTGCCTGACCTGTTTCTCTATAAACTGACATCATATCCTTTGATCTCCTCTGATTAACATGTGCTTCGGGCAAGGCTGCTTTGTCTCCTCTTGGACTCTGCTGTTCCTTTGCTCCCCACCCTCTCCTTTCACTTTCACACAGGCAGCAAGATGAAGCTATCTCTGGTTCCTGGCAGGTGTTTTGGACAAAATGCCAAAGGCCACAGAAAGTTTGCAACTGCTTTTAAAGAGCCACTGAATTTGCATTTTGTAGGAAAACTAAACGTTAACTACCAAGGCAGTCTCTTTGCAGCTCTCCACCAGAGAGAACAATGATTGCTGCCAATGCAGTGTTGCTTGGCAAAATCCTTGCTAAGAACCTCAAACCCAACCCACCCTTCCCCTGCCTTTCCCAAGGATTATCCCCAAGGAAAATGCTTTCCTTCAACACTGCAACTTCAATATTGTTTAACACAAAGGGCTTCTAAACAAAACAAAAGGTTGTTTTGCTTGTCTTATCCTACCTCTCCAGCACAAGAAGATAATCTTATCCAGCCACACTCCCAGTTGAGTCCCAGGAAAATGTTTGCTCTTTTCTGCCAGGTAAATCAAATAACAGGTGCCTGATACATTTGTAATCAATTTGTTGAAAAAGTACACCTGTCTCTCTGCCTTCAAAGTTAGTTTTATTTCAACATTTACATTTGCAGCTGCCAGCGATGAAAATCAAAGAGAAGACACAGCACTATTTTAAAGGAACAAACAATTGCAACTTAAAAGAGGTAATTAGTGCTCACCACGTTCATCTGCATCTGCATTACACTCAAAATGGGTAATCAATAGAGTTAGAAATTTTTTTAATCCAGAAGCAATTAAGTCTGGTTTTAAAACTAAAATGTATTGTCTTTTTCTTCCTTTTTTTTTTTAAAGTACTGAAACAGAAACACAGAGGGTAAAAATTGGAAGATGAGTCTTTCAAGATAATTCAGGCTAGGTAAAGTGCACCCTTCAAGTAAAATTTCTGAAACAAACTATGCTAATTCCAACAAAAATCTCATTTAGGAGTAAGAATATTCCCACAAGAAGTAACACCCCTCAAGGTAAGCATCACATAAGCCGAAGTAAAAGATATTTCTGTCCTGAGTTTTGCTACAGAAGGCAAATCAGACATCCCCCAAACCTGAATCATCTGAACAGTGAGATCCAAAAGAAGTTCTCACTTCGTTCATAGAAATGAAGGGGTTTACAAGGAAATGCTCATGCTTTATTCTTGCCTATTAAATTAGTTGGTTTAAATTGACCATTCCACAGGCAGAAAAGGCTCTCTACCAAGAAAGCAAAGAGAGAAGAAAAATGAGCTATGGTGTGAAATTAGGCCTTTTGTTGTTTTATTTCTGTTAGCTTAGCTGAGCTATCACTACATGTTCCCCCATAATCAGCTCATGGCTCAAAATTTGCAGGCAGTGGTTTCTACAATTCACCAGGCTCATCCCTCCTACTGTCATTTACTTTCATGAGCTGGAATTCCCCTGGCCAGCTCAGAGTCAGAGCAAGAGGTGAGATTCCAGCAGACACCTGGGAATCTCCCTGGCTGCTCTCTGCCTTCCAGTTCCAGTGCTGAACATCATCCTGAGTCAATTTACTGAGTTTTCCCTGGAAAGCACCAGTGCAACATCCGTTCAGTGGGTGGAGGTTCTCAGCTCAGTTCCAGTGCAGCTTCCTCTGCTTAGGGACAGAGACTAAATAAAGTTCTTTTTGTGTGCAGAGAAATGAGTAAGAACTTTGGCGGCTTTGTGTTTACTTCAAGAGTGAAAAACCAAAGTGGCCTTTCATGAAAGCTTCTATTAGGACACTTACTGGAAATTGTGCAAGAGCAGATATTCAGCTTTTATTAAAGGGTCTATGTCTATTCCTGCTTTTCAAACATGTCCCTGTTAGGAAAAGAGATACTTAAGCTGCACAATCCCTTCCTGGGACAGCAGAGGAGCACATTCAGAACCTCCTCCTTGACCACCAAACTTGGAGAAGTCAAAGATTCAGTCTGAGTTTCTATACTCAAACAAGCTTGAGTTTGCTCTATTTTTAAAAGACATGTTTAAGAAAAACAATTTATCAGTGAAGTTCTGCAGTGCAAAGAAAAATATATTTGATAATTAACTGATGAGACAGAAACATCTAAAGCATTTCTGCCCTCTCAAAACACAAACTGTCCATCTCTTGAAAGAGAAATCCTTAAATAACCTATATTAGTATTACTTCCAAGCATGGCAGGAATCATGGTAATTTTTAATCTCAATAGTGTATTCTGTGAGATGTCCCTCAAACCCCAGAAAGAGAGCTACTAATTCCAAAGAAAACAGAAGTCTAAGATGACAAAAATAACTCTTCTCAGTCACTGAGTACCAGCAATTTCCTCCAAGAGTAAGATTTTGATTTTAGGCTTTTAGCACCTAGAGAAGGATTCTGTAGTTTTAAGTTCTAGCATTTTCTCACATCACCTTCTGTTAACTCTTAAATATTTTTAAGAATTCAAGAGATGAGAGTGATAGCACTGAAAATACTTCTTCCCTTGAAATGAAGCCTACAAGTGGGAATAGCGCAAAAAGGACGGAAATTCAAGATTTTTCACACTCCCTCTCCCAACAATGACTGATGGTGAGAAGTGCCTTTCTTGCTTTTATGTTCTCCTAAAACTGTTTGTTGTGCTCAGCTGCGTGCAATGATTTAAATTGAGTGTTTTCTAAAGGAGGAACTCTTAATTCATTCACCCTCTCCAGAAAGACCCAAGTGTGAAAATGCAGTGGCTTTGTTCTGAGCCCAGAAAAAAAGGAAGTGATTCTGTGTATTTACTGCACATCAAATACAGTATTTCTTAGTCTAAAGAGTGCATTTGACAGTCAATGAACAGAAACATAATTTGATGATTATAGTGATCAGGGCTAAAAAAGGGAAAAGTCAGTTATTATGCCATGCATGAAGCCATGGCAAGCAGATCACTCATCATCCTGCTGACACCATGGATGACTGTAAGCCTAACTCCATGGCATTAAAAACAGTATTTCCACCTAAACTGGTAAGAATTTCTAGAGAATATTAATTTTGTCACAAGTTGCCTAGAGTCGCTCCACAAAGCTAGAGAGAGGCACTCACAACTGAAAGCCCTCAGAAAAGCAAAGGTCACCTCTACATGCCCAATGGCTTTCCAGACTCTCACTTTTTACTCAACAATGTTGTTATTTTATAGAATTAATGCAAACAAAGCAATATCGCCAACAGCTAACACAGCTGCTGTCATACTTCATTGGTAACATGTTTTGCTACTCTACACACTCTACAAAGGGGACAGAAATACACATTTTGGGGTTTGGTTTTGCTTTTTCTGAATATTGACCCAATGTTTCCAAAACCTGAATAATAAGGTACACTAATTACATATGAAATTGTACAGATGATACAAATCATATCTAGAACTGAAACATAAGAACTGGGAATACACAGAATTATTTTACCCAATTGCTAAAATTACTCTGATCCAGGCTCTAGGAACACCTCCTTGTTGGTAACCAAGTGTTTTAAAGAGTATCAAAGGACAGAAGCTGCTCACAAAGTTTCTAGTAGTGACCACCTGTCTGGCATCATGCGCTGACAGTTTTGACAAGATAATAGCAAATATTTCACTTTCAACAATGGCAGGAGTGGTGGAAGGAAAGGGACAATCCTGTCTGTCTCACTGCACCAGAGAGATGTAGATTCTGAAGTTCATTTGTGTATTGTTGGTGCTTGGGGTTTCTTGTTGTTAGTGGTGGTTATTTGCTTGGGGATTTTTTGTTGGTTTGTCTTTAAGAGGAACACAGCTATTCCATTTCTCCCCCCCCAAAAAATGGCACAGCAAAAGGAACAGGGTTATTTGATCTGCCTCTAAATTACAAGCAGTTGTTGAGCCTACAACCTCAATTAAAACAGGAGACAGCAGGGAAAAATACTTTCTGCCCGAATTAAAATGGACTGAACACAAAAGCAAGGATAAGCAGTCTCAAAACCCACAGTGAAAAAGGTTTTCAGTGTCTATGCAAATCATGTGCTTAAAAAAAGAGAGTGATAGCAGCAGAGACCTTGCACAGACAGCACTGAGGAGTGAGCAGAGCCCAAGAAAGACTTATTCCATCATGGATGAGATGTTCATCCCGTATTCCTCAGCTTCTGCAAGTTTTATTTCCAGATCTAGTTGTGCCAAACAGTTTTTTCACCAGTTACAAGGAGGCTGTGGTAGAAAACTTCATACAGATGCAAACATCAATTTGGAGCTTAGTGAGAAACAAAGTATATTTGTTCCCATTTATTTCTAAGCATTAATCACAGCTAACTACCAAAGGGAACACAAAAGGCTCCAAAACACCACTCTGACCTGCAACTGACGTGGACTGAACAGAATTAAGATTTAGGTCTTCCAGATCCCAGAGGAGGTGTTTTTCCCCTTGGCCACTTTGCTGGGGGATGGTTGCACAGAGGAGCAATCTCCTTTTTCAAAAGCACATCCAGCAGAATGACTGACATGTTGTTCAGGCTCTCCCTAATCCCTTGCTGAGTGAGAAAATCACATGCCAAGGGAATTTATTAGTATGCAGAAGAAAGCAGGATTCATTAATTTTTGTTGTTTTGTTAATAATGCATACATTATTTGCACAATACCTGAATTATGGGTAATTGTTCTGTCTCTCTGAGACTTGTGAACCCTGAAATGATTGACAAATGTAACACCATCTGTGACCTGTTTCACCTTTATGACCATAAGAAAACTCAACATCTCTCCTTCAGTCTCAAAATCCTGATTGGGAATGCTGAAACAAGACTACTTTCCTCACAGAAGTATTCTTCCCTCCACAGAAAATAGGTGCTTTGTCAAAAAGCAATTTTTTAAGTTCCTTTAAATTCCATTTTCTAATCAGTTCCTGCTCCTCAGTTTTCACTCCCAGAGCTTTAGCAACCAAACCTCAAAACATAAATGTTAGCAATCAAAATCAGCAATGGCCTCCTGATTCACTTCTAATCTTTTAGACTCCCTAGTTAATGAAAATATAAGTCTGTAGAAAATAAATAATTTCTCAAACTTCAGCTGCTGAAGGATGAGTGCACAGACTCCAAGGCCACAGACACATTACTATGAAGTTGGTTTGCAGAAGGTAGGAAAAAGAGGGATTAGTTTCTCCTGTTTCCTTCTGATTTGGTGCATATTAAACAAAATTAAACTATTATAAATGTCTGATGCACAGAAGATGACACTTTGTAATTTGGGCCTATAAATGATAGTAATGCAATGTATACAAGATGGAATAAAAAGCTGAACAATTCTGCTGCCCTTTGATCCACTTGATTATTTAGGAAAATAGTGGAATTAAATGAGTGCTTTTTAAAGATGCTGTTTGTTTCACTTAAAAATCTCTTCACAATTCATTTCCACCGCCCCTACTTTTGATGAATCTTGTAGTTATAATCGAAAGCAAAGGGAAAATTGCATGACAAAAGTAAGCAGCTTAAAAAAGGAGAATGGAAGAGTGAGGGAATGAAGAAAGTTTGTCAACAAGAGAGCTCAGGCTATAAATGCTAACTAATACTGAACTCCATCTTGCACAACTAAGAAGTAAATCTCACTATTCTGAGATCACATTAGCAAGCACAGAGTCTGGAAACCTAATTCAGGAAATCAAAAGCTGATCAGCTCTAAATAGAAAAAAAAAAAAAAAAAATCACCATTTTATCCTTACTCTAGTCTTTTAGAGAAAGAACCTCTTAAAAAATGGGTTTAGGTTTTGGCAAGATGAACACTCATCTCTAGATCCATCTAGCACAGCTGGGAAGGGCTGTGGTTTAAGTAGGTCAACTTGCATTCCAGGCACATATGTAAGCTTTTAGAACAGATTTACTGTATGAAATACAGTGATTTAATATGGAGATGGATTTTCAAGCCAATGAAGACTTGAATGCTGAAATATCTTCTACCCCAGAAAACACAGAAGAGCCAGGAAGGATCTTATGTGTGAATCTTCAATCGCCGAAGATTGTTACAACAGAAGAGCTGTAAAACACATATATGTGTATATATAAAGATCTCTATCTGTGTATATCCTACAGAGAAGCAATACTGTGCTGCAAACAACCTCACTTGGTGGGACTGCCATGGACAGCAGGCCAGGCAGTTCCTGCAATGCCAGGAGCTGGAATCCATGCATCCATCGAGTCCAACCTGGCAAACAGCATCCTCCTGATGCTCACCTCACCCACCAGGCTCAACAGGGCATCTCTGACAAACAATCACACCTGTGGACAAACCAGGGTGCAAACTGACAAAAAAAGCCTCTGATCTGATATTCCCACACCCATTTATTACTTTTCCAAGTAATCTCTGTTTTCTGCTACTCAAGAAATATCAATCAGCCCCTGCAGGAGCACACTGGGGGAAGCAGAAGCTCTCCTTGCTGCTGACAGGCTGTAGGGTGGGCACAGCCTGCTGACCCAGCTGCTCCACACACATTCAGCCCAGCACATCCCTAACTCCCCATCCATCCATCCATCCATCCATCCATCCATCCATCCATCCATCCATCCCACCCTCCCTCCCTCCCTCCCTCCTCTCTCACATCACACCTGCTCACAGCCCTCTGCAGATACAGCACACCTCCTCAGCCCACAGCAAAGCACATTTCATTAGTTTTTAACAACTGCTCTGCAAAATCAGATGGGCAGGCACTGGGACTGCATAAAGTGAAGCCAAGGTTCTGGCCCAGCACCATCTCCACATCTGAGTTGTGCTCAGAACTGAATAAATTCCTCCTTTTTTTCCAAACTAGTTATTAGATCAATTATTTACCAAAAGTAACTCCCCATACAAAGCCTTTCTAGCATGGAACAACACTCTTCATTGTTGTTTGCATCTCTGAATCAGCTATGCAGTCATGCTAAAAAACAGAAGGAGCTCTATTTTTCCAGAGAGAGTAAAGGCAGCAAAATCTTATTCTCCCCAACTGAGGGGAAAAAAAAAGACAAATTATTTTTAGATTAGCACTGTTTTCCATTTCTCCCCAAATCCACATAAAGTTTTATTTTTCCCAATTCCAGTTGCAGTGCTGTACTCTTAGAAAACACAGCTGTTGGCTTGGTATTTGCTTGTATGCAGTTATTGCATTGCTTAATATATTTTCACATGGATTTTTTAAATACAGAAGCAACATAGGAAATGAGATCTAAAATGCATCAATCATGGCTCTTTATTCCTCTTGTATCATATGCTTTAATCAATAAATTGTCTCCATAGCTTAAATGGAATATTATATAACAAAAAAAATAGCACAAAAGCCAAAATGGAGGATGAGAAGTTAATTTTGTGTCCATAATTAAGAAAAGGAATTAGAATCTCACTTTCATACAGTGCTCATGGTGCACATACAAAAGAATAAAATCTAACTCTTGTCTGCTCTGGGTTGATCTTTCCATGTCTTTCTAGATTTCAGTCCCATAAGAAAAGCAGCAGCCCAACAGGAAATACTACAATATGTAGTAATAGTCAGTAAAAGAGGATTTAAAACCCTTGCAAAAGTAACTTGAAAGTGTCAAAACTGGCTGATTTAAAGCATCATAGTGTAAGTTTCCTTAATCAATTTTTCAATGTTACCAATGTTTTAATAGATCAGTAAGACTGAAATTTCCTGAGACACCAGCAGGCATTCCAAAAGAATGCTGAAAACATTTAATATATTCCACTCACATTGCTTACTAAAAGTGGACAACAATGATTTAAAATTTAAAATTATTCAATTTGATTGCAAATAAAAGAACATGTCTGGTTACATTACAGAAGATGGTCAGGCTTTTTTCAACAACAATGCCTTGTACACACAGACACTCCCATTTTTAATTTTTTTTTTTTTAATCTTAATGATGCTTACATATTGTCTTGGTTCAATTACAAGTATTTTTAAGGTATCTTGCTGTCTTAAAATCTGCCATAGGGGAGTAAGCAGCCAACAATTTGGACACCTTGGACATGAACATAAATTCATCTTAAAATTTTAATCTTTTGCTTCATTGATACAGCAGATTAAAGCGTGGCTTGGAATTGCTGGATCCAAAGCCTCTGTAACACCAGTGCAGGGGCAGCTCCTTCAGCCCTGGTGTTACATCTGAGTTAATGCAATTCTAGCCACAGACAACTACACGTGCAGATGATGAGAAAGTGCAATCTTGCCTCAGACCAAGGTTGCCCTAAAGAATACAAGTTACCACAGAGCACAGTCCAGAGCAGTTTATCCAAACTTTCCCATGAATCATCGTGAGCTACGAAACATTTCCCAATACCCTGTAGCAAACTCAGGGCTTGTAATATAAGTATAAACCATTAAAAAGATAAATAGTAAGTCAGAAGCTACAGCTTACAAGAGAAGGAAGGAGAAAGACCATTTTGTTAATGACAATGGCCTCAAGGCTTCGGCTATCCAAATTGAAACATTTCAAACTTTTCACCTGATTTTTCTGAGGCTCCCCAGTTACAAGTAGCTCCACACAGCTTCCTGCTGCTGTCTGCCCTTTGTGTGTTTGCATGGGGACAGAGAGGGAAAATAAACAGTTCAAAAAAAAAAAAAAAAGTTAGATGAAAACACTGATAAAAATTAGATTATTATTCCAAGTCTGATAATTACAAAGCCTGCAGTAAATTTAATGGATTTCTTTGCAAATTCCATCAATACATTTCCATAAAACAATATTTTGACAGCTGGTCAGATTTCAGAACATGCAAAAATGCCCTAAAGTTTTAGGCTTTACAACAACTATTAACAAAACCACTGAACTCAACATGCCAAAAGGGAAGCACATATTTGGTAAATGACAATTTCTCTTACAGTAAGAGAGAGGTGTATGGGTTTTTCTTGTTTTAGGAATTCCCAAGATGATACAATTGTAGATATACACACATTAACCTCATTTTTGCCTGGTGTAAGAAACAGGCACAAAATTGCCAGGTAGATCTTTCGTCCAACAGTTCAAAACAAGAACCCAACCTGTTTCCCACAGCTTTGACCTCATCATTAGGCAACAGAGTTGTTTCTGAGAACCAAAAGGCCAAAGAAAATTACTGTCTCAGGCAATATCCCAAATACACTGGATTGCACAGCCTCTGCAAGCCAGTTATACCTTTCTCCTTGTAATTATCTCCATAGAAAAGAAAAATAGTTACTGAACCAATCTTCACTTGATGATAACAACCTTCATGTGGTAATGCCCATGTACTTTCCCAGAAAAGTCTTCTAGGGAACACCAAATTAGCACCACCTCCCTAAGGAAGCACCACCTACATACAACTCGGCTGTGGCACAAAGATCCACCCCTCATGCTGATAGCCATGTTCAAAATCCATCTGAACTGTTTAAGAACAACTAGAACAAGGTCAAGCCTGTCACAGTCCTCAGTGCACACACTGTGTTCAGAGCCTGACACTATTTCAGTGTAAGAAGGGAAGCAAAGCAGATGTGTCACTTCAGAGCTGTGTTAAACCACAAAAAGGCTGCAATTGAAACTCAAACCTCAGCTCATCATCTTTCAGCACTGATGATGATTTTCAGAGGGCTCTCAGAATAAGAAAACAGAACTTTACCAGGAATTAGGTCTAAGAGCTCTCAATTTTAGGCAAATCTCTTCCTAAACACAGCTCTCATCTTAAAAGCACAGTAACTGCATGGGACAGGAAACACACATTCTCTTCCTTTAAGTAAAACCCTTGATTTGCTTCCATTCTTCTTGCCTTTTTTTTCTACAAGTATGAAATACTCAGAGACAAAACATGTAAGATACAAATCTAACCCAGCAATGGTACACATTGAGGATAAAGTATGCAAACCCTCAGAAGTCAGTGTTCATGAGCTCAAGAGATGTCAACTCCTATTGGTGACAAGGGACCTCAGCCCATCCTGCCAGGTTGCCAGGCAACCATTCCTGTATCCTTGGCTGTATTCATCAGCCATTAAGCACCATCAGGCTCCCTTTCTTTTCTCCCTCACAGGCTCCCACTCTGAGATGGATGCAGGGGAGGGGGAAGTTAAACAAGATGACTTTCTTTCCAAGCAGGAGCAACATTCTGAGTTTTAACAGCTGATGGATTTTAGTCAATTGACTCAGTTCAGATAATTGCTTTGTAGTGGAAAGTACAGTATGATTGCAAGGTATGGTTGTTTTAGGAACAGGGTTCTGTTAAATCGTTGACATTAATGGACATCTTCTAATATTATCAGACAGTGGTGATCTCACACTGACAGCACTAAAGTGCCCTTTGAATTTGTAAAAAAAAACCAGCAGCAGATGACAGTTTTTTAACTCCAGAAGAATAGCATCCAACATGAGGAAGTACCTTTCTAAACCGTGTCAAGATAAATAAAACCCAACTGATCTCAGAAGCAGAAAAGCATTATCTTTAAAGTATTCCATGGGAACAAAGCAGTACTTCAACCACTGGAGGTACTGATCCAGTCCTTGGTATCTGTAAATACACCCCACCTCTGAAGCACTTTTCTCTCTCAAGCCACAGGTTAAATTCCCCTCACAGGCACAAGCAGGGAAGTCCTGCAGCCATAAAGTGCTGAGAAATGCAAGTTAAGATTTAAATTCCTCCCCTCCCAGCCCCAGGTTGGCTCCAGCCAGAGCAGCTCTCATCCAGCTCCTCTCTCAGCAGCCCAAGTGTCCCCAGAGGCACAGGGCAAGTGGCAGAGCCATGGCTGAGGACAGAGGGGAGGACACAACTCTGTCAGCTGAAGTTCACTCCTGTATCACCTTCATGCCACCATCGAATAACCAGCTACCATTGAATCCGATGTGGTTCTAGAAGCACTGACACTTGAGGGCAAATCCTGGGCCTTTGAACCAAATATACAACTGAACATATTTTGAGTATTTCCAATTTCTTGTGCTCCTGGAGCTTGGGGCTATGGCACATGTCAGTGTCACAACCCTAACACTGGGATATGAAGCAGCACATGGGTTTTGGTATGTCTATTTGCATTGGTTAAATTTGGAGAAAGTTTTCCTTGAAAATAAAGCTTTTTGAGTATAGCAACCTCACTGTGCCTTCCTCCACAGACATAGCAGGGCATGTAGAATCAAGAGGTTTCAAACAGTGAAAATTGTGATTTCAATGAATGAATGAGACATGATAAATATTCAAACAACATAAAACCATGATAAAGGACACTTAGTTGAGATTAAGAATACTTAGCTGTACTCACAGGTAACTAACTGTTCATAAAGTTTTTAAAATAATTCTTTTCTGCAATGATTTCACAAACAAAGCAAGCTTGCCACATCCTACTATGGAACACAGCAAGTTAAACAATTCTGGAGGAGAAAGACTAAAAATATGCAGTTAGAGGATACATTTTCCATATACATGAGAAATCAAAGCATATACATATATAATGAGAGCTGTAGAGTGCTGAAAATTAGTCTCTGGTTTGGCTCTTACTTTCCTACAGATATTTAATTACCCCTTCATCATTTTCACTGCCTTGCTCTCTATACCAGGACGATGGTACCATGAAAGTAAAATTAAGAGGAAGAAAAATGTGAATTCCCATTCTACCAATTTTGTTTACAACTGAACTCCTGACATACAAAAGCTCAGAGCTGCAACCTGATTTTCAATTATTTATAATTTGTTGCCTTTTTAATTTCATATTTTCCATTCAATTAGAGTGATCTCTCCTTCATATGCATATTCAATTTCCAGACAAAACCAGACACTTGCCAAGGCAGTACGTAAGACACATAAGCATTCATGTCACTGCCTGCCATTTCTTTTAATTACTGAAGCCAAACCCAAATTACTTGTTCATACTTATACTCTATTTTAACTAAATTTTAAATTTTGCAACTTAACTCCTTGAAATACTTTCTTATTCTGTGCACACGATATCCTCACATTTCTTTCAAGCTCAGTAACAACCTCGATGAGAAAAAAGGGTTTGATACAATTTTTTTCATTTACCTTAAAGCCAAGATGGGATCAGCTCTGTAGAGACTTTGTCACGAAGGCATATTTTCAGTCTGGCCTCTACACTAATTCTCTGCAAAAGAAGAACACATCCCATTTTATAATACCACTCATTGAAACAGAAAAATGACCTTTTGCAATGATGCAACTTGTAAATATAAATAGAAGACACATTTTTCCTGACACAGCAGCAAAGCTGAACATATTTCGAAGCATGATGGTACTTAGGAAATATTTTTCTTACTTAAAGAAAGAAATTACTGCCTAAAATGTTAAAATCAATGTCCTTGTATCCTGCAAGGTCGTTTCCATGAAGCAGCAGACTCCTCAAGCAGCAAATTTGTGGTGGCACTTCTGCTATACTACAAAACACTGGACAATAAACAATTGCCTTGGTTATCCATCAGTAAACTAGAAGTGTTATTACAAAAAAAACCCTTCCCAAAACCTCTGATAATTTTAATTTTTCACCTATTTCTCACCAGCAAGCTCATTATCATTGGCACAAATCTCCCTCCTCCTTTTAATGAAATTCAGAAGTTGTCAATGTGTTCCTTACCCAAGCAAAACAAGGTAGCTCAGTACATATTCAAACAGTCTCTCTGTATCACTGAAGTTCAGTCGTAATCAAGGCTTATTATAAAATTCCACAGATTGCTCCACTAATAAGCTTCCATCCTCCACTACATAAATTATAAAACAAAGGGAAAAAAGGACCAATAGCAACCAAATTTTGTCATAACTTTCTGTAAACACAGCCATATCAGTAAAGAAATAATTTTAAAAAAAAGAGAGAAATGCACCATGACTGTTTAAGGAAAAGCTGTGGCAGTCAGTGCCATGGTCTGGTTGCCATGGTGGTTGGAGCTCAGAGGTCTTTTCCAACCCCATTGATTCTGGGACTTCTTTTCAAGATCCAGAATGCAGAACCCACCAAATTCCTCCAATTTTGTAGGACCACAACCAGCACTAATCCAAATAAATAACACCCTGAACTAGCAGGCAGTCCATCTCCCAGACACTTGGGTTTAATATAAATTTTATTGATTTTACAGCTAAAGCAGGAATAGCAACATTAGACTGAGATGCTCAGAGTTTTGTACAGTCAAGTAAAACTAAGAGAAAAATACCAGTCCTAAAGAAAATTCATATTCAACAACCCACTGCCCTTTTCACAAAGACTGTTGAAAATGAACTGCAGCAAAGCAGCAAAAATTTAAACTGAAGGATGGATCTACTGAGTTCCAAATACCATATTTCCCTGACAATCACAAATACGATATTGTACTACTCTTCTGCAAAACAACACCTCTAGACTATACAGCCCCTGTAAGCACACATTGCATTCATGGTCTTACTGGGCAAGACAGAAGGAAGCTGAAAAAAATAACAAAAAAACACCAGTCCTTTCCCTGGACCAGAAAGAAGACTTATTTGCTCACAGGTCTCAGATAAAAGCTTCTCATTCAAACATTTTATCTTCCTTACAGTTTTACTGCTCAAAAGATGAACTATGGGATTAAATCCAACTTTCTATTAAGCTCTAGAGACAGTCACATGCCATGCAACTCGTAAGACTTCAGAGTTTGGACATAGTAGTAGATATTGAATATATGAGGGAAGCATTTCAAAAAGGCATTAACACTAATAGGGCTTACATATGTGTATCAAGGGAAGAATAGCTGCTAAATTATGACACTACTCAGTCCTGACCCAGAGGTACAGAAAGAAGCTGCCTGTATAATGCCACAAAATTCTGAGAGATTCTCCTAAATTCACCCACTTAGAAGACTGATATTTTTTTTTTCAGCATCTTCTGAGAGGAAAAGAAGGGAGGGAAAGAAAAAGAGGTCAAATCACACACTAATCGCTCTCAAACATGGTTGTGTTTCACCAGTTTGAAGAACATGTGCAGGGGAAAATTTAGCAGAAACAGAATGGGTTTGGGGTTTTTTGTTGTTTTTTTTTTTTGCTTGTTTAATTGAAAACCAGAGGGAAAACCTCACAGTGAATGATGCTACAAAATGTAGACAGATGATAGTTTTATCCTGTCTCTCACATTTGGACATGCAGAACCCTTTAAGGTTTTTCTGCCACCATGACCAGTAACTGCAGCCTCTCACACTCCTACACCTTCTAGACACACAGTTTAAAAGGGGCAAAACAATTTGCCTATTTATATAGTAACAAGATTGAGGACCAGGGAACTGAAAAAAAAAGGTCATGTTTCAGTTTTACCAGCTAGAGCCATTTATTTCACTACTGACCACCTTCCTTGGCAGGAATGACTATGTTCATCACATGCTTCCAACTTGCTGTCCATGCCACCTGTAAATAACTTTTATGCAGCTAGCAAAGGTATAGATAATGACTCTGAAGTAATTCCGGTAGGGAAGCATTAGCCCAAGGAAAAAAATTCCTGTTCACAAATCCTGAAGAAATTATTCTCTCCTCAGCAAAACTTATATTTGAGAAGGCAAATATTTTTGCTAGGGGAGAATATTGCAAATCAGAGCAGAAATCCCACTTCACTTAAAATTGTAATTCCTGTATTTCACATGAGGCTCAGAATTCAGTGGGTAGAGAAGGAGGGAGAGGAGACAGAGATACAACAGCTCATGGATTAGATGTTGCCACTTTCCATCCATCATCACATTTTCTCAGATTATGAAAATGAATTTTTCCCAGTAGCACATTTTATGCTTGACAGATTACAGATCAGTTTACACATTCACAATTGGAGCACTCAGATTTTACAAAAGTTCAGGTCTTTTGAGACCAGCATTTGTTATCTGGTTTGACATGAGTCAAGAGAAACATTCTATGAGACAATGCCAGAGACACTTTCTGGCAATGAAATGGGTGAAGTCACAAAGTCCTTAATGATCTCTGCAGCCAGCCTGAATTTAGCACTTTTTCTTTGACTTTACAGCTGGCTCAGAAAGGTCATTAGACTATTATATCCACTGTTATGTAGAGCAGCACTATACACATGTAAAGTTTCTATAGCAACACTTTCTTAATTCACTCTTTAAGCAAAACACCAATTAGCTTTTTATTATAGCCAATTAAAAAAATCTGCACACTAATTGACAACCTCTCTACACAGAATTTAAGCTTATGCAAAAGAAAATTGCAGTAAATTTTTTTTATGGTAATATCTTAGTTCCTATTCTCCCCTCTTAAGAGAAGAGTAAATTATTCATGATCGGGGCTGATCATTTATTTTCCAACCTAAACCATTTAGACACACAGAAGTAACCTATCCTGATGTGCCTTAAATTTGAGGAGAGCCTGAAGATTACAGGTTTCACAAAGGCATCAGAAATGTAATCAACTGACTTATTTCTGCATTGCAGGAAACTGGGCATTGGCCTGTGCACCTGGAGATCATGCAAGAGGCAGCCAGCAAAATGTTTCTCTTTCAAAGCAGCCAAGCATGTTGAGCCAAGTGAGAAAGATGGCAAAAAAACCAGTACCAAAAGTCAAATTTAGCAGGGCAGAAAAGACATTTTCATTTCCTCCTTAATACTTAGTGTTGGTTTTCTCAGATGTCTTCGGCACAGCTGGTGCTGACAGCTTCTTTGTATGTCACTCTGAGTACCAAATATCAAGATATATTAGTCAGGAACCAGTCAGTGAACACAATATAAAAAGGAACATATGATGCAGAGTATCAGGAGAAATAATCAACAGGAAAAGCTGAACCATCCTTCTTGGTAAGATCTTCTGCATAAAAAGATCTTCTGCATAAAAAACATCATTCCATTCCCCTTACACTTCTTCTAGGTGAGGGGTCAGGATTCACCTTAGTAATAAATAAATAAATACACACAGAAAGAGGCAGCAGATGGCTCCTCTGAGAAGCCTGGCATGCCCCAGTCAAGAATTAATGATACTTGAGGTATCAGTAGGTCTGCTGGTTCTTAAGGACAAACTACAGAACTACTCCTTATTTACACCGACTCTTACAGTGCACTATTGACATAGAAATCTAAGGCATCTCACAAGTAATATGGAGAAACCAAAAGAGTTTCACTTGAAAGGCTGACAGAAAGAGGGGTTTGAGTGGTCTTTCAAATCTAGCACTGTAGAGAGGAGATCAAGGTAGAGATCAACCCAATAAGCTTTTCCCTTTTCTTTTTTTTTTTTTTTTAATTTTTTAAGCTTTCTGCATTGGCATCTCAAGCCACTTAATATTTCAGCCAGTCAGCCCACCCTGCCAGTTAAACATTACACACACACAGTGCATTCAAGGAGAAGGTTTAGGGCAAAGTTTAAAGGCAGCTGCTAATTATTGGCAGCAGTCAGGATCCCCTTCTTTCCGCTGCTTTCCAGGAACGCACATTCCCAGGATCAGAGAGGCTCCAGCTGGTGACAGTCACTTCTCAAACACATCAGCACCAGGTATCTCTTTCTTGCTGCCTTCCCTGCTCTCTCTCTGCTCTGAGCTCAAGGTCCACGTGGTCAGGCAGGTGGTGTGTGCAGTGAAAACTCCTGGGGGAGCACAACCACACATATGATTTCTGGCAGCCTCAGCCCTGCCAAGAAAACACCTTCAGTGGCCTGAAATATGAACCCAAGCCAGCTGTGCAGCCATCCCAGTTTTGTAAAAGCAGGCAGCTCACAAATCAAGGGGAGCAGGCAGGTAAAGCTTCTCCCCTGTATTTCCTGCTATTATGATCAGCATTCAAAGTCATCTTCATTAAAAGAACAATTTGCACATACAGATGCAGGTAAAAGACACAGAGCCACATTCCTCTTTAAGACCACAGAAATAGGTTTTTTTTCCCTTGGATTGACTTTTTTTTACTGTTTCACAAGAGGGCTTACTGCAATTAAACTGTCTTTGTCCAAGTATAAAAGCTCTTTTCTGTTATTTCCAAGAAGTAATGGGATGGCTTTGTTGCTCCTGTAAATTACCCACCCACTGTTACAACCTACCCTAGAACTAAAGCAAATTAAAACAATAGCCAAGGCATCACTGAGAGCAAAGATTTTCAGCAGTTTTCAAACCTCCTTTTTGACTCCTTTCATTTACTTTTCTGCTTCTGAGACACATAAAACACAGAAGCATGATTGCAGTAAATTTTGATAACTACCATAGATTTCTCCCACTCTCTCAATGAAGAAAAGTATTTCAGAAAAACCTTCCATCCAAATTTATCTTTTCAATTTCTGCACAATCCCATGTCGGCAATAATATGCACCCGTAACAGTGGATGATGAAAAGAAGAATTTAAAGGAAACCCTAACTTTCTTGCAACATTTTTCAACCTCTGAAAAGAGGACTTTCTCAATCTCAAGTTTGGACACAGAACCTGAAAGTAAAATGACTGTATAAAAGGTATTTTTCTGTCTTCACATCTTGGTGAAGAAAGAAAAGTATCAATTTTACAAACCTACTACACTTCAATAATCTGACATTACTACCCTCAAACCTAAGAAAACTCAGTTTTATTACTATTTTTATAATATTTATATATAACAAATTTTATATATGTTTGTTTATAGACAATATTATTTATTTTATTAAGGTTTGAAGTAACTGAAATGTTACCCAAATAATGCTATTTTAACACTGGTTAAATTCTTGGTATTTTATTAAAGATATATAGCAAGATCTCTGACTTGCAATCACATCAAGTAGTTAATACTGAAAAGTTATCCTTCCCTTTGTGCTTTCACTACTTCATTTACTAGATGACTGAAAGTTAGGGGTAGATTCAATAATTTTTACAAAACTCCAACCCTGGACTCCCAATTGCCACATCTATAAGCTCTGAAATCAGGAACCCTGAGTAAACAGAACAATTGAATGTTATGATCACCATCAAGTTCTCGAGCCATGGCATGACAGAGAAATTACTGTGTCTTTCTGATTTTCATGAGTTCTCTCAAAACTCATACTTTTTTAATCAGGCAAAAAAAATACAATAAATCTCCAGTCCTGCTACTGGAAAGGCTAGCTCTTGTCTAAAGGATACAATACATAGTTTTCTATTTTATAATTCTTAAGTTAAATTAAAAGACCTCAACATATACTAGATTGAGCTGGAAAAGAAGGAAGCATCTCCAAGGATCCTACCATCTCACAGTCAGGAAATTCTGGCCAATTAAAATAGAAACAAGCACTGAGGAAAATACAATTAAATGTTTCTATGGAGGAAAAACACTGTTAAAACAACCCAATCTATCTCCCTCTTCCTATTTCTTTCATCAAAACCTTCCAGAAAACATCTAGACATAGCAGTTCTCACATCTCACATTAGGGGTAGAGCAGCATATATTTATATTATATGCAGGAGGAAAATCAATAGATGCAATTGAGATCTCAGCAGCACATGCAGGTTGATAGATACACTGCTCTGGGGAGTGCCAGGATGAAGCTGGGAATCAACATGAAATTTCAGTGCTACACCAATCCTTGTAGCACCTAAGGGATCAATTCTGCATCTCTGAGCCTCAACGAAGGGCTGGAAGGAAGGAGATCCAGTAAAAGTCACTACATGAGGAAAAATGCAGAACTTATGTTGGCCCTTGGCTTTGTCTTTGAGATAAGAACTCCAACAGTTTGCCTTTGTATATTCAGATAAAAATAACTGAATATCTACCACTCAAATTAAAGGACACAGATGGCTGCTTTGAACTGAAAGAAAAGGCCAAAGTGGTTTCAGTGACAAAGTCCCCTAGGAATAAGCAGAATGTTGTACCTTTGTTGGGTGGAAGGAGCTGTTATCTACCTTCCCTGCTCCTAATGGGATTCCCTGGGGTCTCCTTTTCATCAGTTTCAAAAGGTCAGTCTTTGTCTCCAAGTGCTTCTTGTCAATGTTAAAGCCACAGTCTGCTCTTTGATACCAAGATAAAAGAAGTATCTGCTGGCTTAGACCACCACAAAGTGAGAAAAAGCCCCACTGAAAGCCGAATTTCAAAGCAGCAAGTGCATAACACAAGATGACCAAGGGAAGGAAACATCCTGCAGGAGAACAAAATAACTTGCCATGATATACACAGTGACACATTTCACTTTCAGCCTGGTCCAAAATGCAATAAAATTTGCAGAACTTCTGTTGATTTTAACAGGTTTTGGAATATGTCCCTTACGCCCTCTGAGATTATATCAAGAAAGGAGTATCAGTTTATCAGGTTTAGTGGGCACACACAACACATTTTATCTTTCAGCTTCTCTCCTTTAAGGAAAAGGAAGGTTCACATGCTCAGGGAATTCAGACACAAGAAATAAAGCAAAGGAGAGGGAAGGCAGATTTCTCAGTGGGAGAACAAAAACAACAGGTTCATCTTCAAAATGGCTTGTATTTTGTCCCTCAGCATAAATAAAAAAAATTACAGATAATATACATTTTATTTTTACTTGTATTCTCATCAAGATTCATCCCAGTTGGAAAAGAAGGTATGTCCCTCTATATAAACAGATTAAACCATAAAAATATAGCAAAAAGTCAATTTCAAGACTTTATAACTATTTTCATCTAACAAGTTGTCATATTTTGGAACTGCTAAAATCTAGACCTCCCCAAAAACAAGGTTTATATAGCATGACTATAGATAATCATCTGGCAGCTATTTTTATTAAAGTCCTTACATCAGCAGAATTCATCAATTGGAAATAAAAAGAAAATCGATATAATTCCAACAAAGGCACGCCACTGTGGGGCCCAAGGGTTTTTTTAAGTAAGGATAAAAAACTAGACCACACCCTTCATCCTGCCCCAGCACAGAAGCAGCCAAATTTTAAAAATTAAAACAATTATTGTCCCACTAGCCTGGGCTGAGCTGCTGTGTGAAATTTGCTCATCACTGTGGAATCTTCATTCTTGATCCTCCAGTTCTGCCCCGGCTGGGATGGGAGAGCTCAGGGGCTCCAGGGGCTCTGGGGAAAGGGGACTTTGGGCACTCAGCAAGATGAAACTCCTCCTGTGTCCAGGGAATCACAGAGGGTGGCAGAGCCCAGGACAAGAGGATTCAGCTTTGGACACATTTTTATCTAATAAAACATTTTGTGGTGCAGAGATGCACCGAGCAGTAATCAATGAGCTCATCCAGGCATGTTACACACAGCAGGAGCTCAGAGCTGGCTGCTAACGAAACCAGACTGAGCTCAAGCTACTTATCCTCAATTATGTTGGGTATTCCTGCCCAGCCCTAAATTGTGCTCCCTCATCTCACCCTTCAGCAGACACCACAGTTAAATCATTCCATGTTTTCACACAGGGGATGGACAGAGAGAAGTGCCTCTTCTTCCCTCAAAACAATGAAGCATTTCTCCTGAGGCACAGCCCTACCAGGGGTGATCCTCCTGTTCTTCACTTCTTCACATCAGGAGCACTCAGGGCTCCAGACTCACCAGGAGAGAAGATGCACGACCTGATCCTGCCTGGAATTTCACAGCTAGGACATGCCATGGATGTGGGATTTACATCCCAGGTCTAGCCCTGCCCAGACAGGTCTCTGGGCTTCCCAGCTTCAGTGCATTGGCATCTTCTGCTCTTCATTCTCCTTAGATAACCCTGGTTTAGGGCTATCCACCAGGTCTGCCACAGCACTCGCAGCCTGCTCTGTCCCAAGGTTAGAGGAGAAATAGGAGCTGATTCATTTGGAACAGTTCAGCTACACTGAGTTTTGCTGACTTATTATTGGTCAGCATATTTATTATGCTAGATATAAATAAAACATTAAACATTGTACTCAAAATATCCAAAATAGCCTGCAATTCTCCTACTTCCTGAGCAAATTAAATGAGTTTTCGCCCCAGTGGCTTTTGCTTTTTTTTATTATTAAAGACAGGGAAAAGCCATGACAAACTAGGCCTTTCCTAGGGAGGGGGGAAAAAAAGGGAAAAGAAAAGGGAATAGCCATGAGATGATACAAACAAACTTACACTAGTGCTATAAACTGAATTCTGAGCCATTGTTGCTGTTGCATTATTTTGGTAATCCAATTAACTTCTGATGTTGTCAAATGCAAAATCAGAGTGGGCTTGCACAATGAATGCTTACAGTAGTAACACAATTACACAAATTTCTATTAGCCAGTGCTGTTAAATATTCTCAAAGGCAAAGGGTCAAATACACATTTTACAGCAGTGATTATGAATTCCTGTAGTCCAGGAGACAAGTATTGCTGATGGTGTCCAACAACAATAAATAACTCTGAAATCTCATTTTCTTGCTTTCTAAGTAAACCCATTGCACTACTGCCATGTATGTCTGCAGTTTGTGCCAGACTTAGCTATGTCACCAGCAAGTATCAATAAAGATCATATTGATTTAAGGGAATCCAATGCTAAAAGTCAATGTTCCAATAGGTGGGACAGAGGCGACACCAGAATTGCAAAGTCCTAATTAGTTGAGCATCTAAAACAAAAATCACATCATAAGCCATTCTACAAAAGAATGACCTTCAAAAGGAGAGCAAAGCCTGAACAGAGCAGAACACACAAACTGGCTAATAATGCAAAACCAACACTCTTGTTCATGCTTGCAGAAACAGAAAATAAAATAAAATAATCCTAAAATCTGTACTGATTTTATTCTGAAATAATTTTTTTAACTGCCTGCAAACCTATCTTGCCTTGTTGAAAGGCCACAGAATGGTGACTTGTAATTGCTCCAAACCCAAGCGTGACTCTGCCAGGTAAGTCAGGAGCAGTGCCAGTGAAGGGAAAGCTGCTGAGGTGCTGTGCAAGGCAGGTCAGACACAGCCACCAGCAGCAGGGTGATTTACCACTCTCGCTGACAGTGTGTCTCTGAAAGCATCAGGAAAGCTCTGATTGCCTATTATGCATTATTAAGACACAGATCGATAGAGAAACCTCCAGGGGCCACTAACATGCACTGCACGTGTGATTTCACCTTCTGCACACACACACAGAGCTCTCCGAGCTGTTCCTGCAGCCCTGTGGCCAGGAACCCTGCACAGGAAGGTACCTGTGGCTTCCTTCCTCCTCTACCTCACCTTCTTCCCCCCTTCCTATTATATTTATGTTTTGTGCCTACTAAAATTCAAGCCATCACACCTTGACTTGTGCTCCTCCAGGCACACCCACTTCCATTAAATTTCAATTTAAGCATTTTGGGGCAGAGGCTGGGCTGGGAGATGGGCTTGTTTTCAGGCAGCAGCAAATGCTGGAGCCTCTAAACACCAAGAGTAACCTGTAATTTCGACATGTTTTTCAGCTGAGGGATTGATTTTAAGGATCAGAGAACACAAACGGCTCATTTCTGAAGGATAAAAAATAAAATATTAGGAGCTCCAGATGCTCAATAATTTTCTTCACAAGACAGGAATACTGCTTAAAATTATCCTCTCTACCAAATAGTATCCTTTTTCGTGAAAACCTGAAGATAAAGGTAATTTCTGAACAGTAGCATATGTCATAAATATATGTACCAGCACCAGTCTGAGCCTCAGACCACTTTGGCAGCAGAGCTGGGCAGATTCGGGTGATTTACGGTAAGCATAGTTAATAACTTACAATAATCATGCTTAGCATCAAGCTCAGAATGAACTGCTGCCAAACTGACAAATGTGGCTATGAAAATTGATAGCTTTGAAATTTGTTTCAAGGTTCATGTACAGAAAACCTCGCCAGCAGACACAGAAAATTCGGAACGCTTTTAAGAACAACAGTGTTCTGCATATGATTGAATTAGTTAATTATTTGAAAATCACCCACCCAGAAGAACAACTGTCTCTAGCTTTGGTGAGTGCCTGTTTATTTCCAGCACAGAAATAACTTTATTCATTGTGGCAAAGAAGGATAACAGATACTTTGCATCTTTTGAAGGGTAGAAATAAGTATGGAGAGTAAAGATATATCACTCATTTAAAAATAGGTCTTCAAGCCTTAAAATATTTTCAATTACAACACCAATACAACTCCCATATGATTCACCTTCTGCCCAAAGTTAAGTGATCCCTATTATGAATGCATATATTAACCTGTTACAGAAAGGAGATTCTCCTCCATGCTCTTGGATTTATTCTTCTAGATACAGAAGAATGCACACTATAAGGAGCTGAGCTCAAAATCATACCAGAAAAAAAGCAATAAAATAAAAAAGCAACACAGGTTCTGAACATTGGACACTAAAGGAAGAACTGGCAACCAGACAGATTGGTAAAGAGTGGAATAAAGTAGCAGTTATTTTCACACAGCTTCCATGGCAGCCAGTTCAGTCTATAGGCTGAATTGCTGAACTATCACTGCATGGCATCTGGCTCCAAACACCTCCAACTGCCAGATTTTGACCCTGAGGGTTAAAATCCTGAATTTCTCAATCCAGGAGCAGATGTTTCTACAGATTTCTGAAATGTGATTTCATTAATTCACCAATAACAAACAAGAAAACTCACCACAGCAAGCCTGATTTAGGGGCAATGGAGTTCAGAGCACAGTAACCAGGACAAGAAAGGCTGGAGAGAAGCAGCAGAGAAAACATGGAAAGGTCAAAGAAAAGAGCAGAAATGGACCCAGAGAGCAGTGAGACTCATGGTCAGCAGTATTCTCCATAAGTTTTATTGCAGAGACTAAAATACTCCCTATCATTAATTTCTCTTGCTCCTCTGGAAGCACAGGGACACCATCACAAGCTGTGCATCCCTCATCCTCTTCCAATGCAGACATGACACACTAGTCATGGTCTTGCTCTTGCAAAAATAACCAGAAGAACCTTCTGGTATTAGAGCAGAAAGAGAAGTGTGGGTGAGGACGTGGAGGAAGAGGGAAGTGTGAAGGACAGTAGGAAACAAAAACAACTTGGGAGTTGAAATCCACTGCAAAGAGAGATGATGACTGCTGAATATAGCAAACCAGTCCCATGAAAAAAAAACAACTTCAACTGAGACTTATCCTGTGCTCCAGGTAAGACAGACTGCAGAGAACTGTTTTGTGCAACACGATGGGGTATAACAGCACCACAAGCATATGGCTGTGTCTGAACACACAGTGACACAGCATCATTTTAAACTCTAGATTCATACCTCACACCTTCCTACAATTATCACTGTAAACAGTGCAGTTCACTGTCTGCCTTCCACAGTCTGAAACTGCTGATGCTGTTTAACCAACTTCTGCCCTTAAAATAATCCTGAAGTTCTCCATTAAATATTTATGTTAAGCTTCTAGCACAGGATTCTGCTCAGGGTCTATTAAACTCCCATGATGAGCTGAGTCAATGTCACGTGCTGAACCTTTTAAAGTCCCTGTTCCTTTCAGGTTACATAAAAACAGAAGAAAACTGGAAGATGGGGTCACACTTTTCAGTTCTTACTGAATGAACCTGTAAATGATATTAAAGAATAACAAATGGAATAACATGCATGTATCAAAAACTTCTTTTAAAAAACACTGTTCATCTCAACTAAATTAAGTTCCAGCAAATGGAAGGTATTACTCCAGCATGCTCTTATCCCATCCGTCTCCTGCTCTCCTACACATTATCCCAGTTCTGTGCCAAGTGAGATCATTCTCCTAGAGCCCACACCTGCTGCATAATTGATTGTTTTGACATGAAACGTTCATGCACAGCAGCACACATCACATCATCTCTGTGACCATGGGAATGTGATCTTTGAGTTGTCAGCCTGCCAAAACTTCCACAAAAGTCAACAGCAGTTGTGCTCACGTGAAATGCACCCAGTGCTTCTGGGTTTAAGTTGATTCCATGAATTTCATGGCCCTCTGAAATTCTTCTTTACAGCCTTATTTCCCTTGAAGGGAAGTATCCACGACTTGCATGACTGAGATCATTTGAACACAACCTCATATTTTTGCTGACATTTGGCTATCCTCACCCCCAGGCAAAACACGACAGAAATTTATATGGAAATTACTCAGCTGGTAAAGAATCTGGATAGAAATCTCAGCTGTCATATGAGAAATATATAAAGGATTATGGCTATCTCAGCCATTTATTAAGTAGTACTTCCTTGATATTAAGCTAATCATGAAGACTAAAATGGTCATGCTGATGTTTTTAAGAGGAGCCACCTGAGATGTATTTGATTTTATGTTTCTTGAATTTCTCTGTATACTCATGATAATCCTAATGCAATGCTGAGCAAAGAAATGTACCTTTGCAGTCATACCACCCAGGAGTACCCACATTACAGCAAAGCTTCGGTTGTTTTGGTTTTTTTTTTCCTCCCATTCTTTGTTATTGGACAAAACCAGAGTGACTGAATTTCTGAGATTCAAGATTCCATTAAACATCATCTTAGCTGCTGCAACAAGCACAACTGCATTTACTAGAACTCGATAAAGATGCTTCAACACTAGAATCCCCTTTGTCTTTACTAGCTGATGTTTAGAGGCTGCACAAGTATCACACCCTGAATCACACAATCATTGTTAGCCCAACAGCACTTTATTCCCCAGCAACGTGGATGCTACCAGGAAAGTCACGTGCTGCTCAAGCATTGAATTTAAACTCACTGTACTAAACAGAACTGCAAAATATACACAATCACATACTCCATATCCAGAGCTCTGCCACTGGCACACTATAAACCCTGGAAATAATGGCATGATAAAAATAATAGATTTAAAGTATCATCGTTTTAAATAGAATTTCTTACTATTTAGAACTGGAGGAGGATTCAATAAAATGGCTTACCACAAGAGAGCATACTTGCATATAGAAACCACTCACCAGTTAGGGAATTCCAGCAGAGGAATTTAATTTTTTTTTGTTAATTAAAAGATGCGGCTAACCTGCGTATCATCATTGAAACCAAGGACTTTATCAAAGTGAAAAGCCCAATTAGCATCAGTCCTCTTTGGATGTATAGGCTAACATAGCCCTCATCAGCTCAATAAAAACCCAAGGGTGCCTCTGCTCTCCAGAACTGCAAAACTAATAAACAATTTCATTTAATTTGAAACAGGCTACACTGAAATCCAGTTTGCCTCAGAGTAACAGTGGATTGCATGCTTTTCTCCAGGGCACGTGTGGAAAAGTAAGTATTAAAAACCTAATGCATGAAAAAGTGCGTTGAAAAGACTTGCATTTACAAACGGAGGAGAGTGGCACATTTATCAAACCTGAAAACAGCCTGCCCAAAATCTCCTATGAAATGCACTGGAACAGGTTTCTATAACATTCTTTAAAGTGTCTATTTTTCTCAGCTGAATTAATATGGTACCCAAAAAGTAATTTTTATTATTATTTTGGTAATGAAGTGCATATCTGCTACCCAGTATTTTATTCTGATTGTTTCCATCATCACCAAAAGGACTGTCCAGTGTGAAAAAACCCCTACAAACTGGGAAGAGATTTCACCATTTTACAGGGGAGCCTTTCATCACTGGAAAGAAAATGGCTTTCCAATTACAATGCTATTTCTATGGCTGTGCTTCAATTACAGAGCTATCACTGCATAACTCAGTGCTTAGTGTTACATGTTCGTTCAACCAGATACATTTTTGATGCATCCCTATTTGCTCCACAAATCCAAATGCACACAGTGTTTTTCCTCCAGGAAAAGGAAAAAAAAAAAAACAGGCAAAAAAGTCCATCCTAGAGATGAGACTATCCCACTGTATGGCAGGAAAGCCCATAAATGTTACAGTAGTAGGCAAGACTAGACAGAAATATATTTTTGGTGCACTCTGAAAGTTTTATTTAAAGGGATTTACCATCAAATACATGGTAAAAATGTTTTTCTCTACAGGTTAGACCTAATTCCTTCAACTTTTAAAATGGTACTGAGAGCTAACAACATTTTGCTGATGCTGCCCAATAGAAAAGCAACTTTCCAAAATTTGGTTCTAAACATACTTCTCTCTAGATACTCTTAAGTTCTAATACTTGAGTTAATGCTTGTAAGTCAGGATCAGGACGATCAGCCAGGTCAATGGGGCCACAATCAACTTGGCTACTCCACAGAGAAATGATGTATTTGCATTTTCCTATTCTTCATTACAAAGAAAACACAGAGCACCCACACCAAAAGAGACTACAAGACACACACCCAAGAGAAAATGAGGGAGAATCAGCAGAGACTCACAGAATGGTTTGGGCTGGAAGGGACCTTAAAGCCCACCTCATTCCAAGTCCCTGCCATGGGCAGGACATCTTCCACCATCCCAGGCTGCTCCAAGCCCCATCCAACCTGGCCTTGGACACTTCCAGGGATGGGATATTCACAGCTTCTCTGGGCAACTTGTGCCAGTGCCTCCCCACCTTCACAGGGAAGGATTTTCTCCTAGTACCCAATCTAAACCTGCTCTTTCATCTTGAAGCTATTCCTCCTTGTCCTATCACTCCATGTCCTTCTCCAGCTCTCTAGGACCCCTTAAGGCACTGGAAGGAGCTCTAAGGTCTCCTCAGAGCCTTCCCTTCTCCTGTCTCAGCATCTATAGAAGAGATGCTCCAGGGACTGCAAACCCTTGCTTTGCTGAAACCAAACTGGATCTGCCAACTGCCAGATAATAAATCTTATTCCAGGTGACTCCCAAAGCATTTATGTCAATGTTTCCTCAAAGGTTTTGGGTCTCATTAAAACATAAAATCCCAGCCACCACCAAACACAGAAAACAGTTTCACTGAACAGCTCAGACCAGCTCTAATTAAGAGATATAAACTCTTACAGTTGCACTCCAGCTTGGTGTTTATATGAATAACTTAAGTATTTAATAGATACCTTCACTTTTAATTACCATAAATGTCAAGAGTTTCCTGTAGGATAAGAGCTCCCCAAATGTTTCAATGATTTTCGAGCTTTATCTGAAGTGGTTAACTTTAGGATTTTGTAATGAAACCAACCCTACAACATTTTAAAAATTAACAACCTTCATGCCTACACATTTTCACCCTAAAACACATCCAAGGACCTTCACTGAATAATAGTGCCTCTTCTTACACTTGACATTTATTAGTCATGATTTTAAAGTGAGGAGTATTTAATTACAAATAAAGGATCCCTGACTTTGATAACTCTCAAGGAACTGCTAAGCATGAAATAAAATACGATGCCAGAGCCTCCCCTTCAACTTTGCCATGTACATTTCTTTCTTTTGATAATTCAAATAAAATAGGCTGATTGTCAAAGTCTAATTTTAGATTTAATGAAGCAGTAAAGGTTGGGGTGATGAAAAAGAAGCTGGAACAATAACAGTAAAAACATAGTCACAGACGATGACGATCCAAGAAAAATTTTCTGGCCAATTTGATTTGATTGTCTTAAACAATGACAAAGTACAGAAGCAATTAGAAATCACATCCAGTATTAGCAAGTGACTAAATGCTAGTTTAATGGCATTTTATGCTTCCTGAAGGCTGGCAAACTTCTACCTCATGTGTTTTAAACAATAATTCAATTTCATCATCAGGATGGTACTTTTCCCTCCCATTTAATTGTGACCAAATTGTTTCCTGAATTTTATCTTGCTACTGGCTTTACTATTCCAGAACACTATTAATATCAAAGGTTTTTATGAAAAAGTTGTTCACATATATTCCAGCATTGACTGTGACACAAAAAATTAATATGAAAGCTCAATGAAAGACAAATGGCACAAGATTTTGTGATAAATATATACACTTATTTTGTATATATACAAACTATAAAACATATTAATGAAACTGTTAAGATCCAAAGATATCCACCCCAAACTGAAGACCCTCTTTAGCAGGCCTGAAGAACAGCAAAGCCAAACTGTTCTGCAAGCTCTGAAGAGCTGAAGGCCCAGTTGTTGTAGAATCTTAAAATACACCCAATAAAAGGGCTTTGAATCCACAAAGGGCTTTGAATCCACAAAACACATCACACACACACACACACACACAAAAGTGCTTTATGTCAATGTTGAGACTGACAGTTATTCACAATGGCTCAGCTGAACACTATGGCAGGGAGTCCTTTTTGACATGAAATTAAATACACTCAGCCTCAACATTTCATAAGCATCTTTGTATTCACCAAGGGTGTATAATGCCATGGCCATGAACACACCGGAAAACGTGGAGCCAGAACAATACTTAATATAAATGCTCAGAGCCAATTTCCTCAGTGCCTCAAGATAATAAAAATACAAATCTGACTGCTAACACCGCAAGCAAATCCAAATTACTAATGTGTTTTAAATCAGTACCCCCAATCTTCATGTGGCTGTGAAAATAAAGAGACAGGAGAGTTTTCAGAAGGCACAAACAAGAGTTAGCAGCTTAATACACTTCCTACACTTCAACCTTCTCCTCTAGGTGCTGCAATACTCATGAAGCATTTCTCCTAGCTTAACCCCTCAAGTTTTCAGACAATTAATTACCAGGAAAAATTAATTCACAGGAGATCCTGCAGCAGCTTTTCCACTGGGGTATTACTGAACACAAACAGTGAGCATCTGTCTGTACTGCCTCCTCTGATTAAAAATCAAACCTTATAGATTTTGTGAGAAACAAGCAAGTCATGTGTCAAGAAAAAACCCAGGTTCAGCCAGGATTCCCATGGTCAAGCTGTAATAACAAGTGCCCACACAAGGCAAATCTTGTTCTACTGACAGTCACACGACATGTGGCAATGTCTGAAGGCTGGGTCATTACCTGCTTCCCTCTGACTCCTTCCGATTTAAATTCAGACAAAATTATCCAGCAAGAGATACAGCAAGCTCATATTTATTGCTCATTTTTAGTTTTCAAGATCAAATTCCTTAAAGACCTAAAAAACCTGAAATTAATTGTCTTTTCACGCAAGTACTATCATCACATGTAAAGTAACACAGTCAACTTCATGCATCACTCAGCAAGGAAAATAGGAACAAAAAAAGCAAGACTACAGCTGGACTGCTCTTCTATTGAAGTTTTGTGCAGTGCATGATCCTTCAAACCCTGACACAGATGCAACAATCACAGTTCAAGTTTAACACAGTTCCTTTTACTCTGCTCTCACCTTTAAGCAAATTCCTATTTCAGTGAGGGATAGGTTCATCTTTTATCCCTCCCTTCCACACAATGCCCAGAGATAAGAGGATTCATCAGCAGGTAGGAGAGGCATTACCTTTAGTGTTTGCTTAGAGCAAGCTCTCCACCTTTCTCTATTCTCACCTTAGTTTTGCTCCAAATTCATCCATAGAAGGGCTGCATTAATCCTGTCCTGTGACCCATTGCTTTGGATAAGAATGGAATAAACTAAAGATGGGAGAGTGTTTCCCTGGCACAGAATAATTTCAATATTCAGGGTAAAATCTGAAAAAGATGGAGGAGCAAGATGCATATATTCACTCTAAAACACGACTGGCCACTACAGTAACACTACAGCAAAGCTGCTTTTCTGTTTCTCTACTCAGATAATCATGATAAACATCATCATTTTTGAAAAGGTAGGGTTAGTTGCTTGTAATTATGTACAAGTGCTGGACTGTGCCTGCAAGATCACAGTGCACCTTTTATGAAGTAGGGTTGCTTGCTGCACACACTTAATGCACCTGTGCTCTAAGCACTGCTGTAACAAGGAGCTGAATCAATTTTCTGGCAAAAATCTAATTCTGAAATTGAGTGTCTGTGAATACTGCAGAGTGTCATCTTTTTTTAGGCTTCCTCCTCTTCTGCCTTCCCCCTGATGCTGACAGAATTTGGATTAAGGGTTCTGGGAATCTTTTTCCAAATGTTTACCAAAGCATTCTTTTTTGGGGGTTTTAGTTTTTTGGGGTTTTTTTTTCTTTAACACAGAACAGTGAACATGGGTTTAGTAAGCTCCTTTAAATGCTAGTAGTAGAACTGTTTATTTTCCATTCCATTCTAGCAATATTTGCTCAATTTAACCAAGTTTCAGTACTTTACTGTAAAAGGAACCAGACTGGAATCACCAGGTACCATACTTGTTTAGGCAGAATAAAAAACCTTGTCCCAGTTGTAGAAGAGTGCCTTCAACATTTTCCATCCCAAAAACATCAACTTTTACTTGTATCTACCTAGCCAGACTGCCTAGAGAACAGCAGAAAGATCAGCACATTCACAGCATCAAGCAGCAACATCTGCACTGCGGCACCTTCTCACCTTTGTGTACCACCAGCTTAAAACTTGAAAATAAAGTGGAAGCAAAGGTCCCACATCCCAAAAATAAGTGAGCAGTTTTATTCTCTGTATTTCAGAATAATTGAATGGGAGTAACTGCTGGATGTGGATGGCAAAGAGAAGCAAGGAGCTGAATGTGGAGCAAAGAGGTTGGAGCAGTGCTGCTTTTCACAGGAAACTGAAAAATTGCCCTGATTTTCTGAGGAATTTGCAGGGAAGTGTTTTTTGTCCAGAGGTAGCTTTGCTTCTCTGACACTTTCTTAGAGAATTTGCCAGTGATAAGCAAAGGGAAATTAGCCAAGAACTGATCTACCTTTGCCTTTAACAGGAGATCCCATTCGACCAGCAGTAAGACCCAGTTTATCTGTAAAAGGCTTGTCAATTATTTGTGCCCAAGTGAGCCTTATTCTGAATCAGATCATTTAGCTACTGTCTTGTTCTTGTTTCTGACTTCAAATATTACTTCTATTTCCCTGTATTGCCACTGCTTTGCATAAACACTGGGCAAGTTTTAAAAATTACATATTATGACCACACTCTCTCACTGTCATTGTGAATCTTTAATTACTAACAAATATAAATAATCTATTGAAAATAATCATAATAATGTATGCCTAGGAAATTAAATATTTAGTAACTATTTAAATTCAATACTTTCTAGTCTTGGAAACACTGAAATTAGTCAAGTAAAAAAGTGGTTTCAAACTCAAGCACTGGAAATGCACATTTCATGCACTTCATTTCATTTTACAGTCTCTAAGAACTATTACAATTTTTAATAAACTTGTATCTGGGATTTGAAGCCAAACGCTTATGCTCAAAAGGCACAAATTATTAACTAAAAAGACACCCAAAGTGCTAATAAAATGTATTCCCCAGTGGTATATTGCAAATGGGCTGTAAAAACTACATTTTACTAATCCAGCTGCAATTAAACAATAACAGCTGTACAACTTGTATTGCATTGCCCCACTTTCGGGGAGGTGACAAATATTGTTCATTATTCATCATACATTGCTGATTGGCAAACATTTTTCTTAGTCCAGTAGTGATGTCTCTTGGGTATGACTGCTTCTCTTTATGATTGCAAACGGAGTTCTCCTGGTGTCTTGGGGTTTGCAAATGCTAAGAGTCTGTCTTTCCACTAAGATGTTCCACATTTCAAAGGGAATGATAAATTTCTGCTGAAGCCAACAAAACTAAGCAACACATACATATAGACAAGTATCTGGCTAACAAGTTTTTAAAGTGTTACTGACAGCTACTTACTTTTCTACAATTAATAAGCCACAATCACAGTCTCTTGTCTCTTTCTTGGGATAACACATTCAAATGTTTGGCAGGTAGGAAATGAGAAGCAAAGACAAATACTAGCTAAAATTTAGCTAAGAAATGTACACAACCACCCATTTATTTTTACAATGAAAACCAGCAGCTAATAAAATCATCTTTCTTCAGAATGAATATTACATGCAGTAGATAAAATATAGGCATCATTCTGCTTCCACCTTTTTTGCCATGTTTTAAAGATTGCTCTGTAAACATTAGGGCAGTCAGAAGAACATTACAGTAAGATAAAACTGGGATAATTTCTAAAAACAGACTCTAAGGCCACAGTAGATCAAAGGAGTATGGTATATAACAATCAAATATTGGCATTCTGCTGTGTACATCAGACCATCTTAACTACTCAGCATCATTCTGGTCTGCTGGCTCTAGAGCCAGCATAACCGCTTTAGAATTCTCCATTTAGAGTTAGTTTTGATGGAAATGTTGTCTGCGGCCCACAATATTTTTTTAAATTAACATTAACTCAATTTCTGACAGTTTTTTTTAGCCATACAGTAAAGACAGCACCAACCTCTTCCTGAGATAAAGATCATACTGAACTCCTCAGCCTTGCTTTTGTCACTGATTACAAAATAACTGTTAGCTGGTTGACCTTATGTAAAGCCAGCGATCTTAAGAGCACAAAACCAACAAAACCCACCTTTTTTGCCATCCTCACACTAACAAAGTAAAATAGATATTTTCTGCTTAAAGTTTATAGTCTGGCAGCAATAAAAGATGGCATTACCAGTCTAGCAGCAAAACAAAGATACACTGGAATTTCAACAAGGCTTCTTTACAGACAAATTTTCTTCCCCCTTCCTTTACATCTTCCTAGATTAGGTAAACAAAGGCAGGGCTGTCATTTCTCGTCTGCTATTCACTGCATTTTTCTTTGCTTTCACTAACAGAGTCTCACAAATGCATCAACAACAATATCAACTTCCTGACTTACCTACATCATCTCTGATATTCAGTGGGTAAGTGACAGAACATGAAAATCTATTTTTAAAAAGCACATGGCAAGCTAGTAATGGCAGGCTGTCTTCTCCTTGCTACAGCCTTATTGTCAGAGTAGGAATTACCATTCCATCTGGAACAAAAATGTTGCTATAATGGTATTGTTAACTTATAAAATATTAGTAATCCTTATTTCTTGTCATATCACATTTTCTAGGTAAAGCTTTCAGGCTGACAGTTTGTAATCACTGCTATAGAGAATGACTTCAGAGTGTTTCTTCTACAATAGTAGAAATCATCCTTGACTTGTGGACACAAGGACTGGGTTATGAATATACTTTCATCCCAAAAAATCCAAATCTCACATTTAATCTGAAGATCTGTAAAAGTCTTGATGCAGAACTGAACCAGGACCTTTTCTCCTGATGAAACATCTCTCCCTCTCCTTGCTGAAATGCTGCTAAATCCATCAAAAAGGCCTATAGAGGTGTGACAGTCTCTCCTAAACTGGCTGCTGTCTTCAAATCTCATGCACACTGTGGCATTTTCAAGATCTGAAATGCACATTTTGAAGGTTTCCTGTTGACCCAAGGCAGCTTCACAGCGTGGTACATCTGAGGGCTGGAGGAGGACAGCAACAGGCTGCCTGTTTGAAAAGCCTCTGAAGGAAAGAGCAGGACACTTCACAGACCTGTCTGAGTCACAGAGAGAAAGGAAGGAGCAAGGAAAAAAGCATTTAAGATGAAAAAAAGAAAAAAAAAAACAGGGCACACCATTGATTTTTACTCTTTTCAGTGAATTCATTAATTCACTGACATAAAAAGAGTCATCTAGGAATGCCAGATGAATGCACAGTAGCAATTGTACTCACCAGCTGAGTCCCTCAAAACTGCATTTACTCCTTGCTGTATATGAGCTTCACTTCTCCATAACCTTACTGCTACTATGGTCTGATATGACCAAATAGTTTACTCAGTAGAAGGGTGGTAGTTGGCATCTGTTTGGGAGTGCTGGTTTTGTGTGGTTTGGTTGAGGTTTTTCTAATAAAGAAATATGCCAGTAGTCATGAATTGCCACTTGCAGGCCACAACACTAAACTGATCTACTTGAAGGTTATTTTTCCTTTTAAGTCTGAAATTTTGTATTCAACCCTAAACCAATTTCAGTACAGAGTACAACAAGGCTTCACAGATTTACTACATAAAATCTACATTAAAAAGTTATGCATATGGACCTTGAAATCAGATGGGGAGAATGAAGAGAACCCTGCTTTGTGCACACTGTTAGCAGGTGGTAGAGGAGAAAATCTGTATTTCTTCTCAGAACTCTTCATTTTCCAATAAAGCAAAAATGTCTTAAAAATGGGAACCATCTTTGCTTCAGGAGGACACATTGCCTGTCAGGTTCCCATCTGCCTGTTGCTCTAGGCCAGGCTAAAAGGCAGACTGCCCCCAAGTATACACTCTTTTCAAAAATGTTTGCTAAACAGAACTTTTCTTTTCACCACAAAGTTTAGTGTTACCTTGCTTGCTGCTCAGTGAAGTATTTTTAAAGGACCTCAAGCGTTACAGACACTTTCCATTAAGAGAAACGTTTGGAAACTTCAGATAAGCTCCAGAAGAAAAAAAAAATAATGTCTAGGGCCGAAATGTAAGAACACCCAGCAGGCTCTCACACATTAGAGCAGTGTGGATTCCCAAATTCAGCTCTCAAAGAACCCAAACATAACAGTAATGATCTTGGCACAGGGCATTTCCTGCAGATTAATGACCAGCAGGGAGGAGTTGATGGCCCACAGCTCAGCCAAGGGCCATTAACCCCAGCCAGTCATTAATCCCCAGGAAATGCCCTGTGCCAAGATCATTTTCCTATTTCAAAATGAAAAGCAGCAGAGACCATATAGGTTGTTTTGTTTTGTTTTCATGAATGATGCTATTCAAGTGTTATCTCCAGGATGTAACACCTCTGCAAGTTAACTCGCCGTGGTTTAACTACAAGAAGAGAGTGCAGAGGATGGACAAAGCACAGGACCCAAGCAGAAAACACAGGTTGAACACGAGGCTGACAGCAATTAGGGGATGGCTGCAGTCCTGTTCCTTGCTCAGAAACATGAAGTGCTGAATCACTGTGTCATGAGCAAAGATGTTGCTCTGAGCTGCATTTAATCATTCCCGACTGTGCTGCTGAGCACACTCTCAGTAACAAGACACATTTTGCCTTGTCCTTGCACAAAACTAGGATGTTGCTCTCGAGCAGTCAGTGCCACAGACTGTGTAACACTTCACTGAAGAAAAAGGATAGTTATAATCAGTGCTATTCCTGTCACACACAGCTCTTGGTAACTCATGCATCCCAAAGATCATATCCTAAAAAAAACCCCTATCACAATAATACAGAATAATATCTGAATTGCATGCAGAATTTCATAGGAGGTCTGAGTTTATAGCATGTAACTATGGATTAGCATAGGCACACAATAAAAGAGAACAGTAAATCCATGTTTACAAGCTGACCTGTCATCATAAACTTCAGTCTTCCATTAACAGGCAATCTGAGTGCTTTGCTGTGGTGTTTTCTCAAAATGGGTTGCAAAACAGATGGCTGGGGGGTTCCCACTGCAGATCATGAGTGAAGCCAACTCCACAGGTACAGCTGGGATCCCATAAAATAACCGTTGTGTACCTTGGATTCCTGATGGATTTCACACAGCATCCCCCAAGATTAACATTTTGAAGGTAAGAAACTTGCACATGGAGAGGGATTTTTCCAAGGGCAGCAGGTGAATAACCATCTTTGATACATTGAACTTTATCAATGCACTGAAATCCATGCAGCCTGTCATCAAATGGGCTGGCAAAGCAGTGTGCAGGAGAACACACCAAATTCCCCAAAGTACATGCTTTTAGGAACATTTTTTGTTCTACTGACAGTATACTGATGCAAAGAGAGGAAGTCTTATCTATAAATTTAGCATATCACTGGGTTATCATGACTGCACGTCGCTGAGCCTAATTTTGTTGGTCTATAATCATGCAATTAAACCTTCTCACTAACAGCATTATCACTGCTTTAAATACCAATACATCACCAGACTTCAGGTTAAGAGACTTTGCTCTATAAATGCCATGTGTTTTACAAATTAAATGATGTCTTGGCTGGAAAAAAAAAAGACAGAGCGGAACTAAAGACTTAAAAATTATTCTAAGCAAGTAATTTCCAAGAAATTTTAGTATTATCTTAACTATGAATTGTCTCCTCTCTAACTAAGCAGTCTGTAGCTATGTCACAAGGGGAGGCAGATGAGCAGACACTGATCTCTGCTCTCTGGTGACCAGTGACAGAACCCGAGGCAATGGCATGGAACTGAGTCAGGGGAGGTTTAGGGTGGATATTAGGAAAAGGATTTTCACCCAGAGGGTGGTTGGGCACTGGAACAGGCTCCTTAGGGACAGGGTCACAGCTCCAAGCCTGAGAGAGCTCAAGAAGCATTTGGACAATGCTCTTAGGCACAGGGTGGGGCTCTTGGGGTGTCCTGTGCAAGCTGCACTCTGATCATTGAGGGTCCCTTCCAACTCAGGACATTATATGATTCTATAAAAAACTCAAATAGTCCTAAATAAATGAACAGTTCTCTTTTCTCAAAAGCTCTTCTTACTTCTCCTCCACTGTGGCAGTCACAAATTCACCTGCTAACTTAGTGCCTGTGAAAGACACTATTTCTCAGATTTTTATGATGAGTTTACAGCATGGAGTATCTCCCCTGCACCGTCCCTTCCTAATCTCCTGTAAAGTGTCATTTCCAAAGACAACGTCACATCAAAATGGATTTTTCTGCACTAGGGAAGAATTTACATGTGTTTTTCTTTAGTAGCAAACAACTGTGCGTGTTTACTTGCTCTTACAGTCCCCAATCTTGTAGAAGGCTAATAAGCATCCTCCCCCACCCAAAGAGAGCAGCACACACAGTACTTTGGAATACTGGGCTCTCATCAAGTCCATATGTGAGCAGAGGGGAATGATCCCAGCAATCCTTTAAGAGGGGCTTGTGGTCCTCTGGTTATACATCATTGACTAGAAATAAAAATAATTCATGAAAGCGATTCAGGAGGGACTGACTGGGTAAAACCAGCAATGCTTTTCAGGAATTTGTTGCCCAGCTACAAAGGTCAGCTCTTCCAACCTGTTGATTAGTTTGATCCATTTATCCCCACAAGGAAAAGCAGAGCTGAAGGGTTGTCTGCATTAAGTATCAGAACAGCACGTGAAAACCCACAGTGCATTAACAGCCATCAGATTATCCACTCTGTTTGTCCACAGAGTGCAGCAGTGCACCATAAACCAATACAAATAATACACATAACTCATTCAGCTCCTTGTCCACAGATGTATCCAAGTGTCACAGGAAGCTGAGCACACACTCCTTAAAATGCAGCTTTTAGCCTCTTCCCAAGTCTCCTACAGATACATCAAGATGGGAAAACATTAAGGGAAAGGTGAAAAAGTACTTAATGATGAGTGAAAGAGACCAGTCTATGGGAATGGAGGAGAAAATCTGTTTACTTATTCTGATACAAATCTAGCAAAACTATAGTGATTTTGGAAAAATCACTAATCAAAATTATACTATTTGTTAGTACACAGTATTCAGATAGAAAAGGCAATCCTAAAATGGACTGTATTATTTTGATTAAATCTGAAATTAAAACATTAGCATTAAATTGAAGATATTAACACTTACTGAACAAAGTAGTTATTAACACAGACAATGTTACACAATAACCAATCGCTACTTAGCATGGACTTCTTGGCCTTTCTTTAATCAATACTCTCATCCCTTAAAGAAGTAGTTCTTTTTAGAAAATACTATGGTTCCAAGTAAGAAAGCAGTTATTACCCCATATGTAATCAGATCCCTCCCCTTGGTGTGCACCTGCAACACCTGAATTCTGTCAGTCCCATCTATTGGATTTTCTCATCAAAATCAGAGAACACATCAATAATCCCAACAGCTGACAGAACAGGGGACAGAGCAAAGTTTAAATATTTGTTCTTTCAGCAAAACCTTTGAATGTTAGTGCAAAAATCCCTTCAATAGGAAAAAAAATTCTTTATTTGCTGCATCTTCAATTGCTGGCAATGTTTACTTGTGCCACAGCATTCCAGAATACATCTAAGTTTTTAAAAATTAGTGCAAAATTTTTAAAAATTTGCCCAAGAAGTTAGAAGCACAAGTTCCAGATTAAACTTGTTAAGAACAATATTGTGGTATATAAATATACATATATACATATATATATATATCATATATATATATATATACACATTCATTCCCTTGGAGTCATTCTTGAAGCTCTTCTGATGGGAGATAAAATAAATGAGATGTAAAAGAGCTGAGGGTCTGCTCTGACCTCTCTATTGAGCAGCCTCTCAAGAAATCCTCAAATTAATGAAAGGTTCCATGTTTTTGCTAGCTGGCAAGCATGTAAGAACTGCAATTGTTTGGGGTTACAGGTACCTTGGGGACATGTTTTCCATGCACACATCCCATGCTTTTTTCCCTTAGCCTGAAGTTCACAGACAACAAGAGAGGGTTTATCCTCAGGGGAGAAAGAAAATCACTGCACACCTTACATAGAAAACAGAAGAAACCTGGTTTTCTCATATATAGCTGAAGAGGCTTTTAAGAATTCCATGAGCTCTTCAAAAAATGATGTTTTCTTAAATATTACCTGTTCTCCACTATTGGTAACTCAGTTCTAAGTCTGAATAGGACTAACCAGTTCAACAACGATCACTGCACTTTACAGAAAAGTGAAGAGATTATTCTCAAAACTAACAAGGAAGACACACACAAAACCCAACCCTCTACACAACTGCTACAAAGACAAATTGTACTGCCTGCAGCTTTTACTTTGAAGGTCAAATATTCTCCGAGTCATCAAAGAAATTGCTCTTCAAAAGGTGAGAATAACAGTCCCTGTGTACAGAAATGTTCTGCCCAGCTATTTTGTGCAGAGAGGTCCAATGATAGCCTTTTCCATCCCTAGCTGGGAACGGCAGGCCAAATGTCATGCTAAGATAATAACAGGCTGATTTCAGAATATCGAGAAGCAGCCTGAAAGTGAAAAACAACTTCGGGAGGATGGGAAAATGGCAGCGTTTCCATACAACTGCAGACCGAGATGATTTAGGGGAGAGAACAGATTATTTGCAACATCTTTGTTCCTCTAATTTATCAATCTGTAATTACTGTCATTGTCGTAATAATTGGTATGAGTTGTAATTTGTCCAATTAGGAAAGAGGCAGATGCTAAAACCCAAATTACATAATTACAAGAGTGTTACTGATGTGTGTGATCCAGCTAGCCATGGTCCTCAGAGTGGACAGCTTCTCTTCACCTCTATGGAGGCAGAATTTCTCATCCTTCTAATATTTTCCCCCATAAACAAACATTAATCAGCATGCAAAAAAGCTCCCAACTACAAAAACTGCTCCATTGTGTCAATGTTAATAATGCTGACTTAGTATACAATTTTCTTGAGCAGTTAAGAAAAGTTAAATTCAACAGGAAAAAAAAATTAAAAATTAGGACTATACTGACCTGTGCATTTCCACTAAGTTTCCACAGTTTTCCCAGAGAAATTTTCCTGACTGACTGCAGAACTCGAAGTTTTCACATCCCCCTTGAGGCATCAGCCATTTCTACACCCAGGTGCAGGTTTTAGGTGGGAGCACAATAAAAAGCTTACTAGTCCGCTCCTCAGCATTTCTGCTCCATACCAACACTGTCACCATCCAGTCACATGTCTTAATTAACATTCTGGTATGATATGCTATTCTGATCTGGGTCTATTGAGCACAGATGAACGAATGTTTGAGCTCTCCTTGATCTTACACCACTGCTGACTTCCAAAAGACAAAATCAATCCCACCCTGCTTACTCAACACACAGGGAAATTCTGGGGCTGCACACTCTTGTTTACAGCTTACAGTTCTCTAAAAACATCAGAGATGTTCTTTTCCTTTCTCCACCCGCAATTAAGAGGGAGTCAATGCAATTTAAGTCACTCATCCCATATTTCCACAGTGAAATGACTCATTTGAGAGCAAAATTTTTCTCCAAACCAGATCATGCAGAAGACAAATGCTGTTCTCCCAGTGCTGCTGTTGGAAACAGAGTGAAACAGGACTGAAGGACTTCCCCATGGCCACAGCACCACAGCATGTTGTGGTTTTCATCATTCTTGGCTGGTCTTTCTAAATGCCTTGTTTAAAATGTCACTTCCACATCTCCCCCCAATTAAGTTTATAAATAACTCCATCCTACAAAACTGAAACATAGATTTTTGGAAATTCAGCAGCTCAGAGGCATTTATAATTCATTGGTTTGTGGATTGGGTTTGGTTTTGGGCTTTTTTTTAATCCATTGTAAATACATGGATAATTCTATTCCTTAACATCCCCTTTTCACAGTGTAGGGGCAAAGGTCATCACACATTTTTGCTTGAAATATTTTCATTATGTAGCCTTTTTATTCCATAAGTAAAGCAGTTAAAGAGCCCTGGAGGAAGACACCATTGACTTTATTTCCTTTCTTATTTACTCCGCAGCAGCCAGACACATGCCTGTTTGCACTGTTCCTGAGAGCTGTTCCTGCTAAAAGGTAATCTAATTGAGCCTGAGCCTTCAACACATCAAGCAGATGGCTATAAATAATGCAAAGATGCTGAACTTAGTGGAGCCATCACAAAAAACATTCACACCAGTCAGTCCAACTTGTTAGAACATCTTTAGTCCGAGTCACGCTATACACATCTTTGCAGCTAACTCGGGAAATTCAAGATCCATTCATCAATGTAGCGAATTCCTCTTTGTCCATCTGTAAAGCAAATAATGTGTGCACTTGTAAAGCCCCTTCAAGTTCTGTTTCTGCTTAGACTCCTTTGAAACACTTGTGCTGAATACATAAATACCTCCCAGTACTGGGAAGTACTAGGCACTCAGGAAAAAAAACACCCAAAAGTCAAAAAAAACCCCAAAACAAACAAAAAAACCCAAACAAACAAAAAAACCCACCAAAAAACCCCCACAAAACACAAACCAGCTGAACCTGTGCATTTATTACACTACAGATTATCACAAGAATGTTCAAAGAATGAATTTGGTTTTCTGTTTTAAGATAGAGATCACAGAAGTGTATGATATAGGAAAGGATTAGTTTGCTTCAGTGCTAACTTCACAAGCTGCTGTCTCTGTCAACTGCTCAGTGTGGACTCTTGTGTAGAAATTCTGGTTTTAGGAGGGACAATAAAAATCTGATGAAAAAGGAGAAAAATTTGGACTTCTATTTTTCTGCTTTAGCTAGTAAGAAAGCCTGCTGGTTTATATTCCCATTTCCTATACCACTTTCTCCTATTCCTGTGTGTCTCTAACACACTTTTAAGAGTGACAAACAGTCCAACAAAATTTAGCTAGCATGCCAGAGTTACTTTGGCATTTTATTTTTAAATAGATTTCAATAGCAATCTTTCCATCTGAATAAAAGCTTGCTTAGCTCTTTTGCAGGGAAAAAGCCCAAAGAATCAAGCACCCCTCTCCACTTGCAAAAGACTTCATAAACATATAAAGATAGTTCATCTCTAAAAAAGAAACACTTTAGGAGCCATTTAAAACCATTTCACCACTTTTTAAAATGTATGTTTTCATAATCTGCTGCTTGTAGGGAAAGCTTACATGTCAAAGAAAGTGGAAATTCATGTCATAAACATCAAGTCTTTCAGGTTTCCGCCAGCTAGAGAACAAAAATAGCCTTAAGTTGTCAACCACCACTTACCCCCTGCTCTACTTTAAAGGAAGTTTGGGATTCATACTTTCAGTAAACTCAAGCACTAATCACCTCAAAGAAAAACTACAAATACATTAAGTAGGCTCCATCTCTAACCTCCACCCTCCAGCAGAAGCAGCCAGAAGTAAACTTCTGGGAGAAGGGTATTAGTCTACCTCTCAGCTTCCAGCAAGCCTGGAAAAAACATGAGATTTAAGAGACCAGGGAAAAGCATTGACAGGAAAGATTAGCAGGTATAACAACACTGGGAAAAATAACACAAGAGATAGAGACAGTTGATGCAAGTCACTCTTCCTTTTACAAGGTAAGAGAAGCTTTATATCAGCTTCTGATGTTTGGATTTCAGATAAATAGAAATAAATTAATTTCAAATCTTTTTATTTCTCAGCTTTTGTCTTTCCATTCCTGTAATTCCATAGTTGTTTGACACATTATATATTGCCCCACTTGACTCTTCCCGTCTCTCAGAAACAAATTTGTCACTCTCCCCTATTTTTTTTTTTTTTAATTACCACGTTTCTTGTTATTTGTGAATATTGACATTATTTTACCATTTGGGAAACAACCCATAGAAATAATTAGCCCATATCACTTTCCAAGTGACATAAACCACAGTTTCAGTGCAGCCAAATCCTCACACCGAGGGCAGCAGTGCCAGGCTTGCTTTGTACCTTCTCTATAAAGCATCCCAAAATGCCACTGCAAGCAAGGTGAGCTGACAAATTTGGCTACTGTTAACTAATATGCATATACATTTATTTATATGTATTATATATGTACTGTGTTTTCAAAGGAATACAAGGCAGCATGCATTAAGGAAGAACATGAAGTTTAAAAAAAAACCAAAAAAAACCTGAGGAACAGACAACTGTCTCCACAGTGCCTATTTGCTTTGGTAGTAGTGGAAATAATCTGCATATTAATGAAGCCATGACTGAAGTGAAGCCCATTAATTTTGCAGGAACGGACAACTGCCTGCCATAGATGGCTTCCCCAGTAACTGCTCTGTACTTGTTTCTCCTGCCATTAACTATGTTCCAACGCTGCTGAAAGTTACACTACAACTAAGCCCAAATCTACTTAAGGGGAAGAACGGCAAGTGCTTGTCTTTCAAAGAAAAAGAAAAGCCTTGCAAGAAAATTTTCTAGGCCATTCTACAAGATAGCTTCAGGAAGGGCAAAATGAAGGGACAAAATGAAGAAATTAACGTAGATGATTTTAAACAAAGAATATTCACACAACTAACATCTACAAAACATTTTTTCAACTACATCTAATGGGTTTTATTTAATTGCTTTTGCTTATTCTTTTTACATACTTAAAATACATTTACTGAAGCATTATGCATTTTATTTCTTGCAGTTATATATGAGGCTTCTCTAACTCTTTTCCTGAGATATAACTGAAGTGCCTCTCAAGTGGTTTTGTCACAGTTTTCACACATTATCAAGTTCTGGTAGTCATATGAATTCTGCTAATATTTAGCTAAGAATACACAAGATTATTTCAGTATGAATCATGCCTTAGAGCTCCATGTAAACATCCCTGATGTTTCACATTTGCATCCTCTACTTATGGCTCTTAAGCTGCCAAGCATATGGTTTTAGACAAGATTAGAGACAGATTTAGAGAGATACAGGGTACATCTATCTTACACCAACTTACACCAGTACTACTTAATACCAGAGATATTTAAGGCAAGAATAACCAAGTTTCAGCTAGAAAATAACGTGTCTTTATTAGAGTACCTAGAGAGGCTCACAAGCCTCACCACCAACCCCTGTGAGGTTGCTCATGTGGCCATTGGGGTCAGCAGGACTGAGTACATTTCCTTTCAAGGCTAATCCTGTCCTCCACTGGATTTCACAACCACATCTGGATTTCACAACCCTGGGCAAGAAGCAGAGAAAAGCCAAGCAGCCATTGAACCACTTCCAGGCTAGAAACCCAGGAACACAGTGTTGTTGGAGTTTCCAACACATCACCACAAATTCAAGTAACTTTAATACATGCAGAAGACATGGAAGTACTGGAACACAAAACTTATGTTTCGATGACCACACAGAAAAGAATCATCCTTAAATGTGCAGGCATTACATAAAGTTCTCATCATCCTTTTGAGTATGTAGCAGCAGGTAACACAGGCTGGGTGATCTGATTCAGCTCGGTTACTTTTTTATTCCCCTTGAGGCTTCTCAGCAGCAGTTCAGCAGAGCTGAAGAGAGAAGGGACACACAATTTCCAGAACACTACACTCTGAATCTGTCCCGGAATGAGTAACTGCATGGAAGTTTAGCAAATGAAAAATACTGTGTCAGCCTCATAGATCTGTAATTGAATGCCCCACAATGGCACAAGTTGGGCAAGTCAGCCATAAATTTTTACACCTTAAGCTTTCAAGTGGCAGAACAGAGACTTGGGAGATATTTCTGGTTCCATCTATCCATCAGACAGTTACAATTTGCATTAGGCTAACACCAGAAAGATTCAGCCCAGTGAGACAGTAAATTGATACTACTCTAAAACTTCGAAGCAGCACCAGGATCAACATTGTATGTCGTGTGGTACCAACACTTCCCTTGCTAAATCCCGAGCTTTCAGCATTCCCTCTGCCCCTAACCACAACAAACATCCACCGGGCTGCCAGAGCACACAGAGCAGCACTCCTGGTGTGCAGAATAAAACATTGTGTTAACCTACAACTGGAGATTTATGAAAATCAATGTCAGAATGTCACTGCAAAATGCCTTTTGCATTGTCCCTTTCCCTACTCCCGTATCCTTGGTCAATTATTCCAGGTTTTTTTTTCATTTCCCACTGCCCAGCCTTTCAGGAGAGGCACACTGTACCCTACAGCACTGCCTTCTCTGCAAGTCAGGAGTTTTCCTTTGTCATTGATCATCTTCCACTGCCAGCCAGAAAGGATGACTTCGTCCTACTGACATTAATGTCCAGGGCAACTGTATTTCAATACTGATTTTCCCAACAACCCTAAATAATGTTGCCCTGTTAATAAAACACTCATAAGGCTAAATGCATCTTCTTTAGGCTAACAGTTACAATGATAACTACTAGGTGTGGATCCATAGCCCAACTGCACTTTATTTAACCCACAAGGGTTACTATACAGGCAGCTCTAGAGAAAGAAAAAATTATTTCCTTCACCTAATTATTAAACAAAAGAAAAAAAAAACCTACGAAGAAACACCAAAATCACATCACTTCTGCCTTCTTGTATGCAGTTTTCATTTTATAGATATGAATCACAGAACCATCAAGACTGGAAGTGACCTCTGGAGATCATCCAGTCCAACCCACCCTGCCAAGCAATATAGTCCAATATAGCAGGGGGTTGCTATATTCACATGACACACACACAGACTAAGGAGCATAAGCACACTGACATAAAGTCTGATATTGAGTTATTTAATAATAGAAAATTAGAATTAGGAAATAACCCAACCAGTCACTGGTGGCTTTTGGCACCCTGATGTCACCATTTGATGACTAAATCTAAATTAAACAAATTATTTCCTAATTACCTGGTGTATGAACAGTTTTGACCCTGGACTGATCACATTTTGCACAAGCACAGATGACAGTGCTCACCAAAAGTATCCCCTTATATACTTTGAAAGTTTCCCAGCCGTCCTCATCCAAAAATCTACAGCCCACCTGTGTCCCTCTGCAGAGGATGCTTAATGCCTTGTTCTCTTAAGTTTAAATGTTCTACTAATCAGGCACTAAGGAGTTATGTTCAGGCTGATTGCAGGTCATTAACTAACATGAATTGCATTCAAGGAGATGAGTTATTGAGCTCCAGTATGATCAGTATTGCAGCTAGAACAGATCTGTCCTTCCGAAAGGACAGGCCAGAGTTTTGACCCTTCACACTATAAAATCTTCCAGACATTGTCCCTTCTCAGACAGCTATCTTTATGAATAGCACTATGTAAAAGGGACAAAACCCACACCAGAAATCATCCAGAGTTTTATTAAATAATGCAATTTTACAAATTACCTCTTTTTAAATCTCTGAAACATGTTCCTCAATGATTTTTTTCCTTTTCTTTTGAAGAGGACTCAATTATTACATCAAAGAGAAAGCTAATGTGAAAATTAAAACATAAAAAGTTATTTAAATGGGAAACTGGCAAAAAAAAAGTTGTAGGTGATAATGGAGTACGGTTTTTTTCCCTATGAAAAGATATTTGGAGATCTCAAATTTAAAAAAAAAGGTATACACTGAGTGGGTTATGTAAGTAGAAATCAACCTTTTGGTCTAATACTCTGCTGAGAATCCCAAGTGTTAGAAGCTCACTAAAACATTAGCAGCACTAGAAGAAAAAGGTTTACTACATGGGACTATCATCACTAACTTTATCCCACTGGAGTCAGCAGCAGAATTTCTATCACCTTGCTGCAGCTCAGAGTGCAACATCCAGACTTTTGGATAAGGAGTTCCAAAGAGCAGAACAATCAGGTGCACCTGCACCATTAATTTATCTGCAGATCTGCAACCTGACAAGTTTTAATAATTGATTTTTTTCATGATCTTTATTTTTGAATGACAGCCTAGCAGTGGACTGACATTCACAATAGTTCAAAAAGATGAGTACATAGCTTCAGAAGTGCTAAAAAATAAATTTATGGGAGACAAAAAGTCTTACAGAGTATGCCCAGTGTTTTATAGAAACCACAGTGAAGGGTCAGCAGAGAATAGTCACTCCCACTGAAATTACCATTCCTGCCAGAGTCCCATCAGCTTCAACACTCCAGGGTGTTGGTGAGAATCTTTTCTTTTGACACACAACTTGTGTCAGTTATTGACCAATGCTGAACGAGTCAGAAACTTAAATGAAAACCTTGAGAAATCAGTATTACCAGCTTTGGAGCAAGAAAGGAAGAGGGTGGTGAAGCAAACTGCACAATCTGTAAATGCATTCTGCATTCTGTAAAGTATCTGAGTGTTTTACAATGTAAGTGTCAAATCCACATAAAGAATAAAATAAATAACAGAGCCAGAGATAACCTTTATATGTTGTGGTGCACATGACAGTGCCCAACTGCTGTGAAGAGACTGTGTGCATTTTTTAACATATATAAAAATAGCAAAGTATTAGTATTTATCAATATGGATATAGTATATATTTATAAGAGATAAATATACATGTGTATGTCTTATGGGGATTTTTGTTGTTTGTTTTTTTTCATTTTGGATCTTCTTCCTCATTTTTTTTAAATTGTTCTTTGGTCACTAAGACATACTTAGTGACATAATCACCTACCTCTCCAAAGCCCTTAAAATCTCAGAAGTTCTGAAATAGTTAGGTCCTTGAATAGAAAATGAATAGCAGTATTTTATTAGACAGAAAGCCAATCATAAACAGTAACTGAATCTGCTGGATCAATTGCACAGATTGGTCATTAATCAGAACAATACATCTATTGTCATGTTCATAGGATTCTAATACAGACAAAAATAAAAAACAGGGTGTACAAAGACCTTGATTAATTACCCTTTTCACTGACAGTCCCTCCAATATAAACTTTATTTGATGCCTTTCAATATAGCCCTCCATCAGCATGACATGCTTTCATTCTTGCATTTTTGATGCAATTCCTCAGTAAAATAAGTATTATGCCTTTAATTTAAATAGTTCTCCTCCTAAGAACTGCAGAGCAGCAGAGTGAAGCAGAGTGACTTTAATACCACAAGAGAATTAAAACTTCCTTGATGGTTTAAACAGACTTAATCAGGCATTGTCAAGGTAGATTGTTTTTATGCGGAAGCAAGAGAACCTTTCCAATATTCCAACTTTTAACATGAACTTTCACAGTAGTTTCCTCAGACCTCAGACTGACTTCTTTGCCTGGTTTTTCCAGCCTGCTGCATATCAGAAATTCTATTTTTACTATTCAATTATAGATGATGTGACAAAGAAGTATGGTGTGACAAAACTGAATGGACCTGGGAATTACACAAACCCCATTCAAGGTGTACTGGACATTAAGCAGGTGAATAATCTGTATTTAGTTTCACTGACAACCACAAGGATTATTGTGCTCAAAATTAAGCACTGCTTAAGAGCTTTTCTCACTGCAGCTAAATACAAGTTAATATCACAACCAATAAGCACCCACAGCCTCCTGCTTTCTTCCTGATACGAGACTTTTTCAGCAAAACTAAGTAAAATTGCTGCAATTTCACAGAAATTTCACATGCTTAAAACTGGATTAGTGTCACTGGGGAAAAAAAATTCGCAAAGCAAATAATACACACAGTAACATTTAGTGTAAAATAATTTTAGAAGCCTTTTCCTCGAATGAAAATGTGCACAAATAACTTCATAGCTGGTTTCCACAAATCTTTCACTGTAGTTGGTAACAGGGACAGACACAGCTCAGAAGTCTGCCAGATTTTGCTATCACTCCCTCGTTAATGCATAATCCAACTTTTCCTTTTTTAAATGTAAAAAAGTACAGGAGATTTTCACCTTACCCCTGGGTAAACAGGTCATTGTTTCTAACTGATTTGCAAAAGTAATCTGAATGCAACCATAAGCATCAAGAATATTTTATTTAGGCAGAGTTGAACTGCCTGATAAGAGATAAGCTTGATGAAACAACCAGCACAGATAACAGCAATGTTATTTTGGTCAGTGGCAGAAGGAAACTGTCAAGAGAATTAATCAGCCCAGTGTATTTATTGTAAGTGAGAACCATGCTGCATTCTTGCTTCCACACAGCTGCATTGGTATTCATTCATTTCTTTCTCGAGGCAAGTTGCAGGCTAAAATCCCAGGTCAGCAAGAGGCCAAGACACTTGGAGTGACACCAGTGGGAGGGCAGTGAAACCTGTCCTTGGGGACTGACTGACACCACAGCCAGCTGCCACCAGCTGTGCAAGTACATGTACAGAAGCCAAAAAAAAACCACTTGCACAACCCAGGTAAGCTGATCACTGCATGCTAAACATTCCTACCTCCTCTCTTCAGACTACCAGGAACATGTGATATCAGGAGAAATGTAGAATTTGGTGACACAAATCACCTTCCATGTGATTTCAGTCACACTGCTAGTAGATACACATGACCAAGCCCCCGATTATCCAAACTCATTTTTCTGTTTTCAAACACTGAAAAATTCAGCTTGTTCCATTCAGCAGGGCAGAAACACACTTCTCCTCCAGTCAAAGGACACTTCCACCCCATGAGGATCCTTCAGAGGTGTCTTCTCAGGAAGAGAGGAAACCTCTCTGCTCAGCTCTGCTCCACATTTTCTCAGGAGTGACAAATACAAAACTATTATTGGTAACCATCGAGCTTCCAGTGACAGCCACATAAGCACAGTATATTCAGGGACAAAAAGCAGTTGCAAAAACACTGACCTGTTACAGGAAGGGCAAAGTGATTTGTTCCCGTAACAGAATTAGGCTCCATCTTACTTCCCAGCACCTTTAAGTAATGCAGGGCACATTTTTTTCCTCCCTGAAAGAATGATCGATGTATAACGTGGCCAGAAATGTTTCCTCCTGTCCTAACTGCATTTTCTTTCTTACCTCATACAACACTTTGTCTGGAACGGATGGATAAATATTTGACATGGCATCATTCCCAATGCCCCCCCACAACCTGAAAGTTTTTAGAAGATTAAATGTTTTGTTTTCCTGTGTAATAATTAATGGAAAAGGGTTTTTTTTCCCTGCTTCTGTATTCATTGTAATTACAAAACAAATTACGTAATTCCACACATACAAAAATCCTCTGACGTGATTTTCCTGGTTCTGCCAGCGAGGATTTGAACAAGAACAGGATCACAGCTAATGAAGGCAGCACTAAAACCCTCATACAATCTTTCTGAATACCCACGAACTTCCACATGGAGTAAAAATAAATCATTTCTATGATTGCTTTCTGACACAGTAAGGAGGAATATAAAAGACAGAGACTAAAAAATAACATGAGAATTATGAAAATATGTCAAGTGCATGGTGTGACACTAGGACGGGAAGAAGCCAGTAAGAGATGAAAGCAGTGTAAAAACATACCTTTGGGTTTATTAGTGACAAAGTTTGTAGAGTGTACTTAAAACTAGTTACAAAACTAGGTGGCACTGAAATAAAGATTTAAAATCTGCTGTACCTGCAATCTGTCATAGGCTAAACTTAAGACTAAAGATTTGCAGCTTTTTCTCTTTGTCGGCCCATTAGTAACACACCAAAGAATAAAAATCTCTAAGTGAAAATGTGGTTTTTAGGGAAATAATTCTACTGTAGTTCAGTATAATGCATTTCCATGCTTTCAGTCAGAGAATCCCAGAATGGTTTGGGTTGGAAGAGACCTTAAAGCTCATCTGATTCCAACCTTTGCTCTCCTCCTTCCCCACACAAGCACAGGTCAATCCTGTCACCTCTGGACAGGGAGGTGGCTCACTGGGGAATGGAATGTCACAATTCCCATGGCCACACTGCAGATTGCCACAGCATGAGGAATGAAACTGCTATCTTCCTGCACCCCAAAATGTATTAAAACAAGGTACAAAATTAGTAGTTAATATCAGATGTTCATACTGCTTTTATATACCATTGTTGCTCTTGTTTGTCATCTGAGGACTACATTAGAAATCTTTACTTTCCTGAAATGGTTTCAGGCTTTACTCTGGAATTAACTGTCTCCATAAAAAAAGAAGCATTAAAAAAACATTTAACAGCTGGATTCAGCATCTGCCTTTCCTAGGACATTAGTACTTAAGACCAGTTAATTTATGAGACTACAAGGTTACAGAGACTGACAAAATAGAAGAATCACACTTCTCTCTAATTTAATCCTTGTCTGTCAAGTGTCCCACTTAAACAAATTGTCTTCTTTTTTTCTCATTTTTAAAATGCAAATTATGCCAAAGGGAAAAAACCATCAACTCTTCAATATTTCAACAGCTTTGTCACAGAAAAAGGCCATTCTTCTTTGGACTCCAATCTACAGAGACATGTGATTTTATAGAGTATTTTCATATCTTAGATTGATGCTTGTGAGGTTTAAAATATGAACCTGGAAGGTCAAAAATAAATAAAAGAATGACCAAATAAGTGTACCCCGTGCAACATACACGACTTCCTCCTTAAACACCAAAACTTAAAGCAATCCCAGGATTTCTTTGGGACATGGTAGGTATTTTCTGAGGATGTATGTGAGGCAGGCAGCACTTAGTCCCATGCACAGGTTTCCCTGCTTTGAACACCTGGACTCTGACTCAGTCTTCATCACCAAAAAATGGGTTTAGGAATACAAACTAATTTTGACAGACTTTCAATAGTCAGCATCCACCTTCAGATGAAAATTATTACCAAAATCCATGAGTCTGTATAAAAAGGTGATATGACTCTTGCTTTCAAAAATAAACATAATTCTATAAAGAGTATGAAACTGAGCATGCAAAGTGCGATTTAAGGATATAGCAAAAATATAATTATTTTGGAACAGTCGAATTATACATGCCGTAGGGAAGCACTGGTTTCAATTTATAATGAAGCATCTCTGTTCTCAAAATCAGATTATTATACTACTGTTGAAATTCCTTCCCTGCCAAAAGTAAGAAATCCAAGTCTTTTCATTTCATGGCTTGAAATCTAGGTTTTTTAAGTGCTTTGTATTTTTTTCCCTAATCCAAGTTCTAATTACACTGATGCAGGCTGGTACCTTCTGCAGGTATTTCCATTATCAGGGCTTGTTAAGAAAATACTCTTTCAAGAAGGATATTGGCATGCAGGTATCTCAGCATGAACAAAAACAAATTTTACAAAATCTGGCATCAAAAGTTACTTCTGCAGAGAGCAAAGGAGATCAAAACCTCATTTGCACAGCCACACTCATCCAAATAGCTAGTTTTGAAGAAGAAATTAAAGAAGAAGGGCATAAAGCATGTAAAGGATAACTGACTACAAATCAATGCTCAGGGGGATGCAGAGGAGGCAGGGACCTCACAGAGCCCCTCTTTGTTCCCTCTCCATCCCCTGACTCGTGTCCCCAGCTCAATGGCCCTGGTGGAGGGAGTTTCCTCCCACTCAGATTTGAGTGCAGAACTGGGACCTCAATCTGCTCTGAATTATTATGGCTCTAACTCACCCCTGGTTTCCCATCAGCCAGCAAAGCCTTTGCTGGCTCAGGCCATAAGGCTGTTCTCACAGCACACCGACAGAGCAGCACAGCCCTTCAGTGGCACACAGATGGAGTGGAGAAGCTCTCAAGGTAACCCTAGTCTGTCAAAAGCTGCAGTCGAAAATAAATCCAGTCTGGGAGCTGCAGGAATACATCCTGGAAACAAACCACAGCCTGCCCCAAACAGAGGGCACCTGGATTACACAGCTGGGCTGCAACAAAACTCATCCATAACATCAGCCAGGAAGTTTTGCTTCTGTTCCTCTAGCCTCTGGCAGGCTCTGAAGAATCAGGCTTAGCTCAGTGTCAGTCCTTCTCCCAAACCAGCTGCAACTCATCACCTGATGATCCCATCTTCAATTGCTAAATCCCCCCTTTTCAGACCACATTTCCTTGTGTTAAGCCAGTTATTCGCCTGTGGCTCCCTATTCTCCCAGACTTTCCCAAGACTCGCTCTTCTAATATCCAGTATGTGATTTTTCCACACATAAATAAATAGTTTCCATCATTCCCAACATTTCAAACAGACAAACACATACACACAGCCCAAGATGCATGTTCTAACCCACATATTATACTGTCAGTCTGCCAAGTTCTATTTTTCAACCTCTGAAGCATAGGGGGAAAAGTGTTAAGTCAGGTGTAAAAAAGCTGTATATTCTCCTATGGTGAGAAGTTTCATGCCAAAAGTGAGCACAGGGTGCACAAAGTTTTATGGTTATGTTAACAAAGCTGTGAAAACAACTTTTTTCCTGATGAAAATTGTGAAACACTGACTGTCTTCACATCCTCAAGGCTGACTGGTGTGAACCACAGCTAACAATTGTATCACATACAGTAATATAACTCATATCCTACACTAATATCTATCACTATAAGCTACATAATTATGTAAAAATGAACACAGCAAAATCAGATAGATTTATAAGGAAATTGAAAGAATTCAGAATTTCCATTAGAACTCCAAATTCTTTGTTTCACCTCTGTATTCTGCTTTTCTGTTAATATACACAATGCTCTAATTTCAAATTCTTGCAATGCCAAGTAGAGTAGCACAGACATGATGTAGTGAATAGGAAATACTGATTTAAGTCATATGTGCAACTCAAACGTATCAAGTTACATATTTAAAGTTTCCACATCTTTATTTCTGTTTTTAAAATTTACACTGTATGGAGAAATTGTTTTAAAACCAAATCCAGGTTTCAGAAGTACAATGATTTTAGTATAATACCCAGTAAACTCTCAGTATATTTGATTGGTGTGCTTGCAAGAGTGTATTATACACACAGAAAATGCCTTTAAAGCCAAATTTAAAAAACATTTTCCCAAAAATCACAGAAAGTATGATATTCTACTATTCCATACAGTAGGTGTTATTTAAGTTCCACCCTTGGGAAGTGAACAGAAATTAAAAATTCTCCTCCAGTGTCACTGAGAGACCCTGATGAACTAACCCACATACCCAGTGGCCAAGGTAATTCCACTGCATCCCTGGAGAATCTGTAATGCTGTACTCATCCACCACAGGCAGGAGGCTCAACCACCTCAACATTCAGCACCCTGACACAGTCTAGAGACACCAAGGAAGGGAACCTCTTTCTGTAATTTCTTCCATACATTTAATGAAGAGTTCAATAATCAACCTTCAATTCTATTTATAATTTGGCTTTAAATGGTTGAATTTGAAATTATAGCTATAATTCTACTATTTCTCTTCAATGAAATGAAATTCCCAACTCCAAAATAATCACTGTATTTTCAAACTTATCTAGTGCAATAGGTGGTAGCCAGAGCAATACTATCAGGAGATTTGAGTAATACACAAACCACATCTCACATCTCCACAGAGCACTTTCCAGTTACTTCCACATGGCCATTGCTTGTGTATCCTAAAAAAAATACCTTTTCCTCTATTTTCATTTCAGAGAACTTGGCTGTCTTCCACATTACACTTTAACCATCATTTAAAAAATCCCTCCTGTCTATCCAAGGAAATACTGTGCCCTGCCTGAAGGCTCCCCTAAAACCATCCCAGCCTGACCTGTCAGGTGGCTGAAGGGACTCACTGGAGAGGATTCCAACTCCCAAACGCCACCAGGATCAGCCAGACAGCAAGTACAGACAGTTCATTTTACAAAAACTTAATGGAGTGGATGGCCCTGGGTGCTTAATACAAGCACTGTCAAGGCATCTAAGCAAAAAGTCTCAGCTGTCAGCGCTGACAAGTGCGCAGAATTATTTGTCACACTTGACTAGCTAAGAGACCAGTGGAGTGCTGTATGGTGAGACTCCTATACATCTCCCTGCTCCAGCCCCAGACAGCAGCCATGTGCTTCCCCTCCAACTCACTGGCAGCATAATGGAATCTTTCCACCAGGCAGTGTGCTTAAAATGGTATTGTTATTCAGAACTACACCATCCTTCTTTTGGCTCAGTGTTTTACAGCTTTTAATTATGTAGCCCCTGGGGTCTCCTTCAATATTTTCTGAAAAAGACTCCTGAAAAATCTCCTGAAAAATCTTCAGGTCATTAGCTAGCACAGTTCATGCCATCAGTATGTTGTATTAACCAGCTAAATATTAACCTGATGAGTCTGTTCTACAACATAAAAGCTTTCACCGGGATATTTCTTCTAACTTTGTCAAAAAGACAATCATTTATTATCTTTCAGTATGTGTGTACCCATTAACAAAGAGCTCCAGAAAGCTAATTCTTCCCTGGCTGGTGTTTACACACCAAAGCTCTCTTTATCCAGAGCAGAGGATGTATGCAGTCTTCTTCTTAAGGGTTTACACCATCCTCCTACACAGAGAAATGGGACCTTCAAATTCTACTATTCCTCATAGCAGAAAAGAAAGCAATTTTTTTCCTCTTACCAACATTTACCCTGCAAAGCCACATTAACGCTGAACAGCTACAATCACCAAGGTGCAGGTATCCCTATAAACTCATCAATTACCTGAAACTCAAATAAAAATTGCTCAATATCACGAGTCCAGAGCTACAAAACAAACTACTTTGGACAAAAGCCAGGCAGTTACATGTGATGCACAGGTGTTGATCTAGTCCTAATTATGCAAACTCAAATAAATTTATTTAATTTGTAACTCTACTACTGTATTGCACTATCACAGACTTCACAACATCATTTTCTGTTCCATCAGCCTGCTGCAGCTTATCAAATCTAATATACACGTTATTTTGGACAAATATCTTTTTATGGACTGATTCTTGGCAATAAAGCACAGTAGAGATCAGGTTCTCAATAAAGGCCTCCTGATGTTAACATAATGCAATAGCAGCATCACTAATTCACATCTTGCATCACTGCCCAATGAATTCCCATTCAGACATCTGGGGTTTTTCAAGGCTCTGCCAGAAAAACGTAGAAATCTGTATCCTCTGTGCTCCTGTTCAGACCCTCAGCCTGCCTGGTGTAGTTATAAAATCAGCTCTGTGGATGATGGAATTTCTCTTCTGTTTGTATAACACCTTGTAAAAAGTGAGGCCTACACTGGACTAAGCCAAGCACTCTTCATTTTCCCACTACCTAAAAATATTCAGTCTTTTATTATGAAAGCATATACTGTCAATGAGTGTTTTTCAGAATGTATATAAGTAGGTTATACATCTATAATGATTAAGGGTCATTGTAATCAATTCATTGTCTGATACAGAAGATAATGAAGTACCTAGAAACATTATTAGTTTGCAATATTTCTTCTTCAAATTGAATGAGAGGACATTTAGATTAGGTATTAGGAAAAAATTATTTTCTATGAGGAGGTGAGACCCTGGCACAGGTTTCCCAGAGAGGCTGTGGCTGCTCCATCCCTACAAGTGTCCAAGGCTGGGTTGGATGGGGCTTGGAGAAACCTGGGATAGTGCAAGGTGTACTAAGTTGTGGCAGCAAAAAATCAATATCATGAATTTGCAGAATTAAGGCCCAGGGAGCAGAAGGAGATAAAATTAGAAATGAACATGAGAAAATTAGAATGACTGTGAGACGACAGTGCATACAGTAAAGGCAGATGCTTTCTAATTCACAGTTGAAAGAGCTTTACAAGTGAGCAGCTAACCTACTTAATGGGTGCTCAAAGGACCTAAAAAAGCCAGCATAGACAGCATTAAATTTCATTAACTCACACTTTCAAAAAAGTTCTGTCACTATACAGACAGCAAATCGTGTTTTGAATGCAGTTAATCAGCCATACAATGAGAACTGAGAGGGACAACCATAAAAATAAATGGAAGTATTTCAAAAGCATTTCTTTATAATGCTGGTTTGGAAAAGGACCTATGCTTAAATTCTATTCATTGATAAGTGAACTCCTCCCTACCCAACCAGTTAACAATCTTTTATCAGACTTCCTAAGGAGATATCATTAACTCAATATCAGAGACCAAGAAAGAAGAAGATTACAACATCCTAATTACACAGATATGCACAACATCAAATGGCCCAAGATAATCTCATAATTCAATAGAAAATTAAGCAGGTTAAACCACTAACACTTTAATCCAAACCAAAGTAACAAAACAGCATGAAGTTACAAATTACAAGACATGTAAATGCAAACACAAACTGCAAACTTTTGTCTTGGACAAACACAAAAGTTGTATTATCTTTTATTATAAAAGCTGCATTATCCCACCCTAAATATCCTGTCACTGACTGCTCAGCACAGCACACAGAAGGGAAGAGAGCTCAGGGTGAGTTTTCCTCAGCACCTGCCTGCAAGGTCTCCAGCAAACAGCACTAGGAAAGATATGAGTCTGAAATCACTCCTCAGTGTCCCACATCCTATCCCAAATCTCACTAATTCATAATTGCTAGAGCATCAGGAGACAAGAGAAAGGAGGAATGGCTTACCTGTAAAATGAGAAAGTAGTAACTAAAGGAAGTAATTTCTTCCACTTTTCAATATCCTAGTGATTTCTGAGCTTTAATCAGCCATTTCCTTGCCTAAAATTTGCCATCCACCAAAAGACACGCTTTAGAATGGAATGTCTAATACCCTGTGGGACCAAAGTGATACATTTTAGCCCATTCCTTCTTAATAAATGCAATGATTTTAATCAAATTTGTTCAGAGGACAGAAGATTAGTTAAAGAAGAGAAGTAACTGGAACATTAAATTAAGGTATCATTGGGAATTAAAAATTTAATTTTCTGTTATTATCAGTGGTATATTATGAATAAAGAACATAGAATATGCAACTAATATGCAACACAATATGAACAGCATTTGAGAAAAATGAATTAGATATGTAGGACAAAAAAGGATGAATTTTTAAACCACATTCAATTTGCATTACTCTGTTCAATCTTCCTATGGGCCTCTGGTTAAATATTTCCAGGTATGGGAAAAGTTTCTCACTAAATTTTGATGTGTTTTAAGGAGATTAGAGCTCATGCCAGGCAACCCAGTGTATCTTCCTGATCAAGACAACTGAGACACTGACAATTTGCTTGACTTCAGCATTTTTGTGTACCTCTAATATTGCTACGGATCTAATTAAGTTTCCTTTAGCTAAGGCTGATTACCACGGAAGTTTTGAATTCACAGGTATTCCAAACTCTTCAGAAAGTAAGTAGCCAATATAAAGGTTCCTTTTATTGCCACTTGACTCCACTCAGATGCAGCAATGCATAAAACAAACCAAGTGCAGGTGTACACAGCAATTCAGGGTTTGTGGCATGTTTGGGAGTCAGTTTTCAGATTCCTTGACCTTTCTTTTCCTATCCCATCAATTTTCCTCTTCCCCAGGCAACCAGGTTCTTTAAGCACACGGAGCTCAAACAAAAACTGTACACATGGAGTCCTGGTTTTATATTAAATATGTATGAAAGGACACAGACATTCCACCAGTTCTGCAAATCTCAGTCAGAGCTACAACAGTCAACTTTATGTATGTGTTAAAGTTTAATAAGGGGTTTTTTTTGGTTCAATAAAATAAACCAATGTCACTTTCATGCTTATATGAAACCAGCAATCTTTTAATCTGTTTTTTCTACACACATTTATTTCATCCATCTAGTCTAATTGCAGAAATTGACAATTATCTGCTTATTCCATGTTAATCTACTGACATTTCATTTCTAACAAGCCCTGTTTTGTGCTTTCTCAAATCATCTCCCTTCATTTTTGACAACCAGCATTTTTGAAACACAACTGTGATCACCCAGACTGACCTCCTGCACTGCACAGGCCAAGGAATTTAACTCAGCAATTTCTGCATTGAGCCCACATGCATCTGGCTAAATTAGGTCACATCTATAGTGATACAACCTTGATTTAAATATTCAAATCAACAGCAAACTATAAATTGGTTAGTTTCTGTTTCTGGTTTGGATCTCTCTGTCTACAGCTGTGGTCTTCAGAGTCACAAAACTAGTGAACTCATTCCTTCCACACACTTGGTGCACAGGTTGAATTTCCAGCTTATCCCTAAGGTTCAATCATTTGGTCAACCCTCTCAATTTCAAAAGACAATTATTACTTTATGCCAGTTCTGAGGCCCAGGAATGGCCCCAAATTTTCTTCCATGCAAAAGGAAACTCAGCAAGACACAGGTGTCAGAGAAATTCCAGAAACTGGCTAATTTATCCACAAAGAAATAACGTGGAGCAACAGCAGCAAGTGTTGAATACTACTCAATGCCAAATATACACTGGGAGGTAACTCCTACTTAGGAGTTCTGCAGCAGCTCAGAGATCAATAATTCTGTGCTTAAGCTTGTCAAGTCATAACCTTGCATCTCACACATCACTTCTGAGTGATAGCAAAGAAGATGCAATTTCAAGAGTCTTATGAAGAGTTTTTGTGAAGGGGGGGCTGTGAAGTACTTTTTTCAGAGATCAGCTACAGTATCTATTGATACACTGTTTTTTCTATAAAAAGAAAAAAAAAACTGATACATTTACAACATTCCAAGTGCAGAGATTTGGGTTTGTTTGAAGTTACAAATTCAGTCGCATGTTCTGAAATAAAACTACTTATGGCACACAACCACACAGCTGGGACACAAAAGGTGCTTAAATACTGACCACCTCTTGTACAGGGACCAGGGTGACACTGCCCTCATGCAGTGAGAATTACTTACAGGGATCTGTTCATTAACTTCCAGTACAGCAGCTTTGGACAATTCCCTGTTTCACAGCTCTCAGAGAGATGACCACCCTGCCATCCTCTCATTTTGGGTGTTTGCTGAGCCAGAAACTGTCTTCAGACAAGCTGCCACATTTCTCTGTAAATTCTCATGTTCTTCCTCACGATCAGAGATGATCTAACCAAGCATGAGAGCAAGAAACCAAGACAAAACTTAAATCGTATTACCAGAAGTCTTTCTTGAATCAGAAAACCTAAGTTAACATTCAAAGGAAGTCCTTAACAAAGGGGCAAAAGAATTCACCTGAAAACATGTCCTTTACTGCAATTACTTTAAGAGAAAAAAAGCAGTACAGTAAAACTGAAAGCAAAAGGCATCAAAATATTTTCAGTGATTTAAACTCTGCTTTTGAGATTCCTATTCACATATGATTTGATAACCTAAGAGCAAACAGGAAATCTGCAGATTAAGAATATTTTTTTAGGTGAAGCATATTTCAAGGAAAAATAGGTATCTTTTGAGATATTTATTCACTGCTTAGCTTTTTAAATTCTTTACTCCCATAAAGAGCTATAAAGAATCATGGTGTATTTAATGGATTAGACAAAGATATCTGCTTACTCAGCCTAAACAGAGTTTAAAACTTTTTCTAAATCCAGCTGCTAGAACTCAAGGCCTGTCAGATAAAAAATATTGAATATATCCTGGTTTGAGAATAAACCCATACATGGACACTATTTATTTTAAACTACTGAAAAGAGTATTAATTGGTGATGTGTTTGCAGTACAGGTGTGCTACTGGAATGCAAACAAGCACAGATTATGCAGAACAAAGGACAGGCAGTGATTTTGAAATGTTAATTAGAAACACGAGGGATATGAGAGCATAGAGGAAAAAAAATGAATGTGCTGATTGTGAGAAAAAGAGAAACCTGTTAGAGCAAAGCATCCAGAATAACTTCCAGTGAAACCAGACACATGCAGTTGGCAAAATCAAGTGTGTACATCTCTAGTGACCACAGGAAACCCTGGGCTGTGCAGGACACTGACCATCAGACCATCACCTTTCTGCAGCAAAGTGCCTACAGACTCATCAGGTTCGTCATAGGACAACTGCATCTCCCACAGAAATCACTGAGTTTTGCCATGTCTATGAATAGAGAATAATGGAGGCTGTAACTCAATGGGATTTCCCAAAAAAAATCTGTGTCAGACTTGGAAAACATCAATTTGTTCAAATTCAAGCAAGTTTTTCACTGTGAACTCTGTATTGAGCTCCCCTTCAACACAACAAACAAAAGAACTGCTATTTTTCAATCTGAATTTCAGAAGTAAATAGAGGTCTGTGGCTCTGCAAAACCAGTATTGCTGATTCTGTATTGAAAGCATTCACAAATTCTGAGAAAGGATTATAATAAAACAAATATTGCATGGATTCACAGCCATTCCACATTATGAAAACAAAAAAAAAGGAAAAATCTGAAGCACTCAAGAAATACTGTTTTCGCCTTCCTTTGCTTCAAATCTTTGACCACCAATGTTATGACTCTGTGATATACATTCATGTGGGCAAAGACAGAAAATCTCACACCACGAGTGGCTCCAACGGCTTAGTAAACCTCAACCTGCCATTAAATTAAGACCAAGAACGTAAGGCCATTTGACTGCTGGTTTAGCTCAGTGGTCATTTTTTAAGTTAACATGCCATAATGTAGCACAGGCAGCCCAGAAAAGGTTCACAGGGCCTTCTTCACAGCAGGTAAAAAGACCTGATTTCCATTCCACGGAGCTGACAGCATAAATTGATCTCCACACCACAAGACATTGAAGACGATGCATCAAGGACGAATGTAAACTAACCAACTTGAGAGTGTTTTATGTTGTTACCCATTTTTCAGGTTAATACGAGATCTTTACACTGGTACATTACTGTGTCTGGGGCCACTGCAGTTATACTGCAGTTTCTTTACCAGATTGCATTATATTTCTTCACAGTTCCTATCTACTTTCAAATTTAAGCAAACCCCAGGGAACGCAGCCGTTCTGTATTTTTGTTGATAGCTTTGCAGCTCCTACCCCCACCTCTCTCAAGAGAGCTTGTTAGGTGTAATACCTCTAAGAAAAAGGTTTAAGCAACAGTTTGTTCCAAATCCTGAGAAAAGTAAAAATAATTTTAATTATGTTCTCATTTCCATGCCAGGCCATCTTCTTTACTATGACATCCAACTACTTTCTGCACTGCAACAGATTTTGAGAAACAAATGAAAAAACATCCCTGGCTCCTCAAGCTAGGAAGGCAGTTTTATTTATCCAGCAGTAGGTATCTGAAATGCCTATCATAAAAATACTATAAAAACAGTTGAACAGATATTTCTTAGAGCAAAGGAAGGCGAGAGAAAAATCTGCAGTATAGCTTGAAGACAAGTCTTCACAACTGCATTTGTCAAGCTTCAGCTGACACTGAATATATCCATTCAGTATAGGACAAACCTAAATGAAAAACAACAGGAGAAAGAAAGATGTCAGGCTGCTTCTATTGGGTTGAAGGAACTAATATCACTAGAAAAGCTATCAAACAAGGTGCTCTCACTTCTTATTGCAAATGTATTCCTACAAACACTGCAGAACCACCAAACTATTCAAAACTAAAATGCAAAGCACCACATTCCCTGTCAGCTGCCACATCTCTGCCAGAGGCTTCAATTCTGCCCCAGCCTTTATTTTATTTCTACTTATGTCTCAACACGTACCTATGAGACAGATTTTCCTTTGTGTTAAAAGGAAGACAATTAATGGATAAATGAAGATGTGAGCATAGACACAGAAAATTTATTTTAAAAAAATTTAATTTAGGAGGGAACATGGAGAAGTGTCATCTTATGCTTTAAAGTTCTACAGTGATTCACCAACCAAACTGTCTTTCATAGGAAGCAAATTAAGCTCATGTCATTATATTTCCAAAATACAATCTATCATTGTCTGATTGATAGTCACCATATAGCTGTTGACTAAAATGGTCAACAGCTGTTGACTAAAATTCTACCTAGGGTAAAGGACAGTTATCTGAAGAAGTCATCTTTTGTACAAATAACTGCTAATACACAGCTTGTAATAAATATTCCTCCATGAACTCACAACAAATCCAAAAGGTCTGCAGTGACAGTCAGTAACTCCCAAGGCAGTGCTTTAGGACATCAGGAAGAGCTGATTTTGACAGAAGGGCACAGGTGGACTTGGAGGAGCCAAGGTGAAAACCACAGGAATACTGAACCCTCAAAGGGAAGCTTCCCAAAAAACTGGACCTGCCTACCTTCCAACCCCTCAATCCTGTCTCTAAACAATGCACTCAAACCTGAGGTTTCCCAGTTCCATTTTCTGCAAGCCTCACATACTGGATAGCCTCTTTGTTGAAGCTGAAACCTCTGTCACTTTAATTACAATAAATCTGTTGTACAGGTCTTCTGTTTGGGGAGGGGAGCTGGGATGATTTTTTAAATCAAAAATTGTTCCACTTCTTGGTTATGGCTTCATCTTTCTGTGAGAATAAAACCATTGCAAAGCATTTATCTCTGTGGAGATGAGCTCTCTTCCCTAACACATTGAGATGCCTTGGAGCACCGAAAGCATTCACACGAGGATGGTGAAACATTTTGCTTTGAGCAGTTCTGTATCCATGCATATAAACCCAAGCTCCAGCAGGTAAGACTCATAATGTTGCTGAAATCCATCAGAGCCTTGTCATCGACATCACCAGGATAGGGATGGTTTATTCATAGAGGCAGAGCTATATTCTAAGAAAAATATTAAAAATTCCTTACAACCGACAATATGTTACATAAAGGAGTTTCTTAACTAAACAGCTTGAACAGCTCGATTTCCTGATTGCTGATCAGTATTGCCGATCACATTTAAATGTCACTCCAGCCTAGCATTTGTGCTTGATCCTGCTTCCATTAAAACAAATGTCAGAACTCCCAAGAAGATTATCTCCTTCATAGGCCTTAAGGCTATATGAAACACTTTTTTGAACTCAGATGTGCTATAATTAGAACAGCATAGTCTTAGAGAATTATTAACTATAGTGAGAATACCGCGAGGATTCTAAATATTACACCTCTGCCCTGGACTACAGCAGGGTCTGAAGCATCTGTTTTAGCTTCCATATTCTCTTTAATTTTTCAACAGTCATGTGAGAAATAATTATATATACTTTGCCTGAAAATTTGGTTTTGCACACTAGATATTTAGCAACTAAAAAATAGTGATTATGCTTCCCTTGCTTCAAACTACAGGCTTGCTTCATGGGTCATGCAAGAGAGTCATTAGTTCCAATTTGCACATATGGAACCACTCATGCCTTTCTCTGTGCTAAGGCATGCAGCCTCCACAAACTCACAGAATTATTGACCTGAGTGAAATAGTCAAGGCATGCCTTAAATTTAATGCTTCCTCAATTAGACTTCTGAATTTTTGTTGCACATTCCCAAAGCCTCTGCCAGGGCAAACTAGACCTCAATGTCTGGTTTCTTCAAGAAAAGGGCTTTATTTTGGGATGTGGCAGCAAGGGCCACTTCCACTACTGCAGCTGAAAACGTAAGTACAGGAAGGATTAATGCTGAGTACAACCTGAAACAGCAAAAACACACAAGTCTGGTGGGCTGGAAAGAACCTCTCAATTGCAACACACTTCACAGCACAGTCACTAAGATATTCTACAGGGGAATAATAAAAAGATGGTAGAATAATGTCCTTGAGGGTGTTGGAATTCCTGCTCTGAGCACGGGGACGTGTCAGCTCAGAGGGGCTGCACACAGAATCTTTTCTGATCCAACTCATTGAGTATTTCCAGTCCTCCATCTGAGCAGTGCAAGGGCAGTGTCCCTCTCCCCTTCCAACCAACTCAAGCCTCTATCACGAACTCACGCTTAGAGCATTGGGCAGTTCACAAAAATAAAAACGCAGTGAAAACCCAATCAAGGCTAATTTGCAACACTGTCTCACTATACAAACCCAGCTCCCCACCCACTGCTGGGAAAAAGAAAACTGCTCAAAATTCTCATCCTTTAAATTTAGAGTATGCAGCCATCGCTGGATTAGTTTACACCAGCTGCAAAAACTCATCATCTGTAACAAGAGATTCTTCTTGTGCTGGCACAGACCTTCCAATAGTCTGCAGATCTCACAGAAGACAAATATCTCACATGCAGTTTTCTTTAAGGCAAAGTACACAGCATTCCATGTCGATTTTTAATTTTAAGATAAATACTTTCACTTCCAGTTTGCTACAAGCAAAAATCACTAAAAGCATGAGCCTTTTACGAGTTTTGTAAAATAAACATGCTAGCCTAGAAAAACTACTCTTTGTTTTACAGATGATTTTGTAGTTCAGTGGCATTTCCATGGCCAGTCATGCACTATTGCTGTCAGAAGAGATGAATTCATCCCTCTAAGGAATTAATGCAGTATTGAAGGATTATGTTATGGTCTTCTAATTACTTTATGGCACCCTACAAAGGGAATCAACTTTGAGCAGCAACACATTTCTGTTGATGAAAACATTGCTCTACTTATGTATCATTTGAGTACAGCATGTCAGGCTGTCACAATCTACCTCCTGCAAGCAAGTCAAGCTTTTACAAATGTTAAAAGTCTTAATTATTATACTTAATTCAAGAACATTAAGTCAAATTCTTCCCCAAAACAGTAGAAAATAAGGGAATACTCCTAACAACAGATGGTGGGGGATGGAAAGCTGTATTTGTTTCCTTTATAGGAAGACATTGTGCAAAATCATCACTTCAGTGGAGACCACTGTTGTTGGTGACAAGTTTGCATAACCTCTTTCTAGAGCTATAGAAGACTCACAGGAATTGTATTCAGCACATACAAATTATAGCTATAATTCTGAAAAAAGCCCAAGGACATACTTATCAAATAGAGCCAATACTATTAACACAATGGCAATTCATTGATTTTTCTTACAGTAATTCCAATCTATATGCAAGCATATGTACTTGGAAACCAATTCTGAATGGGATTTCAAACACTTTTGTTCCAGGAAAATGAAAAAAAAAAAAAAAACCAATAAAACAAAAACCCAAACAAACAAAACCAAAAAACCCCAACCCTAGCTGTAATTATTTGTTGCTTAAACAAATACTACTATTTTATAGAGAAAAATCAAAATGCATTAGGTCCTGCTAATGCTTTTCTGTGCTGAAAACATTTGCAAAATGCTCTTGATAAAATAATGACTCCAGGAAATGTAGTCAAAGACACTCCCCTGCCCCCCCAAATAGACTAGGCACAGATGATCACACCACATGCATCAGAAGTCACGTTTTGACCAAAACCTCAGATTTCTAGGGTTCAGCATGAGAGCTTCATACTCTGCCTTTGCTCTGCTGAGTTGGCAGCAACTCAACCATTTCACCATTAAGCTGCTTTCTGGTATGTTCCTGTATGATCTCAGTGATTTTCTGATGATTAATCTCTCAGATCATCGCTAACACGTTACAGCTAGAGGCAATTGTGAGAGGACGATCAATTAAGCACATGATTAGCAATTTACTTTGCCCTGTCCAACCCCCTCAAATTAAGTGGTTCAGGCTTGACCATTGCGCCACAATGAAAATGAGTAAAACACATTTTACCTCATTATTCCTGTTTGAATAGCAAATTACCTAAAACCAACTCGTTCAGCCATGGCAATGAGGAGCTGCAAATTGTTTGCTAGCATTGTCTTCTCCACATGTCCTTTCTGCTGTGAGTTCTATTACATCACTTGCAATTTGTAAAGCAACAATACAAAACCCTTCAGAGGACACCAGCTGGATAAGAGTGTTTTGTAACAGGTAAAAGGGGGCAGCAGCACAGAGCACAGCCTCAGATACAAACAGGTGAGAAATGATTTCTTTATTACATGAATGACCTCTCTGAAATCAATTGAATAATATGAAATTTAATTTAATTAACAACATGGTGAAAATCAGAAGAGGTGCTGAAAACTGGACTGATTTCTACTAGGAATGATCTTCAGGACTTTAAAGTGCATCTTCTGAAAGTTGACAAACTCATTAATAACTCCTCCAAACCTATCTTTACCTACTTAACCAGATTATCACTTCTTTCTTCCCCCACCCGCCCCTCTTCATCAATTATTTTTTCTTCACATACAGAAAAGCTGTCTTAGTTCATGAAAAGTCATGGATTTGGGCACTGGGAAGAGTCTGTGATTCATGCTGCTGAAATGAGACCAGCATCGCCATGACTTAGTAATACAGCACCTTTATGAAACTGAAAAGGAAGAAAGGTATTTGTGTATGAAAACAGGGTGAAGGAATATTCTAGGTCCAGGAGCTAAACAACTGTCAGCATGAACAGCAAAGTCTAATTAGTGGGCAGGTCTTGGGGAACAGGATGGCCACTGTTGGCTGAAATGAAATTTTAATTGTTGTAACATTTTCACTTGCAGTTTAAGAAGAGAAACTGATGCAGAAAGATACAGTTCTCAGTGCACTTCCCTACTGCCTCCCACCTGGCTGAAAACAAGCTCACTGGAAACCTGTATTAGCAGCAGAACTGCCTTTGGTTCACTTCCATGAAGGATTCTCACTGGAACAAATGCTCTTTGTATCCCTTCAGCTCTTCCTAGGCTCATTCCCAACCTGCAAGTTCCCTCGTGAACTGAACAAGCAAGGGTGGTGTTCACATGTCTCTCCTTTATTTTATGAATCTGTGTTTGCTATTTGCTGGGTGGAGATCTTAGACAATCTCCCACTGAAGTTATATTCTAATTCATGACAATTTTGCCAGCCATGACATTTCATCCATTGCTTGTAGGGACACCCAGCACTCGAGAGATATCTCGTGATTCAGACAAATATATGGAATTAATTCCCGTATTTGCCAACAGCTGGGGCGCAGATATTTACATCTGTACAAGTATGAATCCGAATATGCTCAGCTCTGTAGAAGCTGGGACACATCAACATCAGTAACACGATCAAATGTGATGGAGTGAAAATTTGGTGAGTGAAAGTCTAAGCCTCTGCAAATCTGCCAAGTCATATTTTAACATATTTCTGTTCCAAGGCGTTTTGGGAGAGTTCTGGATTGGCCTTTGCAGCACTGCTGTACTGCTAAGTGCATGCCCCGTTTGGATGTGAAATGCTACAGATTCCCAAATAGATTTGCCTCAAAATAATTTATTGTATAAATCAGATGGGAGGGTGGAGTTTGGGGAATGAATAGAGCTGATAATGATGAGCTCTTTATTTGCCTCCCAGTCTTCCTTCCTTCTATCTCTGTTTACAGTAATATGAATTAATTAACAGCCTTGAACTGTCTGGTTCCTTCCTTGAAACTATGTCATCATCTTCCACACTGCCAGAATTTCTATTCTGTCTTTGTAGATTCTTATCTCAGATATTTTTTAATTCTTCTAATACAAATAGAGACTGCCCTAGAGAGCTTTGTCACAAGCTTTCTACTACCACGTAAACAAAACTGTCCTAAGTACAAATTAAGGGTGCTTTTTAGAAGTTCCAGCTAGTAGGTTTTGATTTCTAATTAAAAGAACAAAAAAAAAAAATTCTAAACTTTCAGGAAATTCAACCGTTATTTCAAATATTCATTTCAAATTTTCTTTCAGAACAAATTCAACGCATTTGATTTTAATTAAGGAAAAAGAGCATCAGAATAGCAAAACCCAGATATAAAATGTAAAGCATTAAAAATGCCTAAACAGCTGACTGATATGCATACACCAATGCAAGCAAATTTCTGCAGTGCTAAAATAGAGCTCATCAGGCTACATTACAATCCCAGGGGAAAGAGGAATAGAAGCAAAACCTGCACATAGGGCAGTTGACACCATAAATTGTTCTTGTTTTCCCTTACAGAGTCCAATTCCTTACTCAATTTTCTAGGAGTTTTCAGAGTACAAAAGTGACAGCAAAGTCATTCTCTTCAGTTCTCCTGATTTTAAAAATCTGGTAATAGGGACAGTGATAAAATGCAGCAAGTTTTTGTTGTTGGTTTGGTTTTTTTTTAATATGCTATGAAAAAACAGGCATTGAAAGAGGGATTTTCAGCTGTTTGCCAGACTGCACAACACGTGTGAATTGTTGTTGAAGAATCCCTTCAGAAATATAAAAGCATCACAAACCAATTCTTTCTATACAGTTTCTTTGTTGAAGTTAGTGGAAGGTGGTAATTTCTTGCCCTATTACTATTTGCAGGTTACACTTCCTGGACATCACAGAAAATGCAGAAAGGACAAAAATCACTCTTAAATGCAGCACCAGGTCTGTCCTCAAAAATCTTCAACTCCTATTTAAAGGATCACAGGTATTTCCCTATGTTAATGAAGTTTCTTCCGCAGCAGTTTTGGTAAAACACTATTTTTGATTGCAATCTCAAAAACTGAAGTTGAAGGAAAAAATAACTAAGCCAGTTTTGTTAGATGTGATTGTAGTTTAGATACTTTGTATCCAAACCATCTCAACCATTTTATATAATGACATTTCAACAGATATCCAATCTTGTGGTAACACTTTTGCATTAAAAGGGGTAGACTGATATTGCACATTAAGTTCACTTACCCAGCCAGCAAATACATAAAAAAAACAACTTACCTTTTGATCTGCTTACAAGCAGCAAAATGCACCATAACCATCTAACATACAGTGAAAGAGTGAGAAATTATAAATATGGAAGAAAACAATCAACCTAAATGTACATATTCTTTAGAAACAAATAAAACCAAACAGCTATTCATATTTTATGTGGCTACTACCACAGCACACAACATTTTGCAAAGTAATTACCATAATGTACAAATACTTCTGTAGGAGAAACTATGAAATAAATCTGGTTTTTAGTGATATTCTCAAGCATGGATTGTATTATGCAGCTTTGATACACACTCAAAAGGTAATTGGTAAGAACTTCTAGCATTTCATCCTTCATAGGCACTGAAAAGTCAATGTTATTTAACTGTTGCACAAATGTTAATAAAAAGTCATAATCCAGGGATCTTACCCCGGGTCAACAGAAGGAATCCAAGAACCATCCAAAGTTATTTCCAAAGTCCAGACAAGAGATCTGAAAGAGAGAATAACAAAGGGTTTGTGACAAAGCTGACACAGAGTCCTCTGAAAGGGGCAAAATCAATTGTGACATTTTTCATTTATTTGTAAATGCCTCTTTGGCAGTATGCTCACTCCGAACGACAGCTGACTCTTATAGAATAGGGGAGGTGATGGTAAAATAGAGGAATCCTGACAGTTGCTTTAATGAGATTCTGCATTAGGATCACTCCACCACTTTCCCTCAACAAGGAGTGTGCCCTTCACTTTCAATCTTATATCCTCCAATTTGGAAAGCATTAACCCTATGAAAAACTCAACTCAGCCTCCTCTAATCACCATCACAGCTCTTCTTTCCACCTCCTTTGCCATCTCACTGACATTTATGTATAGAGTCCACTCACAATTTAAAATACGTATTAGTAGCACAGAGCAAATTAAACTTCAACCTGATAGCATTGCTTTAATCAAAGTCTAGTTGCAGTGTGGGTGGTAGGAGGACAAGAATCTTGAAACAGACCTTAGTTGATACTAGGAGTGCAAACACACAGAGCCTTCCTTCCAGCTCTGGGAATTATGCTGCTGGAAGTGTTCAGTGCAGGAACCTCTGATGCTCACATTTTCTTTATTACAGAAATAAATAGGGAAATCTGTAACGTGACAGGGAACTTGCGTTGCAAATATTGAGAGAATAATCATTGTGGGAACAGAAGCAGACAAGGAATTTTAATAACTGTAAGACAGTGCAACATGATACCAAGTATTTCAGGAAGAAACCACTAGCTTGAGGATCCAGTGCTTGAGTGCACTTACTCTGACAACTCTTATCTGACATATTCCATTCTCATGTTTTCCAACAATAACACATTTTCTGTTGTTCAAACTTGTTTTCTAGTGCTATATCACACATCTTTCAATGAAACTAGATGACAGTACTGAACATATCACAGTAGCCTCAGGCTGCACTGAAATTAGTATTTTATCCTCTGTTAACATCAGTAAATCATTTGTATTACAATGGTAAGGTTTTGTAAGAAAACACACACACACACACACACAGAGAACACCTCTTATACTGGCATTGCTACAAGAGCCCTGAATGCCAGCTCTTCTGCACGCTCTAGCATCACCTGAGAGATGAAGCTGGTGAAGGCACAAGAGAACAAGTCCTGTGAGGAGCAGCTGAGGGTGTTGAGGGTGTTCAGCCTGGAGAAAAGGAGCCTCATCACTCTCTACAACCACCTGAAAGGACACTGGGGCCAGGGGGGGGTCATCTCCTCTGCCAAGTAACAAGCAAGGACAAGAGGAAACTGCCACAAGCTGTGCCAGGGCAAGTTCCACACTGCCTGTTAGGAGAAACTTCTGCACTGAAAGGTGTCATGCCTTGGCAGAGGTGCCCAGGGAAGTGGCTGAATCCCCATGCCCAGAGGTATTGACAAGATGTGTGGATGTGGCACTGGGAGTACACAGGCTGGTGGAGGGCTGAGAAGTGCTGGGTCAATGGTTGGACTTGGTGATCTGATTCTAGGCAAGCATGCTAGATTTGAAAAAACTGAAACATCTGCAGTCACACTGCTCAGAAAACAGTGCCATCTCACCTCTGGACGAAAGCTGGCTGTAAGTCATATTTGGGAAGTTTGCAGTTAATTACTCTACTCCACAATCAGCTAGACAATATACAACAAACACTGAATAAAGATCATTGTGACAAATATATAAAAAATATAAAAAAAAATAAAAAATAAAAAATAAAAAAAAATTTTATTTTTTTTTATTTTTTTTTTTATTTCCTGTAAAGGAGAGATGGGTGACCTTCATGAGTTACCCAGCAGTTTACTTGACAGCCTTTAGAGAACCAGGGGAATAATCCACGGCTCAGCAAAACTTCCAATTTTCATTGAATTAATTTGTTTAAAAAAAACCACCCAAAACTTTTTTTTAGAGTGTTGTGGAGCTACCTAGAAGCAACCTTTTCAGCGCCTTTAATTTGAGGATGCAGACTAAAGGCGTAACTTTGAAGCCTTTTACAAAATCTTTCCAGGTGTATAAGATCTTCAAGAGTCTCAGCTGACAGAATCAAGGACTGTGATACTTTCAGAATCAGCATCTTTTTTCTCTGAGATTCACTCTTCACTGAAAATCTTTTAAATTAGCGTAACAAAGCCCAGAACAACATTAAGTCACCTCCCGAGCATCCCAATCTCAGTTAACAAGAAAAAAAATAGAGTACACTTCAGAACAAATTCTCTGGAAGTTTCTTCTGATTGATATCAAATCTCCTAAGTTAAATGTCCCCTCATATTTCATGCCTAGAAATACAAAGTTACTCCCAGCAACCTTTCCCACTTGGATGGAAAGCAGAAAAGGCCAAATTCTGGCCTCTGCCCCAGTAAGGGAGCACCAATGAAAAAAATGAAGTCAGCACGCATTTGGGAAAAAATTACTATTTAGCTCCAAGGAAGGTTGCTTTATAATTCAGACAGGTGATCTGGAGGCACAGCAGAGCAATAATGACTAACATCACATACTAGAGGGAGTATAAATTTTAATGATATCACTCATAAAACCCACATTTTAAAGGTTACAAAACAGAAACAAGCTTACAAAGAAAACACATAAATCATTCAAGGTGTCAGGGTCCTACTTCTTAGCTATTTTAAGAACTAACAGGCTGTCCATCACTAAATAAACTGGAATATGCTGTACTCATTTATACAGGACTGAAAAGGGAATGTACACTAGAGTTCAGCAACCATTCACCACTACAGACTCTATTCTTAACAACACAACAGCAACAGCCATTTATAACTTCACTGGTTTATTCATTACTCGATACAATTAAACAAAAACACTTGACCAAATTCACTTACATCTAAACAAGATCACCACAGCACATAATTAGCACCATAATTACATGGACTTCTAATCCAGAGACATTAATGCATTTCACTATTTGCTCATACACAATTCCTTGTAGGCCCTTAAATATGGGGCATTAATGGAGGATTAAATGGGGCAGTCCCATCAACATACCAGATCACTTTCACCCCATGCAGATGAAAGAGAAAAGAGGCTTACATTATCATTTTTAATTACTTTAATTGGTCTGCAATTGCAACTGCATCTCTTGTTGTCCCTATACACTCTATCAACACAAAAGAATTTGAATGGCTGGTCAGTGAAATGGTGACTTAGGGCCAATAAACCACTCTAAACAGTGAACTTTGACAGACCTATCATTCAAATCCACAAATCACCTTTTGAGCTGGGTTTTACAGAAATGACATCTGAGCTTGGCTCAGTGGTCATTTCTCTTAGTCACAGAAACTTCCACCTCCACAACACCACCACACTCCAGGCTCCCTCTGGGAGCAGCACCCCAAAGGTCAGGCTCACCACAAAAGGCTTCTACTGCATGAAGCTTTCTGCATTCCATCTCAGAAATCAGGCCTTTTGCATTTGGTTTTTGCAGCTCACTCTGTTTTAACATTACTTTTTTCCTTAATATCCTTTTCTATTTGAGCTGTTTAATGGATAACTCAAAATTGATTTATTCTTTTTTTTCCAGCAGTAGGCACACATTGAAAGGTACTTGAACAAGGTCATTTTGCCTTGCTGCAAAGTCCAACAAGAATATCAGTAAAGGCCTTATCCAAAATCCTCCCATGTCAAACAGTATTTCTTATGGCTGGATTTAATATTGAATGCAGATTTGGGATCTAGTCTCAATCCAAATGGGAGTGCAGCAATCAACCACACAACTACAGAGCTCTCCCTGGCCATACTCAATGGAATTTCAAACTGCAACCTTGCATTTGAAATTTCTGCATCCAATTACCACTTATCAGAGGCCACCAACCTCTTAAACTTTAGTGGTTAAAGAAAACTCAGTGTTTGGTTTACAAAGGCAATAAACACCTTGATGCTTTCAGTAAGCTGTTTGCCTTATGCTGTGTTTTTAGTCCTGGAGTCTTTTCCTGTAGCTCTGGAGGAACTTTATTTAAGTAAACTGCTAACCTATTATTTTTCCAGTCTTTGTTTTCTCTAGGAAATTATTTAAGAAGAAAACCCTTGAACAGTGATCTCAGCATTCATACAGCAGTGAACTTCAGATACAGTAATTGCATAGCTGTGAGCTATGATGACTTTCCCATGGGGGAGAAATGACCTGGTAATTCAAGAATGACAAAGTCAAAAGTAAGGTAAACTGGGGGAGGGAAAGGATTTCCCCCTAGGATGAGATAAATATAATTTCTCACAGCAGTGTATATGTCTCTTAAGCCTCAGGTGGTTTTAAGTTAATGAGATTAGTTCCAGCAGGCAGTGAAATCCCAGGATATAGGATTTATATTTCAGCAGTTTTCACTTCATCCAGCAAGCACGGTGAAGTCAATCTTTGTGTCATTTTGTTATTGTCCTGGTTTGGGTCTTGTTCTCAGGCTCAAGCCTGGCTAAAGCACCTCATAACTTTGACTTAAAAGCTTAAGCATCATGTAAAGAGTGTGTTTAAATGTTTAAAAGGGAGAAGAAAGGCACCAGCCTTAATCTGTAGAAAAGGATTTTTTTAATTTAACTTTTCAGATGTGTTTTTATTCAACGGAATTTGTTCTTGTACTGTAACTAAACCAAGGTCACATGCATTTTTATCCTGAACACCCAAAAAGCCCAGAATGCACTACTGCAAGAAACACTGCCTTTAAGATATTTACACCCTAAGAGATGGACATTAACAGGTTAGGATGACTGGCGAGTTCAGTGTTCTACCTGCAGGATTGCCACCCAGCTTGGTATTGAGCTCCTACCCACTGACCACCACTGGATGTACAAGCTAGAGTTTCACTCCAGTCCCCACATCTGCTCATACAAGAAAGCCTTCACTCCTTTATACCACTTCAAGAGCGGTAAAGCACAAGGCTTTTAGAATATTAAAAAAATAGGGGAAAACTGAGGTCAGATTAAGAATTTGTATCCACACATTAAGAATTTGTCCATGCCCAGCCCCATTTTGATTTACAATTACTGAATATGAGTAAACTGCTAATTTAGCAATTGTTTTACACTCAATTCTATTTTTAGCTGTGAATATCAATTCAACCTCAGTGACATCACCACTGTAAAAAAAAGCAGAAAAAATCTAGTGTTGTCAACATGCTTTAGGTAGCTCTTTCCCATCCACCAAGGGAATGACCTTTACCCCTCTCTTGCAAAAATGTGTAGACATCACATCAAGAAAATGCTCATATTAGTCCCAGGCTTCTTTCCAAGACGGTCTGATTAAACTTCATATCCAGAAAGCGCACATAGGAATTATTTTTATTGGGGTAATTTAACCTCAAAATACAATATGAACTCTATTAAAAAGACTTTCTAGAATGCCCAAGTCCATTACAGGGAAAGCTGTGTTTATTGTAGTTTTAACTTACAAGCCTGACTTTAATACAGGCAAATCACACCCACACAGACATCACTGTTTGAACTTTTCTGTTGGTTTATTTATTTACTTCTACTCCCAAATCTGCCTTCTCATATGCTGTGTCAAAGCATTATCACATTATCTTTACTCTTCATCCTGTCCACAGATGTACTTCCTACTTCAGGCTTTAGCACTTCATTAACCAGATGCTTTTAGTTACTTATGAAAAGCTCTATCATCTCTTTGCCAAAAAAAATTGTGAGTTCCATCATACCTCAGGATGAGGAGTGGCAAAAACTAAAGTTATTCAAAGTTCAGAGACTCATTTCCTTTTTCTCTGGAAGAACCTCAGCTGGTACAAACACATATCACATAACTAAAGAGAGACAACTCAGCAAACAGAAGTGAGGACAGAGGCCAAAGTCTGACCCCAAACTGGTTTCTGGCACAACTCAAAACTCTGGAATCTGATATGCTGGATAAACACCCAAGCATCCATTATCCACCATTACTTGAGCTGGCTGTAACATGGAAAGATGCAGCTGTACAGGGATGTAGCATCACACAGAATTGAGATTAAAATGCATTTGCCTGTAAGACACCCAAATGTTTGCTTACCTGCAGAGTAAATACACATTTGCTGTCAAGTTAAACCCAGTGAGTATTTCCACACGTGCACAGATCAAAGCATAGAGCTTTCAATTAAATATAACATGCAAATATGAATTCCAACAATATGAAAATGAACTACCAGGGTAATTACTCTGGAAGTACTGCAATTATGAGTGTCATCAGAATGCATTATGCTTTGTGTTGGCAAAAGAATTATTTTGTAATGGGTCAGAGAACTCCTTTCCACACACTTTAATAATCAGCATACAAGCTTCAAAAGGGGTATCTACTTTAAATCTCTGCCATCATTTCACTATCAGCCTCTGAAAGAAACAGGCCTAACAGAAAAATACTTAAAGTATGAGAACAAGTTGGATTATCTTAAAATGTTTCCAGAAGAAAACAAAACATAATGGTCTGCAAGTATTTACATTTAAGGTCAAAAGAGTCAATTAAAAGGAACAATTTGGATCTCTCACATAATGGCAAGTCAAGCCTTATACACAAATACCTGCCACAAGAAAGAGGCTTTAAAAGAAATGTTCAGTAATAGATGTGCAATATTCTAGAGGATTTTTGCAGGAAAAAAGTGCAGTTTTGTCATTCTATTTTAAATAGTTAATGTGGTCTTAAGGCCTTCAAGTGGCCTTAATCTACTCTGACTAGCCCTTTAAAAAGAAAAAGTCTTGATGCTAGCTTTAACCTTACCTTTTCTCTTGGTCAGTTCCACTTTTGCTACATGCAATTTCCTTGCTAAAAGAATCATTGCACTGAAGTTGCCTTATAGAGTCTATTATCAGCATTTGGCTGGAGACAGCCAAAAAAGCATTAAGCTTCCTGAAAAGCAAAAATGAAGAGCCGAGCTCTAGTTTTTCAAAAGAGCAAGGAAAAATTGCCTGATTTTTGAGAACAGCTTGCTGCACTCCTCTTAGCTGGCAAAGAACTGCAATTTGATGACTGCATGGCATAAGCTTTGGATGCTCTCTCCTCCATCCAGAGGGCCGTGAAGCCACAGAGCTGGTCCTATAAAAGTAAGCACAAAGTTGTGCTCTGTCATTTCATTATTGTGGAGCAGATGCAGAACAGAGCATTTAAACCAACCCTGCAGCTGTAAATAGAAAAAAGGGACAAGTCATCCAGTTTTGTCCAGAAGGTGTGAAAAAAACCTCATGCCTCTCTGTGCACAGGTGTTTATCTCCTCTATGGCTTTGTTTCTTTTTCTTGCCTATATGTTTATCTCTTAATGTCGGCAGCATTAAAAGAAAACTATTACCACAGAAAATTTAGTGTTTTACAGAAAAAGGGGAGGAATTTAATCTCCAATTCACTGCTCTGAAAATGGTGGAAAGGTGTGTATACTTACAGATATTACACACAGACACACTTTACTGCAGAAATAGGAAATAGCCTTAATATAAGTGCAGAAAATATCACAGAGTTCCATGAGGAAATTCTACTTTGAATATGAGCATAATCCAAGAAGTGCAGCTCTCTCTGTCCTGGGACAGAACCCTGTCAGAATCTGGAGAACATTCGATGGTTAAGACTGCGTGATGCCAGAGAATGGCAATACTAAAGCTTCTCTGCTTTGCTTGCATTGCAAGTACCCTAAAGCAAGACTACTTTTGAAGAATAAAAACACCAAGGCAATAAAACATCAAGTTTGAAGCCTTCTACTCCCTGAGATGTTTCCTCCTAAATCCAGAGGTCTGCCTGCCAGAGGTGCCTGGATACATCAGGAAACAATCAGCTTCCTTCTGCTGCAGGAATGCAACAGAGTAACCTAATGCATGGATGGAACCTCGTTTGGGAGAGGAGAGAGCTGCTGGCATCAGCCTGATGTATATGAAAGCAGACAGGCTACAAAGTTTAAGGAAGTATGGGAACTTTATGAGACAGTTTTGTGATTAAAAAGGAGATAATGAAATGGACAGAAGTTGTCAAAAGAATATTTCATTTTGCTTTGCTTACTGAAATAAGTATTGATTGATACATTCCCAGTTTCATTGCAGTAAGCATTAGATTAGGGCTATTGAGCTAACTCACAATGATGCATTGCATGACAGCGAGAAAAATTAAACAGTTCAAGCTGTGCTCTTGTCAGATCTCAAAAGGCTGGCAGCATATGAGTGATCTAATAGGGAACTTCCACAGAGAGCTGGGAAATACAGCTGGGAATTCAGCTCCCGTTCCTACTGAGCGTATGCCCAGCAAACTTAGTTCTGGAGGCTGAGACTTCAGCCAGCCTTCTGACCACAGTGATCTTCAACAAACACCAGTGGCACCTTCTGCATGTTAATCCTCTCTCAACACAGAACAGCTCCAGCTCACACGGACAGGAACAAAACCAAATGCTTTTGGGGAGTCCTTGAGTGCAGCTGCTCAAGTATTTTTAATGACAGGGAAGACATTTTTGGTGAAAAACCAGGGCAGTTCCAAAGAGGGGGCTCCATCAATCTTCCAATAAAAAATGCCCTTCACTTTCTACATGGGACAGCAGCATTGCAGTCTCTTCTGCACAGCAACCACCGAGTGGCGGAAAAACAACTACCCACAGCCAAGATTTCTGACCACAAAATTTTCCTAGAACCACTGTGTACACTCAGCATATCAGGATGCTACATATCCTGCAATAAAAGGACCACAGAACCACATGAAAACAACAGCACAGAGGGTTTCCCCCTTGCATTGCATGCCTAGGGCAGGAGTTTCACACACTAATGATACATTCCAGTTGTTTGAGAATGGTCTATTTTAAATAAGTGACAGTGTGTAAATGTTGTATCAAGGTTTACCCTATAATATTAAGATGATTGTGCAGATTGAACTGGAAGAAATGAAGTGCTGCTACAGTTCACTAATGGTTTTCATACCTTGGATTCCAGTTACGTCTTGGTTATTTCAGAGGACGCAGCCTATGTTAAGTCCTGGGTACTTTTGCAATAGGTTCACAACACTTAAACCTCAAAAATGGGCAACATAATCTCTTTTAACACTATTACGTAAAAGTTATCACATGAACACTAGCAAGAGTACTCCAGAACAAACTCAGGCAAGTTCTGGTTTTTCCTGTTTTCAATTCCTTCACCAGCCTCACTCCACTGTGAGTTTTCATGTCACACTGACTTCATCACTGCCATAGAGTATAGCATAAATGTCCCATTTCACTACAGAGGAAATAATTTCTGTGCCCAGTCTAAAGAAAATAATCAGGGAACATGACTTACTTTTGATATAAAGAGAATGATAACCTTGAGTTTTAAAACTGTACCTGGTGTTTCCCTGATCTTCACTTCCAATAAGTAAGGTAGAATATCCTCATCTGCAAATTACTAAAAATAATCAGTTGCAAGATGTGACCTTGGATAAAACAACGTTAAATTGGCCAGCAAATTTTTTGGAGGCATCACTATTATTAACTTGCAATTTTTTCATTTCAGTCTGCCAGTGATGCTTGGCAGGTTATAATTTTTCATTTTCTCACTTGGCTGATGCTCACTCAAGTAGAGATTATGGAGATAGTGGTGGAGAATTTTTACAAAGATTTTTCCCCTTTCACTCTATCATATCAGGATTCAAACACAAATTGTCTCCATGAGGTGGGTTACCTCTATAACAGGATTAGTGACAAAGATCCTGTCAGTATTCCAGTGGCAGGCACAGTTCTTGTCTCATGGGCTCTCCAGTGCATTCATGGACAGCTGGACAACTGCTACCTGTTCGGTGCATTGCCATCAGGAATGATGTGGCCCAACTGCACTTCTGTTCTAGTAGTTAGTATACAACAGAAGTTTAAAATCTTAGTGAATTAGTACTTTCCCTTGAGGTCACCACTCCTTCCTTTAGTTTTTGGGGTTTTTTTTAAGTCACTGATCCCTTTCCACTGAAAGAGAGTACTCCCCACTCGTGAAAAAGTTTCTTTGCCTCCACATCACCTTCCCACTCTCTCAGCATTTCCTTGCCACTGATTTAATGCATAAAAGCTGTAATAAACAGCTCCTCCCAGTGATCATCCTGGAAGAACACTTCCTATTTCTTAAGTGTTTGTGGGTCGGGTTTTTTCTTTTTCATTCCAAATATCCTCTGTTCACAAGGAAAATGTCCAGAATACAAATATCTGACTGAACATAAACAGATCTAAAAATGCGCTTCAATTAAGTTGTTCCGCTTTTGGTGGTGAACCAAAAGCATCCTCCTGCCAGAAGATCCATTTTGTGACAATTGTCTGACTAAAAATACCTGTCCCTCCAGCAAGTCTGATACAGGAATTGTACATGACATGCTGTGAATATTTGCAGCGCTTTCCTCATGATCAGAAAAGATTTTTCCATTACTACTCTCCTAGTTAGTTTGTGCAAGCAGCTAACTGTGAGGGGAAGTCGAAGAGCACATTAAAGGCTGCACGCCAGAAGCATCAGTCACACACAAGGCTTTATCATCCTTCAGAAACCACAGTTCACCCAAAGCTGGAGACACTGTGAGGGTTTTACTCCTGGATACAGCCCAAGGAGTATTAAAACAGTCTGACAAAACATTATTCCTAATTATCCATTTTTAACCTTCCTCCTCAAAATATGCATATTCAGTACAAAGAAGCACAGGCCTGTGCAATCACTGACCTGAGTGCACAGGGAAGCAACTCACATTTATTTATCTTCCCTTTGTCTTTTTCAACTGTATTTTCAACTATTTATTATCCTAGCAACTGTATCAAGACTTAAATACATGGCAAGACATTGACTGCCATTGAAAGTAAGCTTCATCATTTATTCAAAGAGATTAAATTTTTTGCTGAAAACCACAGTGACATAGTAAGGTTTCTAAAGTCATATGAGTAGACAAAACTGTATCTCAGATCTAATTCATTGCTTTTTGTTGCATCTTCTGAAATTTCTTTAGAAAGAGAGCATAATATCACTAATTTCATAGGCAGGGAAGTGAAAGCACAGGGAAGAAAAGTAGCCAAGGCCAAGGTGAACAGTGGTTGTATTTTAATAGCAACCAAGTCTTCAAAGTTAAAGGTCATTCCCACTTGTGTTTAGATATTCATATTCTAGAAATTTTATTTGGAAACAGAAAATAAAATAAGTAAGCCAACAAAAAAACTAACCTCCAGTCTTGCATTAACCACGTCATCAAACTCCAAGTTCATGCCTTCTTGTTTTTAGATATTCATATTCTACACATTTTCCTTGAGAGCAGAAAATGTTTACATAAAAAGTAAGAACAACAACCGCAAACAAAAAAAAACCCCAAACACTAACAAAAACTTCCATTCTTAAAGTGAGAGAATTTCCCTTCAGTTCATGACTACATTTCCAGCAGCCACACAGTCCAGAGAGCAACAGATAATGTTCAGGAGCTCCCCAAGAGCCTATTCCCAGCTTTGACAGAGCTCCCAGTTTCGTGTTTCCTGGCTTACAACCCATGGAAAGTTGCTTTTAACATCTGCTGCTCCATTAACACATCCAGCAACACCATGAAATCAGCAGAGAGCACAGGGAACTCCATCCTCAGGGCATCCAGCAGCCTCCTGGGAAGCTGCAGCAGGTGAGGAATAGCAGACGAGCTGCACTGCATCCATCCTGCTCCACTTCATGGAGGTGCAATGCTAGTTTGACCAGAGAGGTTTGCAGAACTGTATAATTTCAACTGAGATAAAATTCTGACCCTAATATTTTTTTTTCTTAATTAACTTGGAGCTAGGCTGGAGAATCTATATTTCAGTAATATATAAATATGCTATTACAAGGTGCTTTTAAAGCAGGGTTATTCAGGGCTTGGGTTTTACATTTTTTCATTCACCTCTCAAGCTGGACTTGCTCCATAAGCTGATTAACACTAACTTAGCTCTGTTAGTGACCACTCGTGCCAGTTATGTGATGGAGGGGCAGCACAAAACAAAAAAGGGCACAACTGAGTTGTATTAGTCAAGGCTGCATTACCCAACACAACCGTGCAAAATGCTCAAGTCTTTCTATGCATTTCTTTCCACCAAATTAGTTCTCTTAAAAACGACCAAATTTGCATCAAGTCTGACCTCAGGTCCACTGAAGTCCAACAACTGACATGTTTGGATGGGAACAGACATGAATTACACATGTGAGCAGCTACAGCTCTCCAGCAATCTCTGCTAAGTAAGGTTTCTGCTTCTTAAAAGGAGACAACATTTGATGTAGTACTAGGAGCTGAATTTCAGAAAAAAAAAAAGCCTTGAATCTTTATGCACCTGCCTAAAGCTAATAAACTCATGCGTAGATCAGGAAAAATCAAATTCAAATAAACTATTCATGAATCTTTGTTACTTATACATAAGGAATCCAATAAAGAAAGCTACTCTTGAAGCAAAGAATGAAATATAAATGTGTTCCAGCTTGCTTTGCTCTTTTTTTTTAACCATATCCCAGCCCTGCTTTGCCCTATGGCAACATGTTTCAATAACTCAGACTTTTCTTGGGTATTCATTATTGTAGCCCAACCATTACAACAGCCTGTTCTGCATCTCATATCCTATCTGTGTAACAAGAAGACAAAGATGCTGTTTTCTCCTCCTCAGAGCATCTTTTACTATTAAATACAAAGATTTCTTTGATGTCTGTTGATGCAGGACAACACAAGTTTTGTACTATCACATCAGTATGGCACTCACTGCACGATTCCAAATCCAGGTAAAGTCTTATTTTGCCTAATACACCCACACATCCCCATCCTGGAAAATGGGGCTTAAAACAATGTCAGAAGAAGCCTAAATAAAAGAAACAAAGGTTAGTGGCTGGGGGGAGGAATAAATATTGCCTAGAAAGAAACTAAGTTATTAATGAAAACAATTTTACCATGTATTTTAGTAGTAGGGTATTTAAAAAAAAAAATCCAATAATAATCTAGAATTCATGAAGGGAAGACCAATCCTAGAAAAAAAGACCCACAATATTCCAACAGTTTAACTTTGTTATATCAATTGCAAAAGCTTGTATATTTATTGTGTTGAAGTCTAACCTGCTGTCCAGTCCACCTGACACAGCCAAGTGAGTACAAAAAACACAACTACTACAAACATGCTAACAGTCTTCAAAAATGCACCCTGAAAAAGATCTAGAAATCTCTCCTCTTAACAGTATCTTAGATAAACACAAATTCTCTCCTTACTTCATTTTGCTATTCCTACTATGAAGCCCTGATAAACCACACTCAGTACTGAGTCTGCACAAAGTACACCTGATCAAATTATTTTTCATTGGCACTTCCTTTTAATTTTTCACCTGCTGCAAAAACTGAAAAAATACAGCACAGAACTCTGCAGAACCTGATTAGTGTACCAGGGGTAAAAATATGAAACAAATCATACACACTGTCCTACATGTTAGAGTCAGTGCCCATAGACTATCAGAAATTAAGTTTTAAGTCCAGATTGAGGAAAGATTACCAAGAAAGACTGAGGTAATATTTAGATTAGCTTCTGTACATTCAGGAAGTTCTGGGCGCATACAGAATGTCCTTAGGAGGCTCCTATGTCTAGATTTCCATCACTGAATAATTATTCAGATTTAATCCATTTCCAGATTCCTTTTTGTTTGAGAAATATCTACCCAACTTTCCACTCCATATCAGAAAAAAGGTCAGTCTGCATTTTAAGGCAGTTTGTGAGGCACATCTCATATCACTGCAAGGCAATTTCCTCTATATAGTTTCAAAGAAAATTCTGTTCTTTTTTCCACTTTTCCTCACAAACCAGCATAGCTTTGTGTCAATCAGCAGTCAATCACTTAAACAGAGGTACATTCACATAGCAGGTAAGAATACTTCACATTGCACAAGGTAATTGAATAAAAGTTTCTAGATGGAATCCCTCCAAGGCAAGAGATAAACAACAAATGGATTAATATTCCCTAGGGAACACTGTAATAATAATCTTTGAAGTTTTTCTACAGCTTTTAGTTAATTTATTCTAGAACCAACAGTGTAAATGCAAGCTTCTAACAGAATAAAAATCAAATTTCCACTCAAGTAGTTTTAAGATCTAAGTATCTTGACAGTTTCCCGTTAAATCACATTTATTTCAATTCCAAAAAACCGAATTACTTTGATTTATCTCTCACACTGACACTTTTATGCCTTCTCAGGACATCAGTGATATTCAGACTTTTGAACTGGTACGTAGAAAAAATCTGCACTAAAGGTCAAGAAAATTTTTCCCCCTTTTTTTTTGGTAACACTTCTATCTCATCTTTCTAGGAAGTGTCATTACTTAACTCCTTTCAACCAGAGAAACAAAGAAAAAGAAATGTCTCCATTAAACATTGAAAGGATTTGACTTCAAAATCAGATCACACAAAGTATCTACTAGAAAAAGGAAAAAATTACTTAGGCTTTGCCACTTAAAAGATATTATAGATCTAGAAAGATATTTTATTCTACAAAGGAAAAGAAAAACAAATAAGAGAAACAAAGAGCAGAAGGCAGTCCTTACACATCAGTACTATTTTTCAAAAACATACTCCTCTGTCTCTCACAAGATGAAGTTTTTTCAAGTCTCTCATTTATGCTTGGCTGACACAGTGAACAAAAAACAATTCTCCATTAAGAAGCAGCATGAAGAACAATTTTTTATCTAAAGTAATTCAACTATAATTTGATGTTCGCTAACATTTTTTCCATTCCTTTCAAGTATTGGAACCCAAGTGTTTTACTGGAAGGAAGGCTGGACAAAAGCTCCCTGAGAACCTCACCCCACCCTTCCAGAGGCTGTCAGTCCCTCTGCTGTGACACACAACTCCATCAAGCCCTGATCTATCAGCAGCTAGAAAACAAGCATGTTTCCATCACAGAGAGCATAAGAGAAAACTCCAACCTATTTCAAATGGGAGACTATCTCAGGTTACTCGCACATAACTTGAAATAACAAGACCATAATTCTGCAAACTTGCTATTTCCTAAGAAATGCACATTTCCTTTAATATACCTCAGCTCCCTCTTAGGAAAGGCATCCAGAAAAATTCCTATAGATATTCTCTGCAACCCTTCTGGAAACTATTTACAAACTCAGAGGCCAGAAGCCTATCTGATCAAGGTTTCACATACATAAATAAACCCCTTTTTGTCTACATACATTAGTATATAACCAATATATGTATGAAAACATGTATTTCATTTCAGGTCCCTGTACTCAGAAGTACATTGATAATTCTTATGTGCAAGAACCATCTGCACATTACTCAAAAGAATAGAACAGCAGTATGATCCTTTTTAGAAACAAAAAGGAACAAATAATAGCAAAGGAACAAAGCAAAACAGTAACTTTACCAGAAATCCCCAAACAAAACAGAACTCCACACTTGTGCCATAGAAGTATCCTAGGCTGGAATACACATTACAGAAATAGCTTTTGCTCCTGGACATTTCTGATTCTGAAGTGCTGGATCTTTGAATATTCATATTTATTATATTTTTAAAAATCACTTTTTTTATTCTGTTTTTTTCCTGAAGAGCAGGCATTTTTTACTCTTTAAAAAATGAAGTGTCCTTAAGAACTGGTTTAAAAGCTGAAACCCACTTAAAACACACATGCAAAGTTAGTGAATTTACACTTGCATAGTTAATTACACACTGAACTTCAAAGCCAACACTTAATTGCTGGCATACAAAATACACCAAGAATGAAGTGTGTATGCAGAATCCCTTTTTGTTATGGTGGAGTATTAACAGTGCAGAAAAGCCAGCTAGACCACAGGGGAAATGAGTATTTATCCACACACACACACTTATGAAAAACAGCTGTTGGAAAACATGAGGGAAAAAACCCACCCTTTTTTGACTACGGATGAAAGTAACAGAGCATGTCCCAAAACAGTCATTTTCAAAGCATTACAAGTAGGTGGAGGAAGCAAGTGAAAAGAAGCCACAACTTGGCAATCAAGAAAAGCTCTGTATTAAAACTGCGTAGTCTAGTAATTGATCAGGATATAGACACAATTTTTATTTTTCCCTGGAATCACCATATTCTCCACAGCCTCTCTGCTCACTACATGTGTTTTTTCTACTCTTTCCATCAAGACAAAAATCAAACCATCTGGCTTGTGCCAGACATATTTGCCCATGTTGTATCTGTTTTTCAGACAGCAGACACACATCAAGCATCTAATACATGTGATTAGCTGGTAGGAAAACAAGAATTCAATTTGACTTAAAAATATCTTTGCATTTGTTCTCATTCCATTCCAGGAGAACACTGGATATTTCTGCATACTTGTCTGCAACCGAGAGACACACTGAATAACCACTTTTTGAGCATGTTGAACATAAGGTCACACACCAGCTCTGGCCAACACTTTGGCCTGAAAACAAGACCAGGCTTCTCAGAGAATTTCAGCATCTGCCTCTCTTGTGGAAGCACTTAGATAAATAATACTGGACAGGCTTTACTATCAATTGAGACAGTAAAAATATGCAGTAATGCAACATCTCACTACTGAAATAAAAATGTCAGAGGCACGTTTCTGACATCATAACTATCATACCTATTTAATCAAAATTGTTTTGTACTTCCCCCTTGATTCACAACTCTGCTACAGAGGACTGCAACAGCCCTTTTACAGAATGGGAATGAGGGCACAACTGCCTCCTTCAGCAGTTAAAGGAAGCAACAGCCTGCCCTTTTACCAGCCTTTATTTTCTTCCACAGGTATTGTCAGAGACCTCTAAATGAGTAAATGCGCTAATATTTCATTAGGCTTGCACAGAGTTCAGCCTCAGACAGAGGCTAGAGGCAGAGGCAGAGCACATTTCAGTTTCACACACAGGTGACCCCCAGGTTCCAGTCTCCTCCTCACAGAGTTCCTTCAGGCAGCAGAGGCTCTGCCGTGGTTCCCACAATTGCAGCATCAACAGGAAGATTACGAAATTCTGTAAGTCCCCAACATCAAGTTTTATTTGTTGTAGATACAAGGTGTGTATCTACAGCAGTTCAGTATTCAGTGCTGTCTTCTAATTACATTTCAAATATTCATGCAAGAAATTACTTCTGTGCCAGAGTTCATACAGATTTGTTCTTACCAAAAGAGGATTAAAACAAAGTTATTTGAGGCAAATCACCACAAGGAAAATATGCTTTTTAACATGCCCAAATATTGTCATAAAACCCCCCAACAAACTAAGCAACGGAATAGTGAAAAACAATTAATTAAGGTGGACAGTGAAACAATGTAAATCCCTGCCCTTAGTCTCACCCAGCATGACATCTGTGGTTCACAGATGTAAATGTCTTGGAAAACATTTGTAAAAAGCCACATTTAATAATTTAACATTTCAATGCAGCCTGCAGCACCCACCTAAAAGTTCCTCTGAGATTTTACTAACAAAATCCGTTTTTTCCCCCACAATTGGCATGACCAGTGGATTTCAAATTTCATATTAAAAGACAAATAGGAAAATGAATCACCTGGCTGCTATTTTTCCTGGAGGATTTTGTATCAAATTTGGTGCCTGTGAAGCATGTCAAATTGACTGCAGAGCACCAACTGTGACTTGGCTGAGCTGTCCAAAGGTGCTGAAGGAGCTGACTTGTGTCACCAGGAGACTGTTCTGCATCATCTTCCCAAAGCTGTGGTGACTCATGGAAGTCCTGAAGACTGGAAGAGTCAAGTCTTAACATTTAAAAAGCACAAATAAAGATGTAGAAAGTTGAGATAATTTAGTCTCACCTCTGGCCTGTCTTGGCAAATAAACTTTAAGCAAGTAAGTCTTGCCTGCACGTGGAATAATCCACATTATACAAAAAAAGTGACAGAGGGTCAGTGTAACTCCACATCTCTGCTGGCTTTAGGACATGTAACTCCACATCTCTGCTGGCTTTAGGACATGTAACTCCACATCTCTGCTGGCTTTAGGACACAGTGACATCAGGTGTGACACAACCTGGTATGCTCCAGAAGAGCTAAAAACACTAATTTTTCTTAGACAAGCTGGAATAAAGCAGTAGTTTCAAAGCGTAAAACTTCCTCGAAGCCCCACATACAAACACCATCTGCTCTTTTGCAAAAGGTATAACATTTGAAATAACATTCTTTTCTCTTCCTCTTAGTACATTCCATCACAAAGAGAAAACTTTATTTATATAAAGAGCCCGCAAAATGAAGTTCCATAAAAACAGGAACATATGGCCAAATAATTCTGTATGGCACTTAGCATATTCATCTGTAAAATAAGAACTATAATGGGTAGATAAATACACCCAAGTCTACTTGGAAATTGCCAGTATACACATGGTTTTCTGCAAATAATTAGTTTTTTAAAAAATTGCTCACCCATCACTCTCCACAGATACTTCTCATTACAGTTTTACCAAAGGTAATCTTTTCAAACCACAAACTTGGCCCATGACACCTTATATCCCACATATTATCAGCCTAAGTCAGTGCATAAAGAAAGAAAATACAATCTTATGTCTTATAAAAGTTGAATCTTTACCACTGTTCCAAAGACAAAGCTTGAAACAAATTTAGATAATCTCTAACATGAATGGAAAAATACAGTATAAAAGGTAGAACCTTTATAAAACTACTTAGAACATAATAAATTAAATACCTAAATACAAAAACTTAAAAATAACTTAAAAAAACAAAAACAGTCCTGAAGGAAAGTATGAATACACCCATTAATTACTTTCTGCTATTAATAAGTACAACAAATGTTTAAATATCTCTATCTTGCACACTCATTGCTGCAGATTCTTCTGTAATTGCAGCATTTGGAATCATCCATCAAGCAACTGTTCCTAAGGCATTAAATATTCGTCAGGAAGTGTGCAAAGTAAGTGCCTTAGATTTTGTGGATTGAGCCCCCAAACCTCCACTTTTTCAGCCATTTCCAGCACTTACACCGATCAATACACAAATATCCAGCTTTCCCTTCAGCATGTATCACGAAACTTTTTGGATACTTGCACATTATCCCTTGAGACAAGAAGCACAATCACCTTCAGACTCTCAGAAATCCTTCCAGCTGCAGACTTCCTGCTCTAATTTGCTGCAGTTTTATAACCAGCTGGTCCTCATCATACACATGATTTGGTTCACCAATCCATGCTCCCTTATCAAATCCCCTGGTCATTGCTTCAGTATCCTCAGGGATTTAAGCAAAAAGACTGCTTCCACTGAGTGACGTGTGCTTAGCTTGGTCCTTTCCATTTATTTTGATGATCTCTCATCATATTGAAGGCTGATTCCTGATATGCTCTTGAAAAAGCTGAAGAGTTTATACAAGACAGGCATATCTTATTTGACTTGTGCTTCAGCTTGATTTCCCCTCATCCTGTCAAACTGTGTCAAAGGAGGTTTTGTTATTTTGATGTACCATTCTTCTATTCCTCCTCATGCTGCTGTCATGGTTTAACCCCCAACAAGGGGGTTCAATCCAGCACCCTGGCCCCACACAGCTGCTCACTCACCCTCCCAGCCAGTGAGACAGGGGACAGAATCAGAAGAGTCAAAGTGAGAAAACCCATGGGCTGAGATAAAGCCAGTTTAACAGGTGAAGGAACAGCTGTGGACACAAGCAAAACCAAACAAGGAATGTGTTCCCCACTTCCCACAGGCAGGCAGGTGTCCAGCCATCCCCAGGACAGCCAGGCTCCACCACACCCAACAATGACCAAGGAAAATAAGTGCCATCATTCCCAATGTCCCCCTTTTCTTTCTGCTTGCCCAGCTTTACCAGCTGAGCACATCACCAGAGAGTCTGGAATATCCCTTGGGTTACTGGGATCAGCTGTCCCAGCTCTGTCCCTTCCAGCTCCTTGAGCACCTCACTGGTGGGGTGAGGAGCAGAAAATGCCTTGGCTCTATGCAAGCACTGCTTAATGATAACCAAAACATCCCTTTATTATCAACACCCTTTCCAGCACAAATCCAAACCACAGCCCTGTTCCAGCTAGTAGGAAGAAAATTAACTCTATCCCCAGCAAAACCAGCACAGCTGCCTACAATTCCACTAAGCCTAAAACCTGAAAGCACTGACTGCTAAAGGCATGTAAAACTGAGCACACGAAAAACCTCAGAACATTCCTGCTGGCTCTTCACTGCAGGAGATAATGCATTATAACACAGATTTCCCCCAAATCTCCGCAGGATCTACAAGTCCCTCCTTGCAAACCCTCCAATAATTCCCACACACACACAGTATGTTCTGTTACCACCCTGTTGTACTCAGCAGTTTTCTATTGCAGCCCAAGTGTTCTCCTCTATGGAAGTCACTCAATGACAGCAGGATTTTAATTTTTTTTTAATTTCGCATTTATTTCAGATTCTGAACGTCAACCACCTTAATTTCCACAAGTGGAAATTTTTAAGGAATTAGCAACTGGTATGCTAATTGAGTGTTTAAAATGGCCAAGACCTCCGAATGCAGAAACTGAGTGTAATGACATCTTTGCATTGCTAAAGAATTACTCACCAACCCAACTTTTCAACCTTCAATCTTCAGTATAGTTAAAACAAATTCTTGTTTTAGAGTTCTTTGTTTAGGGGGTTGGACTATATGATTTCCAGACATCCCTTCCAACCCTAACCATTCTGTGATTCTGTGCTTCATTGTTTCCAATAATGCCTTTAATAATAATGCCTTTAAAAGTCTTGAGTTATCTATCAGTTCTAATTTAAACACTCTCCTGAGTTAACCATATTTTATTATTTTCTTTTTATGTAGTTGCATATATTTACAGAAAAAATACTTTGATCATTCACTGTGACTTGCATCGAACACGGACACATGCCCTCAATTTAGTTTTACTTAGGTACATCTTAAAGGAAAAATATTGAATTAAAATTTTCCTTTGATGAATATCCTACCATAATGTGCAATAAATTACCCTCATTGCTGAAGATGTGTTTCTTATTTCTACTGCAAATGTGTCTGGCTCATATTTTAGCCAAAGGATTTTGATATCCCACCATTTTCTGCTTCACCACAGAATTTCTGTTCACAATGCACACACTTAAGTGTTGCAATCAAGCCCCTCCCCTCCTTTCTTTTTGATAATATTTAACATATTGAGCTCTTGGAATTTCTCCCTCAGGAGAAATTTTCAACCCTTATTCATGCTTGCAGTTCTTCTCTGAAGTCTGTTTGACTTTAACATCCTCTTTGAAGTTTGAGCACCCAAACCTGACAGAGGATTCATGATCTCATTAATGTCAAATACAAAGACACTGTACATCTTCTGCCCAGTCATATAGAGACTGCGTGATAGTGAAGCTTTTCCTCAAATTCTCTCAATCTAATCTGTATTTCCATGGAACACAGTTAACTGAGAAACTAACACAAGCAACGAAGAGAAAACTAAAGAACAAACCCAACAACTCTACCAATTCAACTTCTCAGATGACCATTGCATATACCCCCCTTCCTACTACGTGTGTTTGGGTGACACATTCCTCTGATTTTCAAGCATATTTTCAAGCCAATATTCAAGCCCAGAACAACTGTGTGATTGCTGAATTCTTTGGCTCTGCATAAAGGTGGAATGCTGTACTTAGTAGTGTAGAAAGTTTAGAGTTAACCAGTCTGAATTCAAAGTCAAGGCTGACTGATGTCAACAACCAATGTCAATGTCATGATATCGATTTTCAACACAAGCAGCAGATCAGTAATAAATAACAGCATCTTTTCACTTTTGGTCAGTTCCTGTACGTATTCTGTGCTTCTCAGATATCCACAAATAACTGCAAGCACATTTGTTCAAGAAACCAGAAAAACAGCACTCCTAAACCTTCATTTCATTACTTCTTGACTATGTTTTTAGATACACAAGTCTTGGTATTTTTTTCCCTGCTAGATCCCAGCTGACCAACAGATCCCACGGCAAGGAGATGGCTTAGAGAAAACAACTGCTCTTCTGCACTCAGCCTGGGCTGTGACAACTGTACTTCATTACGCCTTTTTTGGAACCATACAGGTACTGGAGGATGAACAGTGACCTTTCCTGCTACCCTGCACAGCAGTGTCACCCAGGCACACACAACTCACAGAGCCAACAGATGCATGCCTGAGGAAGAACAAAGTGCTTTAATGCACTTGTTGCTAAGTCTTTGAGAACAGAGTGCATCGTTTTCAACTGATGATAGAATCACAGAACCTCCTAGAACATCGAGCCCAACCATTAACCCAGCACTGGCAAGCCCAGCACTAAACCACATCCCCAAAAGTGTCACATTTACACATCTTTTAAATCCCCCCAGGGATGGAAATTCCACCACTCTCCCAGGCAGACTGTTCCAGTGCTTAACAGCCTTTTCCTGTGAAGATTTTTTTTCCCAATATCCAATCTAAACCCCGCCTGGCACAAGCAGTTTTGTCCTGTCTTTTTGCTTGTTACTCAGGAGAGGAGACCGACCCTACCTGGCTATAAACTCCTTTCTCAGTCAGAACACTGAGTTACTTAATGGAAGCAATTTCCACATCAGTATCTGCTCTGTATCCCACAGCTGGAGGTAACGCCTATTTCATAGCTGGATTAATTGCAAACCAAAGCATGATCTGCACAAAAATGTGAAACAGGATCCCAGGTCTACTAAGATTTAATTTAGAACCATCTATCAATGACTTCCTCATATTACATTGCATACTACTAATTAACTAATTTATAAATATATTTATAATGAATGTGCTTAAACACAAAAGCAAACACCACAGGGGAAGAGAGTGTTGGAAAAGAAAAAGAAAAGCCTAACACTGCCCAAGCAGCTTTTAAGGTGTTCTATACTGCAGGAGAGATGGCCTGGCCAACAAAACTATGTTCAGAGTAGAAGCTCGAGAGCCACTGAAAGTCTGAGGATTTCGAAATGTCTATTTGACAGATTACCATAATGAAGATCTACAGCACACATTCCCTGGAGGATTACATGTGAATCACGAAGAACTACGCTTCTGAAATAAATCTGTTTATTAAGGGGGAGAAAAAGCACTTTGAATGTCTATTTTTGTCTGGTTTGTATTCATACCCTGAGGTTATTTAAAAAGGGGAAAAAATAATGCAGGTATGTACCACAGCAGTGACAAGCAAAGACTTCAGCTATGAAGGTTAACAGAGCGGGAAGTCATATGATCCAGCATGACTGTGGGAGCTGCTACCAAAAAAATCAGCAGCTTGTGACATGCATGTGAACCACAGCAGCATCTTTCTATTAACTTAGCCAATTCTGACTTTTTCCCATTTAAACCTTCCTTCTGCTTCAGATAAACAACCTGGACCCAACTCTTCAATGCAAACAAAACAATTTCCCATTATCACAAAAGAAAGTAATACTTCATCATCAAGCAGTGTGACCTGTTAGCATCATTTCAGCCAACATCTTCAGCAATGCAAAGCTTTTACAATTTTAGGGATGTGAGAAAAAAACCTGCAAAGTTTAGATAGGCACTAAAACCAACAAAAATCTGATGAAACTTGGAAAAGTGTGTTTTTGTGGCATTTTTGTTTTAAGAAAATGTTGTGTATGTAGCTCAAGGGTTTTTAATCAAAAAACTCCAGCTGAAAAAAAAAGCCTGCCAAAGGTAAGCTACAAAAGATCATTCTTTGGCTTGTTTAAAGTGATTAACTTTATGGCAGATTATCACATAGTTAAAGTATCTACTAGGAATGTGATCCATGACCAAAACTCAGAAGATACTCTTTAGTATTTTGATGGCAGCAGAAATAAATGCTGCATTATGGATGTACTGGGACTCATACAAGAGCTCTTTAGATTAAAATTATAAAAATACATACAGTATTGCTTGATATACAGGACTCTGGCATCTTTACAATTTCAGTCATCTAATGTTTTCCATATGCTAACCCCTGAACATATCAATTCGCATGTTAATACAAGAAATACTTATCAAGTAATAAATAAACCAACATGAAACAGGCCGCCCACATTAGGGTTAAAAAAATCTAAATTCTTTATTTCTTCCCCGAATATTTCTGTCCTGATGACTCAGCAGCGATGCTGCAGATTTCAGCTGAAGTCAGCACGATGCCCCAGTGCTGTTCTGCAAGTGTCAACCCCACACTCGTTATGGAGTTTGTTTTAATTAATGGTGAGGCCGTGTCAGCTACAGGAGACGAATACCTGCTGAAGTCACGGAGCTCTGCGGGGATGTACAAACCAAGACACGGAGGATCGCACAGGAGGGTGACAATGACAAGGCTGTCCAAGAGTGACACTTACCAACTGCCCCGGCTGGGTTTCTGGTACCCTGAGCACACCCAACCCGCAGGGGAACGCGTCTGTCATCCTGCTCGCTGCAAGTGTTCAACGGGTCGCACACATCGCTGTGTTCTGGGGGCTCTGTCTCAACATCTAAAAGCTTTAAGGCGCTAACACATCGCTCAGTTTCTCAGTTCCCAAACTCCAGCGAGAGTCCCGTCCCTCAGCGAACAGAAAGCAAAGAGCACAGCACGGAGCGGCTCAGCGCGGGGAGAGGGAGGCAGCGATGGGAACGGAGCGGGGCTGTGAGGGAACATGGGCACAGCACACCGACCTGTCCCACCGCACACCAGCCCAGCCCGGAGCGTCCCGGGGCCGCCAGCGCGGAGCAGCCGCGGATCGCTCTAAGTTCTGAGTTACTTTTAGAAAAAACGCGCACGGAGCTGACCGAGTTCGCTGACAGCCGCGCTCAGCCCGGGGGTCCCGCCGCCCCGAGCCCGCGTTACCTGCGCTGCCTGGCGCGCTGCTCTGCGCGGTGCCCGCGGTACCTGCGCCGCCCTGCGCGGTGCCGGAGCTACCTGCGCCGCCCTGCCCGGTGCCCTGCGCGGTACCTGCGCTGCCCGGCGCGGTGCCCGGCGCCGCACGGCCCGGCCCGCCCAGGGAGGTTTTCAGCAGCCGTAAAGCGGAGCGCGCCGGCCCGGCCGTGAGGGGCCACCCCGGGGAGCGCCCGGCGGAGCGGCGAGCCGGGACGGGACGGGACGGGATGGGATGGGATGGGGGCATCGGGAGTGGTTGGGTTGGATGGGTGCGCAAAGAGCATCGCCCGTGCTGTGGGCAGGGACACTTGCAGTGGAGCAGGGTGCTCCCAGCTCTGTCCAGCCCGGCGCTGAGCACTGCCAGCCGCGGGTTTTCTGGCAGCTGTGCCAGGGCCCCGCCACGGTCACAATAAAGCGTTTCTTCACCTAGATAAGCTAAATCTACCCTCTTTCCGCTAAAAGCCATTGCCCCTTGTCCTATCACTCCATTCCTTGCCCAAAGCCCCTCTCCAGCTGCTCTCAGCCCCTTGAACCAGAAGGGGCGCTGAGGGCTCCTTGGAGCCTTCTCATCTCCAGGCTGAACAGCCCAAATTCCTCATCCTGTTGTACCACTTGACAGATTATGGTGGTGTGCAAACCTTGCTTTACATCATTTTTTGGTGGACGATTTCCGATCTGCAGCGCTTTGTGCCCATCCCAGTTCGGTAGTTACAGACCCGGAGCGGCAGGGGAGATGAGCCGAGTGGCACTCAGGGCCAGGCAGGACCCACAGCCAGGTTACCCCTGCCGATCTCTGGGGATGAACATCCCAGCACTGCGGGCACCCCGAGACTGAAATCAGGAGGATCAAACCACACCAGAGCACAGTTTTTAGGTATCTGAACTGCTGCAATTACATCACTTTCACAAAGCCTCTTATAACAGGTAAACTCTGATCTTGAATCCACTGACATTACAATACTGTCTCCTTTTTAAAACAAATTTCCTCGATCCAGATTAATGACTTAATTCTGCTTGGAAGCATTTTGCTGTTCATTCTGTCCTAAATCTACAGTTTGTCCTGTAATCCTAGATGCTTCCACACAAGGCACAGCGCTCCGCTGTTCAGCAAAGACAGGAGAAGCATCAGCCTGATAAATTTCACTGTCTGAAGTCAGGGTTAGTATTGTTAACCCTAGGGGGATTCCTGATAGAAATGTTCATTTTATGAAGGAGAAATATGTCAAGCAGCATCTCCCAGAAAGACATTTATGAAAGAAAGGGAAAAAAAAAAAAGAAAAAGAACATTTAAAATGTTTTCCCTACTGAATAAAAACTACTATTGAAATAAAGGCATTTTAACCCAGCAGCCGCTGCAGAAAAGGCAGAAAACAAAGTCTTTCAGAAGTCTCCCATGCATATGGTGCACCTATAGGCAGGCAGAAAAGCAAATTTCAAGCATTTATAACAGAACTGGCTTCTGCTAATAAAGTATTAATGGGCAAGTCTGGCTGGACTGCTGTAGCTCTGAAAGCAATTTTAGAAAAAACCAGAGCAATATAGTCACTGACGAGCAGGTGAACTAATCTACAATCCTCAGTAATAAAGTACTTTTTCCAGCATTAAACAGAAAGAGAACAGCTGGAACTGGAGGTGTACTTTCCTTGCTCAAAGAAATCTATCAGGCTTGTAAGTATACAAGTGCATTTACTCAAAAAAATGATTCATCGGTTTTTACTCACAATTTTTTCCTCTCCTGCAATAACATGTTATAACTCTGCTCTTTCCGACATTCTTTTCTTTTCTAGACCACCCCCAGGTATGAGCCATGGCTATAGATTGGTTTTGTTAGTCACTCCAGACTTAAAGATTCCGTGCTGTATAGCTTAAGCCAGTCATGCCAATTCTGTGTGAAAGGCTGAGACTGAAGTTTAAAACAGATTTACCACCACCACAGTTCTGCATTTCCTTGCTTCAGCTGTGAACTCCTTCTAGATAGTCCAGAGCTTGGCAAAGTGTGAGCTGACACTGCAGCAGAGAAATTATCTCCAAAAGCCAAGTGCACCAGCCATGACTCCCCATGCTTTCACACAGGGCTCCAAACTCATTAGGTAACCAGAATGCTGTTTGGAGTCTCTTGCCCTCTGCTGCATCTTAGTCAAAAATTCCTGGACAGGTCTCTTAATTACTAAGCAATAGCAAAAAGTCAGTCAAATATAAAATTCCATTAACTTTTTGCTAAAACAAGGCTAGATTTGCTGCCCAAGCCCTTGTGTTCCTGCTGCTGTTGTAAGAGTTCCTCCCTTTCCCCAGCATTTTTGCCAAAGGTTTGCCTCATTACAGGCAGAGGGAGAAGCATTTTTGCTTACCACAGTGCAGAGGTGCAGCCAAAAGGAAAAGTTTGAGACCACTGGCAAGGAAATTTTTTTTTTTTTTACACTGAATCAGGACCACACACTCCAAAAGTGAGTAACAAAAATAAAAATTAAGTGATGCCCCAACATTCAGGGAAACTGGAAGAAAAAACACTATGAAGAAAAAACACCCTCCAAGCAATCCCATTTTGCAAAAACTTTATGCTGCTCTAACTAAGAGAGAACTTGAAAGATGATCACATATACACTTGAAACCTTCCCTAAAACTTTTCTGAAAGGAAAATAGTGCATGAAAATTGTACGTCCTTAGAACACTTCAGTATTGTGCATCTTTCCTCATCAAAAAATACACAGGTAGTTTGAAAATGGGTATGGAAACATGGAAAAACAGAATGTTACAATTAAAGAGACTTTATTGACTTGAAATACCAGATAAGGCAGGGAAAAAAAAGGTTTCTGCTTTACAGAAAGTCTATCAGAATCATAGAATATCCTAAGTTGGAAAAGACCACAAGTAGCATCGAGTCCAGCTCCTGGTTGAAAGGAATCTGTGTGATGCTTTTAACTACTGATTTTGAATGGCCGTTCACAAGAATAAGTTTACTTTTCTTCTGCAGGGGAAAGTTGGGTTTGTTTGTTTCTTTTTTGTATTTTTACCAGCCTGCAAAGTGATTGAGCTTTAGACATTCTGTGCAGCAGAAGTGCCACCTCGTGGTTCCCGTAATCCTTGCTGGTTTTGATGCTGCTTTTTTGGGTCATATTAGAGTTACTAATATAAAAATCTAATTTTTAAGATGGAGTTCAGTCTGTGATCCATTTAAGAAAGATCCTACCTGGTTGCCACACTGGTGGACTGGCACTATGAAGGGTGATGTCCTCTCCCCTGCTGGAGGACACTGATCCCTGTAGTTGGCAGGACTATTTATTCCAGTGCAGGAGAAGGACAGCATTAAAACTGTCATTTTAAAGGTCTGAAAGGGACCTACAGCCCTGCCCCTTATCGCCCATTCCTGCAGCATTTAATCAAGGAAGGTACTGAGACCAAGAGGACTGGTAGGCATGCTTGGAATGTCAAGTCCTGCTTCTTTACATAGGCTAAAGTCATCACACATTTAAATAACAGAAGAACCACTTGAGGAAACAAGAAATTAAATACCTTTAAAACCATCTGCTATGTGTAGTTTGAAAGTCTAAAATTCCTTTTTATGAGCAGTCTCTGCCTTTTATACTGAAAAATTAATTGGATATATGTATTTTTACAGAACAAATCCACGATTCAGCAAGAAAATTAATGAAATGAAGAGACAGTTGGAGCTGCTGCCAAGAATGGTCATTTCAGACCTAGCAACCTTGGAAAATGACCTTTTAAATAATGAATTTGGAAAAATAACACTACAAAGCAACAAAAATGAGTGCTACCTACCTATAAAGTCTGCTAATAGCAATAGTGTCCAAAGAATGAAGACATTAAATAGATCATGGAAGCTCACTAGAACTGATGTTTCTGTATCAGGCATCCTAAGTGTTGAACATCCCTGCCTCAATGAACCTCCTAAGGTAACTCCAGGTTAGCTCAAGGTGTGTTTCTACCCCCTGTACAATCAACTACTCTGATCCAGAGGACAGAGGTGCACAGTTGTAGTGTTAAGAAAGTGAGAAGATAACAAAATTAGGCTTAGAAGGGCTACCATGGCTTTCCCGAGTACTTAGGATAAATAAACAAGGAGGAATGTGACATATTTAGACAACCATTAATTATTCATCATCCCATAAGCAGTGAAATACCTCCCTAAAAAAGGCTTCTAAGCACACATGCTTTGCACAATTGCAAGACTGTCTGATTCATGTTGAAGTGCCATTTAAGTGGTGCATAGTGATGCAAAATAAGTTGTGTGGTTCTGCAGTTTGTCTGAAGTGTCTCTATTCCTTGATCCAGGCTTTACAAAGTAGAGTAACTAGCAAAATCAGGAAATTCTTATTTTTGTCCAAGCTTAAAATTCAAGTGTGAGGTTTTTTTCCGTTAAGAAAATGACTTCCTACTTAATCACATTTTGTTTTAACTTTGAAATCTATCGTATTGAAATGAGATGGAAGTCCTGTTTCTTATGAAAGCATTCCTGCAGTGGATTTTCTCAGCCTGTCCCCTCCCGCTCAGTAAAGCTGTGTCCTTAAGCTGCAAAACATAGTTCCCCACAGTCTGTGCAGCTCTCTTGGCACTGGAAGGGTCTCTGATGGATCCCAGAACCTTCCTTTCTCCAGGCTGAACAGCCCCAACTCAGCCTGACTCCATAGGAGAGATGCTCCAGGCCTCTGATCATCTTTGTGGGACTCACTCCAACAGGTCCAAAACTTCCTTTATGCTGGGAGCCCCAGAGAATCCAGAGAATTCCAGACCAATTCATTCAAGAGATGTGAGTGAATATAATCTACATCCCTCATAAACAGGAATCCACAACACCCAACATTGTTTCACAAGAGCAACAGTTTCTATGATAAAGATTATAGACACAGATTATGGAGAACAAGACATGCTTCTTGCTTTTTTCATTATTTAAAGAATAATGATAACTGGTGGATTTTAGGTGGTTTTTGTGAATTGAAACAGAAAATGAGAACAGGTACAGAACCTGAGGCTTAATCCTCCAATTTAATTTCCTTTAATCTTACTTACAGAATATATCATCTTTTTTAACTACTCATTTTTTTTCTCACCAAAGCCTGGCACTTCCAGATCCTCTTACACCTTTTTACTGTGAAATACACGCATTGCTCTTCTCCAGCCAGACCTCCCTCCCCCCTCTCCAGGTTTCTCCACCTAATGCTCAATGCCACGTTTAGGCTTCTAATCCAGGCTGGCTAACACAGCAAAACTGGAACAGGAACAGAAGACAGAGCATTGCAAGTGGCCCTTTGGCAACCTGCAGGGCTCACACTTACAGCAAATACTCTGAGCACAGGTAGGGTGGCGAACACAACATTAAGGCTAAATAAAAAACAATTTATATACTCCCCCATTGAGCTCTGAAGCTGGGATAGGTAATTTGTTCCAAATGGAGGAGGAACACTGCAGACTACAGTGCTGAAGGCTTTTCTGGGTCTTGATCATTTAACTCATCGTGGGGTTTCTTCACATAACCTGACCTCCAGTTGTTTTTGAACAAAAGAGGTAACTGCTGAAGATTGTGGAGAAGATGGAAAGAAGATGGACAACCCCCAATTACTCAACTGGTTGATTTCATCAGGAGCTGCATTATAGTCAGTACTTAGCAAGAAAAGAGACTTAAACAAAGCAGAGATTCTTAAACCAACACAAACATCAGCATTTTTGTTCCTTATTAAATCAAAAGGTTTTATTTAAAAGCAGCAGGCCTAGCAAAATAAGGAACAATCTAAAAAGAACCCCTGGCGACTCAGACACATTCAATTTGCTGTGATAAAAGATGAAGACCCACAAATCTTGCAATGTATCATTTGCTTCCAAGGACAGTAACTTATAGCCTATGATTTTAATGATTGTCCTGCAACTGGTCATTTTGAGAAGCACAGGATAAAGTGCAGCTAGACTAAATATTATCCCCTTACCCTTCCAGAGCACAGTATTTCATTTAATCCATTCAGGTAGATTTGAAAGCTTGTTTGTAGTTATTTGCGCTCCAAGACCTCTGCATAATTTAGACCAGTTCATATTTCAAAAACTTCTGAAGCTTTAAAATACCATATATATTTTAAATGTTCAGCTTAAAATAAAGGTGCTACAGGGTCCAGTTCTGACTTTGCATATATCAGTACTTTTGAGTCAAGACAAATTTCTCCCAAGAGAGAATCTTCTTTCACCACTCAAAATGATTACATTGCTGCCATTCATATTAAGGGAAAAAGATAGATGGCCTTTACTCAAAGATGCTCTGATGTGCCCTCACAGAGTTAATTGGAGGACTGACATCTGAAAGAGCTCTCTATCTCCCAGGACTCATTTTCTCTTTACTGATACTATACCAACCTGAAAGACACAAACATTTAACAGACTGATCCCCAGACATGCATTGTTTTTCCTAATATTTTCACGCTGTGGTATAGAAATCCTGCCCAAAACCTCATCACAAGCAGCATCCTGAACATAAAATATGTACTGTCAGCAGAGGAAGTTGTCTGTTTCCCTCTTACCTTGGAGAATTATCAGTGGATACCAGGAAACAGTGTCAGATATGCTCATCAGTCACAAATAATTACAGATCCCTATCATCATTGTTTTTCCACACAATCACCTTATCTCTGACAAGACACGAAGAAAGCCTCCGTGTTGTGGGAAAGATTCGCCCCAAGTTTGCTGTCAGAAAAGCAAGAAAATAATGTGTAAGAGCCCAAATGTTTTTACTCTTGTTTAGAAATAGCAAGAAGTCATTTTTTTTTTAATACATCAAATGTAAACCTCATTAGTTTGTAGTCGCCTCTTTACACTTGTTTTTAAAATATCTAACGTTGCTTTCTTAATGTAGCTTTTGACTATTTTTGGTAAATATCTAAATAACAAAAACCACATTCCAATGTAAATCCTCATGAGTGAAGGCTTTGCCCAGTGATCCATAAGGACAGACACTAGAGCTTATGCCCATTGTAGTGCTGCACTATAGAGGAATCTAATTAAATTAACTGTATGAATTGAATGACCATATGGAACCATCAGTGATGGAGAGATACTATATCTTGGAAGCAAAATTATCACAAGAGGGTCTAAAACAAGGAAAGAAGGTGCCAGTTATAAGAAGAAATTTGCTGAATATTCAAAGTGTTGGAACTGAAGCTCTGTTTAGAAGGGGAAGGTGTCAAGAGATAGTCCATACAAGGAAACAATAACAAGTTATTGTAATTCTGAGGCACTTAGCAGAAAAACATCACAGAAACAGAATAATTTAATTTCTTTCTATTTAATACCAACTGCAATGGCCACATGCTGTTCTGTGTTTGTGTTTATTGTGTATTTTTGTTTGTGCCACCAGAATATAGGCTTTTCCAGGCAGAGCCCAGCTGTTTCTTTGGCACAAACTCCTCTATTATACAATACTGGGTATGCTTAAATAGGAACTATACATGCTATGTTAATCCTCTCCCCAAAGCAGGCTAATTAAATCAAAACCTGATAAAATGGTGTTACAATTTTCACAGAAATCTACAGAATCAAGGACACTTCAGTTTTAATTGCCTGGGGGACCAGTGTGTAAAAAATTGAAATATTGTAAAAACTAAAATTGGAGCAAAACCATACTGTATGGGTAGTGGCAGAGTTAGACTGAAGCCTTGGTGTGTCTGGTGGCAAGCTGCCACTCAGCTCATGTTACATCCTGTTGTCAGTGCAGTGCTGAGCACAGGCAGTGAAATCTGGCTTGTGGCTCACATTGCAAGTCCATGGTAGAGCTTGTTTTCAGCATGGATCCAAGTGAAGATTAATGGGTCATCATCTATTTCCATTCCAGGGCATCACAGCTTTTACAGCTTCACAGAGCAGCACTACCCACAGCAGGGATAATCCATCCCACTGCACTGGGGTTAGTTCCTTGCACCTGCTTAAACTTGCAGGAATTTGCTGTCAGGAGGTTTGTGCCTGCCATAATTCATACTTAAATATCTAAAAAGCCTGGAGAACACCTAAGGGCTGTACTCTCTTTGCTGTTTCCATGGTATTTTCTGCCCTGTCATGTGGCTATACCCATAGCAGAGCAGGTTCTGCTACCCACAAGTCCTCTGTGGAAGAGCATTCATGAAGCTTCCATTTAAATCTGAATCTGGTCTCATGATCCAGCACAACCTTCTTAAATAAAGTTGGAAACCAGTGTTAGAATGTGTTTTATGTCCTTTGCAGTGACATAAGAGACTAGACAAAGTACAAGAACGGAAGGGAGCTCACTGCTGATTCAAAGGTAGCTTCAGAGGATGTGTTAATATCCTGTCACTCCATAGCTCTACAGCAAGAACTTCTACATGAGCTGCTATGAAATCCATACAGTAAAGTTTGTTCTCTAATTTGGTGGCTGTAATTCTTCACTCTTTTCCAGACAAATACCCAAACAAACTCTAATAAAGGGAGTCAAATAGTGCAAACACTGAAAGATAATTAAAAGCCTAAGAGGGCACCAAAATTTTATCAAAATGTTATCTGCTCCTATCAGTGCTGCCCATTTGTTGTGTACAGCAAAAGCAGAGTGAAGCCAGTAAAACACCCAACCTAGATTAAGTGGATAAATTGGAGGGGGCTTGTTTGTGCAGGGCTTACACTTTCTTTATAGCACAGTTTGTACCTGATTTACTCATCCTAATGCAGGCCACTGCAAAGAATATGTTATTAAACCTTTTCATTTCAGACACACTTCTGCGATTGCAATTTAAATGAAAACACATGACTGAATCCCACTTGATCTCTTCACACTACTCCTGTCAGCACATGGGCTTTAATTCCAATCAGGATAAACAAATTAAGACCTGAGACTGGTAAAGAAAAATGCATGCCAATTTTATAGGAAAATCCTGCCTTTTTAAAGAAATCCTGGGCAAAGGGAGAAGTACTGAGCAGTAAGAGGAGAAACTGGTGCAAATAAAATCAGAAAACGAGTTGAAGTACAGGGAAGCAGAAGGAGTCCAAAAAAGACCATGTGAGATGCAGCATTGCTGCAGTACCTCTTCTCAGAAGGCACAAGGGTGATTTAGTATTTTCTTTTATTCTCATTTCAGCTGGTATTGTCTTGGGAAGTTAACAGTTTTACTTCCCATGGCCAAAGCTTTCAAAACTGAGGGTGATTAAATTACTTTTTAAGCAAAACATAATTTGCAGACTGCTAAGGTAGCAACTTAAGTAGAATGAAAGACCTTCTCAGACTAACACAGACGTGAAGATGCCATCATGTAATAAATAGCTTTTCACTGCTCTGGTTCACTTTCATACTGAGCATCAGTGCATGGAGCAAGACAACAATTTGGCTCTGAACAGTTGGGGTTTTTTTGAAGTGCGATGGTGTAGCTGGATACTTCCAAGAGTAAAAATGCTGTCAAAGCAACATACAATTTAAAGTTCATAAGTGAAAGAAAATGGATGGCTCATCAACAAAAATGTCATTTCTAAGAATAAAGACAGATTTTTTTTTTTCCTTAAACACTACTCATGACTCCAAGGGAAAAATTAAGAGTCTTAGAGAACTAGTAGGAGAAAGCAGCAAGGACAACAAATGTCAAGTTAAAGTAGATGTATTTGTTGGTGTGTCATTTAAACTGTGCCTGAAGGATAATCCCAGCAAGATGGGTATTTCAACTTGGTTTAGCAGCATCCCTGGCTGGGATAAGAAAGACTAATCACTTTATTAGACCAACAATGTCATTAGAAGGGAATTTGGGAAGAAGTAGCTATAGTTTGTGTTGGTTTTTTACTTATTAAAAATTTTTATAAAGATTTGGCAGGACAGCTTCAGGAACCAGCTTGAAGCTACTGATGTTTATGATTTTAGCAATTAGTATGCCAAAAGGCTGACTGTGCAACAGACTAAGAAATGTACTGTTCTTGCCCATAAAAATACCTCCTGTATTTATGGGTTGTTCCTCTTATGTTTTAAGGATGGCAGAGTACAGCCCATTTTCTTCTGCACTTTAAGTGTTTTAGAGGAATACACTCTTTACCCCCAGACATCTTCATTCCTTTCCAAATAGTACCTGGAATTCAGATGACACATTAAGATTCATGTAGTTTGACCTTCCTTGCCTTTCATGCAGAGCTCTAATGACTCCAACCAGCAAAGTTTGGGACACAAGTAACTTTCATCACAACTTAGTTGCTTGTAGGTGTAGCACTAATGCTCTGTTACAGGATAAGTGTTGAAAACAAATAGTTATAATTAACTCACATTGAGTTTATATTGGCTTTAGCATCTTCCCCCATCTAACCAACAGAACACACAGCATCACTGGCTTCCTCTGTAGTGCCACATTTGATTTTCTTCTGTATAGTGAGGAAAAATTACTGATGAAATGAATCCAGCACTGTTCTTTGGCATCACACTGATAACTGGAGACTCTCCCTCAATTAAAAGCTGTTGAGTGAGCAGAGCACCCTGAACCTGGAATTGGAATGTCAAAAATCTGCCTTCATTTTCACTTGCAAGCCCTGTGCCAATTTTCATACTGAAGGGTGCATGTCATCATCTTGGAGCACGCAGCAAGCAGGGGGGATTGGAGCCCCACCCTGCCAAGGAACAAAGTCCTCAGAATATACAGCTTAAAGAAAATACTGTATAACATGTATAAACTGGGAAAAGACAGCAGAGGGGTTTCTGGTCTTTGCTTCTTATTGGACAGTCTTATAACATTTGGGTTTGGGAATTTCTTAACATATTTTTGCAAAAATCAGAACTGTATTGAGAATATACTTAGAAAAGTAAGTGTTTTCCATAGCATGCAGAGAAAAGAATTCAGCACCAGAGTGTTTGGTATCTGTGGTTAAAGAAACTTCCCTGTCCCACCATCCAGGAGTCACTCTCACCACCTGAGCTGGGACTAAGGCCCATTCTCAGCTCCACCCCCTCCACTCACAGTCAGACCAAGTTTCCTTATCATCTCCACTCCAGATTTCCCACAGCAAAGTCTCAGACATCCAGATCCTTAAAATATTTTAATCATGGTGCAATAACTAAATAACACAGTAACAGCTTGGGCTGATGCCTCTGAGGAGGGATGCAAAAGAAAGGAATCCGTGGGCTTTTACCCCTTATCCGTGGGCTTTTCCCCTGGGTGGAAAAGTCCAGAAGTCCTCATCTCCTGCCTCCAGCTCAGCCCTGCCCCTTAGCTCAACCTGCAGCTTGTACCCCAAGCCGTCAGCACTAAATGTATTTCCCATCATCTATGGTGCCCAGTTTTCAACTACCAGTAAAATACGCCTTAGCAACAAGGAGTATGATGCTTAAGGTGAAGATGGCACATGGCCAGAACTGCCTGCTCAAAATGAGATATTCTCTTCTGAAAGCATCATCATTGTCCACAATGGTCTATCACTTAAAATAGAGTCACACCAGTAGACCACCTTTAACAGCCAGCAGCTTCTCCTTTGGGCACCCCTCCTCTTTTTATTTGTAGACTTGAAAGAGAAATGGCCTTGGACAAACATTTTCATTTTGAAACACTTCCTACTCTAAAGTCATCTCCAGCATCAAAATGAACAACTGCAGCGTGAATTAAACCTTGTAAGATACAACTTTTGCCAAGTACCACCATCTGGATATTTAAATCCACAAAATCTCTGCTGTAGGGGCAAGTGCAGCACTTACATTTCTAGAAGTGGGAAATCACCCACTCCTCAGATGTATCTACTTCTTGGTGCAGAGAGAGTGCAAATTACACCAAGATTCCACCTGAGGTAAATCGACCTCCTGGTCTCACTACCTACCTATGATCAGACTGACCACTTGGAAGCTCTTGAGCACATTCTGTTTGCAATGATGTGCACACACATCTGAAAAGGAAAGACACAAGTCTTCATAACCCGTTGATTTTTGCCTCCTGACACTGCTACCCAAAGCTAAAGGGCTAGAGGCAAGCAAGTGCAATAAGAATCTGTTTTATAACTGCAGCGTAACACAGTATGTGTGTGTGTGGAGGGAGGGAGACTCCAACTGCCCTTTTTGCATTAAAACTTTCCCTTGTATTTACAACTTACTTTACAAGCTTTGAATTTACCCTCCGAACGCCATCACTCACTGCTGATACCAAACACCACCTCTACAGCACATCACAAAATGTGCCACGTCTGGCTAGGGAAAAAAGGTGGATTGTTTGCCCTATTTCCAACCTTTATGATCAGGTTATCTGGCTTACCTTTCAGCTATCTAATGGCAACAGTATTTTGGAAATTCTCTCAAGTTTTTAGTTAGTTCATGTAAACTGGGTCTGTTATTTAAGAAGTCAGGAAGTCACCCTGTTGCACTGTACCTACTAGATTTTACCATATATCTAATGTTAAGAACGCCATCTTTGCTGGAAAGTCAAGAGAAGAAATCCCCCAGGCTCCTGGGTTATAATTTGCTTTGCCCTCTACTATATCTCTGTAGGTCAAAAGGAAGTTTATAGAGGTGTACAAGGTTTTGACATAAAACCCCAACTAGGTTATGATCCAAAACTGCTGTCTGCAGTAGCAGCCCAGAGCTTTATCCAACCAGGTTTTGAAAAACCTCCTCAGTTGGAGGATACCCAACTTCCCTGGGCAAAATCTGCTTGACTAGCCTAATGATGAGAAAGATTTTCCCTTAAATTCAGCATAAACCTCTGTAACTCCCATTTATGTCCTTTGGCTCTCAGCTTCCTTCCATACACTGCTGGAAAGAGCCTAGCTGTGTCTTCTTGGTTAGCTGCTCAAAGGCACAGGGAAGCTGCTGACAGGACCCCCACAGAGCTACAGTTTCCCTCTACTCAGTCAACACAGGATACCATGGGACTATGGTTTATTTTATGAGATGCAGCTCTACATGTCCAAATTATGATTTCCAAGAGAAACTGCAGTAGTTTTATCTAGAAACCAAAGAGCTCAAATTTTTGCCAACAGCAAACTTAAAAAAAAAAAAAAAAAATTGGTTAAAAAAATGGCCTTGGTTGCCAAAATACATATTTTTTGAAAAAAGCTGAAAAACACAGTAACACAGCACTAGAAGTAGAACACCCACCTCCTGGTTATCCCAGGATCTCAGGCATAAGTCTGCTCTGCAAGAACAGCCACATTCACAAATAGAACAGTAAATCCCTAGCAGCATTTATCCAAATACAGAAAAGCATATTCCATACAGAAGTTTAGCAACAAAAACAGAGAAGGTCTGATTTAGTAAATCCAGTTTGCCTTACTTGTTATTTAGCAAACACCTTCTACTAAAATCCTGCAGTTTGTTGACGGCAATCTGAAATGTGTTGAAATAGGATACACATACAGAATGTCTTATTTACTAAAGCGGAATTATTTTTAGAAAAGCTGAATGCAGAACAAGCTACATCTTGCTCTAACTTACAGCTGAGCATCCTGTTTACATGCTGATGTCCGTGTTTACTTTTTTGATTACAGGAAGCAATGCTGAAAGACTTGAAATAATTTTGCCTCCTGCTGCCTATCAAGTTATTCCACTCCCGTAGGAAACAATGGCTGGGGGTCAAGTTAACTCATGCAGAGAAATGCAGAGTTTCACCACTCTGAGACAATGCTGTTTTAACAGCTTTGCTACAAGGATTTGCTTTGCCAGGCTTCTTTGCCCAATCTGTCTCTCTGAAAGATGTACAGCTTCCTTCTGGCACTTTTGCTTAGAATATTCTTCAAATTATTTTTCCTCCTCTCCAAACCTTGTTCTTTCTTTTACAGTACTAACATTTTCACATGACTTGCCCTCTGTCTTCAAGCTGCGGTCTTAACACATCAGTCAGACACAAGAGCAGTACAGCAGTTTCTACATTATATTCCCGCATTTTCATTTTATTTCATTAATTTATAGCTTGAAAAACAGAATGACTGGCCTTATAGAGGGTTAAGAGGAGGAAGCCAGGACAGTTCTCCATATGAATCTCTGTGCAAGTGCCAGCTGGATTTTGCAGCCCTGCGCTCGGCAAAGCACAGAACAAGAACGCTGTTAGTATTCTTGGAGTGCTCTGAAGAGGAACAGGAAAAGGCAAGAAAATAATCTTACTCTGTACCAGAAAGAAGTGCTGGAAAGTCAAAGAGGAGAATTCAAACTCCATCCTCCCCACAGCACATAATCAACATCACTCACAGTCACTCTCATGCATTACAGTGACACTAAAGGTAATAAGCTGTACGTGAAAGAAGGGAAATACTGAAGAGGTGTTGTTGCAGCACATCCCCCTTTCCTCTTGCTCTCCATGCCCTCCGAAGGTGAACATTGCTTCCAGGATACTGAAAATACTGCTTGCTGAAGCTCTGCCCAGGAGGGGACCCACCATGCATCGATTGCTGCCTCCTGGGGGATGTTTATTAGTGACTTACAGCAATACACTCAAATAACCAGAGGTCACTTAACTCAGTTTATGATTTAATGGCTGATTTACCCCTACCTTGGAATCATGAGGCAGTCCCAGCCACAGACAAAGCCCTAAAGCCCAGGCAATGTTGGGGTGATATGGAAGTGCTGATGGCTCCCTGATACTTTAAACAGATCTTGCACAAAGCTCAGGGGCTCTGGGTCATTCCTGTGCACACAGACAGGTTAATTCAAACACCACACAGTTTTATTAATTCTCCATTAAGAGTGACTAAAATTGAAACAGGTCCAGAACAAAAACAGTAAAATCCCTGTTCTTGCATTGTGAGGAGCATCTATGTGGAGGAAGCAGAACTGGGAACAGTCCTGTCCTATTCCCTCTACCTGCCTCACCCTGCAAACAGACACACATTTGCCTCTGCCATTCTTAGCATATCCTAAATGTAAGTATCAGAGACACTGCCAAGTGGTACAGTAATGTACACAAGGAAAATCCTCCAAATGCCAAGGTTATATAGAAGGGAAAAACCACCAGTTTGTTCACCTGAGGGGCAAAATTGTACTTCACATGTGTGATGGACTGAATAACGCTTCATCACAAGAGCCAATTTTCTTCCAACTCCCCTGCAGCTCTTAAAACATAGATCTTAGTTTTGTACCTGATTTGCTAAATGGCTTTCCTTTCTATTATACCTTTAAAAAATAAAAAGGGATGATAAATGCATAACTTCATGATTTACTGTGCTCACCAGAAGGCAGATATTTTAGGAGGACCATTCTCACTCAGAAATATATGCTGACATAAAAATAATAAAAAAATGATCTCCCAAATGCAAAACTCCTGGCTGCTGTTACCTGAAGGAACCTGCATCACCTGGGCTCAGCCTGGGTTTGGGCTTCCAAATGAAAAACCCCTGGCCAGGAGATCATCCCCATCACTGGGACTGAGCCAGGACTTGAACACACGAGGGGTGACTAAAGCATCAGCTGGATGCCCTATTCCTTAGCATCCTGATGGGCTTCAAGACTGAAAAAAAAACCCCAAAACAGGGTTCAGGCAGATGTTTTATTAATTTTTGTCACCATGTACACCACTCACCTTCATCAAACACTTCGGATTGCCTCTTTTGCAGAAAGGCTTGTGTTTAATGGTGCAATAACAGCTGGGCAATTACCTCCAGTCCCCTCCCAAGCCACATCCAAAGCTCCTGATGCCACTGTCTCATTACCTAGGAAATGCAGGTTGGAGTTTATGTTAGAAAGTCCAAGAATCTTGGGTGTATCTGAACAAAGCCGTGGGGAAAAGAAATTGCCCCACTGTAAAGGGTAATATTCTGATTACCCCACAAAATATATGATGCCTTTTGTAACAATGCAGCAAGAATAAATCAGCCTTTCATGATGAGGAAGAGACCATATTACCTGTTCTGGTGCTCTCTGCCTTTCAGAGGGGAGTGTGTTCTGAAATATTGTCACTTTTGTTGCTTCCACTATGTCAGCTTGGAAAGGAGATAACAGAAAGGAGATCAGGCCAACACAAACATTTTACTGCCTTTTTTTTCCTACAACTGCTTTTGGGTTGCTATCAGTAAATTTTAGTATCTCATACCAGCCAGGTGAAGTTTTTCACTGGGCTCAGTGTCCTTACAAGGTTCAGACTTTGATGAGATCGTATTTCATTTTCAGCTATTGCCCAACTGCAGTGTGTTTTAATTGAAAATTAGCTATTATTTAGCTGTATCTTGTGTCTCACTCTGTGTTTCACACTCTGGAAAAAGTTTTGAGGAAATCACTGCATCCCTAACCACCTTCATAGACCCAAACCATAAGGTTTTATTCACTCATGTGCTCAGTGTGATGGAAAGAAAGACATAAACCAGGTGTGGCTGTGCAGAGCTGTAGTATAGCACCAGGGATGGAAGCAGCCCTGTGTCCCTCCTGTGTCCTCCCTGTGTCCTCCCTGTGTTCTGGGCTCCAAACCCCATCCAGGCAGTCCTGGGTGTCCCCAGTGCACCTTCCTTCTCCATCTTCTAAGTGAACCTCACCCATGGAGAAGCTGTGATTTACTCTTTACTTAGTGCTGCCCACAAAGAGCCTCTCAATTTTTAGTCCATTAACAAATCTTTCCTGGGATCTATTAACATGTCACTACGGAATGCCTTTTCCTTCAAAGTTTAATACATCTTAACTCTCTCTTAATCACATTGCTCTACTCCACTTCATAGCCTGCAGCTTCAGGGAACCTTTGCCTTTTATTAGTAGCCATATACAATCATGTTGTCATTCCAAAATCCAGCGCTACTCTGGGTTTCATAAATTGTTATACCTTTGATTTACGTGGTGTGCCCAGAGCTCCCTGAGAAGGGAGATGTGCAGGCAGGGCAAGGAGTGAAATGTTACAGTGCTGAGCTGTGCCAAGGCATTCTCTTGCAGGGAGGAGCTGTGCCTGACAGGAGACGCTGTCCCTTCTTGCCTGCAACGATGGCAGGCAGTGTTACCACTAGTACTGCTTTGGTCAAATCCTTGGCACAACCCTTGGAGGTTTTGAAAAGATGCTTTGGAGATGCAGCACTTGGGGCATGGTTTAGTGATGGGTTTGGCAGCTCTTGGATGTGATCATAGAGGGCTTTTCCAACCTGAATGATTCTGTGGTTCCTGTTCTGACAGCTGGTGAGAGCTGAAACTCTTCCATGCTCACAGATTTGAGCTTCCAAATGAAAACCTGACTGTTCCTCTCTTGGTAGTGCCCTGTAAAGGAAGATCTTGCATGCCACAGCCTTGTGAGAGTCACAGCGTTTCTGCTTTGGCCCATCTAGAAGCTCTACTGACTGCCTGGTGAGGGAGGGAAGGGTCTACCTGTCTGCCACCCATTTGGGGGCATTTGCACCTCCAGGTGAGGAAAAAGAATACTGAAAGTCCTTCTTAGACGTGCACATTTAGATACGTGTTTTATTGGCTGTTTGAGGTGATATTTTGCACTTTATAATGGTGTTTGTGAGTGACAGAAGAAAGTCTTAGTGTGATAAAGCTGTGGTCTCTATTTGGTAAATCCTTTATTTATGTCACTGAATTTATTACTGCAGGTGACAAAACTAAGATTACGAAACTGTATAAAAGCAGCTCCTGACAATTCTGTTGTGGGTTTTTTTCAATTCCATTTCTACTGAGAAGCATATTATAATGCAATTTAAGGTGCTACAGTACTAGGAGCATGAACAAGATGGATTCACTAATTAAATGGAAACAAGGTCCAGCCAGACATTTCTAAATACAGCAGATCCCATCATAGCCACGTGCTTGTCTCCCTGCTGTTAGAGATTTGTCATTTGCAAGGTACCTGGGTTCCGTCTCAGCATCATGTCAAAGAATCTGAAAAATATCTCATCTCTCTTCTAATAAGACACTGTCTGCCTTTTTTTTAGAGCAGCCTCCAAGTAGGCATTGTCTGGGTCTGCTTAAGCACTTTTTGTCTGTTCCCAGTTTCTTTACAAAAGTTTTTTGATTTTTTTTTTCTTCACAAGTCAGAATTGCTGCAATGTGCTCTATGTGGTGGAAGTGTTCAAAAGTATTGGGAACGTGCAGCTTGTACAGAATGCAGCTGCCTGCCTGTGCAATGGTATTAGACACAGAGAATACAGTATATTGATTCTTTGACATCTATATCAGCTTCCTGTTTATTTCTGAATATAATTCAAGTCCTTGGTTTTTACCTGGTTGGATCCTGACAGGTTACTGGGTTTGTCTGTATGAATTGCCATAGCAACTGTGGTGCTGGAGCAAGCAGTCACGAGCTTTAATAGCCTGGGGGTCTGCAGCAGAGCACTCTTAATTTAGAGACCTTCATCTCTCCAATCTGGGCTGTTATACCAGCTTGACTGGGCCTATTTTCTGTACTTCAGCATGACTCACTTTGAGATCTGTGGCCTACAGATTTCCACGTGGCAGCAAGGGGAGAGATGTGAGTTTATGTTTGTTTATTTAGGAAGCATTACACTCTTTGAATAAACACCATTCTAGAATGAAACCCAAAGTGCAGATTGGCTCACATGCATATTTTGATGCAGAGGTTATGTTCCTCTTTATTGCAAGAGCAGGGTTCACATTTGAAGCCAAGATGAGACACTGAGCACTACAACATCCCATTTTCTTGTGCTGAGGCTGAATTTGGCCTGGGTTTTGCTGTGCCTCAGGTGCCCCAGTGCCTCAGCAGAGCTCAGGGGCTGCTCTTTGCAGCTCTGGGCTCTTTCACAGCAGCTGCTGAGGCAGTTTTACCATTGTTGTTTTCACAGCTTTGTTTATTGTTCCCATGGCCGTGCACCTGCAAACCCCAATAATTTTATATGGCAGGTTCTCATGGGAAGCCATTAGCACTGGTGTGAAAATCAGCCCTTTCCCCCAACCTTTTCATACTCGTTTTGTAGATGCTGGTTTGTGTTGGAGACAACTGAAACAACAAAGCAGAGTTTGTATACTCAACACTATTAAATAATGTTCATTTTAAATAATGAAATATTAGCTAATAACACGTGTGCACAGGAGGTTAATGGTCAATGTGCAACAATTTCTTTAATTACCATACTCAGCTGTAATCATGCCCCAAAGAGGAGCATCCAAGAGGGAGTTTGGGTTGATCCCATCGAGGAAAAAGAAGCATATAATAAATAGTGGGAAAGCATGCAAAAACAATTAATCATCTTTCTCTTCATCCTCATCACTGCTGCCCAGGAGTGACAGCACAGAGGGGATGTCACCCCTACTCTCCCCAGCTGCCCCCAGAGTTCTCCCCTCTCCTGCTGTGTGTCCTCAGCTGCAGACTCTGCTCACACTGCTCTGCATGGTCAGCACCCTGCTTGCAACACCCCAACAGAGTGAATCTAAGAATTATGGGAATTATTGAAGCCAGGAAGGTAGGAAAAGTCACAAATGGTGCCATGGCAGATAAATCACGTGGCATTTTTTTGGTTTTCACTGGGTCTGCCTCCCTCTTTTGGTGGAGCAGAAAGCAGTGGCTGTTTGAATTTTATGCCACACATGCCTTGCCTTAATTAACACGCAATTTCAATGTAGATTTCAATATTGACAATAACAGATAGGTAGTTGGTCATTTGATCAGTACTGACACATACCTTCCAGCCATTCCAGTTTTACCTGCCATACTGCACCTTTTTAAATCAAAATTGGTGCAGCTGGGGATTTTCTCAATTAGAACAGCTGAATGTCAAAAGCCAAACTTCCCAATCAGTCTGTGTAAGCACCAGGAGTTAGACACCTGCCCACTCACTTTTTGACAGGTATGGCTTTAGTGACAGTTGCTTTGAAATTAAATATCATTGAAAATACCTTTTTTTTTTTTTTACCACTAAGACAGTTTTTAACAGTTGTAGACATTCCCATGTTCTTCAGATGAATGAGGGCTGCCTATCTTCTTCCTAGAACAGCAAACATCAAGCAAAAGGAGCTGAAATTACTCTGAAAAAGCAACTTTATATGAATCTGGGATATCCAGAGGTGCACTGACCTATTCACTCACATTACATCTCCTCGACTGCCATTGCTTGTAGAGAGATGTGTAAAGCTGAAAGAAGTCACTTGACTTTTGCCTTTTGGCCAATCCCACCCTGTATTTCTCCTTCCTTAGAAAGCTTCAAAAGCAGCATTTTCACAACCTGAGTGGTAACAGATTTGGCTGCTGTGATGCAGTTACCAGGTGGCTCTGTCAGACCCAAGTCTTGGTCTCCTGTGCAAGCACGGAATGGGGGAAGAAAAAGGAGAAAAAGCGTAAGACAGTTGTAGTTTTACAGTCTCCTTTTTCAGCTTGCAGGCTGGAGATAGGAGCAGACAAGCTTTACGATGGTGTGGAGAAATCAATACATTTTCATTGATTCTTGTAGCTGCAGAGCTCTCACCCAGCACAAGTGCAGGGGTCAGGGGATGAGTACATGACTGTCCTGCCACACTGCCTGTGTGCTCAACAGAAATCCTGCTCTTTGCTCCCCCAGGGATGGACCTGCTCTGTTACCTGGCTGCAGCAACAGCAGCTGACCCAGGATCCTCCCAGCAGGTCCTGCAAATTATTCTCTGCACAGGCCAGAAACTACAGCAATGCCAGTGACAGCTGCAGCTGAAGGCACAGCTCCACGTGAGGAAAATACTTCCTTTACAAAAGACTATTTTCAAACAAGTGCACAAAGTCTATCAGAACAATGCATGGTATTCCAAAAGAAAGAGATCCACAAAGTTACACGTGAAGAATGACAAAGAAATAGAACATCAGAACAAAACAGCTTGGAACACCAGCTAAGCAGTTGCATAGTCAGAACAGAATGTAATTAAGGACTTGGAACAAGCATATAGTTTTGAAACAAAAGGAACTGGAAACAATTAAATTACAAAAATTTGAGTATGAAAAATTGAAGCAGACTTGTAAGGGTTACATTTATTTTACCTCTTTTGCAAATGCTCCAACAACATCAGTGAGAGCTTTTTAGAGTTGTTTTCATTTTGCAGAAACAGTAATTTCCTTAATTGGCATTTTCAGCTTCTGTTAGAAAACTTCTGACCTGCTTAACTCTACTGAGAATCTGTTCATTAGCAAAGTGTGAGGGTCTGTCACCATTTCCAGTTGCTGCAAAGCTGTCAAATGGTGTAAAACTTACTGGAAGCTCCTTTTACTGTTATGGCCCACCTTTGCAGGTGACATTTTATAACTGATTTGATTGTGCCACGATGGACCTGACCTTTGTGTCTTGTCCTTTCTTCCCATTTCTTCAGCAGAGTCCATTATCTCTTGTTCCAGATTCCTTCAGCTCTTCTCTTTGACTTTGTGTCACTTTTCCACTTCATTCCCAAGCTGCACTGCCTTACACCCTACACCTGCTTTTGATGTCACCAAACAGGGACAATGACTATAAAGTTATTTCCCTTTACAAGTCAAACCTGGAAGGTCTCTCTGTTGTTGTTCATTCTATTTCCATTGCTGGTGTAAGTGTCCTTGTTGTTTTTCCCACTAGTGAAGAAAGGGCAAATGTCATATTCACTGAAGCAAAGACTTTGCTTTGAAGCCGTATTGATTTTTCCTTTTCCCTTCTGAAGCTTTGCCAGGCTCCATAAAAGCCTGTCTCTTGTTCAGAAACTCTTTGGACTGAGAGACAACAGGGGCAGCAGAGCCAGCAGGGCACAGTGGGAAGTTAGGGCATCTGGTGGGGAATGACAATCATGACAGCAGCAAGGAAAAGAAAGAGGTCATTTTATTTTTAACTGTACTCTGAGAATGGTTGTGGATCAGAACAAAGCCAAATGGGAAACGCAGCTTTAATTCCAACTTGTGATTCCTCCTCGTCTGAACCTGAATATGAACATTTTTCTAGGGTTCTGCTGTTGACAGCAAGACACTGAGACCACTTAAGTGACAGCTTGGCTGGAGGCTTAACCACAAAGGTGACCACAGCAGGACATTGTGGCACAATCCTGTAAGGACATGAGCCTTGCCCTGCACTGGACTGGAGCAGCAGCATCCTATGGACTCGCAGAGAACTCTGACTGAAGGTCCAGTGCTAGCACAGGACTCCTGTTCAAGGGATCTGAAATACTCTGTTTCGACCTAGCTTATGCAAAGCAGAAATACCCAAGAGCATTTATTCACCTCACACATACTGCAAAGAGCCAAAATGAGTCTCTTTTTCCACAAAATGCCTCTGTCTTTCATAGATTCCTTGCAGTCTGTGGCAACACACACTTATCTGTCATCTCTGCACTGCAGAGTCTCTCACTCTGAGCAGGAGGATAGGTGTTGGATTTAGGGTTTATTTAAAACTAGGTGTCCCCCAGTGCCTCCAACATGCTTCCAGTGCATTTCATTCCTGCTGACTCGGAGGAAAGGATGCCACTTATTGAAGCATCAGTGCCACTTCTTGCCATGCTTCTGTATTTCTTGGAGCTGTCAGGCTGGGAGAGCTGGTCTTCCAAAGCTCATTAGATAAACAGCTGCTCTTGGAGCTGCATGTAAAATTACAGCAGCTGCCTTTTGCAGAGTAGGTCAAATAATAATTATAGTAGTTTTCTGCAGTTCTTGGGTTGGTTTGGTTTTTTTTTCTGTAAAATCAGTACCTACTACCAGATTTAGAATTATTCCTACTGCTCATGAGTGTGGTCTCTCACCCCCAGTCAGAAAGTTCTTTAAAATCCATAAAATAGCTTCCAAATTCTCAGCTATTTTGAGAACTGTGCATATGAGACAGCTGGAAATGAGACTCTTTTTTTTTTTTTTTTTTTAAACACCTGTGAAAAAACCTGTTATCAACAGCAGTGAGAGGGTTTTGTTGATTAAAGGATCTTTTCCACTATTCATTTGTAAGGGAAGTGAATCATTAAGTGCTGTCTGAAAACCTTCTTCATACTGAATGAAAAGAAAATGTTTTGTGGTCATTAGGGCTTCCAGGAATAGCCTGACCACCCACTACCATCTATGTGTGCTGCAGATCAGCTGCTGATGCCTCTTGTCAACAGACTGCAGGCTTCCCCCTACAACAGCACCGCTGCTGCTTCTCCTTCCCCTCCAGCCAGCTGTACCTGCAGGGCAATTTTGCAGCCTCTTTCTCCCAGGAGAGGAAGCATCTTAAAGCTGTGCCACCCTGCACAGGGGAAGAAAAGCATAACCGACACTGTTTGCCCTGTCAGGACCTGAGCACAGCAAGTAATGAATAGAAGGGAGCTGCTTGGGTGTCCTGGGTCAGCTTTGCCTTGGCAGTTCCCTGCAATGCCTTTTGGGGCACATCACACACTCGACTTCTGCACCACTGTTACCCATCCAGTTCTCAGTGTACATTTGTTTTCATTATTCCTGCACCCTCCTGCTGTTTTTTCTGACAAGCTCAGGATCTGAAAGCTGCTTTCCCAGACCTTTAAGTAAAAACCCATCATCAGCTGTGCTGTGTACAGAAGGCTGCAGCTTGAATTTGTTTTCACAAAAGGCATATTACAAGACCTGCCTAATCAGCACTTATCTAAGTTTGCTCACGCCAGACAGAGTCAATTTACAGACCCTGCCTGCTGTTGACCCTGCTGTCTGCTCTGGATTATTCTGGCCTGCCTCCACTTTGTGAAATTGAGTGCTAGTGTTTTTAATTGCAGGTTTTAACTCTTGCCTAATGGGGCACAAGCTCATGCTGTTACAGATCTGTCCAAGGTGAGAGAGAGGGACCACATGGAAAGGAGCTGGAGAGGAGTTGCTGCTAATAACACAGTGGATCTTTGCCTTTCTGTCCCTCATCTGCCATTGAATGGAGGTGAAAAAGGTCCAGGACCACTGTCCCCTTGCCACTCTTGCCCATTCACAGGCACCAGCACAGGACAGAGCATACAGCTCTGGGAATGTGATGCCTCAGTGCCAGTTTAACCCAGAGCAGCTCTGAGCTTGGAGGATTTATCTTGTGGGTAGGCATCTCAGGCTTGCATGTGGTAAATGCTCAGTGCAGAGTAGAAACCATGATGGTTTATTGCTATTCTTTCCTTTTTGTTGGTGGAAACATATGAAATAAGACTAGTTCATTCAGAGTAATAACTGCAATGTAATTTTGCAGAAGTTTTGAAAAATAGAGGTTATTTTTCTATATATTACTAGAAGGCATTACTAAATTTGACCAAAGACAATGTGAACCTTTGGTTTTTTTTCCTAAACCAAGAAATAAAGGAGTGGTAAAATTATTACAGCACTTCTTTCTCTCTGATTTTTAATGAGACTTTTCTTTCTTCTATGCAACTATCTATTGTTTATCCCATCTTAAAAATAGTTTCGCATTATGGGAAAAATGCAGTCTATCCTATATGGGGTGTCAAAAGGTTTTCAGTCTGCAAATTCCAAGGTCAGCCCTTATAGTATGATCAGTTTTCACCACCCACAACCAAGTTCTGACCATAGCAACACAGACCCAGGATGAACATAAAACATGAAAATAAACTCAGCACCTACCTGGGGGATTATGGACAGATCACAGAAATTATGGAGCTGAAGAAGAAGCTGCAGATCTGCTCTACTTTGGAAACAAACAGCTGAAAATTGTCACCTAGTGTGCAGCAAAACCACAGCAGCTCTGCTGTGAGGTAACATCTGTGAGAGTTAAGGTCACCAGCAAGCCAACAGTTCAGATTAAAATTTTAGGCTCAGAAAATGTTTGCTTTTTTTTTATTAAGATTTTTTGCAAGATTTTATTGCTGTTTCTATTTCCTTTGCACACCAGACCACAGATCTAGATCTTTTACCATTGAGGCAGTGATAAAAACCTGAAATCAGCTCTTTGGTTTCTCCCTCCTGCTGCATTTCAGTCCAATGCCTGTAAATTCCATGTGGGAGGCTGAGACCACTTATCCTTACCAGCCTGCACAGAGGTGCTTTCCAGTGCCAGTGCTGCCTTTTGATAACCTTTCTTGATTTTCCAGTGAGACCTTGGCCCTGCCCAGATAGCTGGAGGAGCTGTGGAAGGAGCAGTGTTTGTGGTTTAGAGCTGGGTGATTGTTTTACATTACCATAATGCTTTTATGAAGCTGTTGCATTTCAGTCACCAAGTTGGAGTGTAGCTGTGCAACAGCCTCACAACATGCCAGGGCTGCAGAGCACCAACATCAGCCAGGCAAAGACATTTCTGAGCTCAAAAGCTGAACAAGAACATTCAAGATTTCTTGTTTCATTAGCATGTACCTGTAAGAATGAAGATGGAAAAGAGAGTGGATATTAATGCAAATCTAATTGCAGAAGCTGTCTGAGTGCCAGCAGGGAAATTCCTGTTGTCAAGGATGAAAGACAAGACATCTCCCATTTCCCAGAAGTGCTCTTCATTAACTTTGTGAAAGTCAAACAGCTAATATCCAGGTAGGCAACCTGCACAAGCTCCTTAGCTCTCCTCCTCAGAAAATGCCACACAATGCAGGACTGAAGGTAAGGTGACAGTCACAATATCAAAAAAGGTTGTTTTCTGTTGATCAGATAGGATGAACCATATGTAATCATACCAACTCTTAGTCCAAACACCTCCACTGTAAACCAAGGTCTGCTATGCCCAGTATCTGGGTTAACTAGATGGTAACTTCTTGGCAAATTTTTCAAATAAATTAGAGTTCCTTGAAGATCTTGGAATCAATGAGTCCAAGAAATGCTCACAGCTGTTATCTGAAATTCATAATTTTCCAGCTTTGACTTCTAACCTGAGAAAGCAGCTTTGCAGAAGCCTTACAGATCAGCAGGATGGACATGCACTTGGTGGTGATTGCTCCACAGGTAGTCCCCTTTAGCTGGTGCTTTTCCCATTGATCTCCCCTCTAAATGGTTGATGTTTAGTAGCTTCATAAGCAATGAAGCCATCAATAGCTGTCACGATTTACACCTCTTTGACCTCAGCATGTGGCAAATATTGCTACCAGCTTTATGTGTTTTGTTCTGTTTGTTTTGAGCTTTTCAGTTAATCTGATTGCAGCACACAGCGTGAGGTTCAGAGGTTTGAACAAATGCAGCCAAGGCATTCATGTAGCTCCTCTCCAAGACAGAAGTGATCACATCCTGCATGGTTCTTTTAATAACACTAATGATTTACAGCACAATCAGTTCTCTCTCTCCAGTAAAATAAGTTCACAATGATTTATATGAAGTATTGCTCTAAAGTATGTTTTTATAAATCTTGTGGTCTTAAGTGCTTGTCAAATAGATGTCAGAGACCACACAGAAGTCTAAAAATACTCACGTAAACCCTTCTGCAAGTGCTTGACATCAATGCAGCTATTGTATATCTTCATGCTCAACACAGGTTAAAATAGTGCCACTCACTGTGACAGTGGAACTAGAGGCTGCTAAGCTGACAGAAATAATTTATTATGCTGCTTACAGCTAATAAAACCCCATGTGCTTTTGGGCAGTTTTTGAAAATACGACTCTCATCCTTTTCACATGTGAACTCTTGCTGTTCCTATCATCTCTTGCAGTCCTTAGACAAAGGTTTGAAGCCTGCAAACACACTGAAAACTAGGAGAAAGTGGAATGTCTGAGTGCATAAAATAAGGACTCCCTTGCACCAGAACAGGCAGCCAGTCTTCTTTGTTAAGTGCAGCTATTGTGTGTTGAATGTGTCTAAACCCACACCAACTTCTGAGAAGAATCAGCCCATCTGATCAAAGGAGCTCAAACTGGCAAAACACAGCAGTCTCACCAAGTGCTTCAAGAAGCCCCATTTCTGCTGGTGTGCCAGACTGCTCAGTAGTGGTTTGATCTCCAAAATTCACTCCTCTGGGTTGGTGTTTTTCCTGCAGCTCTTCTTCCCTGCTTTCTCTCCCCTACAGCATTTCTGTGTTCTGCATTTCCACTTTGCTAACTCTCTCCCTGATGGAACTTCCCCCTCACAAAGCAATATCACAGGGAATGAAGCACTGTGGAGCTGGCAATTGCTGTAAACCATCACTGTGCCTTATCTACCTCGGATCTATCCAGCTAATTTTGGAGCTATTTAGAGAGATGGAAGAAATAAGAACTTCTCCAGCCCATCGAGCCACCCCATGAAATGCATTCCATGCTACAGAAGCCATGGGCAGCCTTCTCCAGTCTTAGCTATGCTTACTATTGTAAATTTTCTACACTACCAAGTTTTTTAAGTGAGGAATTTTCATTACTTCATGCTGCCTGTTTAGTTCTGATCACTGCTGGTCTTACTTCCTCAGCCTGAGGCACATTGTAATAAAATAAAAACTGGGTGTGAAAAGTTGTCACTCTGATAACTGCCACAAAAAAGAGTAATTATCCTCAATAACATATATGTATAAATAAATGATTGTGTCAGGCTTTCATAGTTAAGTGCACCTGAAAGAGAAAGGATAGTAAATTTGTTCTCCTACTTTTGGTATGTAGCTGGGAGTTCCTAAATTAATATCCCTGGATAGATATGCAACTACAAGAAAAACAATTGAAAGCAAAATTCCCACCTGAAGGAACAAGAACACTGATAAAATTAAGTGAAGAAAACAGAGATTGAAATTATTTCAAATATTTGCATTTGTGTGAGACGGTAGCAGCAATGTGAGAGGGCACGAAGAACAAAATTGCACTTATCACACAAGAAACAATTAAACCTAGCAAAACTTTCAAGGAAGCAAGAAAAAATAAAGTCATAAACAAAATAATTATGACATTTGAGTAAATAACGAATGAATTAGAGACAGCAAACTGCACCTAGCAACAGTCCATACTGCAACAACTTGATAAAACACAGAATTTCTAGTTTTAAAATACAATCCCTAAACTGAATTGTAGAATGGAACCAGGACAAGTATGAGACAAAGAGGAATTCACATGCAGTATTACAATGCAGTCTACATTCTAGTAACCAATTAGCCCTTTTAGACTTATGATAAGCTGTATTGTTGAAAAAGGATTACTTGTTTAAAAAAATTAAAATCTCAGATATATAAGTATCGCCAGTATTTGACTAAATTTTACAAATGTTCCTTCCTCCGACAAACACAGCAAAATTTGTGAGTGTTTTCATGCTTCCGTGGTGTATCTCAGAACTACAGCTGGGAGTGTTTTTCCAGAGAAGCCTCTTTTCATGAATTTAACCCTCCCTTTCCTCTGGGATGAGGCAAAAGGAAAATGCCCAAAAAGGTTCCTGGCAGCAGCAATTTGTTTGCTCCTTTGCTGGATTCTGGTCAGCCTTCAGAGAATCAAGATACCCAAAAAGGCCTGTAGGAAAAAAAAAACAAGCCAAAACAAACCTGAAAACCAAATCCCAAACCCCAAACCCTGGCTTGTTATTTTTCTTCTATCACATTTTCTGATGTTGGACAGTGAAGTCAGGATTTATGAGAGGAAAACAATGTTTCCTGTTATCTTCATCTTCTGTGGAGAGCAGGCTACACTTATTCCAGTAAATAACTGGGGAGAGAAAAATATATTTATGGCAAATGGTTGAATGTTAAAGGAAAAATCAGCACTTGATTGAACAAGGGAATCACTAGTAGCTGACCAAGAGTAATTGGTTTTGGGTGTTATTTTCCATAGTGAAGGTCCATGCTTCCACTTTGATAAGATTGCTCTAGACTTACCTCTGTGCAAATAAGAACAAAATTTATTCATTAGTTCAACCGAATATCACCACTACATAGGAGTAACCTTATGAAAAGTAGAAAAACCAGCACTGTACAACCATGTGTTTGTCATCAATCAATGAAATACTGCACAGCTTTTTCTGAAAATGCATTTGGTGTCATGATGAGCCATATATTATTTCTAGGACCTTTTGTACAGTCTTAATTGCTTAAAATGAGTGCTGAAGTTGTTTCTACAAACCAGTGGATGAAATAAGTACACTGTACACATCATTCTCCCAAACTGCCTCCTCCCACAGGGTTCTGCCCCACTCCTCATTTTATTCCAGGGAAAATTTATCAAGCAAAATTTACTGCACTAGGTCTGGCCCACAACTATTTTGCCCAAAATTTCCTTTTCTATCCTTCACAGCCAGGAGATTCAGTCAGGCTTCGTAACTTTCTCAGTAACTGAAAAAAAAATAATTAGATGTTTTTTCCTTTTTTAAAATATTTTTAATAATGCAGTTGAAGTGTAATCAGCTCATAGAGTCTTTCACCAACCTCTTATTAACTGAACTCTGTTATTATCACATCTGAGTGCCAGAGGTATCAACTTCCATTTGAAAAGATGTTACTGGCTATTACAGCTGTAAAGCAAAAAAGCTGCATAGCCCTACAGACTTAAAAACTCCACTTTTTTTTTGTTTTTTTTAATGGCATCATTCTAAAGCTCAGCTAATATATGCTGTTGCCTGGCCTTGCTGACATCAGAAGGGGAAAATTCAGATAACAGAGAAAATCCAGCTATTTCTGTCCTGAATTTATAGCAGCATGTGGCCCAGTTGTCTCTTCCCTTCCAGAATGGAGCAGAACAGAGCAGGCTTCCAACTGCTGTAAAGTGTCATTGTGTCTCTGACATATAGGTCAACATATAGATTTGAGGATCAGGCAGAGCTAGACGTCCCGTCCTATATAGATTTTAACATAAAAGCTACTACAGCATGCTAAGGCTGCAACCTGTGGTACAAATCTTTTCATTGCATCAATGTGATTTCCAAGGATTTTTTAAAAAATATATATGGAAGACTCTTTTTTCCCCTGAATTTTGGCCTTACATACAAATAACCATAAGCATATTGTGAAGCACATTTTAAAGCCAGGTAGTGCTCATAAATCAGGATAGTGATACTTGTAATAATTTCTTTGAGTGGGTGTTCATGTGCATGAGAAGATATGCAAAATTGGCCAGTGAGATGAGCCATGGTGAACATTAGAGGTCCAGAAGCAGATCGATAGCTGGTGTGAATTGCCAGGGCTTCATTGATTCCAGTGGTCCTATGATAAAATACTAATCCAGCTGGAGATAAAAAACCTCTCATCATCTTATCAGCTGCTCAGTGGCAGTGGAGAATGCAGAATGAAGTGCAGGAGTTACCTCCACACCTATGGACGGTGCAAAAAGGTAAAATTGCCTGGTTAGTCACGTTTTTTGAAATCTCCTTTATTGGCTGCAGCAGTGCATGTGGGTATGGAAGTGGAGACAGAGATTCATATGTACACCAGAAGGCATTTTCTGTGACAAATACTCAGCTTCTGCTGCTCTGATGGTACTTTTGTCTTCAAATGAAGGCAAAATAAATTTCAAGAGACTATATCAAATTTGCTTGTACAAATTTGTTGCACTACTATGAGGTTGTTCATTCATCCCAGTAGCAAGGGACACGAAACTCAGGCTTTAATCCACAATTTATATACAATACTTAAATTCTTCTTCAAAACTAAAGCTTATTACAGAAATGATGGTTTCCCAGGTGTACAAATTACTGAGAGTTAGGATATCAACAAAAAGGAACAAAGTCAGGTTGCATATAAAAATCTACACCTCCTGAGTGACTCTCAACAGGTTTTTTTCCAAACATATTCTGTCAGATAAAGTTCATTACCTTGTTCTAACAATTTCCCATTTCAAAAAGTTAAGATTTTGCTGAACCTGTGTGTAAGAAATTAATTATGCAACGGCATTAACAGAACCTATGAGAAAAGGGACTTGGTGCGTGGCTGGTGATGAACTCATCAATTCTGCTGCAAAGTTCTCTTGGATGTCTTACCAAATGTTGCCCATTTCCGGTCTGCATACAAATGTATTGATGTGCCAGAATAGAGTCAAATTAGAATGTTTGGAGTAAAAGCCCATTTGCCATGTTTCAAATGATTCATATTTACTTGGAGGCCTCAGGAGGGCATCTTAATCTTATAGTGTTATTATTTCAAATAGCAAAAGAGATTTTTAATGTTATTTGGCGCAAATCCCTTAGCTTGCAGACTGAAAAAAAAAAAAAGCAGAACTGCTGCAACAGATATTTTGACAAGAGCTTTGGATGAAAAATAACAAAACCTCTGAAGGGAATTTCCCATTAATCTAATTTATTTGGAAGCACATTTTCACAATAATAATTAAATTATCGAATGTTCGCTTACATTAAAAAGCGACCATCTGTAACTGTTCATTACTAGAAAAAAAGGGTGGGGAGGAAAGGCCAGTATTTTAAACTAACACCACAGGGAAAAAGCAACAACTTCCAAACATCAAAGGACTGCCATGATGTTTGACAGCTTCCTGTGAAGTCAGCTGTTTCATCTCCTAGTGAAGTTGGTAACAGAAATTCCAGCATTTTCTGTGCAGTGGTGTCTTTAGAACTGTAACATGTTTATTTGTTAGACCTCTATTCATCCGGTTTTCAGGGTGTTTGAATAACAAAAAAACCCAGTAATTAAAGACTTGTGACACAGGAATCCATGTTTAGTACAGACAATGAAAATAAAGAATGCATTTTCCTATGGAGGATTGTATCCAGGAAGTTCATCCATGCCTTGCTAGTCTTCCGTGGGTGGAGAATATCAGGTATAACCAACTGAGATACCATGGAGAGAAATGTGGTTTTTATCGGTTTTATTTCTCCTAGAAATGTCAGCACAGCACATTATATTGCCTGTAATTTTAATAGATAAACGAGACAATGATTTCATTGTTATTTTTCTCCCCTCAAAATGGTAGAATACATTTTCTTAAAAAGGTCTGCAAACATATTTACAAAAGTGTGAAAGCAATAAATGCAGGCTCTTTATATTTTTACTGTACTTCCAAAGACTGACTGTTATCCTAATTTTATTGGAAATCTGGTCCAAGGATGATACAAGAAATTAAATATCACACTCAGTTTTGCTTTTGTGTAGGCTACCATGAAAAACAAATCAAATAGATAAAATACTTTGAAAAGAACAAACTTATATTCCACGAAGCACATGAAGATTTTCCAAAACCATTTCTTAGATTTTAATTTCAGCTTTAAAACATCTCTTGATCTTTCTTAATGTTGTGTTAAAATGTGGGACACCATCTTACTTTTGGCAAGCCAGCTGCTGTAATGTCAGTATAAAGTAGCCACTAAAATATCATTCACAGTATCTGCATCACGGGAATGGATTTTTTTTTCCTTCCAAACAGGAGTGACGAAATTTGTGTTGTTGCCTTCATCTTTCACATTTTAAATACTATTGGCTGACAGAAATAAAGTGTAGTGTCATGCTTGGTTTACCTAAATCATTTATTTTGTAACTAATAAAAGTAAACAATTACCAGATACTGTATATATAGAGATATATAGATATATGGCCACAAATAAACTATAGTAGAAAGTTATTTTGGTTTTGATAAAGTTAAGAAAAGCACATAAAATCATATTTCATTAATACCTTGTTTTATGGCCATCAATATTTTTGTGGTTTTTTTGTTTTGTTTCATCAACATAGCAAAATACAATCTTCTTATTAAACAATAATTATCAGATGGCAGACAATTCTTTTTATTGGTTTACATTGGCAGGTCACAGTCTAAAAGCACAACCACATCAGGCAGAAATTGCACACAGACCGCCCTGGATTTTGAAGACTATTTTTCATGCTTCTACAAAAAGACCTTAATTTAAAACTGGGGACTGTAAGAAGTACTAATAATTACATGGTTTTCTTTTTTTTTTTTAATAGGTAAACAAAATAACTAAAATTGCAGTACTTTAGTTTGGTTTCAGCTTAGTTTTTAATGTCTGTGCTAGATGTTAGCAAACACACTTTGAATTTCCTTTTAAAATAAAAGTTCAATCACCCAACAAAACCCAGGTGATTTTTTTTTCCTGTCATGGAATACTGCAGATTTATTTCAATTAGGCCTGTTCCTTGCATTTTTTGGTGTTGATATTGCATTTTAAACTCATTCCTAAAATCTAGGGGAGATTTATGTGTGATATTATGACTGTCACAATGTCAATATTTCTGTGAGAAATGGCTGTAGGTGGGGCTGGCCCATAATTATGCAGTTTTATGAATTGTAGAAGGCATATTCATGTCTTCAAAAACCAGAATGGTCTTAAGATATTACTCTTTATTTGAGACAGTTACCATTACTTCATTAAAAAATGACAAAACAGCAATAAACATTTTAGCTCTTTAATGAGCAAAGATCAGGTCTCTTAACATTGGAATAATATTCGTTATCCAGATTATCTTTATTTCACTCAGTGACCAGTAATATGGCCGAGAAATACAAAGTAATTTTCCATCAAGTAGTATACAATTTTTGTGTGTAATAAGCTTTCATTCTTGAAAAAGAGTAACTGAAAAGAAATGTTTCTGTTACTGCAGTTAGTTTGTCAGAGAAAGTTCTTCGCATTATCTTACAAACTATCAAAATTGCTAGTAATTTGAAAAAATGTAAAAAAAAATCACATAACTTTAGTCTAATAGAAATATAGTACAGGTAAGAGAGAAAGTATTTATCAGGGATGTGCTCTTAAGTCCATCTCAATTATTTCTTTTGTATAAATGTACATCTGATTACATATACAAACGTTTTGAAAGGACCATGGTATAGAATTACTGGAAAGCAATTACAGGGGAATGAAAAATTTCTCGTGATTTTAGAACATTCACTTCAAATCACGCAAACATATGTAGTATCCAGATTTTTAAATTCCAGTTGTTGGCTCTCTCCCCGTTCTTATATACCCTCTTTTTCTACACTCTTGCCATCTGGTCTCAAGAATTCATTGGAATGACAAAGCTAATGTATAGCAAAAAGGGAATTAACATTATATTAAAGTATTATAAGTAAACTTTGTAACATGCAACATGAGTTGAAACAATAAACTGAAAGGTGTAATCAGAGCGGTAATACTGGGGCATTTTTAAATGGCAAAACGTCATTGCAATTAAATTTTTTGGACACACTTTACCTTATCAATTTGAACTAAATATTTTGTAACTAAATCACAGCAAATTATAAATCCCTCATCAAAGGAGATTCCATTACAGTTATTTCAAAGTTAGAAATTATTAAGGTGGAACAGAGAGAGAACATTATTAATATACATTTTTTTTGTCTGGGATTCATATCAGAGAGGGTTCACCACTGTATACCTAGAATGCCACAAACACCTTTAAGGACTGTTGCAATCCCTTCTCTTTCGGAAGCTACCATGAAATATTTTACTGTAATTACTTTTGCCCCTTTAAAAAACTTCTTTAGGTTGTGCCAATTGATGGAGAAAGCTTCTATTAAAAACTCCAATGGGATGAGAAGAATTTTAATTACGGCTTAATCAGCAGCACAGCCACCAAGCATATAAATTATCATGCACATCGTGCTAAAAATATCCAGTTTCCTTTATTCCCACAACTTTTATACTGACAGCACTTATGTGATAATGTTGTACCTGCCAGGCTGTAAAACTTCTTTGACTGGCAGATTTCAGCATGAGCCCCTTTCTAAGGCCTTAACAGCATTGGTGCTTTGTGTACTTATTCAAATATGTAAATATGGTCTACACAAGAAAACAGGTCCAAATAAAAATTGGTGAAAATTATCTGACATTCCATTAGTGTGTCCCTTGTGCATATTTATAGGTTTTTAAAATTTTCAGTCATAGTTCTTTCCTGTTTGTGTTGCACATGCCTAATTCCATTACGTAACTTAAATCTTCAAAAAATTAATACTTGAATGTGAATGAAAAAGTATCATTCAGGACAACTGCTTCAAGCAATTGCAAACAGTTGGGTTTTTTGTTTTTTGTTTGTTTTTGTTTTTTTTCTTTTGTTTTGTTTGTTTCTTTAGTTCATTTGATATATGTACAATTCATCTTTTTCAAAACCCCAGATGTTCTTGATATGTATATTCACATAATATTCCTCCATATTTAAATAGTAAGAGTCTTGTAGGTTGAAAGCCAAGTAATCTTCAGTAATATCACCTACTGTAATCCATCAAAAAATAAAGTTTGTTTCGTCTTGTCTGGCTATACCCTGGTTGTTGAGTGTGAATGGGGGTGGGGATGAGGATGGGGCAGAGTATTGTTCTGTCCTCCGGTAAATGTGTTGAATGTGTGTAGGGGTTGAATCCCTGGTATAGTGTTGGGGATCATTGTGATGGTGTTGGGTGTCATTAAGGGGATATCATCAGGAGACCTTCTCATAGCTAGCGTGTAGTCTGGGGGGCAGGCGGTCCTGAGAACCACCTCATGTGGATGGATGGACTCACATTCATGATCCAAGTCAGTGTGCTTCATTTGGAGGGACATTATCTCCTCTTCTTGTGCATGGGTGAGATCATTGGTGGTGGTACGCTGGGGGCTACATCTCCTGTGAACATCGTGTCTCCTCTTGTCCTTTTTGTAGTACAACGCTGCAAAGGCCAAAATGTTCAGGAACAGCAACGATGCGCCCACCGCGATAGTAACGCTCAATTCTGTTGAGTAGTCCCTTTGATCCACTGAAAATGGGCTTGGCTGTTGTTTGGGGTCGTCTTGTTTGGCTGTGGGAAAGGCTGACGTAACTGAAACAGAATTTTTCCTTGTGGGTCTGAAAGTATTATCAGTCGATGGCACTTTAGTTGTGGTAGAGGTATACTGTGAAATGTCGTTAAGATTGTGCAGATGAGGTACCAGTTCCAACCAAAGGTTCACTTTATTGGCCCTATAATGTTCTTTAACTCGTGGTTTTAATCCAATGTGAAGGTACAGCTGGTCTTTCTGAGAGTATCTGGTCCATGCTACTTCTTCAAAACGATTTGGTTTTGTGTGGATGAATTTTGTGTCTTGTGGCACTGGTTGATTCGGGTCACTGAAAGAAAAAGATATCTCCAATGTTACAACGCATTTCAAACGGAATTATAAAATTAACATAATTATGATTTTATACTAAATGTTTAAGTCTGACTTTGTACAGAGCAGAGTGCTATTCCCCAAAATGAGAGGCCTTAATAATCTTGATTAGAAACAGCATTATGCAAATGAACCCTTCTTTGACAGAGACTTCAGCGATTTCCCTGTTTCTCCAAACTGTTGGTGTCTCTCAGACACTGAAATCTTGTGCTGCTGAGGGAAGATTGCCTGGGGTGTGGTGATGTGGATGAATGTCTATGAGAGACCCGTGTGAGAGAAAATTTAGATTTTCTTTTCTATTTTAGCAGCATAAAGCTCATACAGCTCTACATTTCTGTTCCTATGAATCATCTGTGGCCTTCCAGAGGGGAAGGATCATGGCAGAGCACAACTCAGTGCAGTGAGCAGTCAAAAATAACAGTGGTCAAAAGTTACAAAAGTTTTTGAACTTCTAGCTAAGGACTTAATGAAAATGGCAAAACTTTCCAAATTTAAAGTCATGTATTTTATGGTCAGAAGTGTCAATTTAAGACAAAATGTGATACTAAAATAAGTTGTATTATATTTGATGAAATATTTACATAATTTTCTTTCTCAAAGGATGAAAGAATCAGTGGTCGGGGTAAAGGCAGGTACAAATGTAGGTGGTTTATCTACCCACATATGTTAAATGCTTGGTTTTACACTTTTCTAGTTTCCTTAACTAGTTTTGTGTACATTTTAAAATTTCTTTGCAGAAAGTCTGCAAAGATATTTTTCCCTCTTTTTCCTAAAATATGTAAGTGAGCTGAGGGACATTACAGTAAACAAAAATATCCAACTCAATCTCTTATCCGTCCTACAAGTACAGAGGCATTCCCAAGGGAGATAACCAATGGAAAGCACCATTCCATCCAAAGTTTGCATACAAGACCATTCATTATCTGCTACTCACCCAGTTTTTGCAAAGTTTGTCCAGTAGGTCATCACCACTGCGCTTAGCATGACATCATTTTTGGAGAAATTACAAGGAAATAACTCAGTAGGACCAATCATGGGGATTCCCAATACGTAAGGAACCTCATCTCCATGGGCTGCATCTGCCCATGCAGGTACCTGATCTGTCTGGCAATGATGGTAGAAGGCATAGAAATATGTAGGCGATCCAAAATTCGAGTGAAGATCTGCTGTGGCCACTGCTGGTGCAACCCACTGGTGATCAGTGAACAAAGCCAGCAGTGTTTTCCTTCTGGTCTCAGGATTGTGTCGGTCTGCCCAGTCCGTGTACATAAATTTAATAGTTTCCCTCAATATATCTTTGCCTTCGGGGTATCCGTATAAGTTATCGACGAAGTTAGAAACTGCAAAGTCAAAATCACTGGCTGAGATGCCATCTTCACTATCCACAATGTTCTCAACAAACTTCAACCCTTCCCCTTGGTTAACTCCCAGCATGATGTCGTAGTTGAGGAATTCTCCTTGCTCCATCAGGATCTGAGGGTCGTCTGGAATGACATCGCCGTCGATCACTGGTCCAAAGGCTATGTGGTATCTTGCTGGTTGAATGTCCTGGTCGACAAGTTCTCTATAAGGCTTCTTCTGTAGACATTCCACCAGTTCTACAGTGTCTGACATGTTGCAACCAACTTTTGTAGCCAACATCCTGGCGTATTTTGCAGGCTGAAAACTAACTGCCCAGCTGGAGAGAGCTGTTCCGCTTTGAGCTATTGCTCTTTGAAAAAGTCCTGTGGGGAGAAATATTTGAGAACTACTGAAGTGACCTTGAAACAGCCGCAGACTTTGAAAGATTCAAAGGAGTTCTTTGAAACAATAGGAAACTTTAACAGAAGAGATACCTGAATCTTAATAGTACTTAAATATATGGGATGGTGAGATCTGACTGCTGTTGTATCTACAGGTAATGTGCACAAAATAAATGCAGTATGTGCTGAAGCAAATGATTCTCCCTCAGTATAGTCCAGCTGAGGAACAGATTTTCAGAAGAAACTCAGGAAGAAAAAGGAGTGGCATTTCCTTATCTAGGATAACACCATCAGCTTTAAAAAATTTCTTAAAATTAAAGCACCTGAGAGGTCAGAGGAAAAGCCATCAAGTCTCTGGGTTGAGGTTTTGGGTGTTGCTCAAGCCATCAGCAGCATGCATGCATACAACAGTATTAAATAAATCTACCACACTTTTTAATGTTTTCTTAGGGATTAAATTTGGTTTGAAAGGTGCAGTGCTTTTCAATTGCGTATCACTGCAAAAGTTTATATTCTGAAGTAATAGATGAGAAGGTACCAGGCAGCTATTAAATTTTTAAGTGTCTAAGTCAAAATCCTTTCTTGTAAGAAGCTTTTTTAAGGCAGGTTTATATTGATCACACTTACATAAAAAGGGAAATGATATATTTTACACTATTTAGCTTTGTAATTCAGAGATTTAAACATATGTTCAGGTATTCATTTAAGGGAGGGAGAATGATCAGGCACTGCATATAAACTTGCAGTAAATCCCAAAGACTTAAATGCAATTAAGTTGAATTTATGCTGGTTTAATTTGCACTCTGGACCAGGAATTCTACCCAAAGAAATAACAAAATGCATTAAAATTGACGTTTTCCTCTCCCTTCTGCAAGGATTTTTAAAACATGTCATGGATGATAGCCTCACCCCCTTGTAGTCAGTGAATTAATTCAGTTATTATGCTATTGGCTTTAATGCAATCAAAACTCCATCCTTGTTCTGATAATTCTTGTGCTGCCTTTGTGTTGGGACTTTGCATTTTCCACTCCATTTGAGGAGGGTACTTTGGGTTCTGAAAGAGATTATAAGTCTGAATCTTGTGTAAAATAATGCTCAGAAACTATATTTAGATAAGTTAGACTGTATTTAATAGGTAATTTAGTCTCTTTGTTCCAATTCTTGATGAATAGCTGGATACTCCCACTAGAGGAACTGGAGTCAAGGTGTTCAGCTTACCTCAGAAATTTATTCCAATAATGCACAGGATGGCTTTTACTTTGATAAGTAACATATTTCTATTGATAAAAACCCTCCCTAGCCTCTAAATCAAATCAGAGAAATGCTTTTACAGCCTCTATTGCAGCACCAGACCCTGTACACTCAAAAATAAGTTGGAATCTGTTGCTGGCAGGAAACGTTTTACAAGCTTCTGAGGAATTTTAAAATCATTCTAGATTGTATTAGGTCCAAATCCAAAAGTCTTAAAATTAGATAGGTGTAGAGACTGAAATGTGTAAACTCAAGCCTCTCCTTAAATTTATGAGAAGTCATATCCAAGATATTATTTCCCTGCAAGGTATGAGTAAAAATAAGAATGAACTTGAGCTATAAACAGCCAAAAATATATTTGCATGTTTATAAGGTCAGATATTGAGCTAGTATAAATCAGCTCAAAGTCAGTGGAATTACCACAGAGGATCTAGGCATTGTAATAAATGTAACTAAATGACAAAGCTGAATTTTCACAAAGATGTATTTCATGATAATTCATAATGTGTGGGGGTTCTTGCATATTGTGGAAATCTATTTTTATTGCTTTATTAAATACATCTGAACAAGGACAGAAAGTGTAAGCTGAGCATAAGAAAATGCTGATGCAAACACTGTGGCTTGCTAAGTGCTACATAAACATCAGCTGCTGGATTAAGTAAAAGAGGTCAAGTCCTTTGGCCATAAAGCCATCTGAGGAAGTGAAACTAAACATCCCTCCCTGTGCTGAGGCATGCTGACAGAGCTATTCCTCCACTCAAACCATTTGGTGAAAAATGAACGGGATGAAAAATTATTTTAATTCGTGGCAGAAATTTGTATCTCAAAGGAGGGAGAGCTACATTTTTATGTGATAATGAGTATGATTATTATTGCTTATGGGCTTCAGACTGATGGAAAGATTTAAATGTGCAATGGGCCAGAGCGCTTTGTGACTCCTATTCAAAGTCTCAGCACAGTAAATAATAATAATTTGCATATATTCATCTATATTTTCAGAGCACTTGGTGAAGATGGTGCTGCTCTGCCCACTTGCAGGTGGGTGGCTGTGAACAAATCCATCTTGAAATAGGCTGAATTCCTCCTCTCCACTGCCAAGGGAATCTTTCAGAGGGAAACGACGGAAGCGAAGAAAGCATCTGAATTTACAGCTTATGAAAGAGACTGGTTGATAATCATAGAATCACAGAGTCCTAGAGTGGTTTGGGTTGGAATGAACCCTAAAGATCATCCAGTTCCAAACCCCTGCCATGGGCAGGGACACCTTCCCCTATCCCAGGTTGCTTCAAGCCCTGTCCAGCCTGGCCTTGGACACTTCCAGGGATCCAGGGGCAGCCACAGCTTCTCTGGACACCCTGTGCCAGTGCCTCACCACCCTCAGAGGGAAGAATTTTTTCATAATATCTGATCTAGCCCTGCCTCCTGTCAATTTGAAGCCCTTCCCCCTTGTCCCATCCCACCATGCTCTTGTAAAAAGTCCTTCTCCAGCTTTCAAATGTGAATGTGAAACTAAATAACATGAAACAAAAAGGGGGTTGGAAATGTTAAGAAATAACTTTTCTTATTTGAAGTTGACCAATTTATATTTTCTTTTTTTTTTTTTTTTAGTGGCAGATCTAACCACCTCGAAATGAAACATAACATAGACGGGAGTGTGGTGCATTCTGTTTAATCCAAATTTCATCAAAGCATGGGTTTGCCTTCTAAAAGAAATCCTCAAAAATCTGCTTTTACTGAACCTTCTGCAGACCCCTCCAAGATGCCTTGATCTGCTGTGCTGGCAAGTTACTGCCTCAGTTTCCCCTCCAAAAATTCTGCTCCTGGCAGAATTCTGGCCATGTGTTGGGATATATAATTTTCTGGTAAGAGGCAACACATGGCTGTCCAAATATTGTAAATGTGGCAGTTTGCATTGATGTCATGTTACACCAAGAAGGTAGATATTAACACCAAGGAAATAGTTAGGGAAGATAAACCAGGTGTCCTCATTCAACCTGAAGTTGATCTTTGGTGATAAAGTTGGGCTTTAGAGTTCTGATGAAAGAAGATGGTGCATTGTGACCCATCAGGTCACAGTGCAACGACATAATGCTTACATCTTGTTCTTATAGGCTTGCTCTTTTAAATGTCTCCTATTAAAGTGCAGGTAGTTATGGAAGAAAAAAAAGATTACATTAAAAATCAGATTGTGAAAATAGACTAAAACTTAGACCACAGTTTTATTTTCCACTTGACTTTTCTTGTAAAAGTTATATCTTTCTCTCATTTAAAAAAGCATAATGGCGTGGTCTAAAAGAGTCTGTCACTTCTATTGACCTCAGTGGTCTCTGTAACATGACTTTGGGTAAATGCAGCTCTTTTAATGTCAGCAGAATTATGTTTTTATGACCAGCCAATTAGTCCCCCATGGAGATACAGCAATATAAATTAGTGGAGGATTATATGTACAGGACACAGTGTGGTGTCCCTGGTAAAACTAATACAGATAAAAATATGTGAAAACAGTAAGATAAAAGTAATGTGATCAATAAGCAATAGCCATGCAAATGAGAGACACTGTGTGGAACTGTGGTGCAAAAAAGTTGGGTGCCTTAAACAGCATGATTTTAATTTCCTGCCATCTGCCTCAACTCGAGAGAAAAGGTGTTAGTTATGGAATAGGAAAAAACATATAGAAGGAAATCCATTTGCAACTGGGATGCTTTGACAATTTTGGATCGTGCATGCAAAACATTCAACCATTCTTTCATTAGATGACAGCAAGTGAAGTTCATGCGGCTTCACACAAAAGATTTCTGAACTAGTTATTTGTTTCCTTCACACAAAATAATAGTTTTAAGCATTTCAGCTGTTAGCCTGAAAAGAGAAACTGTGTCATTTTAGTTTTCTTTAAATTCTACTCCTCAGGAGAAACTAAACATGCGTTTCATGACTGTCTGAATATAGACAACCTCATCTACTGTGAGCATGACTGACTGATTTCCAAAAAGGACACCCTTAGGTAGGAAAGAAAAGAGAGACAAAAATGATGCACCAAGAAACTGCTGTTCAGAAGTCTGCTATAAAGTGTTTCTACAAAGCTCCATAGGAAAAAGAAGAAAGTGACCCAAAATTTAAACATGCACAGAAGAGCTGAGGGAGAGGGAGGCTTGTACAGCCTTTAAAAAGTTTCTTAATTTTGAGCTGAGCTCAACAGTTCATAGAAACAAAGAGAATATACAGAACATTCACATAGTACTAATGGTGGTGGCATGCAGACACCAAAATTGTCAAAATTTGCAACCTGCATAATACCTTTGGTTGAATTGCTCCAACGGTTACCTTCAGAATAATGGGATAAAGTCAACAGATTGACGCATGAACCTCCTGCACCAGATCCAAAAACAGTTATTCTTAATGGGTCACCACCAAAGAACCCAATATTTTCACTAGTCCATCGCAAAGCTTGGATTAGATCAAGGAGGCCATAGTTTCCTTTTGCTGCTTGGTCCCCAGTGCTGAGAAATCCTGTTAAAGTAAATGAAAAGAGAAGGGGTTAGCAAGGGCTCTTCTGAGTAATCCTGTGAAAATCTTCCAAGGAAGATTTCAAAAGTCTATGCCATTAAATATCACACAACTACATAATTTTCCGTAGTCCTGGGAACAACTCGCGATTTTGCACTCTCCCTGAAATAAAAATATTCTGTATCCACTGCTTTGGCTGTGATATATATATATATATGTAGCAAAGATGAAGATACATCCCAGGCAAAATACTCATCTAAATCTTAACAGGTCACAACTCATAACTCCCAAGGACTTTGTGTTGATTTTACTAAGTTAGAGTAAATATTTAGCAAACAGAAAAGATGCAGTTGTTTTGTACATGATTTGCTCAACTCTCTGTTGCACTTCTGTACTTGGATGCAGCTCTGAGCTTTGCCTGTGCCTGAGAAGAAATGATTACACTTCCCTGTAGACTCTGTTTGATCCTGTCCCAGCAACTCCTTGTCTTTTACTTTTTTCTCCACCCAAAATGCAGTTTAAGTCACAGGACAAGCCGGGCTGAACAATGAGAGCAGCTCCCAACTCCCTGAGCTCCATCCCACAGTCATTAACCTCAGTTAATTGAATCTACATTAAATGGATAAAGACAATTTAAGTTGTTTCCTCGACCCCTTAACAGCAAAAAGGTAAGAGCTCAGGGGTAATCTGGAGAGCACTACAATTGCTCCCTTTTATTCCTACTGGAGGAAAAGTGTCGGAATGTGTCGGGTGCAGAACAACTGTTCCACACTTTACTCCCAGCAGTGTCTTCACATTTAGCATTGCTGTTACTCTTGTCATTAGAGCCTGCTGACTCTAAAAGGTGTACTGAAAAAACTCTGAAGAAAGTCTCTGTTGATAAAAGACATAGTTTTGGACCCCATTTGTTGACATCTCTGATTTTCACAGCTTAATAAACAAATGTTTAAATACTATGAGCATTATGCAGTAGTCCATACCTCCATTTGCATATCAAACTGATTTGATGCTCACTAAATCGTATAACTGCTTTTCAGTACATGCTTTGTAGAGAAATGCAACGATTACAACAATTATTTCCACATTAATTAGATATCAGTGGGTCTTCTAGTCTCGTCAAAGTTCCACTGATTTAACTCTCTTGAGAGCAGACAGCCTACTCAAAGGAAGTTTACAGTAGTTTTGCAGACAAATGGCTCTCAAAGGAGTCCTACTCTTTCATTATGACACTAAAAGCAGCTTTTCAGACATTTCTAAGATGACACGTGTACATATACATCTATAAAGCAAGGACTTAAGAAGAATCTACCACCTATACAGGTAGGAGCATGTGTGTACCCATACTCATGGATATAATGAACATGTCATTTGTTCCTTTATTATTACTCTGGTTTGGTTTCAAATGGCAAGCCTGCATTTGCAATTCTGCCCTATGTATACATTTACACTAACAGCCCTTCTTTGCTGTAAAGTTCATTGACCTCACTGCCTCTGCAGTTGAGCTCTGCTCTGTTTAGGGTGACCAGCTTTGTTTGTCTAGGTCAATCCTGATTTTTGTAACCATGGAGAGGGAACAGGAAAGTGGCATAAGGTACCAGGCCAGCAATTCTCCAACTTCCAGACATAATGTACCAAGTCTAATAGACATCATTCATTGTATCTGTAGTAAATTGTTACTCTGTGCTAGACTTTAAAACAACCACTCTTCTACAATGGAAAGCTGCTGTATTTATTACTTAACTGCATAAAAAGCAAAGTAGCATCACTACCACAGAATAAAATACCACCTTGATATTCAGGGAAAGCCCAGACAGGAAGACATAGTTATAATTAATTCATTCGTTCTCACTTTACTGCTGCAGCTCAGCACTGAGTTGAGATTATTATGACATTGTTTTTTCTGCTTCATGCTCCTTCATTTTGCTCTGTCAGGCCAGAGGGTTGGTGGGCATGGCTTTGTGGGATCATGGCCCCACACAATCCTGCCTGCACAGGAACATTCATTCTTGTCCTCATGCTCCAGTAAAACGTGGCTCCCCATAAATAATTTTTAAGGACACAAAGAGATGATGTCTTTGAATGAGATAAGAAATCCAATGAAAGCTCCCTGATCAGTGTCACTGCCTTTGTCAGCCTGCTTGGAGTTGAGGGATGGTAGCAGGGACTGTAACAAAATTAAAATGTAGGAATTTATAGGAACTACAGGATCCTGTGGCTGCACATGCTGGGAGAGTCTTTCCCTTTCTTTGCATGAGTGTGTGACTCTGGAAATTCAGTGACAAATCAGTTCATCATATTAAGGATATAAGAGACTGCATTGATTTAAGGGATTAGAGGGACTGACAGTCCTTGAAACACAGGCAGCAGTGAGATGAGAGCAGTTACAGCAGTTACCAAAATTGTGACATAGACACATCCCTCTTTGCTTTTTTCCCTTTCCATGGCTTGCAGATTCCCTGATCCTGGTCAGGAACTGCTCTCAGTGGAGATGCAGCATTGCTTCAAAGAGATCCTGTAGATTTCTCAAAATGATTCCAAGGCATTTATTAGGAAATTATATGGTGGGTTTACAGCTGAGATACACTGGTTACCGTGAAGGAACACAAATGTGAACACTCAAACCTTCTGAAAAAGTTGTTTTCTTTATTCTGTATAATATGCAGCAAAGTGGAAACCTTAAGTCTTTGCCAGGGAAAGCAACAGATTAAAATGATAGACAAAGCCTTAGGACAAACCCCTGTTGTTAAATCAGTTCACATCAAGTCCCATAGCTGGATGGGGAAATGGGAAATCCTTGGGAAACATAAATATACTACTTTTAAAGAATCTTTGTGAATCTCCTGTTGCTAAAAGCAGACATCAGGAGCCTTGCATTCAGTTCAGGGAATGTGCCAGGAGGGGGAGCTTTCAGTTTATTAAAATTAAAAAAAAAAAAGAAAAAAAAAAGAAAAAAAGAAAGCAGTGTTAGTAATATTCTCCTCACTCATCTATATTAAACAAATTATGACTTGTGTCCAGAGCAACAGCTCTGATGCAAAAGAAATATCTCACGCCTCCTCAGCAAGAACCACGTTGGCTGATTTCCATATCTGCACAAGATGGATGATGATTGATGTTGACTTTCATGACATGAAACATTTCTATCTCATTTTTCAGAACCGTAAGAAGCCTGTTAATACCACCACCTGTTCATGCCTTTTTTTTTCCTTGTACGCAGTGGTATCAGCATGGCTTAGGAGCACTCAGAATGTCATGAAATCAGAGATGGGACTGATAAAAGAGATGAGGTTTTTCTTTCCAGTTTGTGGTGGGTTTTTGCTTTTTTTTTCTTCCTAGCCATGAGTGCCTCAGTACAGATAAACTCATGGAACTAAACCCTTGGAGGGAAGTGCTTCCACACACAGCATCATCCGTCTGTGGGTGCAGTATTTATTCCTATTTATCACCGAGATAAAACAGAGATTGGAACAATGGGTTTTGTCTTTATCCCGAGAGGAGCTTTCAGGGTGTAATGGATATAGATACCATACATTTTGGTGCATTGCTATGACACAACCATTACACCATCTAGTTATTAAGCTCGCAATTTTGAGTCACAGAGGGAAACCTGCTCTTGCTGAAAAGGTCTTGTGTGTCTAAAAGCTTCTCTGTTTTTAAACTGTATCAGCCAGTCTATTAAAATATATTATCTCTTTCTGCATATACTGTCTTATTATTATCCTTGGATTGTCATCTCACCAAGAACGCTGCTATCATTTTCTGCCACCTTTTGCTCTTGTAAAAAGAGGGAAGTAAATTATTCCTTATTTCAGTTATTCCAGGAAGACATTTGCAAAAAACTTGGTTTTGCATTATTCTCTAAAAAGGTCAGATTGAGCTAATTTTGTTCCATAATTAAGTCCTTCTACTGGAAATATTCCAATCATCAGCTGAACAATTGCTATTTTATATTCTGAATGGAGAGGTTATCTCTTCTTTTATCTCCTCCAGAGGAGCAGACTCTAATAGAATTATGGAAGTGAGGATGTGGTCTTTTGTGAGTTTAAGAAAGAGATTTATTAAGCTCATTTGGACCATTTCTCTGTTACATGTCTGTTAGACAAATATGCAGAGAGTGCCACAACCAGGCCCTCTATTTTGTATTAAGATAAATTTTAATGCTTTATAGGCTTATCTGCCTGGGTAATGATTTCTGCTTGCCATTCAGATAAATCTTTTTCTAATATGATTCCAGCATTTTCGAAGAGTAAATAAAATAACAGACCTGGGAAACTTAAAATATTTAGTTGAAAACCTGAGGTAGTTTTAATTATTTTAAGCTCTAGCCTAATTTGAAGATTCAAATGAATGCAGAGAGGGAGGCCAAGATGGAATTTTTCCTAATGTGAGGGATTGCTACAACCCAGTGATGCAGTAAGAGACCAGGTGCAGGCTGGTGGGTATGAAAGTGGCATTTCACATCACAAGAGACCCAAAGCATCCCCCAAACGAGTTCTGCCCATCTGAGTGCTTGATAACCCAGTGACCTTCGTGGCTGGATGGAAGAAAGGGGCAGAGCATCTTGTTGGACACACACACACAAAATCTGCCTGTGAGAAAACACACAGCAGCAAATGCTACTCTAAAAATAAAACACAAGAGCATATAAAAATTGGTCTGACATGCTTAAAGGGGTTTTTTTTCCAAGGGTTGTGTCTCTGAAAGCAGTAACACTTAAGACTTTAATATTACCCACCTGTTTAGGCATGTGTTATAATAATTTAGCTAGGTTTCCACTTACAATTCCCTGTGCAGTCAAATGCCAGCTTTAATTTTGTTAAAAGCAAATGTTAGATTGTACAACTATAAATGCACCAATGCATAGTGGAAGAATACAGAGTATTTTTTGAGGGAAGAATTCATATTCCCCATGGATTCCTTGCTCAGGACTTTAGTTCAACACCTTCTATTAATATTGAATGGTAATTGCCATGTACAGAAATTTTCCACTGCCCTTTAAACTATACCTACTCAGACAGGAATGTGAGCAAGATAAGCAAATTTTAAGAGAGATGGTTAAACTTAAAGAGCACATTTGTTTTTATCTTAGCCAGCTCTCTAGAATTCACATCAACTCACTAATCTGAGTGATTTACGTGGGCAGCAGCACTGTGAACATTAATGTACATGGGATATTCATGAAGCAGAGGATACTGCTCCTCTCTTTGCTGACCAGCACTTCCTAATTTTAAAAGCATATTTTAGTCATGGATAAGGTGGCTAAAAGGACTAGGAACTCCCATAAGAAAAATGTAAGAGAATATGAACTATTCAGTGCATGAAAGATTCTCCTGTACAGACATCTGCAATGTACCTCTGCTTGAGAATCAGACAAGCAAGTCTTCTGAAAATGCTGCTCAAGCAGGAGCTTTGTATGAAATTCATTCAATAGACAGAAAAGTGATTGCCACATTAGCAAAGTTCTTGTCTGTTTCTGTAGCTTTCTGCCACATACGTATTAGCAAAGAGATTAATGATTTCAGAAGTGCAAGATTTTAGCTTAACTCCACAAAACGTGCATAGTGCCATGCTGCCTCCTGATGCACTCATTATTGGCTGTTTGAGACCAGAGAGTCACAGAATCATGGAATCATTTAGGTTGGAAAAGACCATGAACCCAGCACTGCCAAGCCTGCCACCAAACCATGTCCCCAAGTGCCACATCTGCATGTCTTTTAAATCCCTTCAGGGACAGTGACTGCCCTGGTCAGTGCTGCTGTCCAAGCAGTCAGCCTTTAGAAATTCCCACTCATTTCACCAAAGCAAACAATTTACAGGATTGAGTCAGTAAATACACGAGCTTGTCAATAAATCATTTGGTGCTTTGTAAGTATGCATGGAAAAAACTGTGTGATGATGTATAAACTCTGACCAGCTATTTCAGCATTGGTTTTCTACTGCTGGAATTTTTAACACTCCTCCCAGGGTACTAAATCCTTTGAATTAATATTAGTGAAGTAGCTGGAGCCTACAAAAGGGCTGTGTATCTGAAGGAATTCTTGGCTGTGAGGGTGGGCAGGCACTGGCACAGGGTGCCCAGGGAAGCTGTGGCTGCCCCTGGATCCCTGGAAATGTCCAAGGCCAGGTTGGACAGGGCTTGGAACAACCTGGGATGGTGCAAGGTGTCCCTGCCTATGGCAGGGAGTGGACTAGATGATCTTTAATGTCCCTTCTAACATAATCCATTCTATGATTCTACAATTCTAAGTATCCTGTAGATGTTGAAACAGATTATAAATCCATCATTCTTTGAATGCTGTGAGAAGAGGGTGACTCTCTTCGCCTTTAAAGTTTCAGTAAAGAGATGATAAAAGTCTGAGAGTGCTTTGAAAATCTGTATCTCCACATTGTCAATGCTTATATCCCACTCTGCCTTTTCTGTCCTGTTGGGACAGTTGTGGGGAGGCTCTCAGATTCTGGGTATTTTCTGTGTGCAGGATCTCCATGTGTCAGCCCTGTCCCTGTGACAATCCCATGGCTGCCCAGGGGGCGTGGTGTGGGGTTTCAGCACAGAGAACAGGATAAAAGGAGCTCTCTGCCTGCCAGCCCTAAGTACAGCCCAGCCCAGATGATCACACGAGAGATCAGCTCTATAGGAACTTATTATAGATGATCTTTACTGAAGTCAAATGAAAGTCTGATAACAATCTGAGATACTTTGAGAGCTCTATAAGCAACAGGGCAAGTCCACTGGATGTGATCTCTAATACTGATTTCTGGGTATGCTGTGAAAGGAAAAAAGGAAAGGAGGAGGCGAGTCCAGTTTCAGAAATACAGCTGCAGATACTAATTTTACAAGATTTTAAGTGATATGCACTGACACATATTAGAAAGGAGAAGTGAGCCTTAAGAACTGATGAATGACGTTATGGCATGGGTGGACACAAAAGGCAGCTGGAGTACCTTTGATTGAAATGTCTCCTCTTCTTCTTTGAAAAAATACAAGAAAAAGATGGGGTTTGCTACAGAAAATAGCAGATATGTATGAATATTCTCATTTTTGAAAAAAACAAGAAATTCTGCTGCCAGAAGAGAACATCTGCCTAAATTCCTTGCACAAGGTGAAAATCATAGTTATTAGTACATGGCTGAGTCATGCTCTAGGGCAACTCAAGTTTTAGTTTAAAGTATTTATAAGTTGCATACAAAGTTTTCACAGGAAATCAACAACATTATATTACTGAGTAATCCATCAGCAGTGCTCTTATGAAACACTGAGAGCTTCAACAAAAACATAAATAAAGTCATCTCCAAAAGACAGCATGGGCAAAACAAGATCTTACAGGATAATACGTGGCATAATAAAAACCAAACACAGACTGATCCTTTCAAAATACTCAGCCAAAGCCCAAACAATAAGAAAAGGCTCCATGAGAGAACAGCAAAGTCCACAGCCAAATCCAACACTTGACTGTCCTACTTGGCAGAAGAAAGCAATGCCCCGAGGGAGAGATTCTTATCTTCACCAGGATTGAGTGCACAGCTGTTCCAGTCCCACTTACTTCAAGTAGTGCAATATGCAAAATCAAGCAGCCCACAGCACATTGCAGCAAATATCTGTCCTCCACCATGGCCTCTCAGCACCCCCATTTCAGCAGCCAGCTCAGCAACCAGGCATTAGGATGTGCTGGCCTTTCATGTGATATTCCATAGCTTTTAACTCTAGATGATACAACTCAAGGCAGCAGCTACAGACCCAAAAGTGATTTTATAGAGGAGAGTTAACAAATATCAATGTTCTTAATGTGCAAGGCTTTAAAGATCAAAACTGACCCCATAAAACTCTGCTTTCCATTTTCATTCAAGATCTGGGTAAAATGAGTTCATTATCTGAAGATAGGCCAGATGGGACTTGAAGATCTTTCTAGCCAACCTATCAGAGAAATTTTTGCTGTATAACAAGCTGTGTAATATGTGCAGCTACTTAGAACTACATGCAGTCCCATCTTTTAGGTAAAATATTTTAATTGATTATTACATGCCAGATAACAATTTTTCTGACTTCAGCCTGGAAATCATCTTTACTTCATAATGGTCACTCTAGCTGTATATTAATGCTTTTTTTTTCCAATAATACCATGCAGTTTGTCAGAATGTTGACTATGTGGTAATTGAGAGAAAGGATGGGTTCAATTTCACCAGAAGGGAAAATTCATACTTTAGAAATAATAATAAGAAAAAATCCTAATTAAGAGCTCCATTGAGAGGGACAGTGCCATAATTTTTGATACTTCTTCCCAGTACTGGGATTTGCAATGAAGGTCCAGTCAATGCTAACATATAGTCTATGAGCTGATGAAAAGGAAGTTGGAAGTCTTTGTGTAAAACTGCATATGAAAATCACTAGTTAGAAGCCTAGCAGCTCCTTGGAAGTGCAATCTTTCAATCAGAATACAGAAATTATGGTGCTAATTTACTGTGAACTCAAATCTCCTTATTTGAAAATAAATAGAAAAACTTAACCATGGGACCAATTTCTGAAGAACTCCATTCACTATGTCATTCCTTGCATTCTTAAATCACAACTGGAAGCCTTCTGAATAAATCACTTTTCAGATAAGATTCAATTCAGGGAAGTTTTAGGAACACTAGAACATAGGTAGAGGTCAGACCAGACCATCACAAAAATCCTGCCTTGTGTGAATTAAACAACACATGAGACTTAAATAATCAAGACCTGACTTGTGCAGCCTGCTCAGTGAGGACAGTACTGGTAATTTTAATAAGTTTTGAGAAAGCCTGAGAAATAAAACTTTTCTTCCTTCTTTCTCTCTTCCTTTCCTCTTCCCTCCTCTTTTTGCAAAGCTTAATCCTGTTTAATCAGCAGGATCACAGCAATCAGGAGGCTGAAGATATTCTTCCTCAGAGAAAAGGACTTGGCCAACAGTGAGAAAACTAAGGAACACAGCAGGATTCCCACTTCTACCTGTTGACCTCTCCAAGTCTGTGGGCTGTTTATCAGTGGCAAAAGATCACTCAGAACAGCAAACCAATTAAAAGCAAACACAAACATGCTTTTTGACCATCTGAGCCACGAGGGAAGACTTGGGAAGATCTGTAACAAAAATGTGTTGTAAACAACTATTTTAATCCACCACCTTCTGCTAGTGGGATTCTTGTGCTGTTTTCATTGCTATTAACTGAACACCAGAAACATTTGTAAGAGCATATATGCCCAGATAGAGGCATCAAATCTAATTTTCTGGTGAATATATATCGGTTCTGGTGAAATGTGAAGTAACTAAGAATTAACTGCATCACCATATGCCTGTTCTCTTCCTACACAGCATCCTGCCTCTCCTAGTACAATTTTTGCTTTCTGCTGTGTCTGAATTTCCTGTTCCAGACAGCAAGGTGCTTTATTTCTTCACTGTGATTTTACTCTGCTGCAACATACATTTTGTGTCTTAAAGGCAGGGAGCTGAAAAAAAGTCAAGGATGGGATGAGGGTAGCAGTTACAGAGATGGTAACTGCCATTTACCCAAAAAATGATTGCTATTAAACTATTCCTCCCCAGCAGAATCCTGAGGGATTTGGCTACTGCTGCTGGTACAGCTGTTAAACAAAACAGTAGGGCATAAAAGATATGTATTAATTTATAAATCATACACACAACTCCTGCCTGTCTCTTCAGAGTGGTCTTTTAGAATGCCTCATCACATGCAGATCCCCGAAACTTTCTAGCAATAATTTAAATAAATACAAGATGTCAAAGAATTGTCCTTAGTCCAAGGAAAAGGAAGGAAAAAAGACTCAAATCCACACAAAGTTAATTGAGGCTAGAATTACTGAAGCTCCATCTATTGCAGTTTCACATTGGTGCACTTCAATTAAGGCATAATAGGAGTGAAAAGTAATTTATACTCATAGATTAGATGTCATCTGTGAAAAATCACCGATTAACTCACAGTGGGTTTCTGGAGTACCAGAAGAACAAGTCTGGTGGCACTCTGAGTTTCACTTTCCACTTGGCACCTTGATACCACGAAAACAAAGCTGAAATACCTTGAATTTGAGGTATTACTGAAAAATCCTTTAACATGGGCACACACAGACTCATGCTGTCAGCATGTTGATATCCAGCCTTCACCAAATAAAGTTCCATTCCTCAAAACAGCACCAGCACGAAAACACCTGTACTGTTTGCAACACCAATCTAAACCCTTTATTTGGCCACATTTTCACTCTGTTTAATTATAATTAGATAATTCCTTGCAAGGTTGCATATTGCAACCTCAGCTAAATGCAGAGCTGCAGTTTTCTGTTGGATGTTGCATCCTTTGATTCTACTCTGCAATGAGCATCATGTACATTACCACTGCTCCATCTGAAAATGATGGAACAGGCTCGTTGCTCTGCTAAAGTTAATTCTAGTCAAGTCAAGAAAAGTTGCCAGTTCAAACCAAGGGTGTAATTCCAGGCCTTTAATCTTTTGAGATATGTAAAAGCATCCCATTAGTAACTACATTCACAGATACAGCATCAAACACAGAGCATCAACAAAGTGTCTCAACTAAGTAATATTTAATGGGGAGCATAAAATAATTGATGTTTTGTAGAATTATGTGAGATGACTGGAAGCTGAAGCAAGAGCCTGGAAATCTTTGAAAAGAAAAACGTGTGTACATTTGCCATCCAGCTCCCAGTAACTGCGGCTGCCCTACATTTAAAGATTTCTGCAATAAATACAGTGAAAGGAAAAGGGAGTCCAGCTGAGGTAAATACACTGTTAAAGATGCTAACTTTGCATTTACTGCCCCTATATTTGGTCCACAGCAGGAAGCCTGGTGTTCAATATTGCCTGTTGGAGAGTCTCACAACAGCCTCATTCAGCAGGGCTGGTTGTACCTTTTGCCATCAGAACACATCTGGTAAGTAGCAAAGTGGGGGAAACTAAAACAAGAAAACCTAAATTATTTCGTGTTTCTGTCATGTATTTTAAAACATAATTTTTCTTTTTCTTTTTTGAAAGCTATCCTGTAATTATAATGTAATACTTTGATACAATAAAATTACAGTCTTTGAGTGTGAGGGTTACATTCTTCTGTTACTTTTGCATTAAATTAAATGTCTTTAAGCCTCCAACACCCACCTACAGCCAAACTGAGAGCAGGAGCACCAGTCAGAGATCACAGGGAGCAGATTCTCAGCCCTGAGCAATAACTGAATTTATACCAAATGGTCACATCTAACAAAACAGTGCTCAGAAGAGCACAGGAATGTCAAACATTCCCATAAAGCAGCTAAGAAACATTATGGCAAGGAGATGCGGGCTGAGAGGCATCACTTTGCTATTCTGCTGTTGCAATTCTTACAGCTTACTCCAAAGGGAACTCCTGTGCACAGGATTCACACGGTAAGTAAAATGGTGCTAATTTGTTTTTAATACTTAAGCAAATACTACAGGTTCTAAAGGCACTTTCTTAGCCTCAGATGAGTTGGAAAATCTAATCTGTGCTAATTTTCCCAAAACCAGATGGTACATGAATTAAACTGTGTAGACCCTTTTAAGCTTCAATTCTCACTAGGTCCCTTTTGGGATAACTAATGCTCATTTCTTAGGGCTCTATTCTCCTCCACTTAGTTTCCTTAAGTAACTGAAAACAGCCTCCCTAATTGCACAGGAAGAGACACTCAAGGGGAGAAAAGTCACAGAATTTGGGCCTTCAAGGGATTTTGTTATGTATGCAAAGCCTGTCACCAAATCCAGTATTTTTGCATGGACAGCACAATGCTATCTGTGTTATTGACAATGGGAAAATATTTCACTCCCATCCAAGAAATGTCATTAGCTGTGGCAAGCAGGATTATGACAGGAAACCTCATTCATGTACATCAACTGAAGGCAGGAGGTATGAACTCATAGAACTAAAGAGCACCTCATCTAAAAATAAAGATTGCAGACAGTAAGTATTAACAGGCAATTTTAGATGTTTATTATTGCAAATGGCTTAAAACCTCACCACAGCCCTGGGCTTAACTATGGTAAAGAGGTAACAAAGAGTGCTTTTAGGGTTTGTGCAAAGGAAATGAATCAACACGTGGAAAAGTTAAGTTGGGAAGAGGAAATAACATTAAAAGAGAGTTTATTAAACCAATTCAATTCACAGCTTTTCAGTAAACTAAGAGGAGCAGATTTCTGCCAGTGCTGTTGCAGCATCATAATCTTAGGAAAAAAAGATTCAAAAATCCTGCAGTAGGCAGAGAGAGGGTACTGTGTTCTCCTGGAGTTCTCCTTGCACAGCCCCTGCCACCTCTCCCTGCTCCAGGTCAGACATTTCCAGATGGCACATAGCAAGCCCAAGTCCCAAGGTCTTCTTGGATTTCAGTCGTGATCTCCTCCTTAAGGGAGAAGGTTGAGGGAACAAAATATAAATGTTCTATGGTTCTTTTTTCTATCATTTATGCATTGCCCTGAATTACTCTTGAAATCAGGATGGTTTACAGAATGTTAGGTTTTTATCCTCATCTTGAATAATAAGTTAATAGCACTCAATTCACAGGAACAAGGAGGCAACACAAAGAAGGGAGTGACAGGCCAAGATTATAGAGGAAAGCTGTGGTGGAAGAGGGAGTTAAACCTTGCTCTGAATTACGAGGCCAGAAATGAGATCTGGTAGACCTAAGCCATGAAATACAGAATTATTTTGCCATTGCATTTTGAAGATTTTTTTTCCAACCACATGCCCACCTTTACAATTCCAGTGTGAATGCTCTTTGAACATCCTGCATCATGTCAGCTGGGTGCTAACTGATGAAACAAATTGAGTTTTAATGGACTTTGCTCAACAACACACCCCAAATGACACATCAGTAATTACCATCAATCTAAAGCAACATCCTGACAAAGTTACTGAATGCAAAACGCATCTGCTGATTGCAAGGGATTGCATTCTTGGTCTGCTTGAGATTTGTCAGAAAATGTATTTATACTCAACAGTAATTCTGCTGACTCTGAGGATTGCTGCAGTTAACAAAGGCATCTCTGACGCTGCAATATTGAATCACGTCCCATTTCTGGCAGAGTACTTCTAGCAAAATACCAGCTGTTTTCAGTGGAGGATCAGTGGGATACAATGAGTTGATGTGCTGGCTTGATTAATCTTTATATGATTTCCCAGCTTCCAACATAACATGTGCATAACTTTATATTTGTAGCCACTGGTGTAGAACATCACTTGACAGTTAAAGCACTTGTGTTCTTGTTCTTTACTCAGGGGAGAGTTATTGAGGAAGGAAAGTTCACCTCTCTTCATTTGTTAACTTCTGCAAACAGCAGTGATGGGTTGCCTGCAGAGTCTAGAAAGGGAGTGGCTCCATGACTAGCAGTTTCATTTGGTGTTATTTTGTGTATCATTGCTGCTTTCCTCCACCAGAACAAAATGTACCACATGGTTTTTGCTTTTGAATGATCCGTCAGTCAAATGCAAGGAAAATACGAATGATTTTGCTAATTCTAATGGAAACATTGCATGTGATTTCAAAAAAGAAATAGAGTAATTCCCTAAATATTTATAACTAGTCTCAGTAGTCTTAACACTATGTATTTCTTTCTAGGATGGAAATTAGAACTTCTGCTGTATCCTTCTTTCTTCTCCTCCTCAAAATTCCAATTATTTACTGTGAGTTTGGAAGACTAACAGCATTATGGAAGACACTTAAAAGCATTTCAGTGGCTGGAATACTCTGCTCCCCTCTGCTGTCAGTAAGTCAATGTCCAGCTATGAAAATCTATATGAAACTGGATCTAATCTAAGCTTGACCTGTTTTTTCCCAGTCCTCTAAATACTTTTTCAATTCTGTATTTTCTCCTTCATTCTAAACCATTTCTAAATATTGCTGTGCATTGCCCCAGCTATTGTTTCCCAGTATGTATTCATCACAGTCAACAATGTGTTATATCTCACACTAAAAGTGGCTAAACACAAACACTGCTGTGCAAGCTATGAAAAATATTTACTTTAATGCTGTAAATCACTGCCTGATAGCTGCTGGGAACAGGCCATGTAGGAGAGTTTATGCTTCCTTCTACCTCTCTCCAGAACTTATGCCAAAATAGATAAAGAAAATGGGGAAAAGGCTCTCTGTACTAAAAAACCTGTTGACTCAAAAAATGCTACAGCTGGACAGGCAAAAGCTTCCTATTGCTTGGGACCTCCAGGCTTCCTACATTTTTAATATGTATAATTTGAATCCCTTCCCCTGATCAAAGCACAGGAGGAGTTGTGGAACTAGGAAAGTGTTCTCTGCTTTCAAAATGTAATGGTGAGTTTAATTTATTTTTCTTTTTGCAATATATATACTTATATATCAGGATCAATGAGTTTCATTGTTGGCAAATAAAGATCAGAGAGCCTTCTGCACATCCCAGTAAACCTACAGTCACCTTCTCCCCACACAGAGCAGGTATTGACCCAACAAAATACAGTGTACCAACCAGAGAGAATGAGGAGGCACAGTTATTATATGAATGATAAGAAATCAGATAAAAAAGTAACCAAGCTGGGGTGAAAGAATGAACTCATCCAAGACCTGTATGGAAAAGCCATGCAAAACAGAAATCTTTACCTATGAATTTGCTCACGGGGGTTTTGCAATGCTGTCCAGAATAAATTATTGTTTTCTGAAGCAGTGAAGCCAGTGAACTTAATGAAGATATTTCCATTAATTTCATAGAGTCTGCATTCCTCATTTAAAACAGGGACTGCACATTGGGACATTTCCTACTGTTTGTTGCTGTTGCAATAAAATCTCACATATAGGTTTTAAATCCAAACCTGAAGCTATTTATTCCAAAGTGATTAATTGATTAGGGAAGATGCGTATTATAAAATAATCAAAAAATTGCTTCACAGCTCAGTTATTGCATCTATTTACTGTTTCCAATAACACAAAGGGCAGAAATGGAAGTAGCAGTTATTTCATCACTATATTGGTTCCTTTCATCTGTTTTCAAATTAGTAATCAGATTCCTTTTGTCTATACTCTCCCTATGGAGGGGTGAACTGAATGAACTTTTCACCCCTAGAATCTTTTGTATTCAAAGCATTTGGTTTCCCACAAGCTAAAGAAAAAATAATTACGCAATCTTTGTTCCCACTGCAGGTACCTAGCAGGTTTTAAATATAATAAATGCATTCTGGCAAAGTTAATGTACCATAAAATCAAGCAGACTGTATCACTCTTTGATACATACACCTGGTAAGCCACCACTGAAAATAACAGTAATTTATGCTAACAGATTATTCATCCATAGCAAACCCACCGTCTCTGTCAGGAAAGGTATTTTAAGATACAAAAACATAATCCCCTCCTCCTATGTGTTTTCCCCGAGTCTATTATTTACCCAGGATGCAGCGCCTGGTTTAAGTCCTGCTTTTAGTCAATTTTATAGCACAACTGAAACACTGGAAGTCAAGTGACTCAGTGCAAGGTCACACCATGAATCTGTACCTGGTGCAACCCAGGGCTTGGCTGCAGCCAGCATCCTGCATCATCCAGCCTCCCCTTTGGAAAGCTTTGGCCTCAAAAAGAGCTTGGTCTGGCAAATTCTGGCATTAAGGGCAGGTGAGGCTCTGAGACTGGGGGGAAAAGCAAACAGCACTGGTGAAACCAGTTTGAATCCTTGCCAGGCTCCTCTGTGTTGCCACAGTTGTACTTATCTTCCATGCGACAAAACAGTGCAGATGCCAAGGTCATAAAAAGTTTTATATGGCTGTGCCTGCCGTCTCCTCAAGGTGGGTTGGCGGGGAGAAGGGCTACAGACAGAAAAATGGAGTAATAAACTTTAAGCAGTGGGCAATAATATCCATCTGCAGTGCTGCAATGCCGATTAAGAGATTGAAAAACTCCCCGTGGCTCTAATTGGATTTTCCTGTGTTGTGCACAACCCTTGGGGGCTGAACGCTGATAAAACCTCCTTGTGCTGCCTGTTCATCCCACATGTGTGACTCCATGGGATGGGCTTATCCATGAAAAACAGATCCTTATGGTGCTGTGGAGCTGGGCTGCTGCAGTGACCTTTAGACACGTCTGCAGATTAGAAAATCACAATCTCATCAATTAGGATGACACAACACGACATTAATGGCCATCTAATACTGTCATATTAGCACTGCATTAAGAACAACAGAAGAGGCAGAGTGCAGAAATCTATGTGTGGTTAAATAAGTTAAATAAAGCCGTCTGATCTTACAGATTTTTAACCCTAAAAATAGGTACATTTGAGGAAAAATTCAAGTAAATTTGAGGAACAAATATAAAACATCTGATAAAAACTAAGTTTTGGAAAATAACAGTCTGGGGGGAAAAGCTCTAGCATTTGAACAGCACTGCCTTCTGCTGAACTGAATCTGTTTTCATTTACTAAGCTCCTTACATGTACTCTAAATAAAATTAAAATAGCAAAATGAAAACCACTTCTGAGTCTGCAGACAGCCTTTGCAAGTGTTTCCTTTCCTTCTCACAGATTTCCTAAACTGCAGACCAAAGCCATGGACTATTCTCATTCAATGCTAATTTTCCAACTCATTAAACAGGAGAGAAAGCTGAAACCATTTCATTAAATGGAAAGAATACTACAACTATTCAGTGAGAAGAATAATCCAAAACAAAAGAAATATTAGAAGACTGGGAATGTATTTATATTTCTGTTAGGAACAGCAGGAAGCTGGAAGGATAAAGTACCAACCTTCTCAACTCTCCCAATAATTAGAGTGCTGGGAGCCAGGAAGGGGAAATCAAGAAACTGGGAACACATCTGTGATTCATCAACACAGAGGACAATTGTATTTGTGTGAGATTATTGAATGCTGTTTATCGGATTTTGCTCCTTGCTTATGATTGTCTGGTGCTTTCATCAGACAATTCCTTCATGAGCTGAAGATTTCAGCAAATGAGCTCTTGATTTTGGGGATCATGTTGGTGGTGTGGGGTATTGAAGGGAACATCACAAAAAATGGGTTCAGCACCTCATTTAAAACCCTGAGAAATGATGGGGAAGAAGATCAGTTAAATTAACCAATGAAACTAAAAAGGAAAGGGCCTTGTGAACACAGCAGCAATAAAATGGAGGCAGGGAGTACAAGAACATGATGAAGAAAGATAAGCCTCAGAAAAAAAAAATTGAAGCCTGCTAAACCTGGGGAGAAATGAGAGAAGATTGGATAACAATGTCAAAGATTTCTCCATTTGTACTCCAGTTAAATCCATCACAGGTTTGCAGTGCCATAGAGCAGCCAGAAGTGATCCTTGTGCAAATGAGCTCAGCACTTGTTTAGCATCTGAAAGGTGCCAAACAACACAGGTGTCACAGTGTGTCCTTCTTATCTGGAATACAAAGGAAAAACAAATGGGTGTAAGCTCAGAAAAGAGAAGCAAAAATGATAAGATGCTCAAAGGGAGAGTGTTCCAAAAAGATTAAAAAGTGGGTAAACAACACAAGGTAAAATGAATATAGTTTGGTCAAAACTACCCCAGGGACAGCAGGTACATTTCAGTATGAATTATTCAGGTTACCACATAGGGTTTATCACTAGATATGATAGCACCAAAAAAAGGACACGAAACAAATACATTTCTTGGTTATGACAACTGCTAAAAATGAGGGAAATGGTGGCACACTTCATTCAATTGAAATTTGGAAACTAAGAGACACAAAGCACCAGAATTTTTTTTGTGTTGGTGAAAATAGGGAGATGAAGATGAAAGAAATAGAGCTTTTCCCTGTCTAATTTCCCTAGTTCTGTGATTCTACAGCTTTTCTGATAGCCTGATTGATGAATGATCCCTACAGTATTTTACCATCACTCTGCTCCTGCTTTCCAGTAATGAGAAGACTTTCCCTAAAAGGGCAGCATATGGGAGACTTTCTCTGCTTTATAAATTTCATCTTGAAGCAGGCCAGCTGCCAATTACTGCAGAAGGTTAGAGAACCTGGAACGTGAGTGCACAATATGCTTCACATCCTCTGAATGAATCTCTAGAAAAAGGCATTTTTGATAAAGGATGTCAACGTGATTTCAATAAAGCTTTAGAAGCAAGGGTCAGGCTTTTCTGAAAGATTTAGCATATTCTGTCATGAACTGCTATCTAGGAAAACTCCCCTTCATGCCTACTTTTATTTCCAGGGACAGCAAAATTAACTCAACCCATTACACAACGAGACCAAGTTACCAGATTTAACTCTGATTAGTTGCTCTTGTCTATTCCCAGTGACATTTATATATCTACTGTTCTTCATTCACTGAAAGTAAAATAAAAGATATCCTCCAGGGGTCACATAACCATTAGAGCAGGGATCAGTCCTGCAAGTTTTCCCAAACCAGCAGAGGAAATGGCTCCCAACCTTTTCAGAAAGCAAGCAGACATCCAAACAAGCTGCAGGCTGAAACAGTATCTGACCTGATTGATTTTCCTTTTCCAGTGCAAACTTTGATGCATTATGTACTTTGGCAGCATCTTTTGAAAATGGCTACAGAAGCATATGAAGCATTCCTGCTGTTTACCAGTCAGAATTTGGCAAAGAACTCCTATTTGTAGGCATTTGGGATTAAAAACACATTATTGAAAATACCTCTAATGAAACTTTTTTTTGTTGTTTGTTGGATGGTGAGGTAAAATCCATGACAGATTAAAACTGCAATCATGATAGTTATGCTTACAATGTTACAAAAAAAAAAAAAAAAAAAAAAAAAGAAAGAGCTGTGTTTGTAATACAATCCTGCAGTCAGCTAAAGAGCTCTAGAAAACTAAAAGCTGAAAGAAAAAAAGGGTAGTTTTTCAGCACCTGCTATTCAACCCCCAGTTGCCATGTTCATCAATCCTGTGCAGCCCTGAATGCCTGCAAGAATACTTCAACACAACTGACACCTGCACACACACATCAGCAACACCATTAGAGCCTGAAAAGAGCATTTATGAAAGCTCAGGGGGATAAACTCTAAAACCCACATGCACTTTACTGCTGCGGTTGTTAACCTGCACAAGTGTAGCTGCAAAAACATCTGTTTGCAGCAGTGAGGGAGCACATTTCAGAGGGAAACGTGGTAGGAAATTTGGTTTTGAGCACACAGAGGCTGAATACAAAACTGCTGAAGCAGGTGTGAGGGTCAGCACTAGGCAGAAGAACAAGCTGCTGCCACTCTTTAACGTGCTGAATTTTCATCAGTGAGGATCAGGGTTCAATACCTGAGCTGTACCTGTTAGACTACAGCCAGCTCACACACAAGTCTGCCCAAAGGGCTGAACACTTCTCAGTGCTTGGCAGCTTCTTCTGGCAAGTCTTTGTCAGTGGAACACCCTGCTCCTTCAGCTTGGAAATAGATGGAGCTTTCAAAATGTTTTCTGTGCCCACCAAAGTCAAAGTGAATTGGATCAGGATGCTATGAGGACTGTTTGGACTGTGTGCTTGACACTGTCAAAATACTCTTAACTTTTCTATTTGCAATAATGAGTAAGATATTAGAGATCTGAAGTGGAAAGTGGTTTCAAACAACTTAGGAGAAATGTATTTAGCCTGTGCAAGTGCAAAATAAAATCTAGGCAAGACTGTGCCGTTGAAGTGGCACAAACAGGGAGGTACCTGAGATCAAGAGAGACCCCAGCTTCTCTTGCTCCACTGGCACTGCCAGACACATCCAGGGCCCCAGTTTAGTGCCTTTCTGCTAAATACCTTCAAAATCATGCCTGTTCACAGGGCTGCACTTCCACTTTCTTTAAAAACCTAAGGCAACTGAGAATTCAGCATTTAGTCCTCAGTCCCGATTCAGTGAGGAGTTGGAGTTTAGATTTAAGTGCTTTGCCCAATCAGGGACTAAATGTTGAAAGTGATTAAAAACCCCTCATAGTCTGAAGGAGAAGTCATTACAGTGCTCCTGCATAAATTTGGATTAACTGTATCTCCCAAAAAAAAAAAAAAAATCTTCAGAGCTTTGGAGCCAATTTGTAAGAACCAAATGGCAGCACAATTAGCGAATCATGTAAGTCTAAACATCGCTATTTTTGTTTTTATAACCCCCAGGCTAATTTTATTTTGAAATGGGTTAGATGACAGAAACAAAGCGAAATGCTTCATGGCTATGTTTGGAATCTCAAGGCTCTGCTCAGAGGGGATGGAGCTGCTGCAGCTGAGAACTGCGAGGGACATGCACTGCGGCTGTTGTCTTTTCCCTTTGCACTCCCAGCACGGCTGACTTTCTTTGCCACAAATAACTCAGAGGTTATGAAATGCACTCCTAAACAACGCCATGATCCACGAGGCAAGCCTGCTTGCGTGTCTTATTCATTACCGAAAATGAGAAACTTGAAAAATTCCTAAAAGGTAAATCTATATCACTAGATCAAGCATAATAATATGAATAATTTTCAACATACTCTTCCTGCTGGCCTTTTCCCAGCTAACTCATTTAAATCTGTCCTTAATGAACCCCTACAGACTAGGAAATGATGTCCTGAGGCAGGTAATCCAAAAGGATTTTGCAGGAGCCATCTGCAATAAATCTGTTTGAAGTTTAGTTAATCTGCATTTTAATAGTTCACCAGCCAGGAAATTCAAGATCTGGAAAGTTGGAGGCTGGTAATGCACTGAGCTCTATCAGATGGAAGTCTGTAAACATGAACAACTTGGAAGTCTTATTCACTGTAAATTATCTTTCTATGGACTTCAGGCTGAGGAGATGGTGCTGAGCATTGATAACTCTGCATCCACAGAGCCTGATTAGGGTGACTGAATTATTCCCGTGCTGCAAGTACAGTTTATCACTTTGGGCCTTCTGCCTCCATCTGCTGGACCATCAGGCCCCATTTCCTCTCCCTTTGCATTAGTCCACAGCAGCAAAAGGTAGAACTTCGCTGGCTCTGTAGGAGAATCATTTGTTGTTGAAGGTGGAAAGGCACTTTCTGTGTCTGGCTGGCAATGAGCCATCTGGGACCTCAAACAGACCCTGGCTCTGGAGGTTATAGGCTGCTAATCCAGTTTCTGGACACTTTAACTGCAAGCTACATTTTTGTTCTATAAAAAAAAAAAAAAAAAAAAAAGGCAAATTATTTTGTGCTTGAAGTAAGCTGATATTTGCTGGTTTTCATATGTGAAATATCTGAAGAGTCATTTTGTCTAAGCCTGCCTTCATACTGACATTGTACAGCACCAAGGACATCACATAAATCACATTAATCATATCTACAGGTAGTTATGCCAAAGCACAAAGAAACCTAGGGTTTGGTGTGTGGTGCTTCTTTTACCTCCTTATTTTCCTAGCTTGGTAAACCTTAAGAGAAGGATTGTTAAAAACGCTTCTGAAGATCCCACACAGACTTCAGTGTTTGGATCCAATTAGATGAAGGTCAGAAATGTTACCAAAAGCAGCTCCAGGCTGTGTTATAGCTCTGTTTTAACCAGTGATTCCTTCCTGTATTATAACCTGGTCGCTCCTGCTTGGACTCCTGTCCTGGGTGCCTTGCTTTGCAACAGACACAGACACATGGACCATATTTTTGTGCACACCAATTCAGACTTTGTGTGACTAAGCAATAATCCCTTGGGTTAAAGGCAGCTGTGGCTTCTACAGCAGCTCTGAACTGGTCACACAACATGACTACACAAGCAGCTTCAACAACACAATGCAAAAATCTGGCATAGCTACTAATCCCCTTACTGAAAGGTAAGAAAAATTATCCAAAAGAGGAGGCAAATAAGTATTTCTGAGCTTGTGTTTTTATCCATAGTCAAACTAGGGCTAAATTCCCACCTAGTGTAGCACGTGCAAGCTGTCTGCACACCTGCCCATGGACTGAATTTGGATTTTCCTCTCGTACGTTGTTTCACTTAGTCCATGACTGAGAAATAAGAAGCTGTTCCAGAGCCCTACCTGGGCATGTTTAGATACACAGCAGCAGGTGGAAAACCTCTCTTGGTTTGTCAGCTGCATCCCCACCCTGAGCCTCAGACAGATCACAGCTCCAGGTCTCATTGTTCCCACATAAGAGATGAGGATTATGATTCTCTCTTCTGAGGATTATTTTGATGTCTACTGGTATAAAATGATGTACATGTCATTAACAATCTGTGTTTGTAAAAATCTTAGAGGCTGTTGTAAGATGCTTACATTGAGGTCCTTTGAAATGAAGAAAAAACAACCTTAAACCCCCAGCTGTTCTAAAATGACAGTAACAAGAGATAATGCAAGACGCCAAAATTGCCTTTAAGAAACATTACAGGTTATAATAACTAAAACCCCTGTCATTAGCATGGCTAACCTAGGGCCTTCTGTAAATCCACACCTGATAGCTGCATTCAGTCATTAGCAGATTGCTGATGAATGACTCATTACCTCTCAAACAGGTATTTATGAGGCTAGATTTTAATATTTCAGCATTGTATTACCACAGAGATAAGTGCTGCTCCAGTCTCATGGCTGCATGATCTCTGCCTGCTCATCAGCTGCACTTGTAACACTTCTTGTTTGCTCACCAAAGCAGCACAGCAGCCTGTCAGCAGAGATGATGCTTTGAAAAGGGTGTCACCAGATAGCATCTGTTCTCAGCTGCCTGGGTTTTAAACTACCTTAGGAATGGCAGGTTATTTCTCATGGATCAGATATTTTCATGTCACATTCTCACAATATTGGAAACCTCCTACTCTGTCAATTACTGTGCTGTTAAAAGAATGGGCTGCATCAAATTACAATTTTTCTCTGGGTTTGGAGATTGGCTGGGCAGGCAGATCTTTTCCATCGTGAGAGTAGAGGTTGGAAAAACACAGACTTGAGCTGGAGCTGGAGGATTCCCTTCTTCATGCACAGACAGATAATATGCCCTTCTTATAAAAAAGAGTGACAGCCTCATTTAAATCCTTTCTGTAGGTGTTCCACATGGAAAGGAAATTACTGTTGCTAGAGAGAAAAATCAAAGAGTCATATTTTGGCTACCATCTACCAGCCAATGAAATGCTGTTGGTGTGGTCAGAATAAGCATCTGAAACACCACTGTGAAACTATTACCTTCTGAATGTTATAGAAAGTGACCAGTGTGACATGTCAATTAACTGTCACCCACATCATGCTCTGAAAGAACAATCTCTTTTTCCATTTTCTTCAAAAACTAGCTTCAGTTTTAAGCTTATCTTTACTTTACAATAGTATTATGCTTATCACATTCAGGTTTTTGTCTTAAAAAAATCTTTTTTATACAAAGCCAACGTAGTGTTTCATTAAAGAAATGTAAATAGGCTCTGTAGATAATTTTTTTCATCTGAGTTGGTTCAGACCTTGCTGTAATCTAAATAACCCGATTTAGCTGTGAAAGATGGAAATGAGGGTGCTGAATATAAAAGAGAAAGCATTATAAGAAGGTTTTATTCTAATTCTGATTCAAAAGCAACTGTGTAGCTCTTAGTATTTTTGGAAAAGCCATAGATGGTTAATCTTAGACTTGATGAATGGAGGTTACAGTGCTTTGGGGAAGAAAAATAACAGGGGAACAGAATATTGAATCAAATGAACAGATACCTCCTCATGAATAAGCCTGACAAAAGAGACTGGATCAAGCACACAGAAAATCCACTTCTCAGTACCTAGGTACCTATCTGGTTCATTTATTTTCCAGTCAAAAACCAAATTAAAAGCAACATGTGCACAAGTCCCATATAAAAACAGTGAGGTGTTTTAGAATATACCAAATGCTTTTCAATGTACAATGATGGGAGCCAAACAAGCAAAGAGTAGAAGAGTACTCACTCCACCAGTGTTCTCTGACCTGAGATGAACATTATGTAGAAATACATACAGATTCACAAAATCTGCTGCTGGCATTTTCTGTGAGTCAGGGAGGAAAGTGCAACTTTGCCTAGTAAGGTATTTAAAGGCCACACACAGCATCCTTCAAACTCTCCACATAAAAGAGATTCATATTCAAGCAAACCTTACAGTAGGGATGAGAGACAAGGTGCTCCCAGATATTTGAAATCCTTGGTAAATGCCTCTTTTAAAAGGCAGTAAAAGTTCTGTACCTCTACAAATCAGGCAATGCAAACCAGTGTAAGACAGACCCAGATGTGTGAGAACAAAAGAAATCACTAATTCGAGAAGGAGCAGAACACCACACAAGAAACTGAGAATAACACGTCTGACACCTGTGCAGAAAGGCTAACATCAAATTGTGAGCTGGCATCTGATCCAGCTTGCCCACAGGTAGACAAACCACACCTGGATTTATCTATGCAGGGACTGAATTTTAAAGTGAATTCAAGAAGGACCATAATTTAGGTCATACACTCACGTATCTACTTCTTTCTTGTCTTGAAAGGTAAGAGATTTCAACAGCAAAATATCCCAATACTTAAACATGTTAAAAGTTAAGGTTTATATCATTCAATAATTTAATTGCAAAACTGAGTTACAATGCCACAGTTGGCAGTGTGACACCTTTTCACCCTGACTCTGTCCCAAGTGTTGTTATGTTCCCATTTATTGAACCCCCTGGATATTGATGTCATGGTTGCAAATTGGCTTCCCTCCCAACCTAATAACTTGGAGACTCTCTCTAAAACAGATGTAATATTAAAATGCAGACAAGTGACCTAAAAATGGCCCTTGAGGGCAGGCCTGCAATTTCCTGAATCACACTTTCCTTATTCCCTCATTTGTTAAGTTTCGCAACATCAATTTTTATACTGTTGCTGTTTTATTCTGTCCAAATGATTGCTGAATGCTAATGAACTGTCTCTCTTTGACAAATGAGTTATTGTTTGATATATTACATTAGGGACATTGAGACTAAACTACTTACAGATACTAGACATTTATAGAAAATACATTTACATAATAGTATACTATTAGTGTAATGAGGTCCCATATCTGGAAATAAATAGGGGTTTCAATAAACACAAATGCTGGCAGTTATATTGTAGTAGTAGTTTGTAAAATAAAAGCAGGGGAACCACAGAAAATTACTTTCTTTGCAAATACTTTTCATTTTGATTTTTTTATCCTACACTAGTCAGCTGTGCAAACACAGTGGCCACAGCAAGTACAGTAATATAAGTATATTTTATAATGGTTCACCACTATAGTTTTGATTTATAATGTAAAGATATAACTTTAGGGCCTGAGAGAAAATTTATTCAAATTATTCACCAGAGGCACATTTAGTTTGGACACTCTTAACCACCTTCTATAGGAAAACAGAGGGAACACGAACAAAAACATCTTGAGTGGAGAAGTCTCATTTATATATCACTGTACAGAGCACCTGCTCAGCACTGGAACTTCTGCACTGCTCGTGATTAACTGCATTTCCAAAGAAAAGAAAAAAATTCTGCAGAGAAATCCCCTCTCCCGCATGAATTGTCAGAGGCTGAATACTCTCAGTATCCACTGACCCTCCTTGAAGACTGACTTCAGTTGTGACTACATTTTCATTTGGCAAATAAAGTATTTTCTCTTTTTTCCACTGTTAATTTTTTTCTCCAGATGGAACACCTAGAACATTTTACATTCCCACTGATTAAAGAATTTTATCTGCAGAGCCTTTCCATGATCAGAGTCTTTTCCCCACAGGTCATTCTGACCACATATAAAAAAACCCAATACTGTAAAATCTTGCAGTCCATCCTGGCTTCAGTATTTCATGGCAGGATTTTGCAGTTCTGGTTGCTGTGGAAGAACACACAGCCCTGAGCAGTCAGAGGCTGCTGGAACAGAGCTGGTCAAAAATCTTCCTCTTCCCCATGAGTGGAAGGCTGAGATCATATAAACACATTAGGCTGTCTTTTCTTTGATTTTTAAGCTTTTTGCTCTTATACTGAGGCATCAATATTTTCCTTTTATTCACCATGGCTTGCTGTAGGTGGTTTGGTTTTCTTTCATAAGCCACTTCTGCACAAAATCTATCTGTGCTTAGATTTACTTCGCTAATATTGGCTGGCATTTCCATTTGAACCTCTCAGCTAAATAAATGTATTTCTATTTTGTGGTCTGTGGAGAACAAGGCACCTCCTGAAGACATGAACGGAGCTGTCTGTGTGCAGCAGTATTTACTTTTCTCTGGTTCAGATCACAGACTACAATGCAAAAAAGGGGGAAAGAGGTCTTTGATTTTTCAAATCTTTCAGATTTAAAAGAGGGGGGAAGGAGATAGATGTGATTCTCCTCTGTTTGCCTCACTATTTGTAGTCATCAGGACTTGTTTATAAGATTAATTTGTCCAAATTTTTTTTCTACTCAGTGACTAGACATACAATGTGAAAACTAACATCATAAGTTAATTTACACACTTTGTTCCTGTTTAATTACACATTCTTTGTTATTTTTGTATTTAATGTATGGTCATTAAGCTGGAGGAACACTTCAGTAATGGAAATATTTTTCTTCTTCTGACATTTCCCTTTGACAAAATGCTGAGCTTGAGCTTTTCTTCTTTATGTTTCTTCCACCCAGTTGAGTCAAGCAGCACTACAGATCCTGAATTAAGCCATCAGCAGTGTGTTATGGTGCTCGCTGGGACCTGAACATTTGGCCTAGAAATTTTACAAAGCAGTAAAGACCAGGATGGCTCAGGAAATATTCTAATCATTAGCAGAGTCAGCGACACTTCCAAGAACGTGATATTGCTGTTTTTCAAGTTCTGGGCTAACTCAGCAGTGAATGGAGGCATTTAAATGTAAATTAATTTATAATTTATAAGAAATTTATAAAGAAATCTCCCAAAGAACCAATTAAAACCAACACCTTGTAGAAATTATCCTTCACTTTAAAGCCACAGAAGTTGCTTAGGGTGGTGTGTTTACTTTGAAGTGATTGCTGTCTTTTATGTCAGTTTTATTTCATTTGTTACAATTAAGTACTATCCCCCCACAGAGTTCACTGAAGCAATTCACACAGAGATTATCTACCATTTATTATGTGCAAGCAGATTTATCTGATTGAATGGGTAAATCCACACACAGAGAAATAAAGAGGGAAAAAATGGATCCATAAATAAACATTTAGTATAGTGCACCTCAGCAACCCAACAAGAACTCTGTAAAACTACATTTTGATGCTTTCCCAATTCTCTCCTTGAATGTGCTGATCTCAAGCTCTCATTTATCAAATCCCCCAGTCGTCAGCATTTCTTTCCCTTTTGCTATTTCATCTTTGTCACTGCTCTTCTCCCAAATGCTAAATGCTCTTCTCCTCCGCATTCAACGTCTTCATTAAATCTCATTAAGAAATGCTCACCTAGAAAGCCCATTTGTGAAAGTAATACCTACTTGATGCCCAGAGCACTATGAAACACGAATATTACCTGGCAAATAAACCGGGCTTCTGCACTGATTTCTCAACAAAGTAAAAATCTCCAGATAATGATGTTTCTAAGGAAATTTCCTGTCCATAAAGGATGGCCAAGATATTGGCAAAGTACCACAAGGCTCATAACTACACCTTTGACTCCCCCAGTGAATACAGGACTAACAATAAACCACTGCACTTGATATTTTCAACACATTCACCAATTCCTGCATTTGTAAGTTAGGAAAGTGCAAAAATTACTGCAAACATGCAGCATGTCTGGGTAGCCACAGCAAGAATAATTAGCTTTACTGTGAGCATTCAAGATGTTGCTACCAGCAAGAAAACATTATCTGTCTCCTTCATTCCTATTCTTATTTTGACCACACAATGTTTCTAATTAAGCATTCTGTTATAATGGTACTTTATGAACAGCATTTATTAAAGGCATTGCTGCTTTCTCATTTATTTTGTAAAGGTTTTTAAGTTAATGCAAATGTCACTTTTAAGTTGTGAGGAAATAAGCCCAAGGAGTATTATAATTAAAATCAAACAGAAATTGGAGGTTGATATACTATGTATGAATTAATACTGAATGAATGAGTCATTTACTGAGTGCAATTAAGAGCCTTGTGGATTTTTTTTTAAGTTCCTTCTAAAGCCTTACCTAAAATAAACAACTAAAATAAATTTCTTTTTAAGAAAAGAGCACTAAACCAATACACACAACTTTGATCTTGCAGATATGATGGAATTTACTGCTGCTACCCAAAAAATGCTGAATATCAAACTGAAAGACCCTGATACATTAAATATTAAGATATTAAACCACCGATATTAAACCACCCAGGTCACTGCACACCCAGTACAGAGAAAATACCTAGATTTCCACCTGCCTTCTTTTAAACCTAAAATATTATCTTCCATTTTTCTCCACTGTTAATACAATTGAGAACTATGCAAAAAATACATCAGGGAGAAAAATGTACATTTATACCTTATTTCAGTTTTTAATTTGGAAGTGCATAATAATAACAACAACACAATTATAAACACTTGGATCATGAAACCTTGATCCAAAATCCGAATGAAATCTAAATTTATTGTTGGAAATGAAAAATAAATTTATTGTTGGAAATGCAAAATACCATTCCAGTGAAAACATCAAAACCACCCAAACTGATGTTGTACATGATGAAAACCATTATCTTTAAAACTGCTGATCCAGGTCAGAATATTGAAAGGAGACAACATGTGAAGAGATGGCAACTACACCTGGACTTCTTCATTAGAAGCATTTTGAAGAGGGTCACTTAGTGATTTGTGGTGACAGACAGGATGTTCCATGAGCTCCACGCATTGGTGTTTTGGTCATCAATAATGGAATTGGGTTTCAAAGCAAGGGCTCTGAATGCACCTTTGGCAGGCAGCTAGGCACTATAAAATTAATAGCTGTGGACAGCACACTCAGGAAATGTCAATTGAGGAGCTCTTCTTTTATGTTTATACTTCAAAAGGATATTATGAAAGCTGCTCTTCCATGAGCCCTGGTAACAGGGTTAAATTCACGTGGCAATTTCCCCCCCAGTTAGGGCATTAAGCTTTATCTTCCTCTTCTATCTGGATTCTCTCTTTCACAAGGCATGCAGGTACCTAACACATTTTTAGAGCTTTACCTCCAGTCATATTTGTTTGAAATTGCCCAGCAGATTAACATGAGAAACCAGACAGGAGGCAGCACAATAAAGCCAGCAGACAGCATAATCACTTAAGCCTTGTTTCTTTAGCAACCCAAACTAAAAGTTTCCTTTGGTATCATTTTCAACTCAAGTTTGACAAGAAAAATACTCTAATACTGTAGTTGCAAATATAAAAAGCACTCTGTCCTTTTTTTTTTTTTTTTTAATCCTCTGTTGCTTGTAAGACTTGGCTGAAAAAATAAAATACAATAGTAGCACTAAATAAATAAAAGCAACAAAATGGCCTGGGCAAAATGGAATAGCTTTCAACAGCTTGGGCTGGAACCTGAATTATTGTGTCTTAGATTCCAATATATGACATCACCATCAGCATTAATAATGATTTCAATGATATACAGAGAACTCACCATGAATATTTGCCATTGCATCACTACAATCTCATTTTACCAACACATATGATAGAAGGCTGCTTAGAGCACATTGTTTCCTGTCTGACTCTGCTATCATGATGCATTACATAACTGAGTGATATAATATTGCAGGATGTGGTGAGAGTGGTCCTTTACACCAGGTGATGATTTGATACCTCACTAGAGCGCTTTTGGAAGCACAGTCTGGGACACAGATCTGCTCGGTCTGGTCTGAACTGTGTGAAAGTTTGCCAAGAAGTAACTTCAGGCACAGATCTGGAAAACACAGAGCCCACATTGCACATTCCTGGGGTGCAATGAGCACAGGAGAAAGCTCTCCATTCTAAAGGAATGGTGGGCAGAGAACACTTTGTTATGGGACTGTGCCCAAAGATCTTCTAAGAGCAGAAATGAAGTGTTTGGGAGGCAATTCAGACTTGTGAGGGACTTGAGAAGAGATGGCAGAAACAGGGAACTGACCTGGTGACCTTTGGATTAATGGGAATGAGGCATAACAGAGGAAGAAAATAATAAAAAGGTGCTTCTGTAGTCTTAAATACTGTAGTCTTAAATACTTTGATGACTGAATGATACACCTGGAACTGATATAACCAGGCACAGACATGCCAAAGGGAAAACTAGCACAATAATAGAGTCTGTAGATATACTAAAAACGTGGACAAACACATTCAAATGTAGAGGAACACATGGGAAAAACAACAGGTGTGGGTTTTGCTGTTAGAGACTGATTTCACACGGTGGAAGAGCCCCACAAACAGGTGAACCCTGAAAAAAAGGAAAGGGCCCACCCTTACAAAAAATGCCTTGAGTAATTAGGCACAGGGGATTGATACAGCACAAAATATGATGTGGGTGGGATATTTTCTAACTCACTTTTCCTAAATGTGAAGAAAGCTCACATTTGAGTCTAAATGAGCAAATTACAGGTTTCTGAAAGTCTCTTATTAGTCTCAGCAGTCTGTCTGAAACAAATGGGAGAAGGAAAGTTCAGTAGCAACACATCAAACAAAATTGAAAAGCAACTGACAAGTTTTGATTTCAGTTTGATCAACAAAGCTGAGGGAGGAAACATTCAGTCCCTTCCTCTTCCATATGAACACAGTGAAAGGTTTTAAGGATTTCAGCAGCAAAATAATAACAAGAAGCTGAAAACTTATTTCAAAAATGAAACTGGACAGACTATTTAATTTATTTTTATAGGTGTAATCTTAAAGAAGTTGTACTTGCCTCGAGTCTTTGATTTCCATTTGTCCATCATAAAGAGTTCTGATAGGTCTGGTCTAGTGGAAGGTGAACATACTGGAATTAAAATAGCCCAAGACAGTCTGATCACTGCAGTGATGTGTATATATATAGCATTTACAGCACAATGTTCTGCAGCACAGGAAAATGAGCTGGGCTGCTTTAAGCTGCAAAGTGATGCTCCTGCATTTCCTTCACATCCAGAGTAAGCTGGAAGAATCCTACCACCCCTCTCACAAGAGCTCAGTTTTTAAAATACTTATCTGTAAGCAAAATGAATTTACTCTACTTCTCCAATAATTTCTTTCTGAGAACTTCACCTGAGCCCTGTAAGAAATTGTTTAGTCCATGACTTTGCAGTGAGCAGCTGATAATGACAGAGCACTGGGGAAGGGCTGGGGCAGATGGATGCTGAAATCTCCCTCCCCAGCACCAAGCACTGTCATTATGTCATTTGGGTCTGGGTAAAGACAGAAAGTAGATAAAGACGTTGTGGATCCTGGTAGCTGAAATTTCCCTGCTGCTGTGGCAGCAAGGGGCAGAACAGTTGGTTTACTGCAGTGATGAATGAGGAAGGCATTATTATGAGGTGCATTACCATGGTGGTTTTTCCTCTATTGGAACTATATCTACCACTACAGATCTTCCCTGAAGAAGGGAAAGACACTGCTGCTAACTTTATTTTCCTCTGTTTCATCTGCAGTCTGTGGTGATGCTGCACCATACAGTGTTTTACTTCAGCAGTGAACAGAACGAGAACACAAAGCCATTTAAACTTTTTTTTGCCCTACAAATCCAAACATCATCATTTGCAGAATTTTAGAACATTATAAAATGGAATCGAATAGAATAGATCTGGATGTCATTTACAGCATCAAAACATTATAGCTTAGACATTGAAAATCATGGTGAAAAAATGTGTGTCACTGGAATATAAATGAAGCATTGTGATTGCTATGAAGCATCTGCATAGTATATGTCAATCAGTAAACCACCAAAAAAATTTCCAAATTTTAGAAGAATCAATTGACCCTTTTGCACTGAAGCTCTCCTAACCTGGGTATGTTTTGTTCTGCTGTGTCCTTATGTTCATGTATAAATCTCTATTTAGTAAAAGATGTTTTGGTCAGTCTGATGATGGATAAATTCAGGCAGGTACTCCCAGTAGTACAGGCAGTTCACAAGAAATTTAGCTTGGATTTTTTTTTTCCCCTCCTGTTTTTATTCTTTTTTATAGACTTTACACTGAAAATTTACCTTAAATTGAAAGTACTCTTTGCAATGAATTGCAACACATTGCAATCCAGCACTTAAAAAGTAATCTTAGCAACAGACTGACCTTATGGAAAACACTGAAAAGATACTAAATGCCAATGTTTATATACCAGGTGGGTTAGAACAAATTCCTTAAAGCACTCCAGAGTTGAGCCTGCCTTTCAGCTATTCACAGGCTTAGAAATTCAGAGAAAAAAAGTGAGTGGTATTTTGAAATTGCTTTATTTTCTTTCTCCAGCTTGATCTGAAATTGAGCTTTATATTTGAAAAATTGACTTTATACCCTTGGAGGTTGCCTGAGCTATTTTAAGTACCATGTAAACCATACAAACATATCAGTGTTTCTTCCAAAGTTGCTGTATGAAAAAAATTGGAGCTTATTCTCACCATATATTGCTCACAAATGCCTTATTGTCCCTTTGAAAAATGGTCTGTGGCAAATTGATGAAATAATCTCTTGTACCATTGCCGCTTAAAAGATTCATGCCATTGAATATTCTCCCTCAAAGGCTAAAGTCCAGCCTCAAAATTCCAAATATTGCAGCTTAATAAAATGTTAAAGATTGAGAGACACTCTCTCAGACTCAGCTGTCAAACAACTTTTGTAAAAAAGAGATGTGAACAGCCTCTACCCTAGAGTGTGAATGCCTTAGTCTTTGGGTAAAGAAGAAAAACCAAGGGAAAAAAAGCCCCACACAGCAAGGGATGTTTTTCACTTTAAAAAAAAAAAAAAAAAAAAGGAAAAAAAAAGGGAAAAGGCAGGATATGGCTTTTGATGTTAAAATGATGGTGTTTTGAGCTTCTGCTGAAGACTATGTCAGGGATAGTTATTTTAAATGGTAGAATCCTGTTTAAAATGGAAATGCACAACTCTCTCTCTTCTTCTCTCTCTTCTGACATTTTCAAACATCCACTGCTGCTGTGGAACTTTCTTGGGAATTTCTGATGTGTTTTCATCCCATGTTTTCATTCCCCTGCTGGATGCCCTTGGCTCCTCAGCCCAGCCACCAGGCAAGCTCCAGCCAGGCTTCCCTCCCTGCCCTGAGGAACAGCAAGGCTCACTGGGGTTCACCACACTTTGGGTTTATTTCCTTCCAGTCCAGCCTCATCACGGATTTTTTAGGAAGTTTCAGTACGGAAAAGTGAAAATAAATCGCCCTGTAGGCTCTTCCAGGAGGGAAACCTGACTGAGGAGTGGTGAGCAGAGGGAAGGGAATGCACTGCAGCAGCTGCAGGGATGGCAGCTGGTGAGGCAGAGCTTTTGCCCAAATCCATGACCCTGCTGGGTTAGGGTCACACAGCAGCTTGGGACTGCAGCACACATGGGGACACACTTGATCTGCTGCTGGGATTTATCTCAGCAGCAGGGTGGAGAATTGTCACCACTGGAGCTGATCGGTCATTTGTGATCAATATCAGCAAATGGGTTCATTCAGCCCCAAACCTCAAAGGGAATTCTCCTTCAGCACCCCAAACCCAGGTTTTTCATTATGGATGTCTTTTATAGTCACATCTAACCCATTCTAAATAAAGGTACCTCTTTTACCATGCCTATCATGCTTATTTCTGAATGTGAAACCTGTTGCAATCACGTTAGACCCTGGAAGAGAAGGAGATAGGTAGCTGTTTAATGAGAATTAATGAGAGGCACACTGTAACCTGAGCTCTGAGCATTCCCCACATGCCCAGACATGCACTGTGTGGACAATCACAGAGAGTTTTAAAACTTTCAAATTCCAGCCTATGAATCAATACCAAAACACTTAATGGTAAAACTCTTGTGTGATTAATGCTTAGCTGAAGGTCTGAAGCAAAGGGTTGTTTATGCTGTTTTAAGCACACCAGCAAGAGTCCATGTTGCAGCTACAAAGTGGTGCTTAGGGAATAATCAATCATTTCTACCAAGTTAGTAAAGATTATTTATTTTGAGTAGTAACTGCAGAAAATAGTTCCAAGTACTCCAATTTCAAATATTTTTTCTATGCATTCTGACAGGAAGTAGAGAACTCCCTTCCTTACACCCACACCTTACTAAGATTAGAAGACTCAAAACTCCACTAACACACCTGTGGCCTCATTATATATTTTGTAAAGAATATTTCCCCTTGGCAGTTTTGCAGTACATTGCATTCCAGCCTTTTAGTTGAGTGCCCACAGAAATTAAGGAAGGTGTTCTTACAGCTTGCAGAATTCACCAAAGAGAACCCTTTTCTTGTCCTTCATCTCCCAAAACTGCTGTGTGTTATCCTGCAGAAAATGTAAATGCAAACCAAGAAGCATCCTCTGCCTGAACAAAATTAGGGCTGCAGAGCTCAATGAACTGCAACTTAACCCCACAGTATTTGCACTGCACTGGTGATTTGGGCTTTGAACGACACCATTGCTCACTGACATTTCAGCTGCATTGGCACAAGGACAAATTATTTTGTTTTTATTTTTAGCCAAAGTCCCTAAGCCCGACATGCTCAAATAAAGGAACCGAGTGATGGCAAAAACAAAGGCAGAAGGAAGTGGGGCTTTGTGTTTGTCAGGAAAACTCCTCAGTGGAAGGAAAAGCAGCCACAGAACTCAGGGAGCAAGAGCTGAGCTGGATGGAGACTGATATTGATCAGAAAGACAGAAGGAAAACCAATATACTGAGTCTGATCTGCAAAAGTAACTCCTATTACATAGCTGGTGCATGCATATCATCCTCTTGATGGATTACACATGCTTTAGGGAGAGGTTTAGTGTTTCCATGGCTTGTCAGATGTTGCCAGTGTTCTTGTCGTTTCCTTCAAGTCTGTTTACTTACCCTGTATTTAAAATCCCCCAGTTTAAGTTACTCAATAATATTTATTTTCCCTGTGTTTACTCAAGGCTGAATCAGGCATTTTTTCTTTTGCACATGGAAGACTCTATTAAATTTGAATTAATATTATATAAATAATGTATACATAAAAATAAACTCCTAAATATACTCTCCAATATACTCTCTCTATAACTACTTTCTCCATATACATATAAATATTCATACAAATACACACAAAAATATCTAAGAGAGTCAACCCACATACAATTCCCTCCCTAACAATATGTGAAATTCTGAAACTAGATGGAAACTGTTGCCCAAAATGGTCCATGCATGCAAATGGTTACTACTTCTGGTGTCCTGATTCTAAGAGAAGAAAATGGAAGTAAAATCATTAAGAACAATTATGTATGGATGTAAAATTTGCAGCATAGTAGTTTATGTTACAAGAGATTATATAATACTTTGATGCATCGATGAGAAATGTAGAAAAAATTATAAATCTATTTGGTTTTAAGTATTAAACTACATTTTCTGCAGTACAAACTATTTTCTGTAAGTAGCACACCTGCCTCTAATACACTTCCAAAAGTAGAGCTAAGATAATAGAAATGACCCTGCACTATTCCTGAAAAGTCCAGCTTTTTGAGACCATCAGAAGAAATCAATTCCCAAATCTGTGACTGCAGCTGGAATGCAGCTTTATGAAATTTATAGCTCCATTATCTCACTCATGAGGTCACTGCTGAAGAGAGGAGGTCTCTCAAACAAGATGCCTTCTGCGATGTTATTCCATGAAAAATAACTGCAGATACAGGGCAGGGGGTGACAGGAGAGCTCAGCCACCAGCAAACTGCTGCTGAGGAGTCACTGGGAAAACTCCCAGAACCTTCTTCTGCCATTCCCTGCATTGGGAAATCTGACCTAAGGCTGTCATGGAATTACAGGGTTAGAGAACCACAGAAGGTTTGGGTTGGAAGGATCCTCAAAGCTCATCCAGTCCCATCCCTGCCATGAGTTCCACACCTTCCCCTATCCCAGACTGCTCAGAGCCACATCCAGCCTGGCCTTGGCCACTTGCAGGGCTGCTGGGATGGTGGCAGTGGCCCTGCTGGGATGGTGGCAGTGGCCCTGCTGGGATGGTGGCAGTGGCCCTGCAGCAGGGTGGTGTTTCTCCAGCTCTTGCCTGAATTACAGGTGACACAAACCTTTCTTCTGTTAAACTACTACCCAGAGCAATCTTTATTTCCATGCTCTGGTGCCCTGGCATGTACAAAGGACTTCACAATAATGGTTTGGATATGGATCAGGCAGAGTGACAGAAGTAAAAAGAACTAACTTTAAAAATGGAGTAATTTTGTAGTAAATTGATTGAAGAGTTTAAGGGACACGTTCACAGTTCCGAACGTGACAGTCCCATGAATGGTATTACCTTTTAAAAAAACATTGAAAGCCTAAATGATCACTGCCAAATACTCTCTGTAAGTAATGGAGGAATGCTACCATTTATGGGTAATTACTCATTTCCACCCATTTCTAAAAGCACTGGCAGGAGGTGAGACATGAATTGTGCAGTGTTTCATTACATAAGGACAAACTGGGTCTTTTTTTGGAATGTAACCTGGCAAAACCTAAAAGAATATATCTTATTAATAAATGATGCTTTCTCAAAGGCACTTTGCATTTCATAGAGGACAACAGCTCGAAAGGGTAAGAAGAGTTCTGAAGCTGGAATGATGAATATGATGGTTCCCTTCCTGCCAGATCTGCATTACTCCACAGCCCTGTGGTGCAAAGACCTGAACTTCAGAGCTGGGTACAATGTCATCTGACACTTGAAAGGGATGCAGACTTCACTGCTGGCACCTGCTGAGGACCAAGGAGAGGTTTCTGACTCCTGGAGTGCCAAGAGACTTGCTGAATGCTAGACTGATGTCCCAAAGAAACACAACCATTTCTTAGTGGGCAATCAGGTGAGACAGCAGAGTTTTGAAGGATATTTAGTATGTTTTTGCTAGGCTGCCTTTCATGCTTTGAAGCTAAGGGTGAAAATAAAATATTAATATTAATGCTTCATAATTAACAGACAAGTTAATTGTGGCTACTAAGACTTGTGACGGCTTTCCCTGCTCTCACACTCCGTAATTCATCTGTAAAACTCCCTGCTTTGTTTAAAACTTGAATTCCAGATGCAGAGCTCTGCCTTTTTAGACTAGCAGCCCAAAACTCCAGAGAAGAAACCTCCACGCTTTGCCACTTGGCCATATAAATAGCTGGGACTAGGAATGTGAGCAGGAGTGAGATCCAATCACTGCAGCAGAAATGCAGTGAAGCAGGACATTTGTGCTGGAGTTATTGTGCTGCTGGAAGTGCCAGGGATAAACAGGACCTCAGCAGTGTCACCAGAAGGACTCCACACAAAACATAGCCATTAATTAAAATTCAGAGTAAACACCAGGAAAATTGCCTGTTGCTCATACAGCTAATGTGCAAGGAGCTGCATGGGTTGGACACAGCAGTCTGGAAAGCAGAGAAGCTGTAGGGCTTTAATGACATGGCCACCCTGACAGGATGTCCAGGGGATGGACAATGCCCAGCAGTGCCCCAGCCAGTGACCCTGAGTGACTAGCAGAGCCCCTGGCAAAGGGAAAGCAAGGGAAAGAGCTGGGGATCACCTCGGTGGGTAAAGGCTGAGCTGGGATCCCAGCAGCTGCTCCTCCATCCCCGGAGTGAGCTCTGCAGAGCCCTGGCATGGAGAGCTGGGACAAGAGCCTGGTGCTGTGGGATTTGACACAGGGCTGGGGTGAGCAAGGAGAACAGCTCTGGCAGGGCTCTGTGAGGAGGCTCTGCCTGCAGAATGCCAGGATCACTGCATTCTCTCAAATAAAACCCCATGCTGTTAACCCTGTCCTCCCTGGGTGCAAGCAGGCATCCCCTGAGCCCAGCTGGGTCAGGAGTGCCAGCATGGGGCTCAAGGCAGCATTGTCCAGGGGATCAGGCACAAGGCAGTTCTCAGGATCTTCCCCAAATTCTAACTCATCATTGTGAAGCCTTGGTGAAATCATTGCTTTGTTCTGTCCTGTGCAAGTGCTTGGGAATGCGACTGTACTTCCCTAGAAATTTTTTGGACACACTAAATAGCTATCCCTATTAACCTCCTGAAAAATAATTTCATGCCAAGGGATTGTTTTACCCATGCTTTTTCTTTTCTTATTAGAGAAATTTACTGTATCACTGCATCAACAGGGGGGAGAAACAAACCAATCCTCCCAAACCTGGAGTATTTTTAGGAGATCTAGAAAGCAATGCCACAGATGAAAAAATATTTTTGCTGGAATATTTAATTGCCTACATTCTGTCTTTCTGCTGTCGTGAGTTGGGCTGTACCAGTATAATTCAGGGTAGAGTTTGGCCTGTTTTATTTAACTTGTCTACAGCCTTTTATTTTTGCAAAATTCTCACATGTCCCCAGTAATTAGTTCTCAGATCTAAATACTGAAGAACAGCACGTTGCAGAAATTAGAAGAAAAAAAAATAAACTAGTTGTCAACATCATACTGAGTAATTCAATAGTACTAGAATATCCCGAGGGTGGATATGAATAAACAATTCATGAAGAGCTGGTAAATTACATTTCAGCTTCTGTTTATTGCAAAACTAGTCAAATACTTAGCTCTATTGAATAAAGAGAGCCCATTGGGCTTAGAATAAAGAACATTTCTTAAGAGTTTTCCTCCTATATTTATTTTGTGCAGGATAGGTTTAGGCTTTTAAGCAGCCTTGAACACAAACAGATGAGATGATATCAGACAAGGTCAAAGAGGAAATCTGATGGCCTGCAGCAAGCTTGGTTAGTCCTTAATTCTTTCACAGTGTACACATAACAATAATGAACCAAAAAGAATATGTCTTTATGATTTTAGACCAGATTTTAAGATACCGTGAAAAATTAAAGCAATTTTGAATATCTTTATGGTACATTTAGGAGCATTCATAGCAGTAGATATGTCATGGATGAGCTGATAGCGTGTGATTCTTCTGTGTCTGCAGCTCCTGTCCATCCTCTACCCCTAAATAAAATGCATTTAATGCCTTGAAGTCAGTCTTTGTAGCAAATCAGTGAGGAAGAGAAGGTCATCAAACACTGCTCAGTGTGAAACTGCTGGCAGAGAATCACAGGATAATTTAGGGTAGAAGGGTCTTCCCATCAGGGAAAGATGACCTCCCACAGCAGAGACCACTTGGAAGCTGAACCAAACTCCAAAACTCCTAAGCTGGATCAGGTTGCTCAGGCCTTTATCTGGTTGTGGTTTTCATACCTCTAAGGATGGAAACTATAAAACATTTCTGGACAACTTGTTCCCAAAAATACCAAGCCAATGTTTGATCATCCTCATTTTGAATACTTTCCCTAATATCTGCTTGAAACTTCCCTTGCTTCAGCTTGTGCTCCACTTCTCGTGCCATTTAGCAGCACAAAAGTCTCCACCAACCTGTCTCAGGTCACATCACTGGTTTATTAGGACAGCACCACTTACAAAACTGAGAGCTGTGGGAATTTTCTTTACCTGTAGGGGCTTGTGAAAATTCCTTTAACTGGGAAAACCCCCAAATCTCCTGCTACTCTGTCAGATTGCAAGATTCACCTGTTTGCTGTTGAATATTCTCCAGTACAATCATTCTTCTTTCAGTGGGAAGAATATTAAGAGGAGAAAGAAACTTCAACAGAAAGGTCACATGAAAGAGAAATCCCTAATATGTTGCAGCTTTTACCAGTGCCAGTAGAAGAATTGCTTTTATTATGATAGTGTTTTTTCATATACTTTAAGAGCAGTGTGATCAAGACCTTCTTGCTGCATAACACACCCAAGAACCTCATTTTGACACTGGAATTTTTAGTTCCTTGCATGAATTCAAAAAACCTCCTTTGTTCTGCAAAACTGCAGTTTGATATAGTCCTCAGGACAAGCCTGAAATCCATCCTTAATTGCCTTAAACATTATTTATGTCCAAACCACCAGATTCAACGCATCTGCTACTTGATTCCTCAGCAGTAATGCTGGTGAATCAGTCTCTACACTCTTAAATTGGTTGTCCAGTTAATTCCACAGTGTGCTATAAAATTCATGAGAAGTGCACTGCTTTTGCTTTTTGGATATAACTTGGCATCCAGTGCAAGATTGGTTTGGGGGAGAAGCCCTAGGACTGCTGAAATGTCAGAGCCATAAAAGCTGGATGCTGTTAGTCCTCAGGGAAGTATTGTAAAGGAGAGCTTGCAAAAGCCTTGCTAGCCTTCTCATCCCAGTAGGAATGTGTTTTGGGGCATTTTAGGAGGAGAAGAACTTGGGAGTAAAGGGAACAAAAGTACCACAAGGTGAGCTGGTTAAAAAGCTTCTGGAATGGTTAATCAACTCACTGCTATTCACTCCTTTTGACCTGGGAAGGGAGGTGAGGTGGGCATGTGGGGCTGTTACTCAAGAAAATTACCGAGACAAAACTCATTTTGTTGACTTGACCATGATGCTGTATGAGGTGCTGATAAATAACACCGAGGTGACAATCTCTGTAATGAGATTCACCATCACTCTCGTCACAAACCAACGTGATTTCTCGGTGTGAATTGATACCTCAGCCAGAGATGTCCTGACAGTCAGATATTAACTGAAGGCTGTAGGTAATTTTAACAATATTTTCCCGTTCAGATGTTATGTTTGATTTGTTTCTACCTGCTCCCATGGTTTATACTGACAGCATTAAAAATGGGTTACTGCACTGTGGCATTTTACAAAGGTTCATGTCACTTCTTCTTACTTCATCTCGTGTTGCAACATGACAGAGCACAGTCTGATATAATGTGCTGTGGCCTTCTGTATTAGAAAGGGTCAAACCTTTTCTAAACAGCAATATTTGCATTGCAATGGGCATTAATGCAGAGGTATTAAATGTTAGATCAAACGCTGGCAGCACATTATTTTCCTTTTCTGTCAATTTGTGTGGCTCACACCCACTGGGTTGCATCAGTCACTGCTCTGCACCAGAAAATTAGCTCTGTAGTAAAGAGAGGGTCTGAGGAGAAAAAATAGATAAAACTAAAAATGAAATAAGCTGTCTTTCCTCCTCTAAAATGCCCAAAAAAATTTATTTACATTGGAAATTGCCAAGCTTTAGATGTGCACACCACTTTATGGTTTTACTGAGTCACCCAGGTGAGCCTGTCCTGCACAGTCCTGTCAAACACCTGCCTGTTTGTGTACAGGGTAAGCATACATTTATTTCTCACCTCTGCAGCTAATTGTACACCTCAGTGTTACTCCTATTCCCCTCTGTAAGTTATAAGCTGTGGCTAGCACAGGTCTTTCTCATGAGAACATTTTGCTACGTTTCATAAACAAAGATAAAGTTTGGATGTTTTGCAAACAACGTCTCCGGATTGGGTCAGTTCGGGCTTGGCCAGTTGGGCCTAGGGGGAGGTTTCTGGCTGACCAATCTGGGTGACCTCTGAAAACTCTATATATATGGAAATCAAAATAATAAAGTCACTTTTCTCTTTTCTTGCCCGAGAACCTGGGTTTTTCTCTCAGCTAGCGGCTCAACAGCGACAATAAGCAGTGGCCAAGGCCAGCTTTTTCTCTTCTAGCAACAACCGTATCACAGCTACATCCTGCATATGGGAAAACCCCAAGTCAATATTTTTTATTTCGCTAGATCTCTTCCAGTTTATAGTGATGTGAGCACAGAATTAGCTCCAATGTTTGCCTACACACTTAGTGAAATTATGATCAAATTAGCAAAACTCTCCTCCTGGTCCCGAACACAGCTTTACTTGCCTTTCTTCTAAACAACATTTGTTAAGGGCCACAAGGGAAAGTTTGGATGAGGCCCAGTGGCAGTTTCTGCTTGTGTTTGAGAGCTCTGGAATTAGGGAGAAAATTTTAGCAAAAGGGGATCACAGAGAATTTCTCACCACAGAGAATCCTCCTGCTTTTCCTGCTTTGAGTTTAGCCTATTTGGCATTAATTTGATATTTCTCATTAAATTATGTTAAGAAAGGAAATCATGTCAGAATACTAAAGCAGACAAGTGTGAGCTCTAGTAAGAGTCACAACAAAAGCTGGTGTATAAAAACTGGATAATATATAAATTACCATTTATTTGATTGTATAATATATAGGAAAATTAGTGATGAAAATGGAAGTTCAAACACATGGGTTTCTCAGAAGCTTATACTAACTAAATGATATTTTACTCTACAAATGATACCTCTGAGAGATGAGTGCATGTAGGTAATTTCAGATTATTTCTCTACTTGGTACTGCATAACAGCCCAGAAATGAGAGCTTTCTGTGTGCTGACTGCCACTGACGGGTGGTGACAGTAGAACTGTTGGTAGAAAATTAAACCAATTTAACTTAAAACAGGTGCAAAAGACTGTGTTATTTGGGCTCAAGCCAAACTCATTTGAGGTAATGTCAATCAATATGAATTGACTTATGTTAAATTTAATTAAACCAGTCCTAAAAAAAAAAAAAAAAAAAATTAAATTGAAAGTGCCTTGATGAGAAGTCGCACAGAATTAACTTAAATTAGTTTTAAAAATTACATATGGTAAATTGTGCAACCATCTTTCATACAGAAGTGCCTGAAGTTAAAGAGGTAAGTCAGTGATGTGAGAGAGTTCATGTTCCTAAATGCTGCCTGAATCAGTGATGGAGGCTGAGCCAACCTGAGCTGCTGCTGCTGACCAGGATGGGAACAGAAAGCTGCTCCAGCCAGAGTCATCTCCCAGGAGTGCTCTCACTACATAGTAAACAATGGCAAGATCTTTCTTGGAAATTATCCACTAACTTTTTTTTCAAAATGGAGAATGGTAGTTTCTCAGAATCTTAATGTTTTAAAAAAAAAAAAACTTCACAAAAATTTCAGGTCTAAACGCACTTTGACAAAATAATGCTTATTTTTTTAGAAAATTCTAGAATTCAAATGATTTCCTTTTAATATTTATTTTGACATTGTAATTTATTTTCTTTTTTTGTGTTATTGCAGTCCATACCAGCAGCAGTGCACCACAATGAGAGATAAACTGATCTCTAGCAGAAGAGTTGTGGTTGCCCCACTCCTGGAAGGGTCCAAGGCCAGGTTGGACAGGGCTTGGAGCAACCTGGGATGATAGTGGAAGATGTCCTGCCCATGGCAGAAGGTTGGAACTGGATGATCTTTAAGGTCTTTTCCATTTTCCTTAAGGCCCAAAGCGTTCCATGATTTATTTTTGATCCACCAAAGAGACATCTGCCACCCAGCATTGGTTAAAACATGTCATTTATTTCTGGACTGAAACACATCCTGCTTTAGTTTACAATGGAACACTCTGATGCCTTGATAATCAACAAATAACAGGTGTCCTTAAAATGACTTTAGAAGTAGAACCAAGTATTACAATGATACTCTTCCATATTATGTCTTTTCAAGAGCAGCACTGAGAATTGTTGCCTCCACCGACATGATAGCCTGTCTTTTTGCTGAAGTTCATTATGAAATCTCAAAGAATTTCCATGAAACATCTGAGTCTCCTTGAAACACCATTTTCCAGGGAAAAGCATTCCGCTGAAAAATTCCTGACTAGCTCTTCTCTCTCGTTTCTTTCCATTATATGTTCTTAGCAACTTGAAGTGTCCCAACAATTGGGAAGTGCATTAAAAACCAGACAGCTGGCTTGGCTTCTAATAATAAGAAAAAGTCCTACTGAACTTGTAAAAATAAAATATCTGCAACTATATCTTCCATTAAAATATCTGAGAAAAAAAAATTGCATTAAGAAAGTTGATATAATTCCTGTTTAATCTGATACATCAAACTTTTGATTATTTACCACGTCCTCAGAAAACCCAGCATGGCACAAACTTTGATGGGTTGTTATGTAAAAAACTGTTAAATGTGGGAGGTTTTTGTAATTAGTGATTTCACAGAGTCCTCCTGGGCTCGGTGTTGAGTGGGACCTTTCCACCACGTGCTTCCCACCTGCTCCAGAGGGCCCAGGGAGACCACAGAGGGGCCAACCTTGCTGTTCCACTCACTTTGGCAACTGCTTTTGGGGATAAAACTACCAACAGAAGGAAATAAGAACATTCTGTGGCAGAGAAAGGGAGGCAAACAAGCTAAAATCACATATAAAATGCCCAGAGAGCAGGGATGCTCAGGGACACCAGCATGCAGCCAGATAACTGAGCTGGGTCACCAGGCAGGGATGAGGGAGCTGCACCTTCATCAGAGGAAGAGGTGATGGGGAAAGGTGGGAGAAAACAGCAGCAGATGGGAGGAGGAGGAGGAGGAGTGGAAGAGCAGAAACACAATTAACAGTTTTCCGAGTGGTTTAAATGGTTATGAATTGAGAACTGCTAAAATTCACAGATAACAACAAATGAACATTTTCCACCCGGAGATGCCAAGTGCTCCGAGATGGCATTGAGTCCATCTGCAGAGAACAAAGCTGAGGCAAACAAGGGGAAATAAAAAGTGTCCCACAGGCTGGCTTCAGAGACAGCAGCAGCATCAGGAGGGCAGCTCAGGCTTCATCCCTCACCCAGCTACACATCCCTGGGTCTATTTTTTCTCAGCTAGTAACTGATTCTATAATTATAAAAATACTCTGGGGAAAGAAATGCAGGGATGGGGGGAATCAGTCAATATGAAAAGTGAGCAAAGCAGCGTGGATCAGGGTCGTGCAGAGCCTGAGAGTGCCAGATTGAGGAACTAACTTTGCAGAAACATTTATTCTTAAATGGTCTTCCAGACAAACTCACTGACCTTATCCATTTAAATTAGAGGAATTTATGAACATGGAGGAAAGACATTTTTCAAAGATCTCGAACTCACATTTTGCACAACTTACAGAGAACAAAAGGTTCTCAAACCTTGAAGATGGCCAGCATTTCACAATATTTTAGCATTTAGTATGTAGCCAGGTCATTTTTAATTATGAAAAGACAAACTCTTCAGACAGAATATGTTCTAAAGACGTGTGCTAGAAAGGCTACAAAATCTTGCCATAATTGCTGATAAAAATGTTAGCTGGTGTAATAACACTTGGGAAAAAAATGTGGACAACATTCAAGTTCCAGGAGAAAAGCAGACTGACCTTTCATAATGAAAATGACTAACCACACATTAAAAAAAGAAGAGAAGAAAAAGACAAAAGATCAGACCCAGTAAAGTGCATAAAAGGGAGGGGAGAGGCAGCAGCATGTCCAGCACTGACTCCTCCAGCAGTAGCAAAGAGTCAAAGGACTGTTGTGGGTTGCAGCTCTCTCTCTTTTTTCCTCCCTTCCTCAGTTACTCATTTTCTTGCTCTGTTAAAGATTCCTAATGGTGAAAGCTTTAAGGTCAGGCCTTGATGTGCCAGTGTTCTACTCTGGGGTGGAAGAAAAAAATCTTTCCTTTTCCATTTTCGTTCCCAGTTTTAATTTGACTTGATAGCCTGTTGCACTTTGACTTGCAGCAAGTGTTTTCTGCATGAAGAAGTCACATCCAAAAGTTAAAAGACTGTAAAAATCAAAGTTTCTCTATCCTGAGCTGCACAGCCTGCCTGACCATGCAGGGACCATCTTGCCCTGGATGTAAAGAACAGATGCCTACAGAAAACCCTCTCTGGAAGAGCTCCTCTAGGAATGCTTTATTCTAAAATTAATCAACCAGAGGCATCAGTGAGTACAGAGAGAAGAAAGGAAAAGGTACTCATTGAACTAACAGACCTGTTGAGTGGAATGGCTAAATGGAAAAATCTGTGCAATCCACTAAAGCTAGGATGCTGCAAAGATATGAAGGAAGAAAAGCTTTTTGTAATAACCTCATAGTTTCGTATTATTGATCAAAAAAGACAAAAAAAACCCGAAGAGTAACCTTTATGTGGTACAAGATTTTCAAATCCCACAATGAAAACTTTCCCTTCCTCCCACTAAGACCTATTCCACACACATAAATTTTAGCAAAACAAGAAAAAAGTAAAATATGTCATTACTCCCTGCATCAACCTCTAAAATAATGACATCTCCAGTGGCATCCTGTGACTCAGAGCTTTACACAGCATAGCAAAGGCCAAGAATTTATAGGTAACACTGATGCCTGCAAATGATATTAAGTACAATAAGCTTTCTTTCATCTCTTCACTGGTTGAAGGTGATACCTCAACTACAGAAACTCCATTTAGCACATATGGCAGATATCCCATGGTATGCTGGTGACATCTCTTACCTGTTGCCCATGTGTAACATTTTATTTGTGGTAAAGTATGTGTAAGATTGGCCCTTGCTTTCTTGAGAAAGCCTTTAAATCCTTTATTCTCCCCTGTGCCAGACATCTCTGCCTGCATTTATATTGAAAACAAAGGTCTTGCAATTACTGAACTGCTGAAAAATTATTGGAGAAAGGAATCAATGGCATTTTCAGGGAAAATACTTCATTGTTCTGCATACTACAGGAGTTTCCAAATGCAAGTATTGTTTAATTTAATCTCATAGTATCGTGAAATACCAGAATTATTACTGCATATGCCCCAATGAATTTAGCTTCCTTTCTATGCAAAAATTCTGCGGGTCATTTCTGTTTGAATGGCCAGTTCTTCATGTGGAAAGAAAGCTCAGACAATGTCTTATTGAATAAAACAGGCTTGTTTCATGATTCATTACACCTCTTTTTGTCCTTATGTGTAAGCCAGCTCCTCTCAAGTCTACACCAAGAATGCACAATGGAGGCTGTGCAGGGCCATAAAAATAATGCTGGGAATTCTCGTGCATACAGTAAAATGCTCAATAAAAATAAGAACATTTTGCAAAAGGTACTGATAGTCTCCATTTTAGAGCTGTTTTTTCATTCCACATAAGCTCATTTTTCTTTATACTTAAACAAATGACAGATGTTCATAAAGACGATATTAAGGATTCCTTTTGGCACTTCTGTTCAGTGTTCTCATTTATTACTGTTCTGGTAATAGAGTATGCAATGTTATTCTATTGAAAGCAGGATCATCAAAATTGCCAGGTGTCTGCTGTGTGATCATTCCCTCTATATGCAAAGCAAAGTGTTTCCAAATGCATTAATCTGGTGAATTCTGTGCTTACGGCTCAATCCTTCAGAGTGCTGTGTACTTTGATTATAGAAACCCTAACTCCACGAGTTTAATGTCAATAATGTTCAGCCTCCTGTAAGACTGAGCCCTTGAAGAAAAAGCAACTCTAATTGTGATTCTTATAGTGGAGAGGTTAGTGTTCTTGAGCAAATCTATAAACTCAGGTTCCAAACTATAAAATAAATCCCCATTTTCAAGCTCTAAGGAGTAGCCTTTTTTAAACAGAAATGCTGCTCTGCAGATAAAGTTTGCAGTAGAGTGTAGGAATAATAGCTGTCTAAATACAAAGGTGGGCACTTAAATTAAGATATCCACCACTGTGTTCTCTGGGCATCTCATATTCCCCATTTCTACTGCCTCAAACTTGACAAAACCCACCAGCAATAAAATTCTGTATAAACTAATGTGTCCTTTAAGTGTTTATGTGTACAAGGGAATGCTATTGTACTTGAACTGAGCCTGCATCTTTCCAAATAATCCAAATGCTATTGTATATTTACAGGATTTTTAGCTCAGCTACATTCTCCTTTCTTATAGAAAAAAATGCCTAATGACTTCACTGTCAGTATGAGGATCATATTTATTGGCATATTTCTGGTTTGGGATAAACTGTAATTTTATTACCTTAGCCAGAGGGTGGTTAAATGGTGAGGGATTTACTAATCACTGCTTTAAGAGGGATAAATCTGTTTACCTCCCAAATAATAGAGAGATCTTGCTTCTGGCTACTTCCCTCTGCTTCTTGTCTAAAAGTTTTTACCCCTTCAGTAAGAACTGAACAAGAATTAGTTAAAATGAAGTGGCTGGGGAGATGTAGCCTAGCAATGAGGAGTAGTGAGAAGTCTGGGAGCTGAGAGAGGAATCTCCTAATGTGGATCAGAAAAACCTCCATTAATGGCAAAAAAATTATAAAATCGTAACCTTCCTGCATTTGCTCCTGCCACCTTCATGAAGGTTTACATCCCTTCCTTTAAGCCACTCTAAAAATCAATTAATTACGTGACCACATTCTGAGTGAGAAAGCATTAAATGAGGCAGAGGAGAGAAAACAGCTGAAAAAAAATAGATTAAAAAATTTAATATTTAATTTTTAGAAGATCAATGCTATTGAGTCAAAATTAAGATAACTACTTTCACAGACTAGCATGGCTTCTCTCTCCATACTCCCCAGTGCAACACATACAAAACTAGAAGACACAAAATTAAATTTGTCACAGGTATCTACTGGACTTGTTTGAAAGGCGAAATAAAAGGGATTCATAAAGGATTCATAAAGGATTCAAACCTCTCCACAGTTTGGTATTTCAAATCCATGTGCCAAAATATGTGGGTGAAATTGCTTTTTCACAGACAGAATTCTTAAGACAATGTAAGAAAAATGTCTTTTCTCCTCTGGATTCACAGTTTGAATAAAAGTCCAATTTCTCACTTAATTTGGCTTGATAAAAATCTGTTGTGGGTTCTGTCACATATAAAGCATAAAAATTATAAAAGCAACTCCAAAAAGCATTTTTCCATCACAAGTATCAAAAAAAGAGGGAATTATCATTTCTCTGTCTTCACTTTACATAGAAACACCAATCTTACAGGAATTTGTGAGTTCTCTCCCAAATCAACACCTCAAATAATATTAAAACTAAAGAAATTAATCTAGTTAAAAGTTGCAAATGTTCAAACTGTGGTTGCTTAAAAACAGAAATGAAAACTCATTACTAGACTGCTTTGAAAACTTCAGGTGAAGAGAAACCAGAAGGGAAAAAGGCTCTAATGTACCAGAATGCTATTTATTAATCCTGCAAATTCACTTGTGATTTATATGACCAAGATTCTGCAATTATCCTATGGCACATCCAAGGTTATATTATTACTTTTTCAGTATGAACCTTGAAAAGTCAGAGTCCCTGCAAACGAGCAGAACATTTGGATGGTTATAGACGACCTGAGCAGGATGTGCAAAGCAAAATCAGTCATCCAAAGGTGCATGACTCATCTTGGCACTGATCAAAACTCCTCCAAGACCTGCAGATGGGAAATATTTCTTGATATTATTAGAACATCTTAGAGCAAAACTGAGATCCAGATTTGTGTCTATCTAGGTAAAGGATTTAACCTCAGGCCAAATCCCTATTTAATACACAATCTACATTTTGCCACCGCTGAAGTCATGGAAGATATGTTTCCTCATTCAAAAGGGATAAAATTAAGCAATTAAAAATGACTCCAACATTTCTTGCACTTTAATCTCCACATCATCCATCATCTGTCTTGCTCATTTATTATCAAAGTGTGTTCTTCCTTCATTGTTTATACATAATCTTCTTGTTCCCACTTTTAGCCCAGCAAAGTCATACAGCTTTTCTCCACCCCATGTCAGATAACACTGTGTAATCAAGCCCTGGTTTTGACAAGCAAAGAGAGGTTTCTTATAAGGTTACAAGCTTGTCAAGGGGAGCTGTTGCAGTGTTGCCCTTGCCTGTGGTTTGTGAGCATCAATTACCATCAGGATGAGTGACGGAAGGGAAGCACAGCAGAGATCCCTTGCTTTGGGAGGTCTATCCCCCTTTAACGACTTAAAACCAAACTCACTTCAAGCTTGAAGGGCAAATTGATCACGTAACAGTCATGGAAAAATATTACAAGTTGTTCCCCACTTTACAGCCTGTCTCCCTGATGGGGTTATTACAGCGTAACACTGACAAATCAGAGGTTAGAATAAAACCCTTCCATCTTTGGACCAAAACCAGCTTAAGACCTTTGCAAAAGAGCTTCCTTCCTTTCCAGTTTTATCCTCCTCTAGCTCTTCACTAGGCACAAGGCAGGTTTCAGTGTCAATCTCCCAGTTTCACAAGCTGGCTGATGCCAAACCCGGAGCCAACTGCTACCCAGGGAGTCACAGTTTACTCCTTCTCAGTAGCAAAGTGTGAACTGCAGGGCTGTGGCACTGTCAGCAGAGGTGCAGGAGCCTGCCAAGCTTCCCAAAGAGCTCACAGAGGGAAAAACACGAGATGATGTCTAGAAAAAGGTGTGTCAGTCTCTTGGGTATGTCCTGGGTAGGGTGGAGGTTAAACAGGAGGGCTCTAAATCTTTTCATGGCTGGATTTCCACATCAAAATTGATTATTTTGTGATGATTAGATACACTTAGGTTAGTTATTTCTCAGATTTAATGTCTGTTTCTAGATTTTGCTCCAACACATAAACTTCACCTCCCAGCAAGTATCATCCTTCGGATGCTTTTGGGAGTGGTTGGGTTGTTCCTCCCTGTTTCTGAGGGAGAAAGAAGGATGTACAGTTAATTCCCTTGCAAACAGCCCATCACCCCAGTGATCTATCACCCTTGCAGTGTCTCTGCTGTATGGTGGTCAGTGCAAGGCAGCAGCACACTGCTCTGCCATCCATCCCTGTAACATCTCCAGAGCAAGGGCCCTGGGGGGAAGGATGCATGGAGAGCAGAGATTTTGTCTGAGGGTGTTCAAATCACTCACAAAATCTGGCTTTTTTACCCACGAGCTGCCCTGATTCCTGCCCACTCTGGCCCTCCCAGTGAACAAAACCACGAGGGTGAGTGGAGTTGAGCTCCAAGTTCACAGCCCACAGCAGCTGCCCATAAATAACAGCCCGTAATGGTTGAAGGCAAACTGTGCCCATTTGGGAATTTCAGAGCAAATTGCAGCCTGGGACAGGCACTTGCTGCACTCAGGGCTTGAGGACAAAATTCTCAGGACCTTGGGCACGGCAGAAGGTCACTCAGCCTGCAGCTTGGGCTCTGAAGCATTTTCATTCTGCTGCCCATTAAAAGCAGCCCTTGCTATACCTGGGGCACAGGCTGGTGTGTTGACCTTCATTCTTTTCTTTCCCAAGCTCTACAACACATTAGTAGAGGAAAGCTAATGCAATTGGCATCAAAGAATTTACGTGCTCTCTGATGGGCTGGAGAGCTGCCAAGCCTCTAATCCACCGTGTGACAGACAGGACTTCAGTCCCCAAGGGAAAGTGATTTTTAACACAGTTTTCTATTTCTCTGAAGTTATCAGCAGTTGCATTCAGATCATACAGATCAAATACCTTCTAGGTAAGTGATTATTTAAGGAATTATTTTCAATAAGAGCCTTTGGTCCTAGTGTTCATTCTGATGGTAGTTGGAAGGAAAAAAAATACACTTTGGTTCTCTGATATTGAGGGGTTTTGTACCAACTAGTGCCAGATGAGGCTTATGCTACCAAAAAAAAAAAAAAAAATCAGAATAGTTTGAGCTCTTTATATTGAAAAACAAAAAACAACAAAAGGCAAAGTTCAGAGCTAAATATGATATTCATGCCAGGGGTCACCTAAGCATATGAATCCCAATCAATATTTTAAAATCTTGTGTCCTTACATTGCACTTTAAAATACCAGTGTGTATTAGAGCTGCAGCCACAGTGTTTGCCTACCAGGGCCTCAGACAGGCTGAAGAAGAAGGATGCCCAGACTCAGCAGAGCACTGCAGCATGTACTAACTTTCCTCAGAAAAAGTGTCCTCAGGTAATAAAATTAAATCATTTCAATGGCTTGTAATAGGACTTTAACTTGGCTAAAGCTTTGAGGTAAATCTGCCTAGATCTTTGCCTTACAGTGGGTTCACAGAGAAGACAGGCAGTCTCTTAAAATTAAAAAGGCAAAATATCATTAAAATAAGACCAGAATAATTGACTCCTTAGGACAGAGAAAATTCAAAGGGATTAGACAGAGAACACATGGAAATTGGCTTTAGGAAAGAATTCCCCCCTCCTTCTCTGCCCTTCCAGGCTGTTCCTCTCCAAACTTGGTGTAGCTTTTCAGACTGTGGCAAACACTGCTTGTCCCCTGAGCTCCTGACAACATTTCCATTCTGATTTCCAGAGCTCTGGAGGTGTCTATTCCCAGTCTGGCTCAGCATCTCTGTTTTCCCTGTGCTGCAGGTTCTCTCCTTGCTCATGGTCTTCACCCACAGCTCCCTTGGGCATCGCTGGGTGCTTCTGTCTTGCCTCACCCTGCTGTAGATGAGTGGATTGCATAAACTGGAGAGACAAGCTGGAGGAGCTGCCATGGGCTCCTAATCCAAGGATCCTCACATGCTTTGGTGGCCCAGGTTTCCCAGGGCAGCACACAGTGCATCCATCAATCTCCTTGGAGGGTCTGTGAGGAGCGAGGCTCCCGAGGAAATCTATGCCCCTCAGAAGAGCCATCGATTGCAGGAGGTGACTCAGGCACGGGCAGGAAAGCCCATCCATCCTGCAGGCTGGAGCTTTAGCTTTCATAGCAAGTGATAAAGGAGATTTACAGCATTGCTTTTTCACCTGGGTTTTTACCCCGTTTGTCCAGCTGAGGAGAAAAATGACCAGAGCTGGCCAGTGACTCTGAGTGAGCAAGCAGGGTTTCACTGCTCAGGGATGTGAGCAAGGGAGAAATTATTTGAAGTTCTCATATTTATAGAAGGTACGTGCTCCTTTCCCTTCTCTTTAAAGTCCCAACAGAGAGGGCTGGGTTCCCAATCAAGACAATGCACCTCACAGACAGAGCACCGAAGAAATGCCTAATAAATGATGAACCCTGCCAAAAATACCTTGAAACTTATACATGAGATGCAAATTAATGCAGATATGCACCCTCTGCTCCCAGTTATATAAAAACAATCATTCAAAATCCTATATTTCCGTGGAGTCAGTTTTGCTCATTTTTACTACACAGTAGAGAATAAATAATTAGGCAAAAATCTGGTTAAAATTCTCTACACAATGTTCATTTATCTACACTGCAGTTATCTTGTCTTCTAATTTACTAGTTAAGCTCTTTAATATATACTTTACAAAGTCTAAAATCCAGTGCAAGAGAATCAATTTTGGTATGAGAGATTCAGCCAAGGTATTTGTTAGGATTGGGTTTTTTTTGGAGTGATTAAATACTTAGCGTAATCTGCCATCAAATTATTTTTGGAGTTCAACGCAATTTCTAATTCTGCTGTGCACTTTGGAGCACAAAAGAGATGTTGTACAAATCAATATATTATCAAATTGATTTTATTTGTGCTTTAAATATTCCAGGTAAGGGGGAGGGACAGAGAAAAAAGGTGGCCTGATATCTAATTTTTGATGCCAGAAAATAGCACAGGTTCAAAAATTATTGGAAATAAATAAAAGCTAGCCTCAGGTGCACATTTTGTATTCCCTGAGATGGTTTTGAAACATAATAAATTATTGGAAACAGAGGCTTTGCATCCAGCAAATTAAGTCAAAAAGCCCTCCAAGGCCAATACCACTTATGCTCTGCACATTACTGCCAAAGATAAAGCATTTATTGAGGCTACACTCTAAAGATAACATGAGCATGTGCAGTATCAAAAGAAGCTTGGCCTTTGGGAAAGCAATGAAATAAACTATTTCCATTTCTTTAGCATACGTGGCAAAACGCTCTCAGATATTGTTTTCACAACCTATACAAATCTATATTCTATGTTTAAAAGGTACAGACAGCATAAATACACTGGAAAGACTGGGGAGAACAGACTGTCTGGACCCAAATCCAAGGTCAGATAATCTCAGCTGAATGCAGCTGGAAAAACTCCAACCCCTATGATTGCAATGCTAATAAATTGCAATGCAGAACATCCTGTGTAAAGGGAATGTTAAACTTCTTTCTTCCTTAAACCCAAATTGGATCCATTTTGCACCAAGTGTATCCACTGAAGACTTAGCTCCATTATGCTGCAACATGTCTAATATTCCATAAAGTATGTCCAAAAAAGAACAATTTGTTTTCTAATATGCCTAATGGAATGTGATTTATGATCCCAAACACAAACTGGTCAGCTTGCTCAGGATGTCTCTCTCTGCAGACAGTGGGAACTTGTTTTATAAAGATTTTTTTGTTTGAACTGAACCAAGAATTTAGCTGAGTAAGTCCTTCCTGGGAAGTGCATAAAACGATGTATCCAGATGGCAGTGAGCTCAACATTAAATGAATTTAAAATTTAAGGGGAAAATAACACATTTTATATGTCTAATAATTTATAAAGAAAAGTACATGGGTTTAAATTTTCCCTTTTGTGACAAACTGTAATTGTTCCTTTGACACAGTCTAGTTTAAATTTATAGTTGCAATGAATGTAGCATCCGAAAAATAGGCCTGAACAGCCCAGTCAAGTATTTATAGAGCTACTGGAATTATCTATATTCTGCTTTAAAATTTTGGAGTATATACACATTAAATTGTAACTTTATAACCTCTTCAGTCTAGTGAGTAAGGTTTTAAGTTGTCACTCACAGCCTGATCTTTTTTATTACTTCAATTCTTCCAAGTACTGGCGATGGAAATTCTTGGCATTATTTACAACCACAACTGACTTGCACTCATCACTACTCCTGAGGTCTAAATCTAAAAATGGGACTTTAAAAATGTCAATAGATACTAATGATCTAGGAGTTAGGGGAAAAAAAAAATACAAGCACATAACAAAACTCATTCCTGGGTATCAGGAAGAGCAGATATAAAAACTGAAGGCTGTGCACATTGTCTGATATGCAGTGAAGCAAGACGAAAGCCTTTTGCTCTTGCCTGCTTAAATAGCCTCTGCTCTGGACTGTTTGATACCTTGAAGTGGTGCTGCTCAGCCTTAGTGATGGCTTAGCAAGGACTGAAGTGAAAAACAATTCTAAAGAGACCAGCATTTGAAATGAAAAACCTTTTCGTTTATATTTGTTCTCTTTTGTAAAATTATAGAATGATTATCATGTAGAGCTGTGCTGTGTTTGTGATAGAATTTTTTTTAAAAAGTCACAGATTTTAAAAACCACGCGCCTTCTTAAATTTGTTCACATTTATCACTCTAATGAATTTAGTTCCAAGGGAAGACAAAATCAAAACTGCCTAACTGAAGATTGCCAAGGGATTTCTGGTTAATAAAAGGCAAAATAATTTAAAAATTCTTTTAAAAGCAAAAGTTAGAATTTCTGCACTATTATCTTAGTTCTTCCTAATTTTAAAGGTGTATCCTAAATAAATTGCAAGTATTAGCTACTTTGTCAGTGCAATGGGAGGTGTGCTTGACTGAATTCCTGTTTAGCACTGACACAGTTCCTCTGGCCCAGCAGTATTTAATTCTGAACAGCAAAGACTGAAAATTGGAATGTTAAGAAATATCACTGACACACCAGTATGCCAAAAGAATGATTTACAAGGCCTCATTTGCACTAGCCCACCGTCATATATGTATTGCAATGGATCAGATTTCAGCCAGACTGTCAAGAAATCAGTATTGCATTTGAAATGGATGTTCTGCCAGCTCCGGCAGGAGCGCGTTTTGCCAACATCAATACCAATGCACCAGGGAACTTCTCCCTCCTCCAGAGTTCTGAAGTGCCAAACTGAGATAAGCAAAAAGACCAAGGCTGCAGCATAAATAAGGGGAAGCTGCTGCCAGGCTCTCAGTGCTGCTGTCCACCAGGATCTCTGGCTTCTGGGTTAACTCTACCCATTAAAAAGATATCCTGAGCCTTGCCAGCTCCAGGGAAAGCTCGCCTGTTTGGTTCTTACAGCGTGGGTTTATTTATTTAAGTGAAATGCACTGCAGTAGCTTCAATGTGATAATTCCAGGGAATTATTGTGCTTTGGTAAAGTCCTTTATTTATTTTCAATTTCTGCCCATTTTAGACTGAAGAATATGTAACTATGTGGTAGCCCTATGCTTCCTATGGGGAGTCAGCCTTGCTGCTGTACTGTTCACAATTTTGATTAAAAGTTATTAATTTTTTTGCGCCTTTAGAGACCCTAGGCTCTCTTATCAAGATGTGTTGATCCCACTGCAGGCTCAAAATCTCTCTCTTTAAAGAAGGCATCAGACTCAAAAGGATCACGAACCTTGATTTTTTAACAATAAAACCTAATCCCACACTATGCCAAATTCTTATTTTATATTTTAAGTGACGTGGCAACAATGCATTGATCAGCTTCTGTCAAGAGAGGAGATGAGTCAGCAGTATCCAAAAGATATTACAGCTCTCTGCAATAAGACCTGAGCTTAAATCTGTGCTCCTTTAAACCTTGCTTTAATGAAATGCTGACCAGTGCCAAAAAGTGTCTCAGAACATTGGATTCCCAGCAGATGCAGTCCCCTCAGTGAGACACTCACAACACACCAGAAAATGTCACTTTCGGACTCAGGCACTTGCTCTTTATCCTCCCATGAGTCGATTGGTTCCTCATCATGACAACTTGTGAACTTTTAATGCTCTGCAAACATTCTCCAGGTATTAAATCAAGGTCATTGTACTGACACCTGTTTTTATTCCATTCTGGTTTTATTCACAGCAGATGTGAAGGAAGGTTGTACAAGGTACTCATTTTAAACCACTCTGTCACCTGTCATTTATTTAACCTACTAGCAGAAACAAACTAATGGAATAGTGCAAGGCATATCCTCAATATATATTTCAAAATCAGATGGTTTTCTACTTATGTGATATGCGCCTATGTAATACATTTTAAAGCACAATCACCACAATCTGCAATAAAATGCTTATAAAAAAGAGATCAAATGACAAGGCATTTTCTTGTGAAGGAAACACAAGAAGAAGAAAGCCTGCCATGGCTTACTGCAAAACAAAATATTCCCCCACAAGAAATATTGAGGCTAAACCCACTCATTTTTTCAAGCTCACTGATTAGGAAAGAGATAACAGAAATAATAACACTATACATTTGCAAGTGTGTGAGCCATCTGAAGCCTTGGAAAATTTCAGGTTTAATCCAAATCAGCAATTTCGTGCAGCGCTGAACTCTGGTGAATGTGAGCACATTCTTAACACTCCCGCTGTCAGAAGCATTACATTTGCTCTCAGGTTTGGAGGAGACATGCACATGCTGATTGAAATAGTCAGATTAGTTCCCTTGAGATGGCAAGCAGGAAAAAGGGAAGGGCAGGGAGAGCTGCCTTGTGCCACTGAACTGGCTGGCATATCCCAGATACTCAGTGCTATCAGCAAACTGGCAGTGTCACTGTGGATATCAGCTGGGAATAGTGGAGGAGTGCAGGGCTGATGCAGAGTCATTCCAAGCAACATACACACTCACAGGAGCGGAAACTTTCATTTAGAAGGCTCATCACTGGCCAGCGCAGCTACAGTTTTTGTGAAACCAACACCAGACCAACATGAATAAGGCGCACAACCACGAGCTGATGCAAGATTTATGATCATACCAGGCTCAGCCTTATTTTATAGCTGCCATATGAGATTTTAGTTCTGGAAAGAAGCAGCATTGATAAAGAGATTTAATTGTCTGTCAGCATGCCTTACACTGCAGTTACTTCATTTACTTCAAGCCTGAATCTCATTACTACCTCAATTCCACAGGTTCCCCTCTGTCTCAAGGTGGGTGCTTAATTAGAGCAACCCCTGCAATGCAAGCAAATACAGCAGGCTTTCGCTCTTTTCTCTCCCTGTCAGCCTGACAAATCTAATAGACTATTGATTTTCCATCCTCAAAGAGATCAGGCTCCACTTTTGCCATTCAATCATGATATTAGCTGTCCATTAACTCCAATTCCCTGGCCTGACAGCTTGTGAACACCTCCAAGGCTGTTCAATCAGCCAGTCAACACCCAGACAACAATGCAATTCCAAACCTCTTCTAGACCATAGCCCAGGTCTTAACCTTCTTCTTTCTCTCACTTCCTCAGAAGTTTATGTGCCTTTTTTCCTATTTCTTTTTTGTCAACTTAATAATGCTGTTGCTTATTTACTTACTGCACCTGAAAGAAAATATATTTCTGATTGAGAGGATGATTGTGTAATTCCCTGGCAAAATCATAATTTTTAAGTGAAGTTATTCCTACATCTCTGCTGCACCTGTAATGGCTTGAAACCAAAGCAAGCACTATAAACATTTGCTATTTGTCAGAGGAAATAAATTTGTCAAATCTCAGAGTTCTTCATTAACTTCAGCAGTGCAATCTGTCCTGCCATTTCAAAAATCCCAGTCAGGCATGATTAGCCCACTGAAGAGATCACTCAGGGTTTGGTAAAAAGAAAAAAAGGTTGATGATTTTATGTTTCCACTTGCTTATAAGCTCGTCTGTTTTATGAAGCTACAAGGAATGGTCAAGGATTCTCTGACAATTGTTCTTCCCTCCGATATTTTGGCATTAAAATGTACAATTAGTTAAATTAACTCCACATTATTGGTACACCTGTTCTTTATTTTTTTAAGTGGCTGACAATCACAAGTACTTATCAGCCCATGGCATTTCTGCCAATTGCAAAATAAATGCTGTAAGTATTTCAGTCTGAGTTTTAATAGCTTGTAACAACTGTGGCAGGAATGACCTCAGTTTGTTGAGCACAGCCATGCAATTGGCATGGACACAAAGAAAACACTTGTAGCTCATGGGAATTCCTTATATAGGGAAAGTATATATGGAAAAGTGAGTGCTTTTGATAATCTGATCTATGGGATGCAGCTTAAATGCTATTTTTTTTTATTTTAGGCCAATAGATTGACAAAACCAATCAGCTTTCTTTGGGTTTATCTGTAATCACAGTGGAACAAAGCTCACATTATATTCTTTAAAGCTTTTTGTTTGTGGGGTTTTATGAGAAATTAGGTGGTCACTGAAGTTCTGCCTTCCAGATTACATTTGATTCAAATATTTCACAGCTGAAATTGTAACAGATACCTAATTCTGTCTGATGCCACCTTTAATTACTTGCTGATTCCATTGCCTGGCATCCTCCCTGCAGGTACCACCTCCATTGATCACTTTGGATAATGCACATAACACCTGTGGAAATATTTTAGTTCTTTGTTGAGGGGATGTGCAGCTGTTTCAGTGTTAAATATCATTTATCTTTAATGAACAAATGACTGGTTTTGCATACCTCATGCTGAACGCAGACTAATTTTTTAAACAGTACATATGCTTTATTTTATTATTGGCAATATTGTTAATAAGAAATCTGTAAAGGTTTTAGAGAACATATTCAATTAACTAGTTCTGTAAACAGATTTTCTGTTCCATCCCAGAGATCAGGGATGTAATGAATTCCACTGGCTATATTATACTTTATGCATCCCACAATCAAAAACTTTCTAGTTTTCTAGTCTGGCCAAATGAATGCACCTCAAAGAAGAGAGTTCATGTCCTCTATTAATTTCTCCCTGGGATTCTTCAAAAAAGAGCTCTTAACCTAGTGAAGCACATTTCTCTATTGTGATGCAGAAAAAGATGAACTGGGAAGAACGAGACAGTCACAATCAGCCCATTTGTATTCTAGTAAGTCTATTTTATGAAGGCATAGAATACTAATTTACACAATACCTGTACCCTATGGTAAATATTTGACCAACTGCAAAATTACTCTCATCCCTAAATTGCACATCAGATCCACTAAGATATCACCAAGCAGTTTAGCAGCTCCCTTAAACACCCCTCAGAGTAGCCTGAATTTAAGATAATCATGTTGGCACTTCATACGGTTGGCAGAATTCAAAGGCTATATGCACAATGATGGAAATAAGACCTATTTACCCTCAAATTTTGACACATTGTTCATACCTCACAGCCTAGTTTAGGGTAAACTGAGGCTATTGAATTTTTGAAATCTCCATCCACTCACATTCCTCAACGGATCCACTGTAAGTAGGTCTGCAGAAAATATATCCTTAAATTAAAAGCCAGTGTTTGCAGATATTATCCAGCATTCTTTCTTCATTCATGGACATTATTGTAGAAGGGCAGATTTTCTGTTAAATGAAATTTTCCTCTCATAAAGCAAACAGGCAAGAAATGGGCATCATGTGTCACCTCTGATGACTTTGCTCCCAAGAAGACTTTAGCCTCCAAATATTGCTGCAATGCTCTTGGTGAATTGTACAAAGTTTGACCATGTAAGATATCAAAAATATAAAATACACACTCGCCAGAATACCAACAATGGAATTTTCATAGTTTATTGTCTTCTTTAGATCTATTTATACAGGTTTTAATATACATTCATAGTCAACTTCCATCCAAGTTCAATCATCCTCATGAAGATTCAATAGCAAGTACTTAAATAGGCACAAAGTCAACTGGACTACAGGGGTGCTTAAAGACTTCCAAAAGGAGCTAAGGTTAAAAAAAATATGAGCCCAGAGACAAGTCTTCCCTGAAAGAAGCAAATGTGTAATTAAAGTTCCAATCTCTTTCGGAGACTGAAAAATTAAAGGGAGGGACTGCTCTAAATAATGCATTCTATTTCTAAAAACTTTGCACACAGTCCTTTTTCATCTCCTGACCTTACCACAGGGAAAATTGCTGTGTTTCTTTTAATAAAAATTACATCTCTCATTCGCTGCCTCTCAATCTGTTTCATCTGGAAGCTGTTTCATCTATTCCCTGTAGGTGGAACTCCGTCTTTAGACCTTTAATTAGGTGGTGTTGCCTTGACCACTGTAGCTTAAATTTCGTTTAGTATTCCGATTCTAAAATGGCCACTTGTGTATTTGTGCTCCTGCATTGACCCTACAAATTTGTCTCAGAATTTGTTGGAGTTTTAAAGTGTTGGAGATTTTTTTATTCACCTTGCTCTATTTCATTGTGTTTTCTCCTAAGAAGGTCAACATCATTCTTTGATGAACCTTGATTTTATTGTTTCAGAACTCACTGCTGTCTCTTTTGAAAAACACTGAATAAGCTGGCTAATAGAAAGCACAGAGTTCACTTCCATCTTCTGCAAAGTGCTGTTTCCCACACCCCAGTACACATTTCTGATTAGCATTGCTACAGGTTCAAACTACGACTTGTTGATGTCATTTATCCACTGAATATTTCATGTATTTTTGATACTATCAACGATAAGATTTTAATGAATTGTTTACAAGCATTATGTCAAAGACCAGTGAATAATTTTGTCCATCTGTGAATGTGTTCAGAGTTAAAACAACAAACAAACCAAAATCCCAACAGCAAGTACGTGGAAGATATCTCCCAATAGAAGATCCTGCCTGATTTCTGCTTTACTTCAGGGTGGAAACTTGGGTTCATATTTTAATGTTGATCCCTAACTGTTAGGGCACTGTTACTTCTTACTGCACTTTGGTTTGAATTTTCATTTGTATGCAAATAAGTCTCTGATTTATGGCACCAGTAAAGATATTACTCAATGACTCCTATTTTTCAAACTTGCTTTCAGGGTATGTAGAATTAGATAAGCAACAATTTTCTCTGAGCCTGCATGCTGGCAAAATCCAGTAGAGTATTAAAGCATCACCCTGCTTTCTGCTAAAAATCACATTTTCAAAAGAGCTTATTTCTTTAAAATATGAAGAAATAGATCTATACTTCAAAAAGCTCGATATCTTTGATTATCTGGTTCTCTGGTATAGCCGAAGCTACCCAGGCTCTTAATTTACAATTTGCTTCCAAGACACTAAGGAATTTTTAATAATACTTGAAAGTCATACCTGAGTTTTATTGAAGTTCAGTCATTGGTGACAAAATTGCACCCACAAACTGAAGGAATTAAATTAAAACAAAAAGTAGAAATAATGGTATATCCTTCTTCAAAGAAATTCACATTTCCAAAATCTCTTTCAACATAATCAATCCAAAGTTGGATTGATACTGTTTTATTTTAAAACAACCACGACGTGGTTGTCATGATACGTCTGCTGAAGAAACTGGAGAGTAAATTTTTATCCATGTAAATCACCATTTTCCAACACCTTCTGTACCTTTACAACTCATCTGAAAAATGTGCTAACAATCAATGCCTCGATGTTCTTTCACAATATTTAACTTTGCACTGCACCCAAGCTATCACAATTAAGCTTCTGGCTGCTTACTCATTAAACCCAGAGAAATGGAAAGACAAAAAGGGACAGTGGGTAGGGCAGTGCACGAGGATCTGCTAAGGAATTTTCTTACATTGTCCTTCCACACTGGAAGTAGCTGGAAGCAGTCTCAGGTTGGATGGTCTGACGTACTCGCTAAATTAGAAATTAAAATAATCTTTTCAAGCGCATCAAGTGCATGATTCACTGAGCCCCATTTCCTCCCTGTTTCCTGGTCACGTTAGCTCCAGCTGAGGCAACGCTGTCATTAGCGAGATGACTGAGCTTCTGAGCAATGAGTGGGCAATGGATAATTGCAGCTCAAGGCTGGCTGTTCTCACTGCCACCCTGCCACGGCAGGGAGGAGTCACCACTGCTCCAGTCTGGTGGTTTCTGTGCCCATGGAAGAGCAATGGGAAAGAACAGCAGGAAAGGAGCACCTCTGTCCAGCAGGAGATGGGAAATGCAGAGTGATTCCAGCCATCCGACGCTCTGGAGGTGGGCATCACTTCTATCATTGTTCCTACTACCCACAGATTTCACCACATCACTTCACAGACTGATAGGCCAGATGCTCAGACTATGTGATCTAATTATGCAGAACATTATGTTTTGAAATGAGCAATTTATATTGGAAAGTGCAGACTGAAAATCCTTTGATTTCAACACTCTTCTAAACACAAGCCTGTCATTTATTGTGTATATGGCATTCCTTTTTATGAAAAAGTATTCTTGTAGTTAATTTTTTTTTGTGTTTTTGTTTAGATTTCCCCAGGGCAACAACCAAATTAATATGTTCCTCATGGGAAAACACATGTTGGTAATAACACTGTAGACAAATTAGGTAGATAACCTGGAATCACAGTCAAAAGTAATCAGATCAGTGCTGAGTTCTAAGACAGAAAATGGGAAGTTTTGCCTTCTGTAATATTTCTAAATTAGGTTTCCTTGTATGACCTAAAGAAAGTATTGTAGAAGACTTTACACGGAGCACCTGTGCTAGTGAAAAGAGATTTTCTTTGCTAAATAAAGAATAAAACTTCAGGTTTAACTTCAAAATCCACCATTTGAAGTGTAGAGTCTCAGGAGGAGAAGATTTTTCTGGGCTACAAACCCAGTCTAGCACTAGAAGAGCACAGACCTAGCAATGCATAAATGGTACATCTTCACCTCCACCTGTTTCTTTTAACTGCAGTCACAAATGTGTCTCTCTGTTAACCAATGGAACTTTCACCTTGAGCCACAGAACAGTAAACCCTCTTCTTCCCTAAATTTCCCATGCTCTGTTATAGCCTGTTATGCTGCCTACAACCCCTGAGCCACTCCAGATAAATCTTCCTCTATTTTGTACTTAGAGGCTCTGGACATCCAAGACAGTTATGCTTTCCCTCCCCTATATGTTTACAGCTTGATTCTCCTTTCTTTACAGCAGTGTAAATCAAGGGCCACTCCAATGAAATCAGCACATTCGTGCTGATGTAAAAGAGGCATTAGAGCCATATCAGACCCATTGTTCAGAAGATACTGTTACAAGTAATTCAAATTTTGCTGATTATTCTTCATTTTCATGTTTTTCTGAGCTACCTGTGTAATATATACTTAATTTCCTAGCCTTCTGAAGAGATTGGAAAGGATTTGTTCACATGGATGTATGTGCCAAGACAGACACAGAGGAGTGACAGCACAAAACATGAATTAACTCACTGTCTTATTTTATAATTAAGTGCCATTTAATATGATCCATTTACAGGAAGAAAATAGTTTCTTAGCACAAGTGGGTGCTACAAAGATTGTGCGGATCTGAATATGTATATTTATAGAGAGAAGACAATTTCTTCTATACTTTCAAGTCCAAAAAAAAAAATATGATAGCAGAAAAAGATAAGTCTCAAATTTCTAGAGAGACAATTCTTTGTGATGATGGAAAGTTTTCTGGCCTCTACTGGCTGCTCTTCATAACCACCAAGACCCCCTGAGAAATGGAGCCTCAAGCCACGTTTTACAGCTCACCACACCATGGTACAAGTCTGCCATTATAGTGCTTCTAAAATCAGCAAAAAGTATCCCATGATCAATTATCTCATGTGTAAAACAAAGAAAATGCACTTTATAAAATCTTTATAACATGGCTGTCTTGGTATATGACACCTTCAAGAGCACCTCTAAATAAGCATTTGGGAAAAGCAATCTGAGTAAATGGTTTTAAAGACAGGTTATTTATTTATTACACGAGACACAACTTCTCACATTATTGCCTCAAGTCAAATGAATGCTGATAATGCTCCCGTCTCTGAAACTGAACACATTTATATTAAAAATGTAGAAAGTACAGTATACACTGAGGTGCAATCTATTGACTGTGTCAGTAGTAGCAGCTTTTTCATTTTTCCCCTTGTAATAGAAGTCATTGCTTGCATTCAGAATGTATTGTCAAGCTTTATTAATCTCAGCACAGAGGCCATCCTGGGCCTTGAAAGCTATTGCTTTTTTTTAAAGAGATGGTATTCTTTTTCTATGGCCTGCTCAAGATCTATTTCAGATCTGTCATAAAAAGAAACTTCAAATTACAGGACAACTTAAACAACACTTAATGATCAGTGATGTGTTTAAAGTCTTCCTTGAAAAGCTTGAAAATGAATTATAATATTTTCAATTTAAATAAGGAGCTTCCTTGCAGGTTGGCAATCACATTGTAAGATGCTTCTTTGTCTCATTATTCTCAAAATAAATGTGATTATTAGACACGGAAGGTGATATTCTGAGCAGAGCTGAATGCATGATCTCAAAAAAGAGTTGAGGAACACTCCCCTTTGAGCTCTGTAGGCAGAGCAGTCACTTTGGTGTCTTAATTCCAGAGCTGAAATTCTGACCCTAGCGAGTCACTGGCATTTTTCTATCGGCAGGGTTGTTTGGTTAGGTTTCTATTTCTAAATCTATGAGTGCACAGAGGAAGTAGTTATACCACAAGCAACCCTGATAGGATTTGGACTGCCCCAGTGTGAAGCTGAAATGACAGGTAAGCCTGTAGGATTGAGGAAGGGGGAGTTGTTATAAGGTGTAATATCTGCATTGTGTTTGCACTTGGATTTTCTCTAAAGGGGAAGGATGCAGTGGTATAGAATACACCAGAAACCCTTCAACAACCATCATTTATATTCAGTTTATGTTACATAAATAATATGTTACAAACATAAATTCTCTCCCTGTTTTGCAGCATTAACAGTGTAATCTTACAGTGGATGCTGCTTTACTTGTCCAATAACCACTGAGGTTCCAGAGACAAAGGACCTCACAACCATTTCCAACACTGCTGCCCTTCTGACACACCCCTGACCTACCCACATCCTTGCTCCTGCATCTGTTCCAAAAATTACTTTGTCAAGTGATTTGCATGAAAGATCCTACACAATTCTTATGGCCCTGAACAAGGACCAAACTTCAGCCAATATTATTAAATACAGGATTTTGTACTGCGTGTAATGGTTGAATTCAATCCCATTAATAGTAATATAGAGTGGTAAAGACCCTGAAATATGAAAACACCAGTTTAATTGTTCTATCAATAGTCTGAATTGTCTTTGGCATGACTATAGGCTTCCATCTCCTGCTGTCTCTGGAGAAATGGTATAAGTATTTTCTAGCTTTTAGTAAGGCAGTGAAAAAATTTATGGTGGGGCTTGCAGTTTTCTAGCTTTGCATGCAGGTGGCATAGGCAGGGTTATCAACTTGTTCTTGCTACTTGAATATAAAATAAAATCACTCCCCACAACCAGGTACCTGCTGCTGGAACCCAGTCTCTGTAAAAGCTTAATGCTTTGTGTTTAGCAAGTTAATACTGAGCAAGATTTCACTCGGCATCTTTCAGTTATTAGGTCATTGGAAATTAAAAAAGAAAACCAACTCCAATAGCAAAGTACTGAGATTTAAATCTTGCAAGGGATGTGCGCAAAATGAAATGGAAAATCAGATGCAACTAATGAAATAAAAGCCAGCTCAAATGCCTTGTGATTTACAAATGAAATTTGATAAGCCAACAAGCACTTATACAGTAACTCAGGATTTTTTTTTAGGCTCGATTTTTAATTTTTCTTTTAAAAAGTTGAAGGTAGTTTCAAAAGCTTAGTAGAAGATTCAGATTCAAGGCAATAAGATAGAAAACTACTGCTGTGTCTTGGTATAAAGCTGACTAATTGGAAGCACTATTCACTGGGGAAAATAACTTTATGTCATTACACTAGAAGACAATAACTTATTACTAAGTTGGCACCTTCCCATTTAATAAATGTATTTGCTATTACTTTGGGGGTGAATGTTACTGACATTCAATCAACACACTTTCCAGGAATGGGCTGCAACTTCCTTGCACTATTCCTTGCATATAGGTGGCACTAAAGGTATGCAATGAGTTATTGCAAGCTATTTATTATATTCCAGTTTTCAACCTATTTTAAGGTACACACTATGCATAGCTCAAATATTGCCACAGTTTATCATATTTGGTTTTGCACATTTTGAAAACATGAGGGGTTATCAATTCCAGAAATCAGTTCTCCTTCAAGCTGGAATTCTCAAGAAGTATGTAGGAGTTTGGTACACTGTTTTCTTCTTGAAAATAAAAGGTATCCTTTCCTAAACCTTTGGTCTATGAAAATCCAGGTGCTTTTCTTCTATATGAATTGCAAAATCACACCTTAAATAAATGTTGAGCAGCCTTTGAGAATAATTTATACTTTTTTCAAAATGGACTCACATGCAAATAACAAGCTTTGCTGCAGTTAGAGAGTAAGGGCACTTAGTCTGTTTAATACAGAGAATTGCTGTTGAAGTCAGCAAGAAATTTTTGTGCCAAAGAACTGTAGAAAGGAATAAATTTTGGGTAATTTGACCATTCAAGTAATCAAAGCACCACCATATATACTCGGTTCCTTCCGGACTGAGTGCATGATGACAATATCCTGTTTTACTGCATTATGAGATGCTGAGAAAAATTAAGATTCTGGGAAGAACTTGTAGTATTAAATACCACTAACAGCCTTTAACACTGTACATTGATGGAACCACATTTTGATATCTTAATTTTGGCCACAGCAACTCTTTTTATATTTTAAAATTTCTCTTAATTGATAATTACTTTTACCTTTCAATTTTCAGCTTCAGTGTCAGTGAATATGTCATATATAGATTAAATCTACTCTGAAAGTATCCTTTATTGAAGCAATAGACTCATTTGCACACAAAATATAGAATATATATATAGGAATATATAAATATGTAAGTATATATTTTTTTTCAACTGGAAAAGACAACTTCCTCAAGAAATAGGTGGCTAAGACAAGTGAACAGATAATAATTGAACTTTATTTGCCACTTGAGCTTTGCAACAAGTTTACTCAACTCAAGGAGAACTCTTCAAAAGCACTGAAACTACAGGTCTATAAATGCCATTCCATGGGCTAAAGGTAGAGCTGATGATAAAGGCATTGTCTTCTGCTGGATGCTGTACAGATTAAACTGCATCTATTCACTGGGAAAAGCAGTGAGACTTCACCATCTGTGAATCCTGCTGAGAATAAAAGCAATTTGCAATGAGAATAGGGTGAGAAACTGCTATCAGACAGGGCTGTGGAGAGCAAGTGTGCCTCACAAACTATTTCCTGTACACAAAGAGAAAGACAAGGGAATGAAAAACTCCAGATCACTTGCCAAATTACTGGAACATTTGCTGAGGGGAAGTTCCTTACCTGATATTAGGTTTTATCAGGTGCAGAAGTCGGATGTAGAATAGGAAAGAATGTGTAAATTTTAACACAGAAAGATCCTTACAATCACACATTAATTAATTGATCCAAAAGAAACAAAGCAGGGACTAATGACCATAAAACTTAAAATGTTTTTCTGTTGTTTGAGAAGCAGGTCTGTTTTTGTCCACTGTGTTTGTCGCAGGATCAAGTATTCTGATCAAAATTACTTTCCTCCATAGGTAGCAACAACTGGTATCACAGAATTTTTGGACTGTCAAGCAGTCCCTGCCCAGTGTGGAAGGTCCTGTGCCCAAGCCCAGCAGCTCTCCAAACCCAGTCTTTGGCTGGCAACCTCTGTCCTGGCACTACATTGTCATGGCTGTGTCGTGGTGGCAGAAATAAAAGGAAAATAAGAAAGGAAAAACAGTTACTACTCAATACTGAGGCATAAACTATCCATTCTGTGATATTTATTAAATGCAAACTGCATATTTTTTCATAGAGCTAAAGCTTTAATAAGGCCTATGAGTTCAATATTCCCTTTCTTTTAAAAAAAACCAAACCACCCCAAGAGCTAGGATTACAGCTCTTCCTCCTTTTCCCCCAGCAAGGTAAAAGATGCTAATGCAAAAAGGCAGAACAAATGGGCTCTTTATTTTTGCAGGACAAAGAGCATTTGAACTCCATCAGTGGCTCTTTGACTGCCTTCAAAGCTTGTCTCTGACTAAATTAAAGCCTCTGCTCGCTTCTGATTTGTAGCACACTGTAGGCTTTCCATTGCACTAGCAGCTAGATGCATGTAATAGCTACCTTACAATAATACAGTTAATGAAGAAAATCAGAATTAAGATTTAGGAAGGGCTATGTCCTGACTAGATGCAAAGCAGCATAGCTCCCCTAAGATCAATTTTTATTATCCCGCTTTATAGTGGCTCAGAATTTGCCCCCTAATTCAATGAACTAGCTCAGAGAGGAAAGTGTTAACCTTATCCTGTATAACCAGGGTAGCACATTTGGAGGTCACTAATAACCTGAAATAGTTTAACTGGAATTAAAGTGATTTTGTGAAGTTAGAAAAGCACGATTTAGCAGATGAACTAGTGAAATTGGCCCCAAAGTAAGAGACCACTGATCCTCATCTCACTTAATTTAAAAGGCACTCCTGTGAAATCTGGGAGGTTATCTGGGTACAAAAAACCCCCAACCACAACAATGAAGAGGAGAGCAGAAAAGCAGACAGAAACCATTTACAGGGCCATGCTCCTGATGGATTGGCACTTCCACATCATAACATTACAGAGACTGGTTAACACCTGAGAATTTACATGTGGGGGGTTAAGGGGTTAAATGTGCCATTAAAGTGAAAATGTACATTTATTTCCCCTTTTCTCATTGCAAGGCTGCCACTGCACTCCTGAGCGAGGAAGAGCTGTAGCTGCTGGAAGATCTTGCTGCAGGAAGAGAAAATAGTGACCTCTGAGCAACCTCTTTCAGGTGTGAGAATAGCATAAACTGCACTGGTTTACCCCATGTTCTTCCTGCACAAGAGCATGAAGTGATAGGAAAAGATTGGCATTGTGGAACTAAAGCAAATAAATTCACAATTTACACCCAAATGACATTCAGTCTACTCATACTAGTGTCATCCCAGTTTTCAAACATGTTACACTACAGCTAATAAGTTTTGAAAATGCTTTAAAATCACTCATTGATTTTCATTAAAGAAATCCAAATACCAACTCACGAGAAACTCCCTAATGATAACTAAAACAATAACCTTGAAATGCTGCAGTGTTTTCTTTTAGGCGATGCAGTTTACCTTGTCTTCAGTATTTAGAAAATGAGAAAATATTTCAAGGAGATGAGCCTCGATGGAGATAATATTTCTATAGTAATACCAAGTGCTCTTATGATGAGAATATCCATGAAAGAATTTTACAAATGAAAGGCTGCTCCAAACAATTTGAAGTTTCAAGATGGTGAAGAAAGAAAACAGAGGTGAAAGTTCTTTTGGACCCACTAGAAAAAAAGCTAAATTGCTAGAATTGGAAAAATGAGAATGACAAAAGCTCCATACAGGAGTCACGTGCAAGGTTATTTACCATAGGAACTTACTATGAACACAGGGCCAAAGTAGCAAAGATTCACTGGAGGCTGCAAATCAGGAATGGAAAATCTCTATGTGCACTTCATAGAGAAAAAGAACAGTATGTAGTCAGACCTGTTTAAAGCTGTATTTTATCATCTGTTTTATTTTTTCATTATATTATCATTCAAATGATGAGTTCTAAAGTGACTGATTATTTCATTCCTATCATTTAAAACTGTGCAGTTTGAAAGAGACATTAGGACAGCAGTATGCTGGGAGACAGAAGAACATATGAATCATAAATAAAAGAGAAAACATACATGCCTAGTGCGTGTCACAAATTTGAAATAAGTTGCTTTGGCACAGCCATGAGACAAATCCTTCCTGGAGGTAGCAGAAGGGATTAGTAATTACATCAAAATATTAATGTCCCAGTTGACTTCAGTGCCCAGCAGGCAGATGCTTTTCCAAAAGTTTTGAGAACTCACGTGCTCCCATATGAAATACATGAGCTGAGCAATAAGGGGTGGGAGGAACTGGATTGCTTCTTTGCTCCACTTCCCACTCTATTACACTGCATACAGTGGAGTATCTGTATAGGCTTCATGGCTCAATTAGTGCATGGAATTAGCAGAAACACCTGCAGGGTTAGTTCCGTCTACATTTACCTTAAACCTGGATACTGGGCTAGCTTTTTAATGAAAAAGAAATTTGATACTTTCAGCTGCCCAAATCCATGGTTTGGCTAGCAAATAAGGTTTACCGTAATTTTACCCTTTCCAGGAATCAGGACATTTACTTATTAAAGCATAAATATTTACCTCTTAAAATATAAATCCCATTAATCCAACGGGATTGGGATTTCATTTCAAGGGCACAGTTTGGATGTTCAGCATTGCAGAGTCTGGGCACTCTGCAGAGAGGGACACAACAGGAAGGACACATTTCTGCGTCTCCCCAGAGCTGGATAAACCACACACAAGCTGTTGCTTCCAACCACATGTCCCTGCAGCACAGCAGACACAAATCCTCCCCAGCCTCTGCCCTGCTCCTCATCTGCCCCATTCCCTTAATGCTATTTTCAAAATGTTCCAAGTTTCATGTCTTGCTGCTCATAAAGCACAATAAAAGAAATAATGTCTATTACTCAGCAGCCACAGCAGAATCCTGTTTGTTCCTGCAAAGTACCTTTCAATTTGCTTTTTAAAGGGAATGTTTTGCTCCTAATGATACCAGGCTAATAATACTGAAGGTTTGTTTTTCAGGTAAAGCACCAGAAGTGTAACCAAAATGTCTTTATTAAGGCCTTTATGTTGTGGTGTTAAAAAAACAGAAGTGTTTCTGTTGTGGAAAGACCAATACACCCACAGCCTTAAGCAGTCTGCAGCTCTCTAAACTACTAATAAACAAATAAACAGGTAAGGTTTTTTCCCCCATTTACTTAAATATATGCAAATCCATGAAGAGCCATCAAACAGAAGTTTCTTTGCCTTCTACAAACTCTGTACCCAAAACATTTCAAATTAAGAGGCTCTATCTCAGCTCACATCACCTATGACTGCAAGTAAATGAAATGCTTATTTTGATCGAGATGCCAGTCTTTCCTGTGATCACTCACATTTCCTGCTGTCTAAATTGATTAATAGCCTATTTACTGGGAAATTTGCTGCCTGAAAGTTGCCACTGACAGTTTAGGATTTTCTGAAGGCTGCTGGGTGCCAGTTCTAGGACTTCTCCCTGTTCCAGGTCATTGCACCAACATGTTGGTACATTCTTCATGACATTTTGCAGCACACCACTAAAAAAGCAGCTGTACGTATGTGAACAGGCATATCATCTTGTGTTTCTAAGATTTCAAACAAAGTTTCATCTCCTTCAGCTCTGTCAGTCACAGAAGAGAACACAATTTACACCTGTCGCTGTTGAGCCGCTAGCTGAGGAATGACCCAAGTTCTCAGACAAGGAAAGAGAGAAGAGAGCTTTATTGTTTTGATTTCCATATATATAGAGTTTACAGAGGTCACCCAGATTGGTCAGCCCGAGACCTCCCCCTAGGCCCAATTGGCCAAGCCCGAACTGACCTAATCCGGAGACGTTTGTAAAACATCCAAACTTTATCTTGTTTATGAAATATAGCAAAATATTCTCATGAGAAAGACCTGTGCTAGTCACATACACCTGAGTGCCTCAAGCATTGCAAATGACTTCTCTCCCCCTCCCATTTCCTCAGCAGATTCTGTGAAATATTGCAGTTTGGCCATAAGCAGGGCTCTGTGTGTGATTGCTGCAGGCTCCAGAGTGCTGTGCATTGAGGGTGCACCTGAACAATGTAAACTCACTCTAAAAATGCCTCATCTGGCAGGTGGGGAACTTATCTCTCCAGACTCCTTGGCTCTTTGCCTTGAACGCTCCACAAGCGATTTTGGGAAATATTTTCCCTGAAACCACCGAGGCTGCAATTTCTCAGTGATCTTACTGAAAAGTGGAAAAGAACACGACAAAACCAAGCTCTCCAAGGAGGCAATCCCTGTTAGTTCAAGTTCAGCCCACACTGAAGAGCAGGACCAGGGCTGGGAACAAGGTTCACACCACCCTGCAGGATTCAGCTGAAGGTTTTTCCCATGCCAGAAGGGGCAATTATGTGGTGTCTCTGTCTTACAGCAAGCACACATACACATAAAGTCTGTGGACAATTGAAAATTAAAAGAACATATTTCACTTGGCTTTCAGCTTCAGTTTGTCACTAAAATCCTATGAAAAAAGGCTTTATTTCAATAGCCCTCCAATGATTAATCATTTTCTCTAGGTTCATGTTGTCTGCCATTAGTATATTCAGATTTACTTTCTCTACATTGTTTAGAAGCCTCAGATTAGCTCAATAGCTGGCGTTGTGCAGCCGTATTTTCCCCAAAGAATTTGAAATCTTGGTTATAATCAACAAGGGAATAAAACAAAGAGCAAGAGAGACAAACTAAAAAATTATTCTAGAAAACTTTCCATTGAGTTAAGTGCTAATCTCACACTTGTAGGGTTATTATTTACCAGTCTCATAAGTAATTTTAAGTGAGCTTTTAGAGGCAGAATACAGCGTTCTTCATTTTTCACCAGGAAAGAATAGAAATGGGTGAGGGAATTCTCTTTTAGATGTGATGAATTTAGCTTAAAACTAAACAGTCACGTAAGATCTCTGGCATTGCTGGGGTGTTAGTTTGGACAGATGACAGGATGATGGATCAGGTTTTGATTCAGCAGCACAGAACAGTTTTTTTAAGCTTGTTGCAAATAAAACCAATCAAAGATGACTCATGGTGGGAAAAGAGAAAGCAAACAGGACACATAGCTGTGAAAAACCCTCACAGAAAGCAGGATGGCAGCAAAGAAGGACTTCCTGGAAAGCAGTCTAAAAGAAGAAGAAGATGAAGAGAAGGAAGGAATGAGCTGTCTTGACAACTGTCAAGTAGTCCAGGCTAAGAACAAAGAGCTCATCCTGAAGTTTGCCTAGGAAATGAACACGTTTTCATTAACAGAAAGGAAATACCAAAAGGACATTTCATCCAGAGCTCCAGAAGAGAAGTCCTGGACAACATTTGGAAACACACTTCCATGAGCTGAAGATAAGAAGAAGAGGGAGGGTGGAGAAGCTCTGAGAAAAAACTTAGCACACATCCGTGGAGCCCTGCAAATTCCACTTGGTCTGTCTTTTCTTGGTGTTCACGTGCTTTCTCCAATCAGCAAGACTGTCAGAAGTAAGTACACAGCTCTGAGAAAAGCACCCTCTTACTTAACTACTTTTGCTGTAAATTCAGCAAGAAAATAAGTGCCAAATGATTCCCCTATAATAGCTTCAAGGAAAAGAATGCATTTTCTCAGATGTCAGTGTGGGGTTTTGCAAATATTGCTATTTACGGAGTGGGATGCACTTGAAACTCTAAGAAAAGTCACAATTTGGGTCTAGGATCCTTGAAATGATATTTTAAAAATGTCCTTCCCACCTCTCATAATGCTCCTCTCAGAGACAGCGTTAACTGCATGCACATTATGTGGTGTGTAGGTGCCTTGTCTGTTAGCAGCAAAGTAACAATGTATAAAATATTCTAGCCTCATTTGATAAATTAGAAAACAAAGTAAACCAGACAGGTAATTAAAAGTAATAAACCAGGTTTAATTGGTTGAGTAACCACATAGAAATTCAGCGCCAGCAGCAAAGGTATAAAATACAGCAAGTTGGGTTTTGATGTCGTAAGTATCCCTGATGCTGTTGAGCCACAGTAATTTCAGATACCGTGGGGAAGCTCCTGCTTCATTACTATGAATGTAGAATTCATTATCACACCTCATTCTAAACACTTCAGGAAGATATGCAGTGCAGATAACTGACATATCAGGAAGGTGATTAAATAGCAGCTACTCAAGAAATATTGCCAATGGGGCCCAAAAGGCATTTTTATTTTCCTGCTGGGCAAGTTAATAAGTGGCCTGATGACCCCATCTCACAGCAGTGCAGCGTTAAATTTCAATAGGAGTGATGACAAGCTTCCATAAATAAAAACATCCATTTGGAAGAGCTCCCCACTGCACAGGGGTTAGGTGAGGCACCTGGCTAGCGTGAGGATTGCAGCTAAGAGTTTTATCCTTCAGTGCTGCCACAAAGCTCCAGGAGACTTGCACAGGCACAGCCAGCCAGCCCTGTCCAGAAGCAGTGGATGTTCTTAAAGCTCAGTGATCTCCTGAAGGCCACAGCTAGCTAGTAAAGTTAAAGCTGTCAAATTACATTAAATGTGACACCATTCCCTTTTGACTGTCTCAGCAGAAATGCAGTTGGAGCAGCAGCACGGATGGGCTGGGCACAGAAGGTGGGTAACCTGAGGAGCACCAGTGTGATGGGAAATATAACGAGTAACTCCAAAGTTATTGGCTCATTAACAATGCCCTACAGGAAAGAATTTTCTGTCTAATAATAGAAGGAGCGCAAGCACAGATTCTCAATATGATCTGAAGCCTGTTTAATTCCACTGCTTTGGGAGTAGGGCTCTTGATTTCCCCCTTTCTCTGTCACTTACATAATTTGGGCACTGAAGTGCTAACTCTATTATATGGTTCAACATGAAAATGGAGACTTTTTTTCAAGCTTCATTAACAGACTGTTGCCAAAAATTGGCCTCAGCTGAAGCTCAGTCATTTTCCAAGACTCACAGTCCCTAGCACAATTTGTTGCTGAAAATAATAAGATGCAGTTTTAAAAGGCAAAAACAGGATTACAAAATATCGTGTGTGATTCAAAATGGAGAGCTCAGAATAGATAAAAACTCTACAGTATAATTCATCTGAATAGTATTCCTTTTGGGCCACTATGCTAAATTTAATACTAGCCACAGCACTGCTATGCCAAAAATGGCCTGAGAAAACAGTCCATATTTTGCCCAGTCAGGTCAGCAACACCTTCCAGAGATTCAAACTGTCTATCCCAAAATATTGACCTAAATTTAAAAGTATAAAGTTACTGTGAGAACAATGTTCCTGCAGCCTAAAAAATTCTGACTGCATCTGTTTTCACAGAGAACAAGAAAACTACACTTTCTAAATCAAAGGTATTGCAAATCTCAAACTAATAAAAACACCTAGGAAAATAAATCATCTGCAGTTTCAAAGCCAGCATCTTCTGATATTGAATTCAAGCAAATGTTTCTGTCTTAAAAACAAGCTTATACTTCAGGTTTCAGTGAATATACATGCCAAGTGGTTTTATTTGGGTACGAGTCACATTTTTAATAAGAGGAAAAAAAGAAATCAAAAAGCAGTTTTTGTTTTTCAGTGACTGTGAGAAACCAAGAGAAAATAGATATGTATTCTACACAATTCAAGGCACAGGTATTCATTATTTATTTTTATTCTGAAGGTGTTATTTTAGATAACATACCTTGTTTTTCATACATGTTTGCACTCTCCAGCAGTGAAATAATTGCACTGTCAATAATAGAGATAACTCAGTGAAAGAATGATGCTGTAATGGGAATAAAGAAATAATGTCTCATGTATCTTAACTGATTATAATTAGCAAAACATGTACAACATTCTAGCAAGAGAGAATTGATACAGAGAACCAAAATCCTTATTACCTGGTGCCACATACACCTTGAGAAGTGAATATAAACAGAAAATATCATCACAGTGCCATATACATCTTTCAACACAACTGAGTTTTCCAAACAACCTGCCTCAACCAAGAAGAATTCTGATGTAGGGAAAAAAAAAAAAAAAGACAAGAAGGTGCTACTTACTCAACAGAACTTTGTCTTATGTGAATGCACAGAGTGACAGACGATTCCTAACTCCTTCCTTTTTACTTCTCTACAGCCTTTTTCTCCTTTCAGGCTTTACGATCCTAAACAGCGAAGTCAGAGCAAGCAGGGCAGAACTAACGAAGCCTCTACCTGGATGTGCTGCTTTGGTTGACACAGTCCACACTCTTAACCCCTGGCAGCCCAACTGGCTGCTGAAACGCCACATTGGAAGTTTCAAAGAAGGCATTTGTAGGTAATTAAGGCTGTTTGTACCAGATCTGGGTTAAAATGCAAAAAAAAAAAAAAATCGATGTATTTTAGCTGCGAGAGAGTCTGAGTGTTTGCAGCTTTAGAACTGAAGGGATTTGCAATGGCAGTGACAGGAGAGCAGCAGGCACGAGGTGACACAGTGGCATCAGTGCCCTCCCTGCCCTGGATGGATCTGCAGCTTGGTCTTTGTCCAACACTCACATGTTCCACAGAAGCCTTTTCAGCAAACAAGATGTACAAACAGAAGTAGCACCTCTAGGACAAGCAGAATGATCCTTTGTGCTCTAGTAAGCACTGGAAAGACTTTGCCTAGAGAACTGCCTCTGCTTTTGGACACCACTTTCCCAGACAGGAGTTAAAAGGAGAGAATATTGTTCAGGGAACAGCAGCGATGCCAAGAAACTATGTGAAATGAAATGTTTTATGTTAAGGAAAAGGGTATAAAAGAGATTTGATAACATGTAAATGAATCCTTCTTTTAATCCCTCCTTCATAGAAGGCAGCATCAGGAATAAGTGAAGCAAGAGGGATTTTGGATAATAAATAGGAAAAAAATATCTAAAGATAAGGATAGCTGTATACAGCCATCTCCTCTCTGGAAGTTCACAAAGCTGGATGTTGACACCCATCAGGAATGACAGAAACGTGGTTGATCCTATTTGGTGCAGATGAATGGATTAGACAACCTCAGGGAGCCTGACTCTTGAGACAGCACTTGAAATACCTACAGACTGGGAGTCTTTGAAATAGCATCCAAATGCATATCTGTGTCTCAATAGCACAGCAGCAGACTTCAGGGATTTGATTTGGTAGTACACTTAGGGAAGAGAGGCCATACCAAGATATGAGTTCCTTCCATTTTTGAGAGAAATACTGGGTAAATCTGGGGGTTGAAATTCTCTGTTGTAGACATACCAATTCATGATGGAGCTTGACACCAAACAGATAAAAACATCCAAAAGGGTCAGTTTTGGATTAGCAGGACTGTCTCAAGTTCATAGTGTGGGCAAGTGTTAGGAGGAATCTTCAAGCTGGCGTAAAAAAAAAAATTCTGTAATTTTCCATTATCACTTCTTCAGTAATGTTTTCTCTATTAAAATAACATCTGTTGATTAATTAAACACCTTAGCATAATAATCAATGCACAAAAGAAAATGCCTCCAATATTGATTAAAGCTTCCTTTGAAAACCCCCCTGAGCTCTTTAATCACAGTTTGTAGAGAGATGGCATTTTCTAGAACAAAACAGAACTGCATAGCAAGTGTGAAAGTGTGACAGAAGAAAGGTACAAAACATGTAACTGTTTAGCCGAGGATGTTGAAACAAAGCATGCTCAGCAAAGGAATAATGTGATGGGTAATTTACAGTGATCTGATGGAAGCTGTCTGAAAGCCAAATAACCTGGTTTACTCACTTTTTTTTTTTTTTTTTTTTTTTTTTTTTTTGTCTTCCAGATACTTTGAGTATCTTTTTTCAAAGCTAGCTGTAATTGACACATTAGATTAGTTACAAGATCACCTGCCAGGAACAAAAGGGGATGAATGTTGATGTTTATGTTTTTGGGGCCATCCAGGAGTAATGGGCTTGATCACTCCTGTAAGATACAAGTACAGAAAATTATGAGCCTCCATGTGGGTAACAGGGAGGCTGATAGCAGCTTTTGCATGCTTTTCCTCATTTGGGAATTAATTACCTAAATACTATATATGAATTAATAAATATTTAGATAAAATGCAAAGACTTTAGAGGACAAGCTGGGAATATTTCAGGCTCTGGTCACTGAAAGCCACAGAGAGGCTCTTTATGACTTCCACAGATATTAAAGTAGAATTATAGATTTTTTTTTAATTCTCTCGTCAGAAAATCTTTATATTTCAGTAATTAACAAAAGATGTCTTAGACTGGTCATGCCAGCTTGGTGCCCCTCTCATGTTAAGGAAACTACTTCCTAGAAAATCAAGTTGTTAACATGACAAATGATTAAAAATTTCCAATTTTTCCATATGTCACAAAAAAGATTTAATTTTATAGAGCAATTGAGGAAAGTCCTTTATGCAAGACTACAGAAGTAAAACAAACCCATAGCCTTTCATATAACATTTTGTCTATGTCCAAATTGGGACAAATTATGCCAGAACATAATTCAGCATATCCAGAGAACTGAAAGCAAAATTGTTCCATATATTTTAGTTATTCCTAAATTTTGTAAAGGCATAGCAATTGCAATTTAGATTTATTCTTCCATATTATTAATTTCAGGTCAATTATAATGCAAGGAAGTTACATGGTCTGTTAAATATTGCTCTGATGAACAGTTGGGGCTGTTTTTCTGAGAAACAGGGAATGATGAAATCTATGGGACTGAGAGATACCTCCCCATATGAATATGATTCTGGAATGCCACTGACCCTTCCCATGCTGTGAACCAGAAAGGCAACCTTTAGAGTTGTTATCACAGCATTCTATATAGATATGACAGAACTGCCAACCAAAACCTGCAAACCTGCAATTACCCAGTGCAGCAACTCCAATTATTCACATAAACATTTTTGTTTGGTACAGTCCTCCTCTTTCTGTCACCAATACCCTGTTTTTACAGATGAGCCCCACACAGTTCTGTTTATCTTCTGTCTTTTTACCTACAATGCATTAACTAGTTCCAGTGGCTTTCTTGAAGGCATAATGACTTTTCCTGTACTCTAGTAAAAATATATCCCCACAAATCAAGAAGAAGCAGGCTCAGACTAAGTGGTTGAGAAGATTTACATTCTATTGCTAACTCAGTTATTACTCTGCTGAAAACCCCATAGCATCAATATAATGAATCCCTCAACCTCTGCTGCTAGCACAATTTTTCTTCCCAACCTCATTGGCTCCCAACTTTCTGCTTGACCTTTTACAATCTGTGTGTGGCAGAGCTTCATTACAACCTTTTAATGATGCACAAATGGCACACAACACCAAGGTCACAGCACATCCCCTGTGAGAACTTCTCCAACACCTCCTGAACAGGCAAAGAGTTCTCTTTTAAAGAGACAGTTCAGTGGGGAAACAAAACTTTAGGGTTTAGCTACTAATTCTCACCAAAAATGGCTGTGCCATAAAAGGAGTATCTGCTCCCCCAAAAAGTTTTTTTATAAAAGTCGATGCCTCAAGATGTCAGTGACCAACTGAATAAAATGGCTCATTGAGGAAACTCAGAAAAATGACAGTGCTTTTCTGTGTAAAAAGATTATTTAAATCTTAAAAATATTAAAAAAATATACTAAGGGGTTAGCAACATTCATCCATCTAGAATATCAGAAAATTTTCTAATATCCCAGCACTCAAATGACTATCAGATGATGGATTCTATCCCAAATAATCACCAGCTCTTTGTTAACACAGTTCAATCTCTGTTTTGTAATATTTCAGCTGGAATGTAGGGATACCAGTGCTTAAGCCTGTTTCAAAAGTATTTCAGGTTCTTTGTATTGAGAGTCCTATATAAATGCAAAGCATCTTGCTATTCAAGCATGTAGACTGTAAAGCACATTATTCAGTATTGGGTAATGCAAAGTCACTGCATACATACATATATTGCACCTCAGTCACTGCTGAAGCAGAGTACAATGTCACAAATGAATATTTAATATTACCTTATATGCTTTTTGTATATGAGGCAATTAATGCTCAAACTCATAGAATTACATCTAAAATTACCTACTAGTCAAGGGTGTGCTCTTTTAGTTAAGGCATTTTGATCTTCACTTTATAATACATACATATATATAAAAAATAAATATTTCCATTCACTGTATGCAGGTACATGCATACAAAGGTGCACTCAATGCACTTTTCTTGCTCAGTTCTTTTCTCTCTTACAATGTAGGAAATTAGGAAAAACAAGCAATTCAGAGCAGGCAGACATTCCCCTGTGCTAATGTGTGAGGAGATTTAGGACCCAAACCAACCTCTATCTCATGACATGAACTAAAGCCACAGCGTTCATAGAATCATAGAACACTTGCAATGATGAGGATCCACAGCTTCCCTGGGCAACTTGTTCCACCACCATCATTGTAAAAAATGTCTTCCTCATAATGCCCAGTATAAATCCTGCCTCATTCAGTGTAAAACCATTGCCCCTTGTCCTGTCTGTACTTGGCAGAGTCTCTCTCCATGCTTCTTACCAGCTCCTCTTATATATCAAAAAGCCACAATAAGGTCTCCCTCTTGGCCAGGCAGAACAATCTCAGCTCTCTCAGCCTCTCTGCATAGCAGAGGTGCTGCAGCCCTCAGAGCATTTTCTGATCCCTGCTCTGACCCTACTTTAAAGAGTCCACATCTTTCTTGCTTTGGGGGCCCCAGGAGAGGATGCAGCACTGCAGGTGGGGTGTCACCAGAGCAGAGGGCAGGATCACCTCCTTCAGCCTGCTGAGTGATTAACTGAATTAAATAGATGAGTTTCTACTCCCTGAATCATCGCTGACACTTTCTGCTCCCTCACTGTAATGCCATTTCCCTATTTTTAAAAATTGCATTTTTACTTCTCACCCATCGAAAAGCATAATGATTGCTGAAGTCATGAAGATCTCTGAAATCCTTGGACACACAGCAATCTAAAAATGCAAGGCCACGTTTATGATTTTAAGTATTTGGCTATTATTGGAAAGGAAATGTCAGGAATCAAATACAATCCCTGATACTACTGCAGTTTTACTGCTGACATATTGCCCTGGATCTGAAACAGTGTGGAAAAAAACCCAAACCATCCAAAAACATTCATCATGGACACTTGAACTCTGCTTCCTTTACCCAAAGGCTGCCAGGGTCAAACTCTTCTTTCATGACTTTCAAAGAAGTAACTAATAAACTGTTCTGGATTTACAACAACATAAATAAAAGCAGATACTGGCTGTGATCCTTTAAACACTTTGTACAAATACATAGATTTGGTGCAAGAATACTATGCAAGTTTTACTACCCATGAAATAGTCTTGAGAAGCAGCACATCTTAAATGTTCACTCTTTTACACTTACCAAAAAAACCCCAAAAACCCCCCAAACCAACAAAACCAAACACGCAGAAACCCAAACAACCCAGTGGGTCAAACTAAAAATCTGGACTCCAAATCAGGCCAGAGACAAACCCCCAAAGGCTCATTTGTCACACTGTCCCAAAATCCTCACCCAGCCTCCAACAATTCATAGCTCACAAACATCGTGAGCCAGACTGATGCCTACAAGTCATTAATGGATCACTAATCATCAATTTCTCTTCTCACCTCCCTCTCTGGTCCTATGTTCCACAGGCTTGGCTCATTTGGTATTTACACCACAGAATTAATTTGAAGCAGTAGGAGTGGAATATGTATGTGAAATATATTATTTTTAAAAGAAGTCAAGCTCAATATGATAACTGACATTGCCATTAATAAAAGTTCAGGTTCAAGGCTTGATTATGATGTTGCAGTTCTATAACTGGAGTTACATCTGTACAAGATAATACATGATACAGAGGCATTGAGAGGACAGAATTCCTTCCAAAACTGGAAAAAACCCACAACCAACCAAAAACCCCTCCAACAGGCCAAGAAAGTTCCCTGTGAGTTACCACTTCTTTGCAAAATGTTCTACAAGTTTCTTGCTAGAATGACTACTACAGCTATGGCTTCTAAGGGAGAAATCCAGAATTTTATTTTAGGGACTACAGCTAGACTTTCCATATGCCACTTAGACAGTAGGAGGTTCATACACACTGTATGAAGCAGCCATAGGCAGATGCCTCTATCCACTTTTTGAAAATTTTCATCATCTTTTCCATATTTAGAAAATTGCATTTCAGTTTCCTCACATTTTAAAAATACAGTTAGTAGCCCCCAGCTGTGTATCTCCATCCAAGGTGGGAACTGGACAGATTTTACAGGAAACTGCCTGGTCTGCATAGGCAGATCTCAAAACCACAGCGCTCAGAGCTTCTGAGTTTCGATATAATGGAAGTGCCAGGACTTCTCTTTTAATTAATTAGATATAAATTAGTCTTAAATTGCAAATTCTTGAAGGGGTTTTTTTCCCCTTCATTGTTAACAGCCCCTAAATTACAAAAAGATAAGACTCCATGGAAATCAATCCATAGTCCCAATACTTTCATTAGCATGGTCATGAAATTGTAGCAGAATAACAAAGAGACTGTATGTAATTAAGCAGGAGGAGAATAGAAACAACTCAAACTGTCAATCACCAAATAATGAAGCATAATGTATGAAAACAGAAAACAGTCAGTGGGGTTTAATGCAATTGTTATTAAAAAAAACTAACACCATCAAAACATTCCCTCAAGGACCTGGCGTTTCTGAAGTATATTGGAAGTTCATTTCTTATTAATTTTATCCAATTCACATACAGAAGGACAATTAAAAAGATTCTCATTTCATGAAGCTGAGACTTCCCTATGAGAACAGCATCTTGCTGCTCACAATGGTAAGATTTTAATGCATTAACATGCTGGAAGAGGCTTTTTTTTAAGGAAAAAAATATTTTAAGTGATTTATATTAATATATATACCCACAAAGAATATGAAGACTTCAGTTTGTGGCTTTATTACAGAAAATTCGGGGCTAAATATTATTATTTATTTTTTAAGAGTGGAGGAAGATGTGCAGTAGCTCTGAGGGAATGGAAAGGCTGGAGGACAAAGTTCTGGGCAGGACAGTGCATGGAGATTTATTCACATGTGTGGAGAAGTAAAGTCCAAACCATCATGGAGGACAAAGCTCAAATTCAGTCTAAAGCACTGAGAGCAAACTGGAAACCTGCATCTGCTGCATATGATATCAAATAACAAGATTTATTTTATCTTTGCTTCTTTCTACATTAATTAGCAATTAAAATAACTAACATTAAAACCTGTATAAAACTATACTATGGAAAGACACAGTTAATTGACTTAATGGTTCAATTTACTGAGAACTTTGCATGCAGTATATAACACAATTTCACTAAAATTTTGTGATGTCAAAAGCACCCCAAGGGACCTTGAAGAAACCCCATTCTTGGATGTTTTCAAACACCCAGGCAACCTGAGCAGCCCCAGACTTTGATGGCAGCCTCCTATTTTGGAAAAGGAGACCTTTGCAGGTCCCTACTGTCCTAAATGATTCTGTGATCCTGTGGCTTGCTCCTAGCAATGCATTCATACCAAAGCAGTGATAATGTTTTAAAATAATTTTTAACCAGAATCTCACTTAATTACTGCAGATCCACGATGAAATTTTGGTTTAAGGTGGTGGGTTTTATTATTTTTTCAAAATTCTCATGTTAGGCTGATGGTTTCAGCCATGTCTTTTGAAGAAGTGAAAATAATATTCTTTAGTCTTGTACAGACATAGTTGGTATTGCATAGGAGTAAACGAGGAAATGCCTTTCCCTGCAAGTCTTGCTCTTGTAAATTCACTTTACCATCTCACAGGAGCAAACCTTTACAAAAAATTACTTGAGAAGACCTTGCACAAGCAGCAAACACCTACTGGCATGGCCACGTTCTCAAACTTAGTGCCTTCCTTCCCTTTCCTCCCATCTAGAGAGTAACTGTGCATTGCCAGCAAGCATCTGCATTCCTATATCTCTTGCACTAAAATTGCTTTTCATCTGCTCAAGTGGCTTCTACAGGATTAAAGCCTTTTGAAAACGTACAGCTAATATACACACGGATGCAGCCAAACCAATTTACTGAATTAGAATATAGTTTAGTCTGAATTTCACTGTTAGTATATATAGTAATGGGGAAAAACCCAATAATTAGTGCATTGATTTTTACATTACCTTAATTACCTGGATGTGCTTACTGCTTTTCAGAAACAGAAGTAGGAAGGCCTTTCCTAACTAAAAGACAAAGATTTTTCCAGAGCAGGGAGTCATACACATGCAGGACGATGCCTCATTTGTATCTGGGATATTTATTTTATTTTATTTTATTTTACAGTTAGTCCTCCTGAGTGTGAAAGAGACTTTTGGAATATGTATAATATATACTTAACTCCATACTTGCCAAAACAGTCAGTTTTAGGTCATCAAGGCTATTTATGTGTACATATGCACATATAAAAATTGATAAAGTTTATAGCTATATATCCACACCATATCTGTAACACCCTAATCAGATTTTTTACTAATCCAGATTCTGCAGTAACCACTCAGCCATATCTTGCACGAGGCAGTGCACCATGTTGAAAGGCTGGGCTGTCACATGGCTCTTTAATTTTTTGTTATTCAGACTCATCCCTTCCTTTTTCATATTAAAAATTGGTAATGAGGTTCCCTTCTTGCTGAAGAACTGGCAGAAGAATCCTGTTACTCCCCTAATGAAGTCCCCAGACAGAACCGACAATTTTCTAAGGAACAAAAGAAAAAATGTTGCTCTAAGCTTCAGAACTGACCCTATTGACTGAAAGCTGTGTCTTACCTTGTTGCAAATTAGTGCACTGAGCAAATTATCTCATGCCAAAAAGACAAGAGAAAAGGCTTAACAGCATTCATGCCCCACTTTTCCCAGTTGGTATTGTCAGCAGTTGTTTTGTGGCAAAACCAAGTAACATCTTAATAAGAGCATACAGCTGGAAATAAGAGACAAAATTGCCCTCTTATGGCAGGGCTTGCCTGGGATCAGTGAAAAGAACTGTCTAGCACAGGTGGTGCTCTCCAGAAAGGGAAAGAAACCATTTCCTAGAAGTGTGGGAAAATGAAAATTGTAAATCTGGGCTTTCTTAGTGTCTCTTCCTTTTAAATTGTCTCTGCGGCAGCCCCTTATCAAGAGGGTTAAATTATCTTGCTCAATAAACTCAAAAAATTGTTTTCAATAACAGAAATGAATTATGAATTAATGGTTGTTTGTTTTCATATTTTGTTCTTCTAGTTCAGGTTACCTTTACATTCTTCTTTTCCTTAGCATCAATAGTGCAGTGTTCTCTCTGCTGCCTTTCCTATCCTTAATACTGCTATTTCTCCTTTATTTTATTTCTGAGGAATGCAATATGATCTGACCTCCCAGCTTTCAAATTTCAACCCTCCTGCTACATTTAATAACATCATTTCTTTTTTAGTTGCTGCTACTCCACCTCTTAAGCTTTATCCTGTTTCCACCTTCCCCTCTCACTAAGAGAATCCACTAACATGATGTCTCAATATTATGGTAATCTAATTTTTATATTGCAATTGTTTGAAGATTTTGGCACAATAAACACTTGGAAAACTGAAGCACAGAAAAAAATGTTTAGTTAGCCAAAAGGAGCTCTTCAAATGCAACTGACTGGCATGGATTAAACAAAAGTGGTCTTGGTTACAGAAGACATCCAAACTAAACTAACCTAGTTCCTTTAATTTCATGAGTTATATTTGTTTAATTTTGATTCTCACCTTCACCTTTTAACCATCCCTCTGTGTCACATTTACCTGGGGCTTGTTTTCTGCCCACAGACATTGTGCAAGCAGAATCAGCTGGGATTTAGGAGCACAACCTGAGCTCAGTCTTACTTAGAATCACAGCCTATTTGTGTAAAAAAAACTATACAGCATTTTTCTTGTATTTATTATTAGGGAGCTAAAAGTTTATACTTTCTCAAAGTATTGAATTTCATGAGTCAAAACAGGCTTTCTGCTTGTTTCATTTGTTAAAATCAATTTGAAATCACCATTTTATATTGCAAGACCAAGCCAATAACCTTGGCCAGTAATATTGCCACAGCATAATAACAAACTGTTGATAATTTCTATTGCAACTCCTTCCCTGTAGTAATTAGTAACTAGTGTTTTGCATTATAGCATTACTTAAATTCAATTGCTTGACAGACCTGCTGCATTATTAAACTTTTTGCTCTTGGGGATTCAATTTCAATTTCTGGTTGTGGGGGTAGAATGTCAAGTGGCAATTTTCTGAAGTTCATGCTTACTGCTGAGGACCAGTACAGCCTCACTGATAGCAAGTTCATTTGCTTCCAGGAAAGGAGCAAATGATGAGGGTTAATTCCCTCTGGCCTTCATTAGGGAACAGATAGGAGGTATCCAGTTGGTAACTTCCACTATTTAAACATTTTTAACTTTGGCAATAGAAGGCAAATGGCTTAAAAAGCAAGATGATTATTTGTGTCCCTGTTGCATGTGTTGTCTAGAGCTGGGCTTTCCAAGGGGAGAGGAAGAGTTCTTTAAAGAACTGCTATTATTCTGCAGTGAGGCAGCTGGAAATAAAAGTCTGACTCAATTCAATTGGTGGAGAAATCCCCAGTGTGGGGCTAATAAAGGACTCCCAGGCCTGGCAAGAACCAGGAGGCAAATCCAGCCTCCCTGTATAGAAAATCCAGTGTGTGCTGAGCACAGAGACACCACCACGCTTCTGCTGAGAAAAAGAGCACTTTACTGCTAGCATTTATAACATGAAACATAAAATTAAAAATATAATAACATGTAGTATAAAGATTAAAATGTAATATATAATACACTAAATATTTGCTCATATATTATACTAATTTTATACAAATCACATATGCATTCTCACACCAACACTCTTCTAAAAGACACTAATTATTGGTAGGGAACAGTCACAGCAGCAGCACAGGTCAGGGTATGTCTGGGATAACGTGGTTGTTGGGAATGCCAGTGAGCCTCCTGCTGGGATAATGATCCATCTCATCCTTTCAGGGATGGGAGGGGACAGAGGAAAGATGCAGTTTCATAAATACAGTAAATCAGTTAAGGAGAATAAAATTGCTCATCCCAGAATAGTTTCCTTTTAAATATCTGTATGGCTGTGAAGCAAACTGTAAATCCTGCCTAGTCTTCTAAGAAGGAAGCCAACAAGACTAAAATCTGATTTCCAGGAGATGTTTATCATGCAAAAATTCATTATTCTCTATTCCTTTCATTAGGGAAAAAAAAAAAGAAAAAGCTCAAATTGTACTTTCTCATCTTATCTTCATCTGTTCCTGGAGTAATCCAGGTACAAGAAGAGTACTGATTCCTCCACAAAACCAGAGACAAATTCCTAAAAAATATGTGATTTAAGAGCATCCCTCAAATTGCAACTGTATATGGAGAGGTGTACAGGACAAAAAACCCAGCAGCTATTCTGGCCAAAAGAAAAGCAAATAGATTGCTTTGATCCTTCAACCATAAGCTTCTAAGAAGAAGCTTTGTTAAAATGAGCAAGTAATTTTCAGCTTTTATGGTAAATATCTATGATCAGCTTTGAGATATCCCCAGGTATCTTCTCTCAATGCCCTACAGTTACGTGGTGCTGCAGAGGATGAGTTGTACATGCAGCTTTCCCCTGTTCAGTTCCCCTTGTTACTATTTAAAGATATTTCTACTCTTCAGAAACTTGTCTGCATTTTTGTTTCCTCCAAATGCTTGCAGGCTTTTTTTTTTTCCGAAGGTGATATATTACAGATAATTTTATTCTGTGAAATCTTCCTTTTGCTTATCCCTGACTACTCATGCTACTCCCACCTTTCCCCCCAGGCTTTCCCCTGGATATTTGAGACTTTGCTACATCAGGAAACCAGGAATACTGAAAAGCAGGAGATTCTGAGGAGATGCTTCTTGAAACACCTGTCAGGACAGTGGGAATTACCATTTCTACCTGTATTGTGCATCTTTTACAGACATGGAAACCATTTCAGTTCCCAAATCTGTCCATTTAATATTTTCCTAGATGGCAAATCAACTTAAAAAAAGATGTAAATGAAGTCATAATAAATGGCTTCACTTCACTTCAATAAGTAGTGTTCATGTTTAACATAATCCAAAATGAAGAATATGATTTTGATTAAAACTTTGGTTTTGAGGAATATAAATTTTCTTGAACAGGGGGATGGCAAGATGTGAAATGTTGGGATTTTGCTCCTAATCTGATTTTCACCCTCCACTCTTGCAACATTATCTTGCCGAAACTTTACAGCAAAATTTAAAAACACAGCAGCTGTCATTTACCAGATTCTCCAGCACTCTTCTAAAGCCAGCTAAGATGAATACCAAAATCTCTAAGGACAGTATATAAACTGCAGTATAAATGGGAAAATGTGAAACAGAATTCATTAAAATACATCAGTAGCTCTACTACCAGCTTAGAATGGATTGATTCAGGAGCAAATCCTGTGCAGAACTCACTGAAGTGCTGCTGGCAGGCAGCAGAGGCTGAACATGTGCAGAAGTGATAACTGGGGAGACTGCAGAAGGCCCCGTGGCGATTTAAATGCATAGGCTGCAGACAGCCCAGACTGATTCTCCACAACCATTTTTACTGTTTTATTTCAATACTTTCCACAGCAAATGGCTGGGAACAGAAGGGCAGACATTTTTTTTTTTTTTTTAAAGTATCAGTGCCATTGCTGCCTGCTCAAAAATTTGACGAAGTCAACTCATCACTTAAGTGGTGTCCTTGCAAGAGGGAAAACCTCTGTCATCATGATGTGCTCTGCCAAGGTTGCTGGTGGTAAGAGAGACCCTCAGGTGAGGGACACAAATACAAAATGCTGAGCATCTATTTATCTTGGTATACAACAAACCTTTCAATCTTTAAATTCTCAGGCACACTGAGGCAAAATTAAATTGTGAGTTATTCAACCAAATACCATTCAGTGAACTAATGGTGAAACCAGATTTAATACCCTGAACCCCTAAATCCTTATCCCAAGCCCTTGAAACCTGTGCCTTCACAACAATACTGGCCTCTGGTACTTTTCCTTGACACATAAATACCAAGACTCTGAGTTTAAAATACAGAGGTACTTGCAAAACACATCTGATGATGTATTTTATCCCAGTCATCTAAACATGTCAAGATATCCTAGTCATCTAAACATGTCAAGATATCCTAGAAAATTTACTTGGAGGGGAGGAGGGGAGCTGGCTCTGGGCTGGGTAAATTGTATCCAGGCTATCAGGATTTGCTCATTTTAAAGTCTTGCCAATAAGCAAACAGATAAATAAATCATATCCACAGCTGATCCAAATGGCCACATCATCAAAAGTCCTTAGGGAAGAGCAGAAGAACAACAGATGTTTTGGAAATAAAACTATGTTAGCATGGATGTATCAGCAGAGCCTTCAAATGAAGACTGTGAGTTTAAATTACATGCCATCCTACAAGAGGTGCTTTTTGAATATGGTAAAAATAGATTCAGATATCATCCAAACTTATTCCAAGGTAGTTTATTCAGGTATCCAGACAAGAACATATAATTCACATTTTCCAGTGGCAGCAGCATTCCTGAAACTTTTTAACTGAAGAACATTAACTCTGACAAAATCCAGACTATCTTCTGGATTTTCTTTTCCAACCACCTAGGGATTATACCATATTTTGGAACATAATTCATTACTGTTGCTTCCCTTAGCTGTGCTTGCTTTGCTTGCCTGATCTTTTGATATTTATTCTTTACATTTTATTTGCTTAGATCCTTCCACTAATTATCTTAAGATATTTTTCATCCATCATGGACTCATTAGAGATGTCACAAGACCAGTCCTCCCATGCAAAAGAAGATATTTTTGTAAATTAGACACGCAAATGTCCATGGCCTATTTAATAGTCCCTAATTCTGCATGCACAGAAGTAATGCAGAGACAGCCAGCTCAAGCCAGCAGTGCTCTGCTCCTTCGTGGTTTTCCTGTAACAAAAGCACAAAATATGATAAAGGGCTGAAATGAAGGGAACAGAGCTATGCTTTAGCTAATTATGGTTAGGGGAAAAAATACAAATTCATGACTGCCATTTGTCACAGCCTTAACTTTGAATTATGGGAGGGGCAGGTAGCAAACCATCAGCATGACTTAGCCATGTACCAACACACACCACGTTGTCAGTCCCTTCTCGGAAATTCTTCTGGAGATTATACTTCTGGGAATGACACTAATTAGTCACCAATCAGCATTACCAGCTCTGTAACCCTGTTCCCAGAAACAGCATCTTTCTGTCGCCGTTTTTCCAGGAACAGTCCGCGGTGTGTTTATCCAGGCAGGCAAAGGCGGCAATAGATGCTGAAATACACACTTGGCCAACGAGAGCCTGACTCAAAAGGCAGAGACTTTGCTAAGACCTGCTCTTTCAAAACAACACTGAGGAGCATGTTTTAGTCAGAGAAAACATTACTATTGATTAAACTGATACAATTTTTATCGAGCTGGGCTCCTTTGCAGCACGAAGCGCGCACCATCTTTTGTGTTGTGCAGCATATAAAAATCAGGAAACTGTGACTGATCTGTTTGCTTTGGCACAATGGAGCCTTTTGCAGCCGATCTGGAAAAACAAGCCATGTCCTTCACCACCATGAACAGACACCTTCCACAGTTGCCTTAACTGCAGTACAGGATTTGGAGCCCAACAGCAGCTTCAAAGGTAAACAGGAAGGAATTGGGATGCTGAAAAGGCAGCTGAAGGTTACAGACATTGATTTTATAGGGAATTAGGTCCCTAACTTGGTTAGGTGCCTTATGAAAATCCAAGCTCCTGCACAGTTAGATGCTCAGGCAACAGTGAATCTGGCTCTTGTTTTCAATAATTAAAGCTATTGCATAAATTCCCAATCCTTTTATCATTTCAATGGAACTCCAGCTCCCTGCACAAACTAAGATGCTACCCTTCCAAGTCACCACATCTGAATCCATTTTCCTACCCAGATTTCTGCTGCTGGTTTTTCTGCCCCATAGAACCAGCCTCAAGCAGTGATTGGATGGGGTAGCAATGCTCAAATAGCAATGAATTTAATTTGATCACTAAAGATTAAGGTGAAAGTCACTTTACTGTGCAGCATATTCACAGTCACTTAAAATCAGCTGAAGCATTCCAATTAGCATTTATGTCAGAATATGACATGGATGCTAATGTAAAATGAATCCTTTACAAGTTCATATGGATTTCCTCACATAGGTGCTGTAATAGATTTCCTTGTTAAAGCTGATCTAACTGCAACTTTGGGAAGAAGAATATACTGTGAAATAAATATCTACATTGAAAAATATTAATCAGAATTACAGTATTAACTATCTCATCAGGCAGATTGAAGGGGAGGGGCTGTTTTTAAGCAGCCTGCAAAGGTAAAAACTAATTTATATAATTTATCATCCTTTAAAAGAGAAACAAAAAAACTGTTTGGTCTACTTTTTTTGGTTTTTTCTTCCAGCAGATAATAGTAGTGCTTTCAACAAAATTGCCCCAACCTCTGTTTCTTGTTTCCTCATTAAGATGCTTACATTTTGGTACAAATATAAAAATATGTAAAGTTTGCTTCATCTGGGTGTTTTTTTACAGAGAGAATCAGAAATAAAGGTAATTTTGAATTATAAAATTGCTAATTGACTCAATCAGTAAAAAAAAAGGGCACCTTAAAACCTTCACTTGATTCCAAGGGTAGATCAGACCAGGGATAACTTCAGGAACTCTGTGCCAGAAGAAGGTTGAAGAAACCACTTGGTATGAAACCTGCAGAATGCATGTGCTAATTTTCATGAAGGCAATGAGAGTTTACTCATTTGAATCTTGGCTTTAGTTTAAGGCTTATTGGAAGATCAAAATATTTTGGGTAATGTGCCTGGCTGAGGTTCAGAAGGCATCCTTTCCACATCATCACTTCCCTTACTGACCAGAGTCCAAGAGAAACCACAGCAACAAAAAGAAAGGGGAAGCAATCAAAGCTATCATGATTTTACTTCTTAGCCCAATTAAAGAACGTGGAGAATAGTTGATTTAACTTCTGTTGTTTTTATTGGCAGTGACCATGAAGAGGCCAAAATGTTTTGGCAGCCATTAGACAATAAAATATTGCCAAACTATCACATCCAGAAGACCCATCAAATGTTGGAGTTAATGTAATATGTGCTCAATGCTCTTTTTTGCCTTGCCACTTGGAATTCCTGCTGTCTTTTCTCTTTCTTCTTGTAAGGGAAAAAGGAAGGACCAATATGTTTTAAGGATTACTGGCTCAGACTACTTAGAAGGAGGTTTCTTTGATACAGGTAGACAGCAATGACTGCTCATATTCCAAAATTTCATTCCTGCCTCTTCACGGAGACCTTCAAAGAGGAACACACACCTATGGAATGTCCCTTTGCTCATTTGCTAAAGAGTAAACTTTAACCATATTTACCAAAATAATCCCACAAAGGAAAAAAAAAACCCCACAAACTGTAAATCTTTTGACAAAGCCATTATGGTCCTTATGCAGCAGGAAACCTCCCCATAGTTTTGCCTTCACAAACACTCCAAAGTGTCCACCAATCAGTGAATATAAACAAGGCTTTAAGTCAACCTGTTGGGTATTTTATGGTAGAGGATAGGAAATACTGACAGTGATAAACACATTGAGGATTGTGAGTGTCTGTCCATCTGGTTATTTTATTTTTCTCCCTAGTGATGATCTTTCTGTTTTCCTAGTTCCATTCCTTCCATGCTCTCCAAGGAAATATAATGTGAGGGGAAAAGCACATATGCCAATTTTCTGATCCTTCAAAAGGGCTTAATCATTGAAATTATTCCTTAAAATGTAAAGTAATATATGTATTAACTCCTAGTAGAATTTTCTAACAAGACGGGAAATGTAAAAAGAAATCTATTCATATCAAATTCTATTATCTATGCAAGATGGCTCAAGAACATATATATTCAGATGTGGCACATACAGCATCAGAAACTAGTGAAATACCAGATAATTATGAAGAAACAGCCTGCGGATTTGATTATAGATATGAAGCCTCTCTCAAGATTTTTACACTTATTTTAAGCAATGTTGGATCATGTGTCTACACTGTTATTTCCAGAGCTGAAGGAGAATGAACACGATATTTTTTTAGTACTGCTCTTTGTGAGAATGCTACTTCCCATTTCCAGCTTGAGCTGCACTAACATGCTAATGAGGAATTGTTATTAGATGTTGAGAAGGGGGGTACATCTGCCAGGCAGAAGGATCATAACAACCTTCATCTCTGCTAGACCTGGACCTGCATCAGGATCTGGTGTGAGGCCAGCAGCAGCAATTCTGCCAAGCCCAGAGAAGAGGTTTGTGCCTGAATCTTTGCAGCACAAAACAGCAAAACCAGAAGGAGCACAAGAAGGAAGGGAAGGATGCTGGCTGGGGCTTGAGCAAAGCTGTGTGGTAGTGATTTGTGCCACTTCTCTGTGCCTTGTCTTACCTACAGCAAACCTACAGGCTCCAGAACACAGCATTGCTGGTTTTTAAAACCAATATTTTGTTTGGTTGGGCTAACCTTCTGCTAGAAATTTGAACATATTTTCAAGTGGGCAAGGCCATTTCAAAAATCGCATTCATTACAATGTATCCCCATGCTTTTTTTTCAAGGGAATGAAAATACAGTAATTTATGTCAGGATCCTGAGATGACAATGACAACAAAACCAGATGAATAACTGCTGCAAACACCTTGCCAAAGAAAGTCATTCAGTTAATGCTGCAGAGAATGCTCCTGCCAACCCACCGAAGGAAGAAGTACAATTCAGAGGTTGTTTCGTTTACTCAGTGTGAGTATATTTAGCAAAGGCCCTGGATCAGAAACAGAGATGACAAATGGTGGTGTAAATTACAGAGCAGGAAATGGGACAAACACAGAGTAAATTGGCACAAATTGAAGAAAAAGTAATTTAGAACCTTAACTTCTAAAAATGGCTGTAACATGGAATGTGAGACCAGTGATGATCCTCCGTCATTTTGTTGAGAAAATTTTAAACCGGTGCTACCATTCTTATTCATGCATCTCTCTACTTAGATATTGACATATTTCAAAGATTTCCAAGTGCACATTTAGAGATTTGTGAAAGTACTTACCAAAGTATCGTATTGCTCAACAGCCACACAACTCATTGGATCAAAATTGCAAACATGCAAACTGTTCAGCAGAATGCAAATAAACAGGGTATGTGCAGGAGGAAAAAAAAAAAATTAAATGGCTGAAATTGAACTAATAGCACTGTAAACTTTACAGCACAATTTTTTTTCAGTATAGACTTGACGTTTAAGGAAACAGACATGTCACTTTGACAATATAACTACCTGCATTTTAACCAAAACTTAATAAAAAATAAAAGCTATTCAGTGAATAATAATGGGAAAGTATTACATTTATTTAATCCCTCACACAATGGAGCCAGTGTGCCTACCAATTGGGCTATTCACACATAAATTGTATTTAATGGCTTCCTGTTAATATGCTCTAGTTATATAATGAAACCACAGCAATGCTGCAGCTCAAGAGTCTGTGTTCCTCTGCTGCCATCAAACTGAGCAGTAACTGAGTCACTCAGAAAAGGACAGTTGACCTTGGAGCTTTAAATTTTGGTTATTCCAACACATCACAAAAAGAGATGTAAAGACATCTGTAATTTTCTTTGACTTATAAGAGGGGAGGCAGTAATAGACCTTGCATTTTCGTAGTTTAGAACTGATACAATTTCATAGGAATCAATTAGAAAATTGAGGTTAATTTCAATACAAACTGGATCTGGTGATTTCTGCAACGGTCTTTTGGCACAAAATTGATTATGTGAAGGGAAAAGACAATAAATCATCAATAAATTCATAAATTTTCATTCAGAAAACTAGAAAAACTGATGAAGCAAAGCCTTAGCTCACCCAGATTCAATTTTTTAATTGTGTGTTTCACTAACCATAAGCCATTTAACTAATAAGCAATTCAGAAACCTGTCACAGGAGAATTTGTAACTGTATTGTATTACAGGAAAAATATCAATTCAGAGGAACATGTGAAGCATACAAGAGGCAGGTTTGCTGATACACACCTTATCCCTACAGTATTTAAAGGAGACAAGTTTGGACCACATGATATTTTCAGGTGATTTTCAAAGCTTTGTGCTTTTTACATTGACTACATGGAATATGCAGCACATAGCACAGTGAATTCTTGGCTTGATTGTATGAACTGGTATTTCAGATGTTAGGCAGAAACAATTGTTTTTCTTGGCCTAAAAGTCTATCATGCAAATTTGCCCAGCAAAAAAGCTTCCTCTGAGCCAAAACTATTACAAAACAGAAAGCCCCCTGCCAAGTCGTGTTCCAGCTCCATGTCTACCTCTCTGCAGAGAAAAAACAAATGCCTCCACATCCTACTGTGGTGTCTACAGCTGCAGCTGTCCTGTGTCACATCCCAGCCTGTGACAGCTTAAAGAAAGAAAACTTCAGCTCTGAGTGCATCACACATCTCACAGGCAGCACTGCTCCCCTGCCCTCGAGGAGATGAAAAGCTGGCTCAGTGCAGATGTGGCTGATGGTGACAAAAGCTTTAATTAACGAGGCAGAGACGCTGAACTTCAGTAGATTCTAAATGATGGGTTTGATTTCTAAATACTGAACTGACTTGCAAGTTCTTGAGTTCATGCTTGAGTACACCATAAGGGCCTTTTCATGTAATTTGAGACTCAATCAAGCAGCATCATCTCACTACAGTGCTCTTCAACACAGAATCATGGGATGGCTGGGGCTGTTGTTAGCTAACAGGTTAACTAACTTCCTTCCCTTCCAAGGTGTGTCAATACATGTGACTGACAGTGCTGTGCCTATAGAAGGAAAACACTGAAGTAATTTTGGTATAACTCCCTGCAGAGTTTGATACAATTCATGCCTGTAGCAATGGTTTCTAATCCAAGTTTCTTTTAGAAGAATGGCTTTCCAGAGAAATTTAGCAAATCCATTGGTTTTATGTTTCAATAAAGTATCTATATCCACTTTATTGAACATTCTCATTCATTCTATCCACATTTTCTTATGATGCTATGTATTTGCTAATTTATGTCCAATGCCACTCTTAGGCATTATTTACGACATTTAAAAATAACTCATCATACTCAAAGCCTAATGAATTTGATCTGAGTTTACTAATATAAATTAAGCATGTCCTAAAAATACCTTTACATTATTGACTCACATACTGGTCAAAATTATGTCATATAGGAAAATCAGCATGTTTGTAACCTGCTGCACCATCTACTGACCAAAAGATACTACAACAGACTTCAGAAAAATACTACACAAGTCAAAGAATATACTTAAGATCATAATAGGTGTACATGTGATAAACTGGTTTCTCTCAGGGGCAGTGCTGATGACCCTGATATTTTGGACTTGTTGCAGTGATACTGTAGACAGTACATATATGTGGGACATAATTACTTGAAGTTCTATTGGCAATAAATATAGTTTGGGATTTTTTTTTCTGTTTTAATATTTGACTGAGTTTCACAATGGCTAGCTACCCATAAACATTTTTAATGGGAATTATTCATTGGATCTTTAAGCTGTCACACCACCCAAGCTCTCCAGGCAGAATAGCTGAAATGTCACCTTTTCACTGTATATAGGTCACACATCATAAAAATGTTGAGATTTCCTTGGTGACACCAAAAGCTATCAAACCAGCTGCAGGATGTCTCCTACTTGTTTACATATTTCAACAACAACAAAAACCAAAACCCAAGAAAAAAGAAAAGGACTATTTATCCATCTATCCTGGAGATCCTCTTGTTCTATTAAGCTTTACAATTACTCATTGTAATTTCCTCACTTTTAAAAAAAAAATAGACAAATAAGTCAAGGCGCTTTTCTCACTGGAGAGGAAAACACATACTGCAAGTCCAAACTGTCCATAACAATATGTAGTAACTACAGATGAGCATTTTTCTTTTCCAAATGATTGCTGCAAAGATGCAGCAGCACATGACACGTTAAAAGTACTATTCCCTCTTTACAGAGTATCACCATAACTGCAACTCAAAGAATGCACTTATTTCCAGCTATTTCTAAACAAGGAAGAGACTAGAAAACTGTAAGGCAAAAGGAGAACTGCAAAAGAAGTAATAATGAAAGTGGGAAGAATAATTTATGAAGTAAGAGTACAAGAAATAATATGCACAGCTTGGCTATTCAATTACTAAATGGACTCATTGTACTGTGTACAATGTTTCATGGATGGAAACATGAATGAATTTCAAGGGGACCTTGCTAACATTAGGGTTGAAGGAAAGAAGAAAAAAGTTAAACTGCAACACTTTATATTCTTCATTTGTAAGCAATCCTAGACCCTTTAATTCTATACTATATTCACCAGTCTTGCTCATGGCTTTCCATAAAGATTATCAAATACCAGAACTAAGCACATTTTTTGCTTTTAAAACACCTCCTTGCAGTACTACAAATGGAATGCTACAACTGTAGGTTTGGTATGTATTTCAATTAAAATTCAGGGGGGAAAATCCCTCTTAATTGTATGCAGAGTTTCCAATCTTTTCAATAGGAAAATGAAGGCAAAAGAGGAGAGCAATGCTATAAATTATTGAAAAACTGTAGCACGCAGGAACTTGACTTGCAGCTTTTTGATCCAATCCCAAATTCATAACACTTCCATCAGTAAGGCGAAAAGGAAAAGCTTTTTAAGCACTTGACAAGGGCATGCACCCTTCCCAGAGCTGATGGAAACCCCTGTGTGTGTGGAGCTGCACCCAGAGCTGCAGAGAGGTTAATGAAGCTGAGCAAAACAAATCCTGCACCAACAAACCATCAGCTAATGCTTAAATGGCTTGGGTCAGAATTAGATGAGAACAATTCATTTGTTCCATGGCACAGAGACACGACCAAAAACTGGACAGATGTTACCAAATGCATTTTCCCTCTCTACGCTGCCTGGATAAAATCCTAGTCTTTACAGCTGGAATAAGTGACAAGAGACCAACATTTAAGTCACACAAGCCACAAGAAAACCTGGGGAACTGACAGACAGGCTCCTCTGGATAGCAAAATTAATACACTAAAACAAAAAGTTACTAAATAATTCTACAACAGTGTCATCAGGAGCTGTTATGTATTAACACAGCACGCCCTGGAGTGCATCAGGAGCATAAAGTCAGTCGTGAAAGGACTTTCTTATTCAGATTTGAATTTCTGCCAGCCTGCACACCCAAATCAATAAACACAGCAAGTTGGGCAGGGATTTGCCTTATGCTGTTCAGAGGTATAGGATGTAAAATGCATATGGTGACCTAACTTGAGAACTCACAGTGCCCAAAAACTTCTCAGAAAGCCTAAATGATGCTCCAATTTGTGCATATTACTCCTCCTTTCTGCTTTCTCCCCTCTTTCAGGGGCTGCCATGTAACTTAAATATTCAAGCTGAAGTTCCTTTTCTTCTATACCCATTGAAAATTTACAGGATTTTTTAGACTTCAATGAAGCATGACCTATATCCTCAGCATAAAATGCAAAAATGCTCTATCAAATTATTGTGATTTTAAAAAAATCTGATTTCTTTCAGGACAGGATCCCCAGTTCTACTAGTTAAGTGGGCATTAAGCAGAAACAGCTTAAGAAAAAGCTTTTTCTCCTTTTAAAGTTCATTGGAGTTGCCCTAAATGAAATTAGCACCAAAACGAGGATCAGAGAAGCCTTCATGATCTGCAGAACAGCTTCTGCTTATTGACCACCCCACAAAATCTACTTATACCGAAATTAAATTAATTTGTACAATGGTCCTGTTCCCCCTCAAGGCTGATACAGCACTGAAAAAATCATAAAGGTGCTGGTGTTCACATCCAGCTCCCTCAGAAAGATAAAATAAACCCTATTGTCTCAGCTGTATAACTTTATGCCAGATCAACAGCTCATTTAAGTCAAGGGTTCTAAATGTTCTTCAGCTGCCACTTGAGAGAAAACAGACTGTGAGAACCTAATTGGATCCACATCCTCTGGGAACTTGGGGAAGAGAGGTAAAGTTACTAAACACTTAGTGCTCAGTAAACCTAAACTTTTTCCTTTTTCAAGGAAGAGCAGAACACGTGAACCATTGACTTTAGGCTGCTTCACTTTATTGATCTGCAAGTACTCCAAATTATAAAACCACCTACAAGCACTAGAAAGACGAACTTGAGCAAGGCTGTTTCAGCTCCAAAGTGAAGCATATCTTGTAGGTGAGAAGGGAAGTTTTAATTTCATATTCTGACTTCAGAAATTATTTTCACACAATCACACTTCACACTTTCAGAACGAAGACAAAGAAATACTGTTTAAGTCTCAGAGAAGGGAACAAGAGAACATAATTCCAGGACAAGTTATCAATTTTTACACTACCAGTAAAAATAACCACCTGCACACAATCAAGATACCAAAGGGTTGGTTGGACCTCCTTTGTTTCAAAAAACCCCCAAAAGTCAGAACTACAACGAATCATAAATTCAATATACCTCAGTTATATCAGGCAAAACAGACATCATCATGGGTTATATTGCTAGGACTCTATGAAAAACAAGCTCAGCCTTCCATCCCATTAATTCCATTGCAGTGACACAGCCCACACAGCCCAACTTTTGGAGAACTCCACAAAAGGCAGGGCTGAACCACAGGTCTGGCAAACATCCTCTAAACCAACCAACTCCAAGAAGCTATTTATTATTAAAATGGGACCCAGGGCAGCAACACTTAAATATGCAAGAGGTGGCTGGAAAGATGAAGGGGAAAAAAAAAATCCCATATCTTACACGTACATGAGGAAAATAACAGAGTTTAAATAGCAGAGATAGAAATTTTGGTACAAGAGAATGATTTAGATCTGCACGGCCTGGAAATGATGTGGTGTAACCTCCTCCAAAGAGGACTGATCAGGTTATATCTTCAAATTTACACATTAGGAAAGAAATGAACCCCTTGGGGTCCTGTTCTGAGGTTGGTGACCTTGGCTCTTTAGCCCCTTCATTCCAAGCACACACATGAAAAAACATTTGCCTCAACGATATTTAAAGATTCTGCAAAGCAGCTTTTTGTGATGCTCAGTGACAAAGTACATGTGGAGAGATTCATACATCACTGACACCAGCCATGAAAAACAAACTGCATTATTTGCCAAACATCAAGTTATAAAATAGCATTTAGTTGTTTCTCTGCAAAAATCAGATTAATAAGCGTTATTGTATGAAATATTCATGAATATGCATTACTATACAAACATTTGGCACAACAGCTGTGAGTTGTTTACTAATTCCTGGTTTAAATCATAATGACATTATTTTAAAGAGGTGAATATCACTGCAACTATGATTAAAATGAGGATTAATCAAGTAGCCAATGGAGTAAACAACCACATTATCACCACTGGCTTCACAGGATCTTGAAAGCCACAAAAATTGTAATTAAAAGTAGAATTCAAATTTCTATAGAAGCGATTTTTTTTTTCTTTTTGGTGTGGAAATTACAAAAGGTAGAAACCAAAAGGGATTGTCAAATGTCTCAAGGAATATGTTTTTCCAGACACGTTTCAATGCAGACTCAGAACAGAAGAATGAAATTTACAGCAGGACGATATGATGGGAGCATGAAAAATGAAGGATGTGTGGTTTTCATGTTGTTGAGATTTTTCACTTAAAAATAAAAGAAACTATGCTTTTAATGCAAGGCAGTGGACAGCTCTAAATAGCACAGTTATTTAGTAAAACCTGTTATTATTATTTTAATGTTGTGGATCCCTGTACTAGAACATGATTGTCTCTGCCAAATGAGATCCACTACCAGAATTGTGCACAGCCTTACATGGAAACAAGACTGTTCCCGTGTTGAATTATGAGAAGAGCGTGAGTTCAACATGATTTTTAAATTCTAAGTTTCCTCTTCTCTTCCTCTTTTTTTTTTTTTTTTTTGTTTTTGTTTTATATATCCCCCATGAGTGTTCACTTGCACTTGAGCATTTAGATTTCATGAAGCAACTACACCTGTCCACTGATTCTGTTTGGAATTTCGCATTTCTACTTGATCACTTCAGGACAAATCAAACCTCTAATGGCCACAGGGTAGTCCTGTGATGAGACAGTGACATTGCTGTGGCAGAGAATATCCAAATCCTCTGGAATATCCTTTGGAAACGGGAAGATTCAAGCTTTAGGAAATGGTCCTGATAAAGGATCCTAAGAAGTTAAAAACAACTGAGATACACCAATCTTGCAGAACTAAATTCTGGGTCTCACATTTTTTGCCTATAATTAAAGGTTAAGATAGATTTGGAAGCTAAAGAATTGTATTCCTTAAGATTATGGGAATCTAAATGATGCTGAAGGTAGGCTTAGGATGATTTGCATCTCTTTCTGAAAGCTGCAGGAGTCCAGTTCCAGTCCCAGCTGCATTACAGTAATGACATTAAAGCCTTTATTATTCACTTCAGTGAAAATAATTTATCAAGAGTTGAGCTGCAGCATCTTGCTCACCATCTGAGTCCATATACATGGCAAACTCCTGGTAAAATCAAACAAGACCCCAATCCTACACTTTCTTATGGATAACCCTTGCACAAACACTCAACACCATGTTTTTGCACAGGGATACACAAGACAAGTTCTTTTTGTTCTCCAATCACAGAAACCTCAAAAGAAAATGAATAAACCAAAAGTTTTCTAAAAAAATTTGAAGAATAGCAGCAATTTATCTGCTTTTAAAATGGGAACTGTAGTCATTGTCATTTCCTCCCTTTTCCCTCGATTTTCTCTTGTAACATTCCATGGCTATGCTGGCTGTATATGCAGATATATATATATATATATATATAGAGAGAGAGAGAGAGAGAGAGAGAGAGAGAGAGGTGTATATACACACATACATACAATTCTGTACCTTCCACTGTACTTCTGAATGGGTTGTGAGCCTCTAGTTTATACTGGAGGAATGGGGATATTGGAGGCAGAAAGATCTGAACTTCCCAAAACATTGGCTCTTCAGAAGCACTTGCCCTCAGGAATAGCATTTCAAATTTTATGTGGTAGGTATTTCCTATTTCTATTTTGTCCTATATGACTTTTTTAAATCTGTTGCAAAATGCAGAGGTTTTCATAGCCATAAAGTTACTTTTTTTACTTCCATTATTAACATACATATTTTGCTAGCTGTTATAGAAATACTCATTAATAACACACATATTAGGGAAACCGATTAATATAATGCAATAAAGGGCATGAAATTAATCTTTTATGGAATATTAATGACTAGCACACATAAACTTTGATCTCCTGCCACGAAGCATTCTGCAGGAATTGATTTGATTTTTTTGTTATCACAAACAATGTGTTTACATGTCACGCATATTTCAGGCAGGAAACTTCCAATAAATCTTTCAGTTAACACACATCTGTAACTATGCACAGCAATCCTATACATACCAGATGATTTTTATCAGCTCTAATTATTCATTGATAACACATCTGATTATGTGCCCCAAGGCGACATTATAAATTCTAAGTTGTTTTTTCACAGTTGTAATTACCATATGTTCCCATTAATCCGATTCTATTAGCTCAATCTTTGCCTACTGATCTCAGTGTCAATCAATTGTTCTTCCAGCTCATGCATCAAACCAATTAGAATGGATTTTGGAAACTGGAAATGTAATTTTTTGGTTCAGAGGAATTGTTCCAACGATCTGAGTCACAAAACCTTGATTTTTAAACAAAAGTGACAACACAAGCCCCGTGTTTCCAAAGGGGCTGTAATTTATTCATCTGTACAACACCCAGAATTTCTGTGTCCACTCTTTAAAAAAACCCATAAGCACGCAGAAACCTATTAAAAATATTGGTAATACCCAGAATCTTCTTTTACATGTTGAAGATGTCAGGGAGGGTGAAGGAGAAGCTGCTCTGGAGCAGCTGCACACTTCATGGTGTTCCTTAGCAACAACTTCACAGGCAAAGTTTGCAAGGAGCTGGAAATAGGATTCAGGCAGCACTTCTTCTTTTCAGTAATTCAGTGCCTTATTCCTAATTAAAATGACCCTCAATCTCCTCTGTTTATGAATAGCATAGTTAATATAGAATCTAGGCAGCAAAGATAAATTTATAGTTAATAAATTCATGATAAATAACTCCTGTAACTTTGGTTGTATAAGACAATCCCAGCGAAAATTAACAAGTTCTGTTGTCTGCATTTGAAGCAATTTTTAACAGCATGGACTGTTACTAATAAGCAATTTAAAACTTTTAAGAATGCCTGTGCATAATTTTTGCTGAAATATGTTATAAAAAGTTTTACATGACTTTTGTTTACAGTAATTAATTAAAATAAAAAAGCCCTTTTACTTTTTGGCTTTTATCATAATAACTACACACAGTGCCAACTTTTGCCTACAGAATCTAAAATACTGGCTACAAAACAGATCCTACATGTAATTCACTTAAACTATGTCATTATTGTTAATTTACTGCATGAACATCTAAGAAATCAAAGATTTTAAGAAGGAGCCTCCTGAATGCTTCTGCTTTGATCCAGAGATGACAAACTCCCATCCTTCCAAAGGGCAGCTGATATAGAACATGATAATATGAATCAATGCTAAAAATAAAAATCAATAGACAAACAGTGCCACTGTTTGTTCATTTCATCAAATTTAACTCAAGGAAAATATTTTCCATCGGAAAATTGTCTTATCTTGATAATATTAATTAGAAATTTCACAATCAAGAGTGGAAACTTTTTTCCGAGTTTTGAAGTTTCCCATGGAAAGCAAAATGCAACTTTTGATTAGCTCAAGAACTGCTTCATGTTTTGAGAGCAACAGAAGCTGTCCTAAACTATGAGTTCATCCAAAGATGAGAAATTAAAAACAAGATTGAGGATACAATTCTAAGGAGATGCAGATGCCTCTCAAATGGTCTTCATTAACCTTAAATCTTAAATTAGCCATGTTAATTCTCAAACTTTTTCCTCATTTCATAAATGGATACACAACTCTTGCCAAATTTATTTATGACCACCAACTGCAAAGTAAATATTAGAAATCCAGCCTCCTAAAACTATTTTTTAAAAAACCAAAATGCATTTCAAATGATCTGAAATATAATTTCCATGCTAGACAGTGAACAGTTGTAACCGGTATTTATATTTCTGCATTAACAAACAGCTTTCTTTGCATTCCTGACTTCACCACAGACCATAAGTACATTTATAATTACAGCTTCTGTTCATGCAAATGACAGTTATGCCTCAGCATTTATCAATGGGAACACTAGAGAATTCTGAGTGGAGCATGACACATCCAAGATCATTATAAAAACTCTCTATCAACAATTGACATACAGTAACACACTGAACAGAGTTAAATGTTTGTCTTTGGAGATTTTGGCATTAGCTAAAAAATGATTGATAATGCCAGAAGGTGTGATGGATTTCTCTGTGGTTTGCTGTCACCTGTTTAGCTGAGATGCACTACTGGAAATTATCTCTCAATATAAAACCAAGCTTAATTAGAAACTCAATGCAGGCAAGCCACTTACCAAATCCAACACAAAAATGGGAAAATTTTGGTTTTTGTTAAAAAAAAAAAAAATCCGACTAGATTGCCTTGTACAGAGATAAAGACTTCTGTGTCAGACTATGCAGATTGTCTGTTAACCCAACAGCCATTTGTCCTCACAAACATTAACACAGAAAAGACAAATAGCCACTGCCCTTGGAACAGTGGTTTAAGCCAGGGAAAAACATATCAAAAACCTGAGATTAAAAAAATCAAAAATCAAAGTTCCCATAGTGCAATCCCTTTGTTTTAGACAGCAAGAGCCTCCTTGAATTGCATGTGTGCAATTCTCCTCAAAACCTCTTTCTGGGAGTCCACAAGGACATGTGGGCTAAGGCAGGCACACCTGAACCCTTATCAGAGCTCCCTTAGGTGGCAATTCAGTGGTGATGATGTAGCACAAATTGGCCAAATAATTCATAAATTGCAAATTTTTTTTTCCACAGCCTTACAGGAAACTTCAGTTGTTCCATCATTAGTCCCATCACTCATAAATAATGCAGAAGTATGTCTAAATGTGCTGCAGTCACATCTCCAATGATATTCAAATATGTCCTGGCACACCTGCTGGCTTAGACCTGAGGTTCTTTATGATAGTGGGGTTTGGATGCATATTTAGGTCTCTTGGTGTTATTATGATTGAAATCATGGGGCATTAAACAAAATAACTAGAAATTTCAATTTAACCTAGTTCTCTTTGTTCCATTTCTACATTTAGTTTCTTTTAAGCAAGGCTGTGCCCTCCAAAATTTTAAGGTTACATAAAAGGAAAAGTATTTTCCTCACTTGAACAACATTCTTGGAAATTCCAGTGTTAAGGGGCTTCCTAAGTGGGGTGGGGGAAAGCTTATGGGGTTTTTTTCACCCCAGAGACTACAGAAGAGATGACTGGGAGCTCCAAAATCCTCTAACAAATACACATGAACATAGCATTATAAAAAAGGCATAATAGCCTCTCTGTGGAGCAAAAAGAGTTAACCTGGGTCTCCCACATAATACTGCAGAAAAAGCAGGGTATATAAATATCTCAGAAGCAAAGACACCCATGGTAGTTTCAAACGTGCAGATAGGGACTAGCTCAGCTGAGCAGGTCACCAACACTGAAACAGAAAAAGAAAACTTGAAATTAATTTGGTCTGCACTTACCACTCTAAAATACCTAATTTCAACACTAAAAAGACCCAATAGTTTTTCTAAAAAATTTAAAGTTCATAACATTAGAATTCTTGTACCATATTTTTTAATTACTATAATTACACAAACTTATATACTTATAAATTTTTATATTACTTGTACCATATTTATAATTACTATATATATTGTAGTCGTACAGTAGTAGAGCAAATACATAGAAACTAAACCCTGCAATGCATATATTGTAGACTTACTCTGCATATCTTTTGAGGAAGATATTTAGAAAAATGTGTTATCGCTTTCTTCATTACCATCATCATCATCTAGAGCCACATTCTAGGGTAGCAACAGCTTTTTACAATGCTCTGATTTTAGAGTTGCTTTCAATTGTTCCTCCCATTAAAATGAGAGTTAAAAATATTAATTTACGCAATCCAAGCCATGGAATGACTTCAACCAACCTAATTAGCATAACCTTCTCAGATGTCATCCATATTCATTTTGCAGGCTGGGGCAATGCTTAATGGCAGAACTAGAACTGATGGAGCCTTAAGCTGTTTCAGAGCCACTCTTCACAAACCTGTGAGATCAGCAAATCCTACCATTGCCACCTACAGCAAGCTCTGTGCCTAATGTTCAGTAAGCTCTGTAAACTTCATTAAAGCCACGCCAGGATGTGTGCAATTAGTCACAGCAAAGAGCAGGAGTATCACCAGGGTGTCCATGTCCCCTGCTCAGTGTGGGATCCCCTGGGCTGGTGGAACTGGGGTGGTTGTGTCCTCGAGGAGCTGATGGACATCGTGGCCAGCAGGGACAGCTCTGCATCTCTGGTCACACAGCGGGGCACAGCAGTGACCAAGGAGCAGCAGAGTCAAAAGTTCTGACCCCCCCTAGACTAACTCAAAATTGTAAGTGCCACCACCTGAATGAGCAGCTGGGCTTGCACTCCTGCTGATGGGACTTGGTGACATCCAAGCCATGCTGGGCATTGGGACATTTGGTAGTGGCCAAAGTAACAGTGGTACATTTTGGAAAATTAGCTTTTATTATCATTCCCATTCAGTCCTGGGACCAGCAAAATTCAGGACTGCTACAGACAAGTAGATTTGTTGGAAAACAAATCACATAATCACAGAATGGCCTGGGTTGGAAGGGACACTAAAGATTGTCCTGTTCCCAATCCCTGCCATGGACAGAGACACCTCTCCCTAGACCAGGTTGCTCCAACTTGTCCTTGAACACTTCCAGGGATGAGACATCCCCAGCTTCCCTGGGCAGCCTGTGCCAGGGCCTCACCACCCTCATGGGGAAGAAATTTTTCTAATATCTGATCTAAACTTGCCCCTTTCAGTTTGAACCCACTCTCCCTTCTCCTGTCACTCCATGCTGCCCTAAAGAGTCCCTCTGCAATGTGGAAGATATTTTATTCCTGTTTTAAGCAGCTACATCTTCCTGAGTGGCGTGAGGTGACAATTTGAGTTTCCAGGTGAAATGTTGTGTCCTCATTAAATACAAACCAGGAGTTACAAGTTTAATATTCCTTAGCTTTAATATCATATAAACATTCTGATGAGCAAATCCTGAAGGGCTGCAATCCCATTCCTCATCCATTTGGCTTTGAGGACACTAGATTGGACAAAAATGCCTGATATTACTACTTTGGATCAGAGTTTTTCCCTGACCAGCCTCCCCTGCAATTATTTCCAGGCAGCCTTGAACAGACCTTTGTTAGCAGAATCCACTGGCTGCAAACCTTTTACAATATTTACACCTTTAAAAATTACAGCTTCTTCATGACAGTACTTCACACTCAACTTCCTCAAATATTAACTCTGCATGAATCTCAAGAAAATACAGCCTGGCTTCATTAATGTTTATAGGGTCATTCAAAGTGAGAATATCCTTTACAAACTATTCAAACATATATGGTCACCAAAATATAAGGTTTACTCATATTTTAATCCTTTCCCATACCAAAGGACACAAATTCCTGTTAAATACATTAACTTGCCCTTGTATTCACATAGTCCAAACACCATTACAGAAACCAACAATTTCCCCAGCAGCCCTCAAGCCCTAATCCTGCTTCTATACCTTTCTATACATTAATGCTACAAAATGTGAATACAATTAACAAGCAAAAAACCTTTCTGCTGGACACAGATGCCTGTGGCTCCCAGGACAAATAGCACAAACAGCAGCCTTCCTCTTGGTGAATTTTAATTGGAATTTTAATAAAGGCTTTACCACACTGGAGAAAACTGCCGTTAGCACAGCTCTGACTCTTTTAATCAAATTCTTTGGTGATCGTTCCTGGGACTGAATGGAATTCAGAAAGTTATTTTAGCAATATTTATATTTTTTCTCTGATTTATAATTAAAACTTTTACTCAAGTAAGAAGATGAAAAAATTGTAACATTCTTGTATATAATATGTTGGATGGCTCAGGCTAGAGGGGTCAGATCAGGTTTTTGTAATATTTCCATTCCAGCACTCAGACACACTAATAACTGGGTTTCCCAGACAAGTGCCAAAAGGCTCATTCTGAAACATTCTTCAAGACACATTTTGCTGTTAACATGGAGCTACAAAATCCTATAGAACTTCAGTGCATTAATATCTTTCCCTAAAAATTTGTCCCTTATAAAAATGATTCTATGATAACAATAATTACAATAAATTCAAATAGCTGAACTTCACTCTTCTTTGAAAGCCTCCTCCTCAGTTTACCAATTTAATTTTATTTTAAAAAGACATCCAGTGGCCACTATATTAATATTTTAAAGTGAACACTTTGTATTTCCTGTCCCAACCTGAATTCAAGAGCCAGAGAAAAGAAAATCTTAGTTGCTTAGTTGTAGATTTTAGAATGTGAATGTAGATTTCTTCCATCCTGTGAATCAAACTAGAGCTATTAAATGATTTCATTGAAGTATTTTTCCAAAAAGATTTTTGAAAACTGAGTTAGATGATGCACACGTATTTGTCATTGGTTTGTATTCAACAAGCACTTGGGTCAAACAGCATTTCATCTCTCTGCAAATTAAAACCCCTCAGCAAATGGATGGCTAATATGCTTCAACAGGAAGAGATGGAATTTATTAGATCTCATTCTTCACTGGCACAGTGAATCAGGTAACTGATGCAGTAATACAAAACATTATTAATGCCATCACCTCTCCTATTTGTAAACCTCCCATGCAGTCTTTGAAAGCCACTGTGGCAATTTCTGCTACTTCCACCACCCACTCTTGTTGCTCTTCTTCACATATCTGCATCAGAACCTTCTTTACAAAATTTTCCTACACTGTTGTTTCAATGAAGAATAACTTGTAAATTCTGAAATACATCAGTCAAAGGTTTTCAAAACTAAGGAAGAAGATGGAAGAAGATGGAAACGATCTAACTCCAAGTCTTTAATCCCTGGTCCATCAGTTACTTAAAATTATAACTTAGTGAAAGTTATTATTTTTGCATCTAACATTTCTATTATATAATTAAGATATGTAGCTTGCAAGTCCAAGCTAACTGTCCAAGGACAGTTCCTCAAAATATTTGTTTCCCTAAAGAAAGGCAAACATTTTAAAGGCTTTGCATCAGGCAAATATTCCTTAACCAGTACCACTTTGATAGCAAAATATTTTTACACATTTGTTTTTAAAAGAGAAAAAAAAAAGAGTTTTACATCTATTTTCTGTTTCTGATCATCAAATCCAGTGTTGAGGGATGGCATTCAGTGGGCACAGCTCAGCAGTGTGTGATGCTTTGCAGCAGGAGGGTGGGCAAGGCTGGGGACAGCAGCAGCCACTGGCTGGGCTCACTTTGATCCTGCAGTAATCTTCCTTCCCTGTTTTGTGAGGAGAGATGGAGCAGAAGTGCTGCCTGGTTTAAATGAGGTGCTGAGCAGCTCGTGGGAGGGAAGCAGGTTCAGAGGAATGTTGCCTGTTGGGTTTTCAGGATGGCGATTGTAAAACTGGGCTCTGCTTTGCTTCCCACAGAGAGCTCAAACACATCCCAGCTTCAGCACTCCAACACCACTGCAGCAAGGCAGCTTAAAAATAACACACCAAGCCAAAATAACATGCACAGAAAGGCTTGATTTATAAATCCTGTCTTCAGAGCTGATGAAAAAGAACTTCAGGACAGTGTGACTTGGATTGGTGCTTGGACTGTCCCAAACTCCAGAATAATAAATTCATAATTAACTGCCTCCAGTTCCCTTTTATTTTCTCTTTGTACAAGACAAATGACCACTCAAACCAGCAACATCTCTGGCAGATCATGCTGACTTTGGGATCTCAGCTGCTACACTTTCAAGGTTTAGCCAGTTTAGGCTTGACAATTTGAGCATCTGCTGGTCTTATTCTTTCACTGATTTCCAGTCTCCTCTCAGAGGTTCACATCTGTCCTCCCTACGAAGTGGAAATATTACAAATAAGAAGTGCATGACTTGCCCAGCACTTCCTTGGTAGATGCTCAATCAGAAGTGATTTAGTTCTTCACTACACTCTGAAAATGAAATGATCTTCCCTAAGAACTAACTGGCACGTTGAGACCAAGGTAAGAGTGAAGGCTAGAAACAAAAATCCCCAGAATCGACATCTGAATAACTACTTTAAACAATACTTTGCAGTTTGAATATTTGAATATTTCTTGCCCTTAACAACTCACAAAATTTTCCCTCCATTTTTTAAAACCCATTATTTATAGATAAAAGGACAAGTTGGAATCACATTGCTTCAACTAAGCTTTGCTCTGGAGCAAATGCCTTTTAAAATTATTTTTAAGAAAAGACTGTTTGATTTTGCGATATTAATATTTTAACACCAACTTCGTGCATGTGAGCAGTTGTTGATTATCACATATACTCGGTTCTATATATGAAAATTCTGTGAGAACTGGTGCTCAAAATGAAGAACAAGCAACGGAAACAACCTCCACGATCATTAAAGATGCATGCATTGTTATTATGGGAAACATTTTAATTAAATGCTGTTAAATAACTTCATTTTTTCCCTTAGTTTGCTACAGTGCATCACATCCTTCAGACCTTGTTGAAGTGGGGCCCTGGCAGTAGCAGGGGTTCTGTGGCTTCTCAAGGCTGCTGTAACATTAACTCTGAGTTTCCTGTGCACATCTTCATCCCTGACACTCACTGGGTGAAAAGTAACAGAGAACACCCATTTCAGACAGGCTACAGGCTGAGCCATGAGCATGTTCAACATCTTTATGACCTTTTCCAGTTTCCAGTCGTGTAAGCAGAAGAGAGCAGCTGTCTCACAGTCATGAACAGATCCTGCAGATTGTCCCTGCAACACCCACAGCCTGGGCTTGGGCACTGGCATGTCCTTGTAACACATCTGCATCAAAACCAGCACTGGAATCTGCTGGTTACAGAAAGAACCCACCTCACCTGAGGGGCAGAAGGGAAAACTTTCAAGTGGGTTTACAATTCTCCATCAATGCCAACTAGAAATGATAATTTATTTTCATACCTTTAAGTAAATTTAAAAAAAAACCCACAACCCAAACTAAACAAAACACCAGCTACATGCAACAAGGAAGTCTCAAAACTAATAGTGAGGGACTAACACCTCTAATCAACTCTGAGCTAAGAGAAAAGGCTCATTTCTGATCACTGACAGCAGCAGCTCAGCAGAGTTAAAGATGCATTTGTGCAGCTCACTAATGCCTGTGTTCCACACACGAACCTCATCTCTGACACACGAGCAAGCACAGCTTTGAATGGAGCCCCAGTCTCCATCACAGGCAAATTCTGGCTAAGGGATGATGGGAAAACAAAACAAAATAACCCCCAAGCTACTGTACCCCATTCTGTTTTATCTATATCCATGAAACTCTACCAAATCACTTGGAAGCTGTTCAAATATGGTTTGGAATAGTAAAAAGCCATTTCAAAACCAATGTTGAACATTATTTTCCACAGGTCAGCACATTCAACACTCTCAAATCTTGAAAAAGCTTGAGCAGAATGTAATTTCTTTCCTCTTTTTTTTTGGCTTTTTTTTTATGAAATCAAGAAATATCCATCCCACAATACTGCCACCTCCATTTACTTTCTCACGTGGGATTCTGGATCAGCCTGTGAAGTCAGAAAGGGAGAAAATGCTCTTTGTGGAGAAAAGAACAGAAGGCAGGCAGGATGGGGACTGTGGAGCAAGTTCCTCTGCTGGCAAAAATGCTCTGACTTCCAGATGGTGGGAGAAGGGAGCTGATTACATTCCTGTGGGAAGAACTGCATAGCCAAATATTTGCCAGGTGCTTCAAGTCTCCTGCTCTGCACAATTGTCCTGCCCTCTACTACTCCCTGTTGTTCAGCACAGAAGCTCCACTTCCAGGACAAATTGACAATTTAGAGATTGGAAGAAAACGTTCCCACGGAGGCCAAGACTGGCAGAGATTTTTAGGAGTTTGACTTTAGCCCACTTAGGGGTGTACAACTCAGAAACGCAAGTAAATAATCTGAGGGAAGGTTTAGATTAGCACATCTTCCATCTGACACCCAAGAGTGATAAAAGGCAGAAAGGAAACTCAAGGCAGCACTGGTTCTCAACCCCAGTTGTCATGGCTGGACATTAAGTTGTCATCAAGTTCTCTATTTTCCCTCAAAATGTTGAACTGCATATAGCACTAGGTAGAGGGAAAAAGGCTCCTCATTAGAGGTTTGCTGTACTGGGGGCATAAAGAAGCACTCCATGACTCCTGCACTAGAGCCACTTGAGAAATGACAAGTGCACTAACAGAGCTGCAGCGTGAAACTTCAGCATCATCCCTTTAATCACATGCCACTCAAGATCATATGAAAATCCTAATAAACATCAGGCTGACCACTTTGGAGCGCCCAGCACTGCTCTGAAGCGTGTCATCTACACTGCTGAGATGGAGCAAAAACAAACCACTTTTAGCAGACTATTTCTGGGGAATAAAGAAAAGCTACAAATAGAGACAAATCCAATATTTTCCTGCCTACGAACAGAACCATCAAGTTCAGACAGGGGAGCTTGTGTGAGCAGGTATGGAGTTTTCCATGATGCAAGAAGTATTCCAGAATATTCCAAATATTCAACTTCTTTGTTCCACTGGCCTGGGAGAAATCAAAAGTTAGTGCTGACAGATGATCCTAGCAGTTTTTCATGTACAAAGGCAAAAAAAAAAAAAAAGAAAAAAAAAAGAAGAAAGAAAAAAAAAGCCCTAAAACTTGCAGAGTAGCAAATTTTCAAAGATTCAGGGTTTGAGAACATACTCAGGACCTTCCCTGCACTGCTGCTGGAAATCAAAGGCATGGGATAAGGAAGGAGCAACTCTTCACCAGTGAGCAGCACATGAACTGAACTTGCACATACTACTGTTTTGCCAAGTTGTGCCTCATTAGCTGCATCTCTTGTAATTTCATTAATTTTTTTTTTTTAAAAAGCAGTATTCTCATTACCAACGATATATGTATGAAAGACTCTATGTGCTGCTGGCTGCATAATGAGTAAATGCTTTTAGTAGCTATTAAATCTGAAATGTAAGTAAAACAACATTTTTCTCCTGACACAAACATGTCTCTTAGACACACCAAGGCTCCCTAATCTATATGATATAAAAAGAAAAAGCTTTGTCTTAATCTGTAATGATATTTCAGAAATTACTTTTACAGTACAGTAATTCTGGAAATGATGAGAAATGAAGACTAGCAGTGACAACTGAGTTTAGAGTTAAGCCAAGGTTCCTCTGGGGAGAGCACAGCTGCTAGCATAAAAATATTCTCCTCCTGAAAGAATCCAGCCTTCCTGAAATAGGTTGTGCTCCTCAGTTTACAATATTTTTACTTTAAGAGTAAGAAGAAAACGAGTTACAGCCTAGAGTGGTCAAAACAGATATGAAGAAAGATAAAAGATCAACCTGGAATGCAGAGAAGTTGTTCATCTGAGGTGTATTATTGCCCTGACAAGAAGGTAGAGACCGCAGTAGGAGCAACAGGAATATGCAAAGTTCACATAAAGAAACACATTATGAAAGTCAGGGAAAGGTTTAGGAAAAGCTCAGGATGGTAGAACAAATTCTGAGATATCTCTTCAATATAATCCTGAGCATGATCACACTGTTTGTTCAAAGTCCTGCCTCCTGCAGGTGTATAAACCATAGCCATTTACACCAGTGCAATGTGAACTTAAATCAGTCTGAGAGACTCAGTGCCAGGAGACTCTTGGAAAAGAGAAATGAAAAGGGGAAAAAATAAAAAAGAAGGGAAAAAAAATCATTTTGCAGAGCGGAGGAGAAAAAAAAGATTACCTTATTTCTCCTTTCAGATACTTGAGGGCAATTTCATTCTTTCTTTCTCCCTCTTTTTGCACATAAAAAAGAAATACATGAAATAGGTCTAAACTTGTCCTCCTTCCTCAGCAAATTATCCCAGTAACTCCAGTGGGAGTTAAATGCCAGTAGGAGCAAAGAACATGAAGCATAGCTGAACCTGACTGAAAGTCCAGAAAATATCAACACAGAATTGAAATGTCTTTATTGAAAGATTCAACACATATCACAGACCAAGGCTTCAGAACCACTGTGATTATCTGATCAATATCCACAGTCAAGTACAGTTTGACTGCCACATGGCTAGATTTAAGATTTCACAGTACAAATTCAACTAAGCTTTAATAGCTCTTCCATGAGCATGACTTTATGCAATATTTTCCAGATATACAACTTTTTCTCTAGATGTTGCTTAAAATATGCAGGCAAAGGAGAAATTTAAAGATTTTAAACTTATTCTACCATTCTGTAGGTCTAGTAATGCTCCTGTTACATCACCACTGTCCAGGAATTACCTTGAGGAAATCAGTGTAATCAATTCCAAGGCTTCATTTCAGTGAGAGAAAAGGAGACTCTAGAAAATTATTTCTAACATCCCTAAGTATTATTATTCTACTTTTTCTCGCCTTTCTCTAGGAGACAGATAAGATCTGTCAATATCTTTTAGCCAAATATTTGGGACTCAAATCCTTATTTTCACACTAGGGACAGCCCTACCTCAGCATCATCCAGGAAGATAATTATTTGAAGAGTACCTGGATAGGGTACATACTCTTTCAAAATCCTACTGATAAGAAGCAGAATTTTTAAATTTATATGGCCTCCAAAGTTCTTGTTGGAGATGTCCAGCAACCTATTTGAAGCCTATTTGATTTCTGGTGGCAGATGGGTTAATTTTTTCAAGTGCTAAATAAAAACATTATATTCATATTCAAATCAAAGTATATTCCTACAGCAAGACACTAATCTCACATCTAAAGAGACTCCACAGCAGGAAATATGTCTTTATTTATCTCTAATTTGGTGGGCTGTGCCAGTCTTTGGGACTGCTGCTGCAGATGAAGCATTGTCATGTGTTCAATTTGATGTAAAGGTGTGAAAGTTATGTTAGCCAGCTTCCCTAATGGAAACTGTTAGGTTTCCAACTGCAATTCATAGGGAGGCTGGGGGAGGACACCAAATGATCTAACCTGCCAGTCACAGACATTTTGAGATGCTTGATACTAATTAAGCATATCAGCTCTGATGCCAGACTTCTCTAAGACAAAGGGTTCCATCAAATTGATAAGACTCTGCTAAGCAGGGTTTAAAATTAATTCATAATTTCTTTTATGTTTGTCATGTTTTGTGAAAATGAACTGCCATTCAATTCTTCATAAGCTCTGCACAAGCAGAAGCTTAATTTCAGGCACTGTGCTGACAGGCCTGGGTAGTTTTATGAACAAATTATGATTACACACAGTGATCAAGCTTCAGATAATTGAAGCAGCAAACCAAACTATCCAGCATGCAAATATTAATGGCTGTCCCCAAAGTCTCATTGAATCTGCATAATATAAGAACTTTAAGCTTCCTGTTGCACTTGGAATATTTTCAGCATAAATAATTAAAGAGAATTAACTAAAGGATCTTCCAGTGAAGATCATTCCATCTTAGATTTCTCACTGTTTGGAGGTGGAACAGAGTGAGCTGCAGCCTGACATTCAGAGCACATGCCTGGGGAGGGCTATTTCTGCATCCCATTTCTGATTGCAGGAATGAACACTTCTCTGAAGTCAAAACTTTACCCATCTATTTTTAGGGGTGCTGAATTCACTGTTCTCTAATAAATCAGCAGCTCTTTGACAACGCAGCACCTCCAAAAATACCAGAGCGAGTGTTTCTGAAGCTTTAAGGCAGAACTGTGGCGTGACAAACTAGAAAATATGTGGACCAATGACATTAACTCTGCCTAAATGTCTAATATCTGATATATGTTTATTTTAAGTTACCTTGGACTTCTAGAATTAAGGCATGTCTCAGTGCAAAATATTGTTATCAAGAATATCTTGTTATCAAGAATAATCCAAAGGCTATGGCAAAGATTTAGGAAACTTCCACATCTCGTCTCCTGGTGAATATCGAGCTTGTGAATTAACCAATCATTGTGAAAACAAGTAAAGAAAGCTGTTTTTAATACTAAAGGCTAAAGCCACAATTTGTTTCAACCTGGCAAAGAAAATGGTGAGACTCCTTGCTTTAGGCATTGGGGGAAAAAAATAGCATTAATATTGTCAAGGCAACAATGAAAATACTTTACTATTATTAGGTGGAAAATTGAAGGTGCAGAAATCCTTCACTTGCTTTGTAATAGCTTGTTTAATAAAGGGGGACCGGAATAATCGTTTTTCAACTTTAATATTATTAGAGAGAAAGAGAAAAATGGTGCCTGCGATCTAATGCTGCAAACCAGTTTCCTGCTGGATGCAAAGAGCCCTGTCTGGTTTGAAAAATCTATTGCTGCAGTAAACAAAAAAAAACCCTTTCACTATCACCTCATTAAGAGAGTCACAAGTGGTTTTCATTGATTAGCTCCTATTATAGCAATAATCCTCAATATGCTGCATGCTGCATACGAGCACGGTTGTGTGTAAACAACTGCCAGTGATCAGTGATCAATGAATAATTTTAGCCAAATGTAATTGGATGAGAACACATTAAGAGCTACTTCATTTCATCCTCCTGATACTGAGAGGAGGAGGAGACGTGCAGAGAGTTATCCCACCTTGCTAATTAGTATTTCCTTCTGAACACAAACATTAGATTTATATTAGGCATTACGTCTGAGCTGCATCCTCGCAAATAAATTTGATATAATCAAAACTAAATCCAGCATTGCTGGGGTTTTGCCCAGATTTCTACAAGATTTCCAGTTATTAGTGCTGTATATTTTTCTATTTTTCAGAACAATTTTCACAGAGAATGGCTGTAAGAGGTACAGATTTGATAGTTGCAACAGCTCCAGTTTTCACACCGGGGAATGGCAATTAGAAATGAAAGGGGGCTGCAAGTGCAGCATCTTCTGGTCAGGTTGTTCCCCCACAGTCCTCCCACATTGCAGCATCAGACAGTCCCACACGGGGGCTGACTTCTGGTAAACACTGTTGATTCAGAGTTTGACAGCTTTGGAAGGGACTTTCCTAAAGACACACAAAGTGATGTTTCTAAAACCAGTGAGATGCACAACACCTTTTCCTCCCACATTTGGTTTCCTCACAAAACTCAAGTGGAACAATATTGAGCAAAGCACAAATGTTTTGCACTTTTGTGAGAAGCCACAGAGCATGAAGTTCAGCCTTCTTTTAGCCCAAAGAGTTTCCAATCCCTGGTACAACTGGTCCAGCTTTCCAATGGTGCTCTTATTCTCTTGTGGAAATAAAAGTATATTACTGCCAGTGCCATACCCTCCCTGACTTTTGGCTATTGTTAGAGATACTTGTCCACATTTTTCCACTGCCACTCTCCCATTTTTAAGGTGACTCACTCTTTCTTTGTTCATTTTCCCTTTTGACAGAATGCAAATCACAATGCTGCCAATGCCCACACAGTCACACACGTAGTGTGTTCTCAAGCTAAGGAACATCTACATTTCAGATGCAAGTAAACACACTAGGAATGTCACCAGCAGTCTAACTGTCCTCAAATTAGCCTTAAATGTAAATAAGACTGTTCTTTGATGTTTCTGACTGCTTTCCACTGCTCGGGCTCTGTGATGAATCCATAGGTGTACTTTATTCTTAGTCTCTCTCTTCCTTCAGGCTCAAAGATTACATAAATTATTGAGGAAAAAAAAACCACAAAAAAACTGCGAAGTAACAGAACCAACTTTTCCCTCTCAGAAAAGCAGCAGCACAAATCCTACGATATACAAGTCGTGAGCTTCAAAATTTGATGTAAACTCCCTGAAACACCTCACAAGTTTTGATTTAAATTGAGACTCCAGCAAGTCATCTGTGGGGATGGTAACAGAGGTGATTGGTACAACAGGGATCTCTAAGAGGAAGTGAGTTTTAGAAACCTACTTAGCTTGAGCTATAACAACCCCTGCAGCACACCCAGGAGTGCAGAAGCACAGTTAGTACAAAGATAATGATTATACTCAAGAATATGTATAAACTGGGCTGTGTAACTGCAGTGGGAACATGACAGAGGGCAAGGGAATGGCTGGGTGGCTTTCACCCTGCAGACAGTGAGATGGGCACCCTGCAGGTGCTCAGAGAGCAGCTCTCCTTATGCTCTGGGACATTCTTACCACTCCTCTTCACAAAGCCCAGCAACAGCCTCTGTCTTCAAAATTGTGCTCTCACCCTTTTGTGGTGCCCTTGGTGACAAAGGATGTCACCATCTGAACTGACTCCTGGAACAGATCAGTTCCTTCCAATTTCTTTCAGCTGGTCATTCATGGCAAACACCAATGCAACATTCCTAGTTTCTCTTCCCAATGGTCAGACGTGGTAACATTCTGTCTCTTCCCCTCAAAATTTCTCCCAATTTTTGTGGTGCTTTCCCAGGTGAGGCGTAAGTAACAACTTCTGGCAACATCCATTTCAGTACTCCTTGCCAGGATCACACCTCCATTAAGGAACAACTGCCAACCACAAGGCTTGCCAATATCATCCTGGGGTTGTTTACCTTAATTAACTTACAAGATCAATCTACACAAACTAACATTTTCATTTGTGAACACAAAATCCTCCTGACTTGAAAATTGGAAGCCTAAATCAGACACTTTGAAGTTGTGATTGTGAATCTTCATTTTATGTTACTGTATACATTGTAAATTGCTGCAGATAAAAGCCTTGTCTTTCATTTACAAGTACTTAGTAAACTAAATCCCATTTTATTAACTACAGCACATAGTTTTGTGAGTGCATTATTAAAAACACCTTTGAAGCAACGAGTTCATATTTCTCTTTCCAGTTGAGAGTTAAGTTTCTAGAGCACCAAAATATCCTGTTGTGTACAGCAGTTTACTAGAGTGTTTTAATTATTTGTGCAAAGCCTCAGACTAAGTTCTCAAGCCTTTCGCTATCTTGCTTAATCTAAGCAACAGACTATTCACAGGGTAACAACCAGGGTAAGAATGAACTCTGGCCAAAAAAAAAAAAAAAAAAAAAAAAGCAAAAATTAGGTCAATAATGGTTCAAAAGTACATTTTGTTATTTGATCACACACCTGGTGATAATAATGCAGAAACAAGAGTACCAATTTCAGTGGTAGCTACACGGAGGGAGAAGTGTCTCTCTCCAGGCTGTAACATGATTACAGGAATGGCTCTGCAGAGCCAGGAACACACCTGAAGGCTGCAGGAGTGATAGATGCAACACACTAATTCCTCATGGCTAAAGGATGTTATTACACTGCAAAGGTCATTTGTTCAGTCTTGTGATACATCTTCAGCCGAGAATGGCAATTTAGAAAGTTTAGGAACAAACAAGCTGAAATGGCAGCTCTGCAGGTAGACAGATCACTGAGGAGGACTTCAAAATTCAGTAATACTCTCGAGTGAAGACTTCAAAAATCAATAACACACTCTTTTGGAGGGACAGGTAGAAGATGAAGACTACTGCCTGAGTTAATTTATTCTCATAATTACAACATCTCTGATTGTTTCAAAATGACAGCATCAAAATTCCAAAGGGCAATAGAAACTGTCTGACACAGCATCGACTGATAATTAAGGATTCAAAATACTGCATCTGTTATTCTCTATGTCTCAAGAGTACAGATCCTCTTGGGCTTCCCCCTGCCTCACTTGGTATTTTTTGCAGGAGACATATACAGGGGGTTTTCCTCCTTTTTTTTTTTTTCCAAAAATAATTGGGTTTTTTGGCAATTATTTTTAAAATAACAAAGCAAATTCAGAACTTTTACTGAAATATAGTCCATGATAAATTTTTTATTAAATTATTTGTTCTTTCTTCTTTTAGAAGAAGAATAAGAATCACTTTGCCTTGCAACATTTAATTAGATTTACCTAGAGTTTTTAGCGAAGGCAGCATGTTAAATAATTAAAGAGTTACATGGTACGCAAATATATATTATTTACTTACAGTTTGTGTCAAAGACGAGCAGTAATGCTTTAATAGATACAAAACCCTGTACATTTTAACTCTAAGGAAGATGAGCATTTCCTTTCCTATTTCCAGACAGCATGACACAAAGTGTGCATCATTTATCTGAACCCAGACTAAACGAGCCATGAAGGCATCAGGAAAGGATTAAATACAACACTGCAGCAATGCCAACTCTATGGGATGGCAGGGGAAACACTGACTCCACCTGTTCTTTCAGCAGACAGCTTTTCATTTGAGACACGATGGGTGAAATTCCTCAGCTCAGCCATGGGGACACCACACGTTTGTTCAAATATTTTCCTCAAGATTCAGCTCCCTCACACTATCCTTTCACAGGAAGGCAGGGAGAGAGTATCCATGAGGCTGATGTGGCAGCAGAAGTCTCTCTCACTCCCAGTCAGCCCTGGCTTTTCCCAGTGTCCATGTTTATCTGAGGAGCTGCTCTGACACCTATTCTCTCTGCTTCTCAAGAGGCACTGGCTGCAATTTAGGAGAGTCAGCTCTGAGAAAGTTCAAGGTCAAATTGTGTTAAAAACCTGCCCTTTCCATCTCCTCTCAGGTTACTGCACTCAAATGAATAGGAGATTTCTCAGCTTGGAGACCTTCTGGAGCACAAAAGACAGCAGGAAAACAGGAGGCACCAATAGCCTGAGGCAGCAAGAACTCGAGGCTCTGGGATTCCCAAGACAAGCAGGGAGCAGAGCTAGTGTCAGCTCTTGGGGGACAAAGAGGAGGATGTTCACCTGGGAACCCAAATTTTGCACAGGTTCTCCAACACATGGAGCCAACAAAAACTGCTGGATGTGGGAAAGCAAAAGTGGAAGGAAAAATCTCCTCATTCTAGGGCACAGGGAAGAAATTCACTTTTCTCATCTTTTATTTGAATTTGTCTCATCCTGCAAAGTCCTCCCTATTTCAAAAGCCACCCCTTTCTGAGAAAACCAATCTCTAGAGATCAGCAGCCCAGCAGCATCTGACAGCTGACATATTTTAAGGAAACAGTGCTGGCACTTACAATTCAAAGCTATGGCTATCTCAGGATCCTGTCAAAACTTCCAGAAATGCCATCTGGTTAAATATGCAGCACACCCTGAGACACAAATACAAAAATTATACTCTTCCTGGGGGTCTTAATTTAAAAAAAAAAAAAGAAGTCAACAAAACCTTGCTGTTTCAAGTGTGGACAGCCTTACAGCATCGGGCTGACAACCTTCACAATGACCATGTACTGTAACATACATGTATTCTATTCCTGATGTGGAGAAGCAAAAATCCTGACAATAATGCCATGGAAGGAGGTAACTGAACACGTGTCCAAGGAGGCAGAAATTCTACAGTATTGCCATCAAAAGCTAATGTGATTTCACTAGCAGTAGGACAAGGCACTCCACTGCCATTAACTCCACAGTGCTTTTAACATCTTTCAACACCAAAAAGCAAGTCAAACTTCATGCTACTTACCCTATCTCTTTCCTATCCTGGTTTTGAACATGCCTAAAAGAGCTCCTCAACTACTTTCATTCCATTACCTTAAGTACTTAAGTTTCATTTTCAGCAAGGCTCTGTTCAATGAATATTTATGAGCAAATCCTGCAGTGTGCATTGAAACCGTAGACTTCCTTTCACAGCAGGCTACAGATTTACATTTTGGGCTTTATTACTAAAATGTTAGCCACACAAATCGATGTCACTCAGAAAATACGATGACAGCTCTTCCTGCAGCCCCTGCCCCTTCATCCAAGTAATGGTATGTATCGTATTATTCTTTGGCTCTAGAGAAATATAATTTATATTTTTGATATGCAATATTTAATTAAAAATACATAATTATAAAACATCCAGCAGCCATAATTTACACATGGCAGCCTCAAGCCGGCAAACCACTGTGAGCAGTGTCCCTGAAGTCACGGAGTTCACTGGTGTGAATAAAATCACTCACTTGCATAAGCATTCACCAGACAAGATCTTCATTACAGCTGTACACAACCTGATGGAGAGTGTTAACTCTGAGTTCTCATTCTCTAGGTGCTGGTTAGAGGCTGTTGAGCTGATCAATGGTGATGCAGGGCAGTGGCACTGCAAGGCCACCTCATGTTTGCCAGGTCAGAAATGCCAAAGCTTTCTCCCAGCTGGCAGTGGCCACCTAAAGTTGCTCCATTGCAACAAACACAGACAACTGAAATTGTCTCAATCCCTCCCTTTATTAACTTCATCTTTGCAGTTGCAAAAGCAGGGGTAAGCTGATCTAATTTTATTAGTTTACCCACATTCAGAGAACAGAGAGTCCATTTATTCTAAAATAGATAAATGAGCTAAACATTTCACACAAACCTATGTAGCTAACAAGTTCCTCTCTATAATAAGCTGCAGTCCAAGATGAATTTAAACAAGATCAATTCAAGTAAATCCGTTCAGGAAGTGGAAGAAGAGAGAAAGACAAAATATCATAAAACAAGGCTCTGTAGTGTTCCCCAATTTCCTTAATGTTATTGTTAAATGAGTTTATTTCTCTTTTTCTGTAGAGCATTAAAAGATGTGAATAACATAACAAAATTTCTGTGGTGTCAACTAGAGCTTCAAACACATATACTTTATATTGTTTGCTTAGGAGTGTTTGTTTCCTCTGACTAAAACCATCCCTATGGGCTATGAACAGGTTGCAGCTGCCTGTAATGCAGAATTTCTACGGAAGATGTTAAAATCCTGCTTTTGTTTATTTATTTAGACAAGCTCAGCTGTCTCAAGCTATATCTATATATACAAACATCATTTCTGAAGGGCGAGATACACATTACACCCAGGGTTTCAGTAGGGAAGAGGCAGCATTTCCATTGCACAACCTCCTGGGTAGAAAGTTCACAGAAATGAGAGTAAAGAATTCCCACACGAAATAAAAAACTACTGGGCATTGTCATTTGCTGGTTCTAGAAATACCGTGGATGCAAATGATGCAATATAATCTGACTTTCAAATTGCAATCAATGTTTGATTTGTAAGCTCACCACAATCGTTTAACACTTGCTACTCCAGTATTTTCTATCATACAGGGAAGGCTTTCTTTTTTTCTTAAAGCTGAGGAGCAATCTGTTAACCAAGTTCAGCAGTTGAAGCCTGTGGACAGCATTGTTCCCTTGACAGTGTGTGTCACAATAGGGCTTCACAATAACCTGTGCATTGCAGTTATTTATTAAAGATTTATAGAACGTTTTATAATAAAACTGTAACTGTACAGTTAAAGCCAACTACCCCTAATTGCTCTTGAAATTTCTATTAAAATGCATTCTTCCTTCCTAATGTGAGATAATTTTTTTGGACATGAACCTGGCTTTGGATGACAAACATCAGACAGGAGTTCCAGATGCCACTTGAGGCAGAGAGCAATTGGCTATGGGCCCATTCTTAGCCTATCATTAACCCAAAGTAAAATGAACACAAATGAGAATCAGGAGATGAAAGCTGTGGAAGTTATTAAAACATCAGTCAACATGAGATTTCAGATAAACTCAACACGTGTGTAATGGACAAGGGAATTGCAGGTCACTGATACTGCCAAACCTGGGAGTACACTTTGATGTTAAGATCTACATTAAAACAAAAACCAAACAAAGAAAACCCCACCAAAACAACAAATCCAACAAAGACAACCAACTCCTGTATTTCTCTTTAAACTATATCATGTGCTTTCCTGTTATTGGGAAAATTCCTGTTATTTCTCTACAAAAGTGGGTCTCAAAACTGTGAATAAAGTGTACTGGGAATGCCATGGCTACCAACCTAGTTATACACAAAGTGTTGGTTCTTAACATACAAACTCTTTAAGATACAGTCTAGTTTCCAAGTAACCAAGGAGGAATTTTCTTCAGAATAAAACATGCTTTCTATACATAACAATAATATCTAAGTAGCCAATGTGCTTTTACCACATGCACTCTAATTTATAAAGGAGCTAGGAGACATCTAGTTCCCAAACTCAGTGGTATTTCCCTAACCCTTAACATGAGGTACAGGTATATATTTTTATTGATTTTTTACTGACCAAGGCCATGGAATGCTGCAGAAAGAACAAGACTATAAAATTACTTACTGGTATAACCAGATCCTATGGCAGTCTCCCTTTTCATAATCAGAAAGACAGAAACAATGCAAATGCCAAGCAAAACACACCAGAGGTTTTGTAAAATACAATTTTACAGCATTGATCTTCTGCCATCAACAGATGGAGAGATTAAACTGGTATTGTTACACCTCAGATTTGAAAGAAGCACAGTAGGAGATACCAAAGGGTTTTCCAGGGAACATTGTAACAAAAGAGTCTCAATGGGAATTCTGCAGATAAACACAGAGGAAAAAGCTGAACACAAAGCATGGCACACGTAAGGTTTCTCCTTGTTGAAATTCAAACAGCCAAATTGCCTACATAGAACAAAACCAGATTTTCAAACAGAATCAACCTCACCTGGAGATACACAGCTGTCATCTGCACTTGCATTTGAGCAGCCTGCCTGGAAGAGCCTGGCAACACATTTGAACAATTACTACAGTCACATTTAACTTTGTCCTGCTGCCAGATTTGCACTTTTTTTTCATTTATGAGCCTTCTGCAAGAGCAACTAATTTCTTGCCAAAATGCTTACTTCCATTCAAAGGTTCATGAAAATCAAGCACCCAAACAAAGATTAAAAGCTCTCAAAACATCCAGGGCATTTATCTGCATCAGATAAAAACAAACAGCACAATCCCAAGATTCTTGCTCTTTCCACCAAGCCGTGCAATTTCAGTGGTAACTCACTTTTTCTGAATTTCATTAAAATTAGAATGGGATAGAAAGTCAATCAAAAGTCCATCCAGCATTAATTTCTACAAAGCATATGTATCACCAGTATAAAAGTAATAATTTGCTCATTATGATGTTTCATTAACATCCATCTTTACCAAAATCTGCTTTGAGATAACCAAAATATAAATCAAAATTGCCTACAGAGTACAACAGTCTGGAAATGACCACACTTGTTGAACTTGCTAAGGAGCTGAAAACTTCAAGTAAATTGCTCCAAGTAAACTTTTACAGATCCTTCTGTTATGAAAGTAATTTTCACCTTTACTGATTTTTGTATCTTTTATATAAAGAAGCAAAAACAGGGTTGATGGAAGAATATGGTCAAATAAAACTCCTTCAACACAAATCAAACAAAAGATCAGGTCAGAGAATTGGCTGAAAACAAACAGGGTTTTGCATTAAATCCAAACAAGCACTTGTTGATATTGCAATTAGTAAATATGAGGTTTGTATGTGGCACTGTAGGTATTGATGTCAAAAACCATGACAGACTGAGAACAAATAGTTTTCAAATTACCATGATATCCCCTGGGCTGTCAGGAATAATAATTATGGTTTTTTCCCTTCCAGATCAATGATGTAAGGACCAGATTTAGCCTCCTTATTCACATTCAGCAAAGCATTAACTCAGAGCAAACCTCACTGCAGTAAATAGATGCAAGTAATAAGGGTATCAGACTCCATCTGACAGAGATAAATTCAAGTTATTATGTTTGTTAACTAAATTGGTTCGGTCCTATAAATAAATAATTTCCTCCAAATAAACAATATGAAGGCAAAAAGTAGCCAAAGATAATGACAACATTTTCATTCCTTAATCAGGATCACTTCAACATTGTAAGGATAACCAGAGAGAGGGGGAAAAATGAGAGAAGCCAATATGAAGCACTTACTGTCAGCAAGCCTGTATTAAGCATCTTGTTGTGATAAGGTATAAAATAATAAAAAAGAATTTAAAAGAAATCCTTTTACAGAACACCTCTCTCCAGACATTTGATTTAATGGATTGCACCATTAAGTGGTGTTAGTAAAGAGGCACCTTCCAGCCTGCTGCTGCTTCTCCCACCACAAACACACACTGTGTGATTGCACAGAGGTGTGTTCCCTCTTGTGACAACTCCCCATGAAATATCCTGAAGTCCTCTTCTGCATTTCACTGTACCTTTTACACCAAAACACGTCTGAGGAGCTTGGACACGGCTCTAACAACTCTGCTGGGGTTCCTGGCTCCTTGTTAAAACTGGAACAGAATCATGTTTCTCCCTCAGGCACTGCCTTAAAAAAACTTTAGGCCATACGTTCTTGAATTATTTATCAGAAGTTATTATGCAAACAAGGATTAAATAATTCTCTTTGAGCTGCTGGTGGTAAGCACAGCAGCTAGAGGCACAGTGCCTGTGTGATATCTACATTTTATCCAGCCTTCCTGGCAAACCAACCGCATTTTGCTAGGTAGATCCAAGACCTGCTTTTCCTTTTTACTCACACTGGTGTAAATGCGAGAATCTCCTCAGAATTTGATGCAATTACATCAGCATAATACTGCATAAGTAAATCAGGCCACTATTTGTTTCCCAATGCATTTGATTAATGACTGTTGGACAAAAATAGTGCAGACTTCAACTTTATTCTGCCCTCTTGCTCAATTCATCTGGCTTTGCTTTAAGAAAAAAGCTGCTCTATTACTGAATAAAAGAAATAAAAAATTACCACAAAATAACTTCAACTTTTTTAAAAAGCTAGCAGTGACATCCACCATATGCAGTAAAGTTCTCAGAGTTTTCCAAATTGGCATCACTTTCTAAATACACTTATTAAAAATATTCCCAATCTACATACACTTAAGCAACTGCTGCTGCTTCTATACGAACTCAGTTCAAGAAGGTAACAAGTACTTTCCCAGTTATGCAATAAAAGTAATTAAAAAACAATAGAAAGTATGAGTTTTATCCAAGTGTATTATGTGGCAGAAAAGAGCTGGACAAAGAGATGAAAAAATTGTTGCTGCTGCCTAGGATAAATAGTGGTTTTTTAGTGGTTTAGTGGTTTGCTTTTTTTCTGTAGGCAAAATTTAGAGTGTATTTGAAATGCCCATTCCCTTTACTAAACTCCCTTAGAGGACAGATTGTTTTGCTCAGTTCTCAAAACTGACTTATTTACACAAACAGGCACATGAGGTTTTCAGTTTCTCAGCAGAGCAAGAAACTGCCCTTTTAAAGGGAGGTAATACTCAAAAACTAACCCCAGACCTCCACAAAACCATTGTGCTCATGCCAGTAGTCTCTGAAGACTGCACCCCTCTAAATGCTGAGGCAAGAAAGATCACACAAGCTGCAACACACCGTGGTGTGGAGTCAGAACTATGAAAGAAAGACTCAGCTGAACTTCCAGCACCTCCACCATAAAGATGTTTCTCCTCAGATCAAACTCCAGGTGATGCAGAGGATGAGTTCTCCTGGAGCTCTGGGTCGAGCAGCTCTGTTGGCAAGGCAGGTGGAAGCTCAGGCTCACCTTGCTGGCCTCAGATATTGCACTGGGTAATTCTGTGACACTTCCCCTGGGTGAATCTAGCCCCAGGCAAATGCAGTGACTGATAGCTAAAAGCCAGTGGAACTTCTTAATTAATGTCAGTGGGTACAGAATGAAGTCCTTAAAGAAGTTAATTAAAATTGAGGGGTTTGGTGCAATGTGAGGATGAATAATGTGCTTCGTGTATTAATAGAGAATTAAAAAGAAACCCCAAAACAGCAGCTCCAACATTGTTCAGGAACATCACAAAGCTCCAGAGGGGAGAGAATGAAAATCTGGAATGCTCTTTACCGCATCTTAATCATAAATATTCAAAGGAAAATAATATCTCTAAAAAGAAAGTTTGAGGCCTACAGAAGTTCACCATTTGGAGAGGAACAGAAGGAATAGTCAAAGACCTTTTACAGCTCAGACCAACACAGAGCTGTTTGCTGATTCAGGTTAACCCTTAATCTGCAGCAGCAAATCAAACCAGACTGGATTGAGACACACAAACCAGAGCAAGCAGCTCCAGTGCCAGGTCCCAGGGCTGCCAGAACCTGCATTTGAGACCATGGAACCTGTCCCTGGATCCCACTGCATCTGCTTTCTGCTGGAACTTTCAAAGAAACACTCATAGCAACATTTCTTTTTGATTTTGTCCTTGAAAATTAATGCTCTGTGAGACACATGGGCTGGCCTTGCCAGATATTAAGGGCTCTCTTTTTCTATACACTAAGTGCCTCTCAGAACCAAGATAGGAATCAAAATAAAGCACACAATCAGATGCTATTCAAGGAGATTATTTTCTTTTCCCATATTTAAGTTGTTGATAGACAGATGCAAAAGAATGCACCTCTTCACACCTCATTAATTTTTATCTTTGGCAGCTTAAATTTAAAAAGCCCCCAGAAGGTTAACACCGTTGTTACACTTTCTGTCTTAGAGGGGAAAAACAAATGTCATGTGTTTTGGAGTCCTTTAAGTCCTGGATGAATAATGATTAAAAAAAAAAAAAAAAAAAAAAGCGTGGTCTAAGCACCAAATATACAAAAAAATGTGAATAAGTAAATTATCTCAGTGTTCTGTGGGCATTACTGCTTCCCCACAGCCTTTTGTTACTGAGCAGAGATAAATTCCTCCAGCTGCTGAATTACAGGTTATCAAAGTATGGGGAGGGCTGCTTGCCTTGTAAGCAGGTTTTTGTGTGGTCTGAGGATCTCTGGGTCCTTGTTGGAAGACACATTACAGGAGAGGTTAATGGGGATTTGGTTTAGGTCTGGTCAATTCTGTGTTGGCTGATAATTAAGATAAACTGCTCGATTTAAAGCTGGGCAGGGGCAGGAGAGAGTATTGGTGGTTGTAATGGCCCAAACAATTATTTCTAGTAGATTAATGCCTTTCTGCTGTGTTATTTAAGATAACTTTCATATGAGTCACAGAATTTGATCTTAATTTGGGCTTGTTTTTGTAAGTGAAGCCTTTTCCATTTTTCTTTGTGTCTGAAGCGTTTTTTAGGTAAACACCTGTGCATTAATCCAGAGATAGCAGGAGATAACCTTGCTACAGCAGCTACAAGCTTCCCAGAAGACTAATGTTTCCAGTATTAAAGAAACTAATCTAATTATTCCACTCATATTGCATTTTAACTAACACTCGTTCCACTTGATCCTGCAGTGTACCACGTAATTTATACACCCACCACCTCATCTGACCTTCAGAGCATCCCATGTAGTCTACCTTCAAGAAAGACCTGGAGTGCACCTGGGAATTGTTATTGCTTTCATGGAAGGCAGGGTAAAATTTGTCAGACCAGCCATCCCCTTGCAGACACACAATTCTGTGATAAAAAAACAAGTTCTCCTTATCAGCTGAGTTATGCAAGCTCTGAGGAAGATAGCAGGTTCTCTGAACCTGGTGGTCTAATCTTCTCTGAAGTAAATGGTTCATCAGTTTAAAGTCCAAATCCAGCACACTCTGGTGGGAGCAATTTCTCATGGCTTCCCCAGTCAGTGTTTCCAGGAGGGATCCAGTTTGGAGCAGATGCAGAGCCTCTTCTTGGCTGCAAAGGCCAGCACCACACAACACAACTCGTGCAGACAACAGATGTGAAGACATTTTGAATCCTGGGAGAGCAAGACATGAGATTTTTTTCACACAATTTCCTTTTGTGTCAGGAACTGTGTTGTGTTCAGCTCCACTCAGTTTGTTATGTTGTTTAACTTCATATAATTGACAAACTGTCCTGTAAATCTTCTTGCCAACACCTTAGTGCTTCATAGGTCATCAATCTCAGCCTCCTTGGATGTTTCTATTCCATAAATGCAAGCCAGTACAATGTAAAAAAGGAGCAAGGGTGTGGAAAATCAAGTCTCATCTGCTCCATTTTAGCTCTGCCAGTGCTGGTAACTGGTTGACCCAGAAAGAAGCCCAAAATCTCAGCATGACAGGGTGGTTTAATTGGTGGTGAGACAGGTGTGGTTGTAGACAGCTGTGAAGACCTTTGCCAGACATCATTATGCTGTCTAGGTAAATTGGGAGCTTTCTAGCACAGATGGAAAATGAGTAACATAGCAACGCATAGTCCTGGAAAATCAACTTTGTCTGCGCCAAATGAGGGTTGAGGTGAGCAGAGCAAGGATTTCTGTGAGGCTGCAGGAATCCCTTTGCAAAAGTAGCTTCCCTGGACCCTCCAGAGGAGCAAGCTCAGCTCAGCTGAGCTCCAGAGCTCAGCTCCAGAGGAGCAAGCTAGCCTTTGCTATGAGAGAAGATGATGATGATGGGGGATTCTCACCCTTAAACACGCAAAAATAACTCCACCTGTTCTGCTGGAGCAGTGAGTGAATTCATCCAGAGATTACAGATCAAATCTGCTCTGTTTCACTGCAGGTGTACAAAGCCCTTACCTTCCATTTCTCTTTGAAACTGCATATTCCAAGGAGTGAGGCTACAGCTGTGGACTACTGTGGCCATTTAATGGCATAATTGAGAATTATACCACCAGTTCTCTGAGATGATTTGCTCTTTGAGCAATCTATTTAGTGGGAATATGACTCACACCTTGCTCTGTCTGACAGGATCTAGCCCGTGGCTCCCTGGTAATGGAGATGGATATGCAAATCCACCAGTGGCTCCTGTACTGCTCAGTGCCTTGAGGCTCTCCACTTTCCAATTCATGCACTTGGAATAAGAGCTCTGGCTGCAAACATCGCGGGGAGTTGGCTGAAACGTGAGAGATCACTCCATTTCAGAGTCCCCTATATTTTTCACTGCCATCAGACGTTACACCACAGAACCAGAACTTTTATGGATGTAAATCTGATTGCCTGGGATGGCTCGATCCAGTACATGTCAGAGTGGCACACCAGCCTGCTGGTATTGATTCTGAGTTTGAGTGGGACACACGCCACAAAACAAATCTATTGCCACACTTGTAGAATGAAATCCCTGAAGCTTATACAGGTCAGTAAACACAACTTCTCTGCTGTAAAATTTTTATTGCACATCCTGCCTTCCTCATCCATAATAGTGCAGAGATACACCTTATACATTTACCAGTGTATTACAGTGTGGTAACATATTTACTCTATTAAGTTGTGTTGTCTGATTCCTTTCCTGAGCAAAGGAAACATAAATAATGTAAACACCAGTGAGAACAATAGAGAATGTGGATTAAAAACCTCAAGTCAACAAAGGAAAAATTCTGAATAGCCCAAAGATATGTAGAATCATAGAATTATTTGGGTGGAAAATATGTTTAAGATCATTAAGTCCCACAACTAAACCACATCCCCCAGTCCCACATTTACACATCTTTTCAATACCTCCAAGGCTGGTGACTCCACCACTTCCCTGAGAAGCCTGTTCCTGTGCTTAGCAACATATTTGGTGAAGAAATTTTTCCTGATAGCCCATCTAAACTCCCCTGGAGGCTGTTTCCCATTGTCCTGTCACCTGGGGGCAGAGCCTGACCCACCTGGTGACAACCTCCTGTCACTGAGTTATAGAGAGGTTCCCTGAGCCTCCTTTTCTCCAGGCTGAGCCCCACAGCTCCCTCAGCTGCTCCTGATTAGACTCGTGCTCCAGACCCTTCATCAGATTCATTGCTCTTGCAAATAGATTTAAGAAGAAAACAAGTGCTAAATAAAAAAAAAAAAAAAAACCAAAAAAAAAAGAAAAAAAACCCCAAAAACCACAGTAAAAACATATGTAAAACCACTTCATCTAACTGACAGCCAGCACAATTGTCCTGGCAAAGCTTTGTCTATAAGTTATTTTTCTTCCTTTACTCTTTCTTACCCCAAACTTACTGCAAGGGTTTCATATCCACCTGCTGCCATTGCAAACCAACAATTACAGCTCTTTTCTATAGAATATTTTCAGTAATAATTCCTATGTTGAGAGATTTGCTCTCCCTCAAATAACTGAAGAGAGGAGCACTGCTGGGGGAAAAAGAGGCACATCCATAGCTTGTTGGTGGAAATCCTATAGCTTCTGGTACCATCAGAACAACTAGCAGGAGGAGCTCTGTGCTAGACCCTGGTGTGCTGCAGAAGTCATTTTAACCAGTGGGGCACAAGGACAGCATTTCTACATGTATATCAGTATTTTGATGTCATTTTTATTATCACCATTATGTCAATATTTCCCTTACAACTCCATCACACAAATGCTTTAAAAGAGAAAAGTCTTTTTAAGTGCAGGCATTCTTAAAAGATGAGCCTTTGAACACTTCTTTAAAATACAGAAGTTTTTGAAAAAGCAACACTCTCTTAAGTCAATGCAGCTAATTTCAGAATAGGAAAGGAAAAAGCAATTGAACAGTGTTTGTTTCTCTCACGAACCATCCTGATTTTTTAAACACTGAAATACAGAAATGAATAACATTTTCTAGTGCCACAGCGCACGTAAAGAATCCAAACAAAGAACTGAAACATTATAAAATCTCTTTTAAATGTTCACATTTAATGCCAGGCAGAACAGCAAACCTGCAATTATAATGGCAGAAAGTCAGACAGTAGAAGACTAACCCTTGCCAGACCACAAGCCAACAGCAGAGCACCTGTGATTTAACTCGTGGGGAAGAGTGAGAATCAGGATTTCCCCTTGTGTTGACCACAGCTGCTTGAGCCCACTTCAGAACAGCTGGGACTGTAGATTGCCTTATGCATAAGAATTTATATCAGCATTTCATGTTGGTACTCTGGGTTGCCTGCATGCACTTTGATGGAGGTTTTTCCCATTTTCAGAAGTTATAGTTATCTCATAAATCCTGTGACCTTCCCCAGTTTACCCACCAATTACTGCCTATAAGATATTTTATTACAATCCAAACTATAAAACACCCAAGCAGAAAGGATCTACAATTCTATATTGTAGCACAAGGGCAAGAAGTGCTACCAATTTGCAGCTAGAGGTGAAACTACTACAGGTCCCAATTTAAGCTTCGTTAAACATAATTCCTTAACTGCTTAACACATGTAGCCCAGGCTTACCAAAAAATCAGCAAAGGAGCCTTGTGTCACCCAACATTCCCACACCAGATATACATTTTTTTTGGAGATTCATTTTACAGGTAATGTTCAGGTAGCTTTTAACACCAGCAAATAGCCTTGTAAGGACAGAGCTAGAGATGCTCCTCCTGACTGACCCCAGTCCTCCCTTTTATCTCTCCCTGCTAATCCTATTCCAGCTACAGCTCTAGTGATCAAACACCCCTTTTTCTGGGATGCCTTTGGGCCTTTAACACTGCAACCTGATTCCATGGCAAAGAACTGTACAGAGCTCATTTAAATCTTTCTGAGGTGCTCATAACTATAGTTTGTCATAATTTTAATCATTTCACCTTGACCCACGGTGCTTCACTGTGAGCATATGCACATAATAGCAATACCTTCCACAAGGATGCTATGGAGCTCAGTTAATATGGAATTATGTCATTAGCTGTTTGGATGAACTGTGGTGAAAAAGAAAGCACCCTTTTTTCATGTCACCAGCAACTGCACTCCTGAAATCAGCATTATATTAGGATAATAAAAATGTGTTTTGCCCCGCTAAGACATCCTTTCAACAATCACCAGGCTGCTACTACAAATTCCTTTCTGCCTTTCCTGTTCATGCTGTTGGTTTGCCCTGGAATTCCTCATCTCTCCAATGAAGGTGGAAGCCAAGGAGTCTCCCCCCAGCATGTCTATCTCAAGAAACAGAAATGTATATTGTGAAGTACGTTCTGTACACACAGCTGAGGTCAGAAAGGAAAGATGGCAGCTCAAGTAGGTTAGCACATCCTGTCACATTGCAGACACAAATCTCCTGGCTCGTGGTCTGGCCTGTAAATTATGCACTCTTGGCACTGCCCCATTCCATGATCTCCCCAGTACCACCCATTAGAGAGGAACTAGTTTGTAGAGAATATCTTTAATGCCTTTTCTTGATCCATTGTGGCTATGCATCTGCTATTCAGCTGTGTAAAGTAATTAAGGAATGATCTCATGGAAAGAAGAGCAGAGTTATCTCTTAGGAGCGTGTGTGTGCATACAAAAAATCACTCTCAAAAAGTACTTTAGTAAAAAAAAATTAGTCCTGCTTCCACCTTATGTCAATTCTGCAGTTAATTGCAAATGCAGATTTTAAGAGGGGAACTACTGTGCACAGTAGATTTGTCTATTCAGAAGAATAAGTAGGTCTTAGTTGTGAGATGATAGCAAGAATTTTAATTTCAGAATAAGACTGTGTTGATTTTTCACAGAAAGTTTTTACTTTCAGCTTGCTTGCCACTACCCTCTGCCATGCAGTAAAATCTCCCCACACCTGAAGAATTCTGCAATGCAGTACAGGACAATGAGCTAGAAATAAAAAACATTTCATTGTTGTTGTTAAGTATGGTTTTTGCAAGGAAACAAGGCATGTGAATCAGACAAAAGTGCACATACCAGTGCTGGTTCAGGTATGTGTGTGTGCAACACCTTGGGGTCTCCCTGGAGAGACTCTTCAATTCCTGAAAGCTTCATTTTTAAGCCAACAATTCTCCACTTTAACCATCTGTAACAAAGTAACTATAGTTCTGTTTGGCTTTTTCCCTCCTTTCAGGCTTTACTTCACATTTATTAAAAGAGCCTTTGCAGCAGAGACTTGCTTGGGTGAAGTCTGTTATTAAGCAAGCCCAAATTGCTGCTTTCATTGTGGCACTTAATTGGGATGTTGTGTGTCAGGAGCCATTAGAGCTCTCCCATGGAGCACTTGGTAATGCCATGGTGTGCCATATGGGAAGGGTTGGAAGATTTTTGGGATGCTTGATTTTTGTGTCAGTGAAGGCTGATACAAAAATAAGGTGAATCTGAGCTCCAGGGATTGAAAGCCCAGGTTGAGAAACTCTTCAATGTCCCCTGGTGGCTGACAGAATCCTTGGGGTTTAAAAAGTGTCTCCTGTTAGTCACAGGTTTAATTGTGTAATGGGCAGAGGCAACCAGTTAATTAATATTGCCTCTCCCTAGAGGATTACCTTAGATCATTGTATCAGGCCCAGGAATTTTTCTGTGTCAGAAAGTGATAGAAAAACTGGAAGGGACCTGCAAAAGTTGCTGGGAAGTAGATTTAAATTTAACACTTCCATGATGTGACAACAATAGGAGTAGTTTTACTACTGCTGTAGGTATTAGGAGGGTGTTAAAGAGCTAGGGATATATGATTTATGTATGTTTTTATCATTAATGTTACTAAAAATACTCAGTGTAGTCTTTTAAAAAGTAGTGCCCTTCTTCTTTTCTGAATGGAGTCCCAAATTTGTGGGGGTTTGACACTGGAAGATTTTAAACACTTTTTATGACTAATTAAAATGAATTCTGTTTCCAGACAACGTACTGGGCTATAAGGATCACGGACTGGAAGCTCATTCTATCTTTCAAATTAAATTTCATTTATTGGAAATAAATAGAGTGTTCAGAACTTGTTTATGTCGCTACTTTAATTTCCTGTAGAAAATATCTTCATTTTTCCCCCTCCGTTACTTCTGACTTAATTAATAAACTGCTTCAAAAATAAACTAGTTTTGCTAGGTGTAATAGCCTGGATGTCAGGGCTGGGTTGTGTCTCCCTCTTTAAGAATAATAGCTGCAGGCTGGATTGCATTTTTAGTGCAGCTTTTCGATGAATCCCTCCATCTCTGCCTCTGATTCCTGCAGCAGATTTTTACAACTGAAGCTCCATTACATTCATAAAGCATTGCCTGACCTTCTAGTTGATAGATGTTAGGCCAGAGCTTGCTAGAACTCACAGCAGAGCATCTAAAAATAATTTTACCTTCAACATTGTTGGGCTATTTGTAAATCCCCTTCTGCAGCGAGAAGCAACAATTACTGGAATGTGAAAATGACTATCTTCCCCCTCTTTCTGCATGAAGATTTACCAATTCTAAGAAGTGATTGCTATGAAATAGTGAGCAGCCAGACTGGCATGTAACGAGGTGCAGAACCTCATTGCAAAATGCACTGTCAGTGTCAGTGCAGAGGCTCATGAAACATTCAGTCTACTATATTGAACTGATACAGCAACTTGTGCTCAAAATTAAAACCAACTTTTGCAGTGAAAAGGCTAGAAACAGCACCTGGGGTAAATATTGCCTTTGCCCAAGGAAAATCCTTGGGATTCGACTCTGGAAAAAGCAATTCAAAGTGTATTCATGGTGTTGTGGTTGTATAGGTTTGTAGGCACACCACAAGAAAGTAAAGCAGGGCAGGTATGCAGAAATTACAATGCAGAGGCTTCTTAGAGCAAAGCATAATGTCAGGCTGGAACTGAAACTTCAGTGCTGGCTAGATGATCATGCGTATAATATGAGTGATCTATAGCATGGTTGGTTTAGGGTAACATATTACATGCTCAGAGTTTGCAGTGGAGGAAGCCCCAATAATTAATTATTTTTCTGCTCCACCTTTATAATCATGACCATGTTATTTTTTTTAACTGAATTGTGAAATCAAATATTTTTGATTGAGGTTGTTTTTTGGCATTTTTTTAATCCACCCCGCAGGAAAAAGCAGGCATCACTTCAGAGTCTCTGGAACTTCCCAGCTGCAATGGCAATGCACAAATCATCAAAGGCCCAACAGGAACAACAGAAAAAACTGAAGCTCTGGGAGGTGTTCAAAAAGTAAAAAACCAAAAACCTCGAGGTTGCCCAAGGCTTTAGCAATGGCCACCGGTAAATACAGGGAAAACACAGCAGAAGAAAATTATTTCTGCAAGGTAGATGGCTTTGCTGGGGGCATCTTGGAAAAACTAAAGACAAGTCTTTCCTCAGCTGGAAATTTACTCCAGGCTCCTGTCCACTGCATGAAAACTGCAGGAGCAGCAAGCAGAAAAGGCAATCTGCCTCACTAAAGGCGTTTATTTGTTTGTTTGCTTATTTAATGGACATCCTTTTGAAGGAATTAAGGCCTTCTGCAATTCTCATGCTGAGTGGGGAACATCCTGAAATCTTTCTGACACCACTGCCTCCATCAGTCAGGGGAAGTAGAAGGTATATTTGTGCAAATGAACTGTCAGCTTCCCAGGTGAAATCACTGGAGTGGGAGGAGGGGAAACATCTCTTTCTTCTTTTCTGAGAGAGCTATAAAGGTACTGCCATTTCTTTTAATAGATTTGCCCTTTGAATCTTGTATTTGTAGCCAAGAGCTCAAAAAGCAGAGTATGAGGGGGGAGACAATGGAGAAAAAAAGTAGAGTTGACTAAATAATAGGACGAAAGAATAAAAGAATAAAGAAAAGGGAAAGAATGAAGAGAATCTAGACAGCTAATAACAAAAGCAATTCAAAACATCCAAGAAATACAGATGTCATAAGAAAAAAATCAGATACTTTTACCAAGCTTATGGATAAAATCAGATAAAAAGAAGAGATGTAGGAGGAAATGGTATTGCTGTAGTTCTCTGACTGTTACCAGATTGTTTGCTGGTTTTTATATTTATATGTGTGTATGTATGTGTAAATACATTTAAGAATAGTGGCTCCAGTCAGTTCTAATTCAAACTCGAGCTCCTTCCTGAGGGAAGTGCATCCCTGCACCATCCCCAAGGAATGCACTGAGCGGATCTTCACAAAGTAATCATCCAATACTTCCCTCCCTCTAACACTCTCAAAGCATTATCCTGTGTATTCATCATTAAATCTGTCTCTCCACGTCTGCAGAATTGTTCCAGTGCAATTTATGTTTTTAACATTGGATCTGCCAGATGCACCTTCAAGACTCACTCCCGCAGAGGCAGCACTCAGCAATAGCTGCTCTGTCCTTCCCAAACCACCCCCAGAATCATTTTCAAAGGTACAGCTGTGCTGCTGAAGCTGGGGGACACAAAAGCAGACAAGTTTGCTGTAGTTTGTGCAAGCTTGGCAGTGGCATGCTGTAAAGCAAGTAGTTTAGAAGATTTGTTTTGTTTTATGATCTCTATCGTTAAAAAATCCCCCAAGCTCTGGCATTGCAGGAATGAGAGTGGCAGGACTGCAAGACACACAACTGTTATCATCATCTGCTTCACTGAAACCAATATCAATTAATTTAGTTAATTAGTTCTTAAAGGCCCTCCAAATTGAATTTTGTTAAAGAAAGTAAGTTTCCTCTGTTTGACTATTCACATCAAATCACAAGTTTTCTAAAAGCTTTCTAAGCTATTAAGAATTTGGAATATTTTGCTTTCCACAGTGAACATCCTGCTTAATTAAGCAATCAAGAAAAATAAATCCCTTTGCTTATGTGGGATTCAGAAAGTGAAAATTGAAAGCAAAAAGAAAATTAATGGCTGATTTTTGGCTGTTAAAACATTAAAAACACACATACAGAGAACTAAACAAATCCTTGCCAGGATCATACACCTGCATTTGGGATTTGAACAGAAGCTGCAGTAAGAACCATTCCTCCCTCAAAATGAACACATTGTTCATTGCAAGATCTCTCATATTGAGGGTGAAACATAAAGGCTTCAACAATTTCCCAAGTGTACGAAAAAAGATTGCACAGGAGATAATATCAAAATACCAAAAAATTGAGAAATATTTTGAATAGCTCTCACAACCGTGGCTTATCTAGATCCACAGAGATATCTGTGCCCTCCTGCCACAGGAGCAGTTGTTCCGGAATATGGAGGAGAAAATAGTCCAGGCAAAAATAAAAGCCACCATTCTGCTCTGACATGTATGCATACAAGTCAAAAAATTGTAACAGACTGCAAATGAGCACAAATGAAAGGATGCTTAAAAGCACACGGTAAAGATATGTGCTTTTTGGATTCAGAAAATGAAGTCAGGCTCCTATTGATATATTTCTAGGGTAAGAAAAATGTAGATTAGAAGCCTCTAAAAGCCTGTCATTGCATTATACATCCCTTCACACATATACATACATAATGGACATCAGCTAAAAGTGGTGCCCTTGGGCCTGGGTTCAGCATTTTGTATTTTATTCTGTACAATGCTATCTGGATGCTTTAGCTGGGGAAAAAAAATGTGGTTTCATCCATGAACGGGTCACTGACCTCAGAATTGAAAGATTTATCGGGGTATGTTTGCATGACAAAATACAGCACTACACAGAAATATACCAGCTCTAAAGGTGACATTTCCAAAATGGAAAAGGATTGAACTGAATTAGCACAGTCCTCTGATCAGCCTCCTCTGCCCTGCTGTTCAGCAAAGCTACTTAACCCAGACAGAGCTGTACTAACACAGTTATACTTGTCCTGGTTTCTGTGCCAGCCCAGCATGACTCCCACTCAATTTAACTCTAAAGGAATTTACATGATGCTGTCCCAAAAGCACCCCTAAAGCTCCCCAAACCTCCTAATTTCAACTTAAATAAGATCTGTAGAAGTAAAAGCAAAAAAAAAAAAAAAACCAAACAAAAACCCAAAACCAAACAACCCAACCAAAACCAAAAAAACCACCCAAAAAACAAAGCAGCAAAGTCAAAATATTTTACTTATCACCATGGCTCCTAGAAGGAGTTGGAGCCAATAAACCTTTCACATCCTCTCTGTGGAAGAGGTGGAAATGTATAGAACACATGCACAGCACCAGAACATCCTAAAAACATCCCAAACCTGGACTCCCAGACTGCAGCAACAGCAGCCAGTGGGACTTGCAAGGACAAGTACTCAAGGGAAAGTTAGAGGGTTCACTGCAGTCAGAAGGTTCTCTAAAATATAACATTTGGGAAAATAAAACATAATTAAAAAGAAAAATAAAAAGCATTAATTTTGGTCTAAATGAGATCTTGAGAACAGAATATATCCAGGAATATCCAGAACACTGGAATGTGAAGAGACAATGTCCCTGTGAGATGCCTGAGAAATGAAGAAGCACCACTGGAATTGCCTCCTCATGAACACAACTGTAACCTGGCTGACACCACTGAAACTCAGTGGGAAGAAAATAATTGCAAAAATTATGTTAAAATAAGTCTTTAGAGAGGGCTGTGGGACAGCAGGGAGGCATAATAATATTCTGTGTCAAGTAATTCTGTGATTGTAATAAGTAATGAAGCTTGGGCTCTCAGAGATCTTCCTGTGAATGAGTGATGTCATCTAAGAGAACTTCAGCTAGGCTGGAAGTTTTCTCACAGGTCACCATTTATAAAAGCTCTTCCATGAGGATTCTTTGGCATTCCCCAAAAGAGGCAGCCCTGGATTCCTTCTTGGGCTACTGTTTTCCTAGATAATATGAGCCCAAATTATAGAAAACCTATTGTTTTGAGGCTGCCACTTCAATGGCAAATCTATTTGGAAAGAGTCCAGAGAAGAAGGAGAGAGTCAGATGCTCCCGTAACACTGTGTGATCACATCTTTCCATGGGAGAACTGTTTTAAAAAAAGGTTCTATTTGACTAATGGACCCTAAATAACAGAAACAGAAGATCTGGAATGCTCAGAGTACAGCTGAACAAAAGATAATGTCCCTGCTTTCATCTGCTGGACAGCATCCAAACCCCCAAGGGACGATGGAGGGATACATCAACACCTGACTGGGACATGCACAGAGGCAATTGTATCATCATGGAGAGTTACACCTGACAGGTCAGGTTCTGGAAATCAAATGGAACTTTGGAAATTACAGGAGAAGGTTTCCTACCTCAAAAATATGTATTAGGGCTGTAATGGCAGGTTAGAGTTCTGAGGAAAGCACATCTGATTGGAAAGGTTACCATCTCCTTCCTTCATTTCCCTTTTTCTTTCTCAACCTGAACTACATTCAGACCATTCTAGAAAAGATTACTGCTCCTGATTGTGGGCAATTCTTCTGGCCTTTTTTGTTAAAATGACTAATTCCGTCAAGATGAAAAATATTATGAATCAAATCACTTAGGAAAAAGAGGTAAACAAGGAAAAAAGAGAAAGAGAATATCTCAGTAGATGCTCAATTCAAATGGAAAATTATGAATTATACTTGGGAACAGCTTAAGAGCATTTTCTTTGATGCTCAAAATAAGACACCAAGAATGGCAAAACTCAACTTTCTAAAAACTGATGACAAACCCAAAACAATGTGTTTCCAAGCAAAACTGAATGGAGCTATTTAGGCAATGTGAAAGGATATTATTAGAGCAAATGCAGGGAAAAGGGATAAATAGCAATAGACATAAAATATAAGCAGGGTCTCAAGGAAACTAGCAATAGAAATTAAAGACTATAAAATCAAGGGCTGGCAGATTTGATTAAGATGGGAGAAAATGATGAAGTATGTAAGGGAGGAAAAGATTCTTAAAATTGGTCTAAATATTTAGAGCAGTTACCATAATAAAGATGAACATGCAGAATAACCCAAGTATTTTTTTCCACACTTTGAACCAACTTGTCATATAGGAGCATGATGAAAAAAATTCAGTGGGACAGCTTTCATACAGCTGGTCTAAAACCATTGCCCCAGAACCTCACTGGGTCATATATGTTAAATATATTAACAAAATATATTAAATGTATTCTGGATACTGAGAAAATTCAAGACAACTAGCAAAAAGTTAAAACTGTGCTAATGCTAGTGCAGAGAGAGATGCAGAGCAGCATTTGTATTTAACTTCTCTTGACAACTTTTAGAGAAATTAAGTTTGGCTTCTAAAGTATTGACATATTATACAGCCAGGATACCACATGAGATTTTTATTAATAAAGTGGAATGACTCAAAACTCGGTGTAATAAATATTTTACATTCGTTGCAAGCTGGTTGCCTCCTTGAAACTGTAATTAAAAAAGGAACCACCAAACATTGTTAACACTCCAGTTACATTTATTAATGGCAATCCTTTGAATCCAAAGGAATAAAATGTCTGGCTTGCCAATATCCAGGATGAACCCCAAGCACTACCCACACTGGGACATTTGCAGAATCCTCACTCATGAAGTGGAAGCTCTTAAAAGCCCAGTCAGGGCTCTCCTTCAGGTTTTCTCCTGTTTTTCCATTCAAACCATAATCTGCTGGCAGGAGAGCAGATCATTTTTTCAGGAAACTAGCAGGTACTTTATTAGTAGTAAGATTTCCTAAAAGCTCTTTGTTATAGTTCAATTTAGCCAAGAAAGTACAAAAAAATCTCTGTGAAAAAGCAGGATGAACCTGGAACCAGAGAGCAGAATTGGCTTTAATGGTATGCTGTAGAGTAGCATAATGTAATAAAGGTTACAAAGGAAGCCCAGGTGTCATAAAGCAGTTCCACTGACTTGGGCAGAATATTACACCTGCTGGTTTTTCTATTTTCTCCACGCTTAGACTACATCTATATTTATGAGGGGGAAAAATGATGAAATATTTAAACAGTAAGCAGCTTGAAGACCTTCTATTTGTTTGCTAAAATTTAACACATGCTGCAGTAAAAGACCAAAGTCCTGGAAGCAAGCTGCAGGGCTGTCAGGGGGACGAGGAGCTGTCTTGGTGAATGCCCTGCAGCCACAGCAGCTCACCCTGAGTGCTCAGGAGCAACACACCAAGGGCCACCGAGCCTCGGGGAAATCATGGGCTCTGGGTACATCAGAGAGAAGGACAAAAATAGCATGTCATGTCCTCTTTGTCTTTAGGAATGGATCTGAGCTGGAATAAAGAACAGAGCTACCAAAGCTGGCTTATTTGTAATATGATGTAAAGATGAACAGTTGTGTTTCTGTTTGGAAGAGTTTTCAACTTTGTGTGAGAAGAACTAGCAACGAGCCACACCTTTTCTTTTTGCCTTTTGCTCTTGCTTTAGATTTCATACTGGCAATTGCTGTAAATATTTTATACTGGCATCCAAGCCTAACTTAGGAGGAAAAAAAAACCAACCCAAGGTCAGAAATTCTGAAAAGTTTTAAAACTCTTACTTCTGGGTAAGGCCATTACATGAGATAGATTTGTGGCAAGAGTGAAGTGAATGAGACAGAAATGAACTCCAATCTTCTGTACTTTGTGGCCTCATTCTCTAACTCAGGGTGCATGGACTGGACCAGTGAACCTGCCCTTCAAAATATCAATGTCTCAGGTATGAGAACCAGGGATTTGAAAATTAAAATACTCTTAACCCTTTAAAAGTTGCTAGATCTTTCCCACCAAATCTTCCAGGCTGTAAATGGGGAGAAATAATCAATTTCAGTTATAACCAATCAATGAATCTGGATATGATATTAGAGCACATGAAATTAATTAACTACAATTTACCTAAGTGTTTCTAGGCAGGGAGATGCAGGCAGGAAGCTGTTCTCATTCAACAGAGAAAGCACACGAAGCTTTTGAAACTATATTCTCAAATTGCCCCTGTAATCCATCATTGCAAGAGATTTCTTTGACTGGGGAGGTACTAATTTACACTGAAAAGTGCAAACATGCACATAAACACTGGAAATCTCAGGTCATGATTTACAAAGTTTTGTAGAAATAAAAACCTCAGCAAAAAAAGATGATAAGACTGGATTTAAAAGCTTACTCTGGACCTCTGTCTATGAAATGACCCAAGAAGATATCTGGGCCTTCCTCTGCAAATAAATTTGGGCTTTGTGAGCTATTAAAAAAATCAGAGAGATCATGTTAGGATACTGGCAAAGTGAGACAAATCTCTTAGTTTGAACAAGGTGAACAAGGTGGAGTTTATCCTTATCCAGTGCTGAACGATATGGGCAGTTTCCTCACTAACAATAAAAATATGAACTATTTAAAGGAAATAGCACATATCCAAGCAAAGGGAGAGAAAACCCATCAAGAAATATTAGAACAGCAAACCACCTAATAAAAAATATATAGAAATAAAAACAAATCTGACAATCAATTTCTTAATTTATTTGCTTTGTGTTTTCTATATTGCATTTTTATTTACACATTTAAAGGCATGACTACAGAGATGAGATGGTGAAAGGAGGAAGTAATTAAAATAGAACTTTGTGTTATGAATGTTAATATCAAGAAATAGTAGCATAAAAGGTTAAAAATGGAAAATTAAAACAAAAAACACCAAGAAAGCACTAATTCTCAATCTTAATTAAAATGCATATCTTAATTCAGAAAAGCATGAAAAGAACCCCTTTATTTAATAAAAAATCTGATAAAAATTCCTAAGTACAACGAATCTTTTATTCTGATGGATTGTTAGAGGAGATGGAAACAACCACTTAGGACAGAATGGAGCAGGGACATCTGTAAGAAGAAAGATCCCATTTCCTGTTTCAAATGGCCCCATGGTCCACAGGAGAATCTGATGAACCAACAGATGATTTTTAACCTCTTCGAAAGGCATGGTGCCATATACCCAACAAGGAAAAACTCTCACAGTTCAATAGTCAGAAATGTGAAGCCATTCCCTAGGGAATATTCCTCACCCTGGCAGTGTCACCTTGCTCTCACCAAGTCCCAGCCCACCTCTGCCCTGTGTTCAAACCTCAGTGGAGCAGTCAGTGGCTTGATGCAGAAACAAAGCTGAATATCCCCACGTACACAGTGACAACACTAAGCAGAAGAGGGGGAGTAAAATAATTAAACCATTAACTAGATTGAAAATTAAACAGCATGGATGGTTGGGTAGCTGTGTGTTGGCTTATTGGGTGTTGATGGGTTACCTCAATTATTGGCAATCTCTCCTGCAGTGGCGTTAAGGGCTGGCTGAGCTCTGTGCTCTGTGTACATTCCTGCTCTTAATGGCTCTCACTAAGAGGACAACACATGGGAAATGACACCGAGCCATAAAGAGGTTAATGGCCTTAACCAAGGTTACAAGACGAGATAATAGGAGGGATGAGAATGAAATAAAACAAGCCAAGACTACAAGCCGTTCCTCCTCTCCCGCTGTCATGCTTAAAGTAACTCCTTCATTTAGATAAATGAGCTCCACAGCAGTGAGTTTGCACAGCCTCAAGAGTGTGGCTCAAAGTCACCTGAGGACTTTCTGGGGGTGTCAGTGGGAAGATGTGTCTGTTGGAAGTGGTCATGAGGTGTAACTTTGGTCGCGCCTTCTGCCAAATTTTTGTATAGTCAGGGAGAAGCTGCTTAAAGCTTTTGTAGAAAGCCTCTCAAAGTGCTGTGATGACACATTAATGTGACAGCAGTGAGGCCAAGGAAAGGTATTTCGAGCCAAAGAGCTCTTTGATTCTGAGAATTTTCTATGTAAAAGCTGACCTCAGTCACAGTGGGCTAAAAGTCAGAATTTGTCCCCAGTTTGGATTTTTCAGTGTCTTCTGTCTCAAGTCCTAGCTGTAGTAGCAGCTGATTTCCAACACTGGTTCAGTTACAATGGTTACATGATTTCGTGATGTTAGCATAATTAAATTAGACAAATTTATGAAAATATAATAATGCTTATCAAAGCAAAGCTTTGGCTTGTTTAAACACGCTGATGAAGCTCAGCTCATGTTCTTAGAAGAGGCCAAAACATCAGTTTGCATCCACTTCTTACTGTCTCCCCTTGGGTATTAATGAGTCTAGTTGCTATAGATTTTGAGACACTGAATAAAGTGCTACTCATAAAAAATAACATTTAGACTGAGCTTCAACAGATGCACCAATATGTCGCATTAAGTGTTATATTGTTGAAATTCATCATTATGTGTGTTAAAAGCTGAAAGTTCTAGTGTTAATATATATATATGAATGTGAAAAATGAGATCAGAGTACAGAACAAATTGGGTTTTGTTCCTGTTGCCTTATTCTGCAATATGTCCACAGTTACTAGAAACAAATTCTCTGAGACAGCACATATTCCCTGTTGAGGGATAAGGAGTTGGGGTTTTTTTGTTTTAGCCAAGGGAAGCTTATATATTTCATACTTCCCACTTTTAGAATGATTTTTCTGTGTTGTATAATGTTGAATTAAATATGATTTTGCCAAAATATTTAGCATTTGCCGGACTTTGTTGTTAAAGAAGAGGCAAATATTGCATATAAAATAAATCCTTTTTGAGGTTCTGAGCTACTTTTACTATCTGGTATTCAGAGCTAATTCACATAAAAGCAGGAAGAAATCAGGCCAGTGAAGGAAAATTTAAGAAAAGCACTGCCCTTTTCATTAAGAAAATATTTTCTTTTGCTTTCCATGACCTTTGGGGACAGCTCTGCTTCCCATTCCACATCATAGAAAACATCTCTGGGAAAGAAACAGAGGATTGTGGCAAGGTTTTTCCTTTCACATTGAAGTCCCAGCTGACATTTCTTCAAATGATTTTATCTTCTCTAATATACTGTTTTCACAAAGCACATCCCTTCCTATTCAAGCTAGAGTCCAAGTCAAACACTAAGTGAGAATATTGCTTCTTTTCCATTTGTTTTCTAAATGCTTTCTTTGTGAAGAAATGGAACATTTCTTTCTGTAGCTCAGAGCATCCTGTTGGAAGTAAAACACGCACAGGTTCATGCCATTTTAAAGCTGGTGATGCCATCTGAACCAATGTGAGGGCAAGGTGGCTTATGGTAAAATACTGCCATAAAATGAGGGGTTTTTATTTCCCAGTGGGCATCTGCTTGCCAGCAGGTCCAGATAAGGTGTGTTGTCTCTACCATGCAAGCAGAAAAAATACCTTTTTTCCATACAAACCACCTCCCTATAGCTCTCATTGCTGCATTTGTAAGTGCTTGCAGAACTTTCTTAGATTTTTTGGTTTTAGCTAGGAAAAACTCTGAAATATCCATTACCAAGTTTTAGCCACTTGCCACTCTTCAAGTGGACTTCAGTTGAGAGAATGGTATGGTACCATCTCCAAGAACTTCCACTTGACTTTTTTTCAAGCTGAACATACAAAATCAGCAGACACTCTTGTGTGATGTGAATGTTGCAAACTCTTCCCTGCCAGAACAATTTCCTGGGGCTTAAAAGAAACAAGCTGCACTGTATTTCCCAGTATTATTTTCCTGACAAGTAAAAGAAATAATTTTCAGGGTTATATATCACGATAAGAGAGATATGAAGAGTCAAAACAGTCCATTCTCTATTTGGAGTAAAATGTGATGAGTTAAAAAAGTGTATTTTTCCAAAAATGACAATAAATAAATACTCAAATTCTAGAATTTTAAATTCTTACAGTTTTGGGTGTACTCTTCATGTGACAGTTCAGGTAAAAGTATTTTATGATAATAAGAGATTTCCCTTAAGGGAAGAAATTTGTCATCCATGATGCAAATAGATTAAATACAAAGGAAGATCACATTCTAAATCTAAAAAGTGCCAGTACATTATAATCCACTAAGCAAATTGCCAATGTGTACATCTATTAGCTGACAGACCAATGAACTGCAACGAATTTCACAGAATCAATTAAGTTGGAAAAGACCTCAAAGACCATCAAGTCTAACTACTGACCAACCAGCACCATGTCAAATAACCCAAAGCACTAAGTGCCACGTCCAGTCATTCACTGAGTAACTAATGCTTGTATTTCCACAACTGAAGAGACAGAGATGGTTTTTCCCATGAAGATTCACAGCTAAAAGCAGGGGTATATGGTAATTCTTGACCAACACCCAAATGCTCTATGTCCGTTTAAAAATGGAATTTGCCAGTCTGTCTTCCTGCTAACGAAGAACATCAGATTGACCCACTGCCTGTGGCATTCACCCAATTGTGTAAACTGCTTTAGTGATCCTTTTTATTTCCAACTGCTCACGTGTCCATACTAAACAGAATGGATGAGCAAACACTTGGCTTTTGATTTTCTTTTTTTTTTTTTTTTGGTCATAATTATATTGTCCCTTTTAATAAATTTACTCAAAATCACTTTACTTCCACCAGAGAAGATGCTTCATGGAAATTTTTACTTCTTGATCAGGAACCAGCCTTGGAATAAATAACCACTCTCCAGGGTTAGTAACCCAAAGCCTTTCATCAGTAGTGTATTCAAATTGTTAGAGAAATACCATAAAGTCAATGCAATCTCTAACATTTAGTATTTTACAGACCATGCTTGTCTGTCCCAAAGTGCCAGCCAAAATTTTTTCAAAAGGCCTTTCTTAATCTTAACCATTTCTAAATTACTTTTAGAGTAGCAACCAAGCAAGATGAGAGGGTTTTTCTTTTCAGAGCTATTTTTTTAGAGAAATGTCCAGCACTACATAAATGACCTCTTCTAGACAATTTGCTCCATTTGAAGAATAAGGAGCCCATATAAAATATTAATTTGGACTCAATGCTTACGGGTTTAAAATTGACATTTAAAAGGAAATGAAAACCAATAGTGTGTGGGTTGAGGATTACCACAGGACTCAGGAAGGAAGATGCCCTTGGAAATTAAAGTTGTGTGTTTACAGTAGGATAACCTGTGATAAAAATTATAGCTTATTAAAAAAAAACAAAACAAAACAAAAAACAAACAAAAAACCCCAAAACAAAAAACCAAGAAGGAAAAAGGAAAGTGGAGTACACTGAATACCTGTCTAAATGGCAGTGTTTGCAAAAACAAATCTCTCTATAAGAGAGACTAAGTTTTTGTAACAACCATAGTGATTAAAATCAAGAGTATTGTTGTTTGATGTAATAGAGATCCCAGAAGGAGATCTCTATTACACGTTTTAAATTTGTGGATACACCCTGAAAAGACAAATTGCAAGCATTGTGATTTAGACAGCTTTTAGAATGCAAAGATGAAAACTGTTTTTTCAAAATAGTATCTATTATTCCAGTTCAGGGGATAAAGCAAATTTAGAAACAGCATTAATAATTATTAATACTGGCTTTTTTTTGGGTTTTAGAGGGAGTCAAAATTCACTTACAGGATACAGCTTTGTAGGGATCTCAAACCACTTTATAAATATTAATGAATGATGACAGCTTTATAAAAAAATATTACAAGTAGCAATTTTCTATTCTACAGAAGAAGAAACTATGTCAAAATCTTTTTTAAACGAGAAGTGGATAGGAAACAAAAAGAAACCAACTCTTACTCCCTTCTCCTGTATTATAAAGAAAATTCTTCCTTTAGTGTTTGATATGGATTGGTTTATTGCCTCCACAGTGAGTATCCCGTGCCTGTATCATCCTTAGAAATCATTCTGGAGGAAGTGAAGAAAAAGATTTCAGATTTTTTTTCTAAAAATTATATTCTTTGTCTTGTACTCAAGACTCCTTGTTGGAGATTTTTCATGGTCATTGGTTTAATGATGAGTAGATGGAAAAAAAGGAAGGCAGCCTTGGCTACTCAGAAGTTCATCAAACTTTAGTATGTCCCTGTAATCCATAATTTTGTAATAAGGACATATGCATAAAAAATAATGGAATCACCTTGTTTACAAGTCACCTTCATGCAAATTCATATTTCATTTTTACCACATTCTCAAGTGCTAGTTACATCACATTTCTGTCAGAAATTATGCCTTTTAGATGTAATTTTGGGACAGCGTATTCTTTTGACAAAAAAAAAAAAAAAAGTTCAGCTTAGATTGAGCTATTCACAAAGCATGATTGAGCATCTAGGGTTTGATTCTGGGACTTTGTCAGGCAGCAGCACTAATCTATAGGGGGAAAAATAGATGTCCATGATTCCTTAATATGCTTTAAGGAAGTGAATAATGCCTTTTTGATTTTTAGCACAATTTCTGTGATCCTTCCTAGCTATATATATCTAACTGTGAAAGTCCATTTTTGCTTTAGGCCTTTCATAGCACATAGTAATTTGAGACAATAAGTGCAGTAAAACTTCCTGATCAGAAAAAGGGTGAAGAGCTGTGCAATATCTTGAAAAAGCCCAATCTGCCATGAGAAAAAATTTGTACCTCCTTCAGGTAAAACAGAGATAGATCCCTCAAAACAATGAAAACTGGATAAGGTAACACATTTTCAGGCTGGGAGAGGGGCAGGAATGTACAATTAGATGATCCTACAGGTCAAGAGAGTGAGGCCTACGATCAGATCATTTAGTTTGACAGGTCTGGATATGAAAGATTTGAGGGTTTTTTGGAGGGAAGATGGGGAGAGAATGGATAAGCAGTTGGGGCATGAAGCATTTTTACCAGCTCACTCCTGGTAGGTCAGAGTTCCAAGTCAGATGCAACTGCTTCAGAAGGCTCATCTTTTCAAGACCAGAAGGGACCATTAAAAAAAGGTTATTTTTTCTCTTGGAAAACTGCAAGCCAGGAAATTAAGCACTGTTATTACAGTGAATTTTAGAGAAACAACAAAGGAATAAGGTAATGAATTTCCATTCAATTGCAAAGGAATGTAGGAGCCCAATTAATTCAATAGCCTGGTCCCTATAAAAGCCAGAGAAACCCCACAAAGAACCATGCCCTGCTCATCAAGGTCCTGACTCAAGCAGATTTGTCTCTTTTTGAGCTCTCAATAATGTCAAGGAGTCCAAGGTCTGCCCTCCTAGCAGCTGCCAGGCTTTTCATGGTGACTCCAGTGAGCAGCACTCATAACGCCCTGATACAAATTGGCAGATGTCTGTTGCAGAAAAATTTATTCTTGTCAGCTCAGCCATGTGAGCAGCAGCAGGTGGTAGTAGCTGCCTGTCATGCACAATTATATTTCAGTGGTAACAACACTTCAGTCAAGGTTTTGCTGCTGGAGACCCTTGATATGGCTCAAGAGAGAGGGTAAGTGGCAAGACAAAATAAAAGACTCAAAAAAGAAGTTTGGAGTCTGACTAGGGCATGTGCAGAGTTCATATCCCCAAAGGTAATCAGTCAGCAGTACACCAGAAAATTGCCCAAGCTATTACAAATGACATACATGAGGAAATAGATTCCTATTTTTTTCTTAATGATAACCAAGGAACAGCATTAAAATTCGCTCTACCATTCTTCATGTGTTGTTCTTATACAAATTACTAAAAACTGACATCAAAGAGGAACATATGAAGAAGGGAAGTGAAAATAAACAAAGTCTATTAGGAATTTCCCCTGAAAAAAACCCAACCAACAACAAAGAAAAACAGAAAAAACCCCAACCAAGCAACCAAACCAACCAAACAAAAAAAACCCCCAAAACCAAAAAACAAAAACCACTTCAAACAAACAAACAAAACCCCCAACAAATCTCAAGGAAACAAAATATAGCCACTTGGTATATTCTGTACCATCATAAAACCTAAAAAGGGTAATTTACTCCAGCATTTTTGTGAGTCAGAAGGAAAGTTATCCTTTCAGCCTGCATAGCTGAGCACTGTCATGAGACACAGGAAAAGCCAGAGGCAAAACCAACACAAAACAAGCACAAACCCAAAACCAACACTCCTTCCCCCAAAACCCTCCCAGTTGGTAAAAACAATTTACAAACACAAATTATGGCTTTTGCCTCACAACGAACAGGGTCAGCACAAAATTCTTCCTGTAAAATCTGTCTTCAATGGAACCCCTAATTTACTATTTTTTGCCTCAAACGGTGAATGAAAACAATAGCAGAGGAAGTCAAAAAGTATCTGCAAAAGTTGCTAACACCAAGAATAATATGTTCATATGACAAATTGTGTATCACCTTTGCCTTCCTAATAGGCTGCTGCTCACCCATTTTTAAGGCCTGACTCATCCTGGTTTGCATTGATTTCTGCATCACCTGGATTACAGAGCACCCTGCTTTGAAGCTGACTCCATTCAGCATTTTATTTCACTTTTTTTTATTTCATTTCTTTTTATAAGCAAAGTCTTGCCTAGAATTGGAAGTTTTCCATTCAGATAAGCAAGAAACATCTATGGAGAGGATTTTATAGCTGTTTCAGCAAGACCTGTTCATGGTGGTTCATAGCCCAAGTGATACTGCTAGATTTGGTGTTGCCAGGACACTCAGAGTTCACAATTTAATAACAATTGGAAGTCTGGTTTCTCCCTTAAGTATTTTACATTTCAGATTTATATATTCTAATTATGACCTAGAGAGAAAGAGAGGTCTGAACTGGGTATTACTAACCTAAGAGTTCTGGGCAAAAAAAAAAAAAAAAACCCCTCAGATTGCTGGGGACTTCTTCCCTATTGACATTTGTCCATTGCCAATGACACGTAAATAACTGATATTTCAGAAACTGGTCACTAGCTATTGTAGGAAAGATTTTTCAGATGTCAAGTAATCATTTAAAGGCACAAAGCAAAACTTGGTTTTAGCTAGGAATCCACTTCATCCATTTTTACTAATCCCTTAAATCCCATTTCACTTTTACGCATTCCTAGTCCATGTATGCTTCAGAAATAGGACACTATTATAAGAAATCCTTTCCTGGTCAGAATCAAGAGTGTGTGAAAAACTGCTCTGAAGCAGATGGCTACTGTGAAGAGGTAAAAAACAAAAAAAAAGTCATACCAAACATTTGGGTCCTCTAGAAACAGAATATGTCACCAAAAGTACCTTAATTATATTATGAGTGAACATGTGCCTCTTTTAAAAATAAGTTTAATTATAAATTAAATACAATTCTAGAAGACATTCCTCTTGGAGTGACTGAAAGACTAAAATTATTTTTCTTAAATAGTCCCCATTTCCTGAAAATTATGTTTTATCTTCTCATCAGCTGAGTGATTTGCAAAACAACACATGAGATATGTGGACTAGAGGAATGCCGATCAGCCTGGCAGATGGCTTTTTTGGGTCAGTGTTTCCAGAGGGTTTGATCATTAACTGGGATTGAGCTGCTGGAATGAATCCAGGGGAGAACCACTCAGTTGACCCCAGGGCTGGAACACCTCACCTACGAACACAGATTGAGTTGGGTTGTTCTGCCTGGAGAAGAGAAGCTCCAGGGAGACCTTAGAGCTCTTCCAGTGCCTAAAGAGGCTCCAGGAGAGCTGGAGAAGGACTTGGACAAGGGATGGAGGGGCAGCACAAGGGACAATGGCCTGAAGCTGGAGGAGCGCTGGTTTAGATGAGTTATTAGGTAAAAAATTCCTTACTGGGAGGGTGGTGAGACCCTGGTGCAGGTTGCCCAGGGAAGCTGTGGAGTCCAATCCCTGGAAATGATCAAATGAGGCTGGATGGGCTCTGGGTAACCTGGGAGAGTGGAAGGTGCCCCTGCCCATGACAGGGGAGTTGGAACCAGATGATATTTAAGATGCAAGTGTCACACATATTTTACAAGGAAATGGTGAAGAATAAATGTGTTTCACAAAATGATGAGACACATCAAGTACACACCAATTGTTGCTACATAATAACTGTAACATACATGTCTGCCAGAATGTGTGCACATATATGTAACATATAAAATCCTATATTCAAGGACAGAGACATTTTCTGTGGTCAGAACAGAGGATTCACACTGTCTTCTTTACAGGACTATTTCTATGACTGATCTATATCAGAGGATAAGAATAACATTGCACATACAGTGATTACTCTATAGAAAATAATTCTCAGTATTCAGAGAGATTTCTTCTTTTACATCAGAAAACACCTAAGCAAAAAAAAAAAAGGTTATGAGATCAGCCATAATTTTTCCCATTACAGAAACAATAGACTGGCATTCCTTGAAAAAGCCTCCACCTACACAGGTTTCATGAAAGATGTTTTCCAAACCCAGTGCAGTCAGTTGCTATGCACAGGGTGTCTTTAGCTGACTGTATTTAGTATCACATCATGGTGATGCTGCTGTTTGGAAGATTATGACTTTTCTTGCTGATTAGTCAAGCAATGTTGTTTTTCTATTTCCTTATATTTCCTATGTTTCCTTGTTTGATAAATATTGATACTCTTAGACTTTCAGGCCTTAATGCGGCAAACGTATCCACATGACTGCAATTAACTGAGGTGAAACAAACTGGACCACTTACTGAGAAAAATATGCATGTACTCAAAAACCTGATGAGTACTTCAGCTAAAGAAAACTGCATCAATTTTAGGCAACAGCCTTACTTCAGTAACATCTCTGATGCTCAAAATCTCCTTGAGGATACACTTGATAGCACATCCCATTGTTTCCTACAGTTTCTCTCACTGTTTGTCATGGGATTGAAACCTGGGTGCTACATTTTATTTTCATAGTCTCATATATAAATTTTCACACCTAATGATTAGAATAGAACGGATCAAAATATAGCCGGATTTTTATAGAGGTTTAAAAGATCATTTTATAAGAAAATAGTGCTACTGATATATTTCCTGCACAGAGCATCAGCCAGTATCAAGGGAAGCACAATGTTACCTGGAACAGTTTAATTTTCCAGGTAAATATTTTCCTGTGATGCATCAGCAAAATCAAGGGGAAAAAATCCAGAATATTGCCAGAGGCCTAAAATATGAGAATTGCAGAATCAACAAAGTTATGTGTAAGATAAGTCAAGTAACTTAATTTGGGACATCTGCAGTTGCAAACGCTGCAGTGGGAATGGCATACAGCCTATCCGATTGCAGTTAGTCTCAAGACCTGCTTGTGCTATAGAAACAGAGTAAACCAATAATATTTTGGGTCACATCTTACCTTAAATGCCCCAAATGCTCTCACAAAATTTGGTTCCACCTTTACCAGAAACCAAATCTGTGTGCTGCCCTGTGCCCAGTGTGAGATTTGCACTGTGGTTTTCCCTGATGGAAAGAACTTGTCCTTCAGGTTTGGTTAGAAACTTAAACACCTCTTTTGTTTCAAAATCCTCTGAGAAATCTAACTTTATCATGAATATAATGTCAAAAAAAAATGCCATGAAAAGCTGTCTTTCGTCTGGAAATTATTCTTTTGGACAACCTGTAGATGCACTGCAGTTCAGTAGTTCACAGCTATCTGCAGGAGCACTTTGTACCTCCACTTTGAGGAGGCTGGAGTCCCATAGGGAACTATTCTTTTTTCCAGTATATTTGACATGTTCAGCTGTTAGTGCTCATTATGGTCATTATGAGTTATTACTGCTCATTATGCTGTTAGGCAGATGACACCTAGATTTACTGAACTGATGCTGATGGGGGTGGAAGAACCTTTCTTCTCAGATACAGATCTCCTATGATCAAAAGGGAGAACTAAAAATGCTTGAGATGAGAGGAAGAAAAAGAGGTATTGAAAGAAGCACCACACTTTCAAACTGAAAACAGGGACATCAAACCACATTTGCCATTCACTGTCATGTATACACAGCCCTGGTACATTCACCTCCTTCTGTTTGTCTTTCCACCAAGCTCTAGGAACCAAATATCTCATAAATATGAATCTGAGCTAATTCGGAGAATAATTCCAATATTACTGTGCTATTTCCTCTGCTCCATCACTCATGCAATGACACACATCACTTTGGCCACTTACTTTACTGATGAAATTTCAGATAGCCTTATGCACTACAGTTTAACTGATCTCTAAAATAGAAATATCAGCACAGGGAGTTTCTGAAAATACTCCCAAAGGCTGTACAGCAACAGGACTCCCTGGAAAAACTACTCAATTGCATATTTGCTTTTTCCATTTTCTGTTAACACAAATCAGATGCAAATTTAGAGTCTGAAAAAGGTTAGTCCCATAAAAACTTACAACAAATTAAATTGCTTAAATAAGTCATCAATTCATTTTTTTCAACCGTCATTATTTTCTTTTTAAAGACTTTGATGAGTTATTCAGCGGGGGGGAGGAGGGAGGGAAATACGTGACTATCTGTGATATTTGATTTAGTTTTTTATGTGAAGAGCAAGAACACAGATTCCTGAAAACCAAACGGATCACGATGCCAGATTTTTGTTCTCTCTCTTCTTTTACCACTCAAGATGTAAGGACTCAGCAAACTCAGGCTTTCAGCTCAACACAGGTCCTTTATTAACTTCCCTGCGTGTCACACAATTCAACAGAGCACTCGAGCTCCTCGACAAGGACCCTACAACAGAGTCTCTGAGGTGTGTGCTGCTGCAACAGCTTTCAGGGTTATGCACTCACTGGTGCAAAGTGCCTTGTGCAGGCTGGAGGATGGAGGGGAGGGAAATGCCATCCCTGCCTGCTCTTTGGTGTCAAACAAGAGAGAAGTGAGCAATAACTGTTCCCCTCCTGGGCTGCACTCAGCTGTGCACAGGCAGCAGCCAGGCCAGCGTTCCCTGGCTGAGACACAAAACAAATGCCAGCGAGATGGAAGTGTGCAATGAGATAAGTTATCTTAATCTCCCTGTGGCGTCCCAGAAACCAAATATTTGGCCTGTACATAGCTACAGTATTGGAAGTCTCGGAGTCATAAGCCTCATCAATCTCTCTGTAATGAATCTAAGAGAAAGTCATTAATTAATTAGTCAGGTATAATTAGCAAACAGATAAATAGCATGCAGTGGCATTTGTGTAATCCAGAATAGTTTTAGCAATCTGGGTGTTTCCAGTATTGTCTCTTCTGCTGGGAAACTATTGTAAAGGACACTAAAAATCACTTTTTTCCCCAGATAAATCAAGCCAGAAGGACATATCACAGCATTGTGATACAACATGCCAGCTCAAACTTATGGCATGTCAGTTTTTTCCTGCTAGCCAGATTTTCAGTGGTGGAAATCTCCAGAGAGGAGAAAAAAAAAAAAAAAGAAATGGATATCCTTCAACCTCTAACAGATTGAAATGGAGTTGTTCTGTCAGGAACAACAGCTTGTATCTACTTTACATTGATATCATTGCGACAGGAGCAATGTAACTTTTAAATAAATATAAATAAATGTATATTCCCACTTAATTTCCTAATCATTGATGAAGGAATTCTCTGAATAGCTTTTTGTTCCTGACTAACCATTGCCTGGTGGCTAATTCTGCCCCAATAAATATAATCTAGTGCTTTCTTTATGATCGAGAATTTTACTGCCAGATGTCAGGAATGCAGTGGACAATTACATCACATTATAAATATGGGGCTTGATCCAACACAATTAAAATTAATGAGGTTTTTATTGCCTGAAATTTGCTAGAATCAAGGACATAATTAAAAGATATGGTCACGCTTTTAAGCACAATCTATGCATTTGTGATAACCTTATTCACAGTATGTAATAACAGTGTGACCCTCTTGTACATAAAAAGGTCAGTATGAGTGTAGTTTTCATTGGAAAAAAAAGTTGTTTTCAATAGTTGGATTTTGTTTATTTAAAACCAGATAATTTTTACTGTTGGGATCCACTAAAATGCTACAATGGCTTTCTTAAGACAAGCAAGAACAATAAGTGTCTTTAGAATTACTAACATTTATTTTAAAATTGATACATAAACCAAATATGGTCAAGTGGAAATCACATTTTCCCTTCATTGAGATTCTAAGGGGAAAGATGTTATTTTTCCACTTTCTCAAAAAGAAAACCTTCACTATTTTCTTTACTGTATTCTCCAAGACCCAGACTCAATAAAAATCGATTCCATGTTAATTTGATCCATGTGAGCAACCTAACTGCAATCAGCAGAACTACTCATATTTAGAGTTAACCAGGACCAACAGAAACCACAGCTGTTGTAAACCCACAAAACCATTTTAACACCAAAGACCAAGCTCACCAAAAGAAATGAAACCAAGAAATTTAAGAAGAAGTAGACATTTTTCTGAAGGAACGAATGAGTGGGAGAAAATGGAAATTGGGACTGTCCTGAGCAGGACCAGGGGTTGGACTTTGATGATCCTTGTGGTTCCCTTCCAACTCAGGACATCCCATGTTTCTGTGGAATCATAAGACAGAATGGTTTGGTGCAGTAGCAAATGCAATCTTGTCTAACTGAAATGAAAGCAGCACTGATTTTGTTCTTTTTGAAGGTATCACATAACCTATAATTTCATTCCTGGTTCTAAGTAATTTCATACATTATTAGTATTTTCAAGATTTTTAAAGTTGCTAGGTGTTTGCTGCAAATCCATTCCTATAGTGCTATTTGTTAAAGATAGAGAACTTGAACGAAAACTTCAACACATATTCAAGATGTTTAAATTACACAAATTGCTAAAACACCTACATGCTCTTTTTCTTTCCCTTAGTGCCACAGAGTGTTTGCTAGCATGGCACAGAAGAAGGAATTGTGACTTTTATAGTGCAGTGAACAAGTGATTGTTTGTCCTGCTGAGTGTTACTTCTGACCCAGGTAGCAGTGTTTTATAGTCTGAGGATCAAAGTGCAGCTTACCCATCAAAATCACATTCCAGCTTTGTTTATTACTCTTTAACCTTTCATCTGTGTTTTACACAGTGCTGAGAAATATATATATATAAAAAATGTTCAGAAAGCTCTGTTTCGGTGAGTCATCTTTACTTCTTTACTTATCATAGTATAACAAGCTCTTTGCTCTTCTTGAAATTCTTCCATCTTTAAAACTACTATAATATTCCTTCTGAAAAATGAGGGACTTAATACACAAAATACATTTTCAGCTTTCAGAAAAAGTACTTCAACTTGTTTGATTCACCTTAGAAAATTGATGTTAAAGAATTGATAATATTGAAAACACTTAATGAAATAAGGTTTACCACTAACATTGGGTTATATATTTTTTGTAGTATTTTAAAAGTAAAATTTTTGGGGGGAGGATTTTTTTTAAGGAGATGCAGCAAACAATATCAGATCTATGTAAACATTCTCAAGGGAAAACAAACCCATTTATCAGTTGTATTCTTACAGAGAAATCCCCAAAGGTGCCTCTAAAACAGATTTCTAGGTTCTGCAAGTTGTTAAGCACAGGATATTTAACCTGCTTTTTGCAACTGCTTCATTCCAAAACATTTCACTACTTGGATTTACTGAGAAGCAGCTCTTAAAAGTACCTTCAATCTGCTTTATTCATGCCAATTGCAGAAAGCTATTAGCTGTAATTGGCAATTTAATTTTTTTTTCCTTTTTGCTGCTTTCAGTGTATGATCAGCTTCCAAAAAGTAAGGTTTTAGAATTTCACTAATGTACCCTAAGCGATGTTATTCACCCATAGCACAGGCAGTTTTTAGTTAAGAAATTGGTCTTTATCAACATGTGGTTTTTCAATATGTGTCAAGAGATGTGAAAAAATATGTCCTTGGGTACTGCCAAATTGTCTGGAAAGGGAACAGTGAGATGAGTGACAGCATGGGGGAAACACCCTGGCATGACAAAAACTAAGGAAAAAATCCAGGATGTCAATGGTTGGAGGCTGAAACTAAACAAACAGCACCAAACTAAAACAAGCCAACATCCACCTTACACTGCATCCTCTCCTAAGAGCACAAACAGGCAAAGAAGGGAGAGAAAAAGTAGCTTTCCATTTCCTTATAACTTGCAGGCGATCTTTAGGACTCCTTAAAATCAGGAGTTCCATTCCTGAAAACCCAAATCCAGCTGAGAAAGCTACAGCACAAGATTTCACTTGATCTAACCTGTGACCATTTGTTTCTCACCCTCCTCCACCCCCAGTTCAGTTTCTGGGTAATGCTACACTAAGTGCAGGGTTTACCAAGAGACCTTGAAAGGCTTAGGTGTGAAAAAGGTTCTGCATCTCTGCCCTGGACAGAAGCCAGGGTGAAGTTTTCAGGAGACAGATCATTATCTCCCACTGCCAGGCTGTCAAAACAAAGCCAGTTCACTCCATTGGGATGGCAGAATAAGTAATCCCTCCTGTGCCCATGAGGCACAGGCTGAAACCATAGCACATGTGAGTGAGTAGATGATACAGCTGCTCACATCCAAAAAAGGTAGTGGTGAGGTTATTGCTTTGCAGAAAAGCGTATTTCTTGCCTAAGACAACTATAATGGGCTAATTCATTTTCATGAGAGTCCAGACTGTGCAGAGAGAAGGTTTACAAAGCTAATCAGGAGTTTAAAGGCCAGGTAGATGTCTAGAGAATAATTCATCTGCCCCCTCATAGTATTTGAGACCCACTGCTCTGCCTTTAGATCCCAAAATCACAGCCTTAGGATAGCTGGGACCTCTGGAGAGTTCTGTTCAACACCTCCCCTGCTGGACCAGGTAACTCAGGTCTGTGTTCAGGTGGGGTTTGAGCGTCTCCATGCACTGGAGACCCCCCAGCCTCTCTGGGCAACCTGATCCAGCATCTAACCACCCTCAGAATAAACAAGGTTTTCATTTCTGGACATTATACTTGGTGCCCATTGCCACTTGTCCTTTTGCTAGATGCCACCAAGAATCCGAGTTTGCTTTTTAAAATATTCCCCATTCTCTACAAACTCACATTGAAGCTAGTGAAAGCCAGACCCCTTCCTATGTTTGTTTTAATTTGGCTTTTTGAATATTGCTTCCTTGGCAGGGAGAAGAACCACCTTCTGAGTGTGTTTCTGCTGGGTCCTGGGACTTTGCAGGAGGACTTTAACAACAAGGAACTATTAGCACACATTGATCATCACAAGCAATTTTGTTTCTTTCCATGAGATTGATTATCTTTACCTAAATCATACAGATCTCCTGGGAGGAAACACTGAGAAACTGCAGAGAATGTGATAGGAAAAGCTTTCAGAGGACTAAAAAGTTTTAGCAGCAAAAGACTGACTAAGAGCTCGTGTAGATGAAAAGCACAGTCTCATGACAAAAGCTCTCCTCTGTACAGTCACAAAACTTATCTATTTCCATCATCCAAATGCCAGCATTCAGTCATTAATGGGAGGTAAACCCTCTTGGGGTCATTTTTCAAAATTATTTTGTTGGAGTGTCGTGAGGGAATCATGTAAAAGCAGAGCAAGACTCACATACTGTGAGTGCAATATCCAAAATTTGTTCAGGGTCATTCTGGAACACTGAAGGCTTCAGGAGTGGAGAGCCACAGAGGAGCTTACAGGAATGGGAGTAGGAGAGAGAAGCAAAAACATGGACCCGGATTTCTTTGGTGCTCAAGGCAGGAGAAACAAAACCTGCACCTCTTTCTTTTTTGCATCTACAGATGCAAAACACTGTTGGTACAAAACACGTAATATTTCCTATTTGTGCTTGGTCCAAGTAAAAATAGATCAGGTTTTAGCAAAGTTGATGGTTCCTCATGACAGCTGCTTACCACCACCTTGCAAGAGAACCTGCTCTGGGATGGCAAAGAAGGGCTTTTTTCCTTAATTGTAACATTATCCAGACTTTTTACTAACCCTCAGCTGCATCTTCAATACACTATAGCCAAACAATGATATTTTTTTGTTCCTATTTCGTATATCTCAAAAAAAAAAAAAAAGGTTAAAACTTAGAATATATTCTTCATAATACTTTTTCAATATTATCAGTTCCACTACACCTACTGAATACACTCCTGTTTGTAAATTTGTTTGTACACAACACTTTCAAAAGCAACCCATCAACAAGAACATCTGCTGCCATGACTGAATTCGAACTGGAGATCAAAACACTACTTATGAAATATTTATAAAAAGAAACCAGCCAACAACTATATAGAACTTTCAAAGGATAAAAAAGCAACATTATGCACTTATGGGGGGGGGAAAGAAAAGGAAATGTGTACATTGTTTCAAAGCCATTTAAGAATAGAACTTTAAATTTCAAATTGTGATCATTACTTCAGTAACATCTACCTTAGAGAAAACTGCAAAGGTGAAATTCAGGCCATACCACAGATATTGAATTTTGTTGTTGCTGGAAAAACGCAGGTAATATCTTGTATTTATCAATAACATTTTTAAAGCACATCATCAGCTAGAGGGAACCCACATTAGGAAAGCTCTGTGCTAGCAAGGTAGTTGTCAAGTTAATTTTTTGCCATCAGAAAGAAAAATATATGAAATATTGAGTACATTTCCATTTTAAGTTATCTTTAATAGAAATTCAACAACCTAATGATAACCAAAATCCAAACAATGTGCATCCAAACAGTTAGCAATTTCAACAACAGGAGAAACTCAGTGATGAAAGGGGCTTTAAGCTTTGAACACATAGCATGTGCAAGCCCACGAAGTGTTAAGGGAAAATTTTAAATCATAGAATCACTGAATGATTTGGGTTGGAAGAAACCCTAAAGATCATCCAGTTCCACCCCCTGCCATGGGCAGGGACACCTTCCACCATCCCAGGTTGCTCCAAGCCCTGTCCAGCCTGGCCTTGGACATTTCCAGGGATGGGGCAGCCACAGCTTCTCTGGGCAACCAATGCCTCAACAGCCTCACAGGGAAGAATTTCTTCCTAATATCTAATCTAAACCACCTCTCAGTCTGAAGCCATTCCCCCTTGTTCTCTCACTCCAGGCCTCTGTATAAAGTTCCTCCCCCTTTCCTTGTAGCTTCTTCAGGCACTGGGAGGCCACAATGAGGTCACTCTGAGGCCTTCTCTTTTCTAGGCTGAACAGACCCAATTCTCTCAGTCTTTCCCTGTAGGAGAGGTAAATGATCACAAAAAAAGGTGAAAAGAAAGGTAATATTCCTTTTAATGTGAACATTTCCCTTTCAGTCCACCATAATTTAATCATCCTTGTCAAGAGCTATATAATGGCCAAAGGGAAATGTTTAGAGACCATTTTTCAAGAGGCACGTAATAATGAAGTGAGCAATTATCACATCAGCAGGGTGCTCAGGAGTGCATTTTGCAGGGTCCTTAATATGGTTCATGGCTAGCTGAAAGCACATGGCCTTTGGCCCCACAGCACACAGGGGCTCACTGCAGGACAGACACCCCATTGTGTCTAAATGCCTCAGCAAAGCCTCACAGATGGAATGCAAACCCATCTCCAGTGGAGCCACAGCATCCACCTGGAGCTGAAAGGAAAATTTCAGTCCTAGAAGGGAATCAGGTAATGTTTAATAAATTACTCCAACAAGTAGAGACAAGAACAAATATTTTTGGCAAGAAATTCACTTACCCCTGTGTGGCTAGCACAGGTCTTTCCCGTGAGAACATTTTGCTACATTTCATAAACAAAGATAAAGTTTGGATGTTTTGCAAACAACGTCTCCGGATTAGGTCAGTTCGGGCTTGGCCAATTGGGCCTAGGGGGAGGTCTCGGGATGACCAATCTGGGTGACCTCTGAAGACTCTATATATATGGAAATCAAAACAATAAAGACACCTTTTCTCTTTCCTTGTCTGAGAACCTGGGTCATTCCTCCGCTAGCGGCTCAACAGCGACATCCCTGTGTTTCCTGTTGGAATGGGTGAGGTGATACAAATAAGTGTTTACCAAACTCATGGGATGTTAGAAGCTAAGTAAGCAAAAGAGGTTAGGGATATGTTTGCCTGATCTTTTTTGAAATTATTTGGATCTATATGGTGCTCTGCCTCCTTTATTTTAATATTGTGTGCTTCTGAAATTCATTCTTGAATAATAGAATAAATAGTAAAGAAATTTGTCAGCATACCTATGGCAATTTCAGATCCCTCAACCAAAATTCTGCTGGAAAGCCTTGAGAAAATGACAGAATTATAATGAATAAGGGAGATTTCATAAAAAAATTCAAGACCTGACCAAAAAAAACCCAGCAAAATTTATTTTTGAAATCAATAGAATTCTTCAATGTGTAGTGAGTCTCCCAGATAAAGACTGCTCAACTCTCTTTCATCCTATTTCATTAGAATCTTGAAAAAATAGTGAAAAATTACTGCAGAACAATGAAAAATGTCAGTAAGATTCATTTCTCAAGCAATAAACCCCCTGAAACATGGAGGATATATTTCAAATTCCTAATTAAAGTGTATGAGTAATCCTTCTTTTCTAAAAAATATTTTTAGCTTGCAACAAATACTACACAAGATATATTCAAAATACTTTTACAAATACATTTGTATCTAGTATTTATATTTGCTGGAAGGCAATTTTCACACTTTCTTTAACAAGGGATATTAACTAATATACATTATTTCCTCTGGCCTTTCATAGACCTGCATGTAGCATTTTTTCATGCAATAATGTATTCAAATGCAGTTTTTGCCAAAATAATATTTATTTGCCAGTACATCTTGGGATATAAGAAATCAGTGTATCAAACAATGCAGTCTTCCACATATTCTCCATTTGAAGGTAATGCAGATTGCAACATTTTTACTGTAGTATTTTCTAGGTTGGCTAAGGCAGTCATTTACACATGGATCACACATTAAATAAAAGACAAAATTTAGGACTCACTCTTGCCAGTACTGCTGCCAGGAGAGTTTTGTTCCTGCAGATCTATTGTTCACATTACTCTTTTTAACCATTAAAAAGTGTTGTTACAACCTTAAAATACAGATCTTGTTCAACTGAGTCAAAACTATCATGAGGTACTACGTCAAGGAAGTATCAGAATAATATTTGAGCTAGTACCCATGTATGTAAACTAATTTGCACACCAAAAACTCCATAAAATGAGGGATTTTATGCAATTGAAATGTGTGAAAAATGAGAGCAATATTTGCAATGGAAATCCCTGTCAAGTTATCTATTGCTTCCAAAGCCCCACAGTATACAGAAGTGCTTAATTTAAGCTTCAGGAAACTATTTTAATATATGTAATTAAATGTCGTGAACTGGGAATTTAGAAATATTCCATTACCTGTCCTGCTGCTTCTATCATAAATGCTGAAAGAATTTTTCATTCACCTTTTTTTTTCTGGGCATGAATTACAGCTGCATAAAACTCAGGAGTGCAGAGTTCCCAACCCACCAAGGCTGGGCACAGATCTGACTGGGATGCAGAGCTGCAGAGTATTTCTTAATGTCTTCCTGCTTGGGTTGAAAAACAGAATATTGGGAGCTCTGAGGATTATTTCTGTGTGGGAATGCTCTGCAGGGAGATACAAATTGCACAAAAATCCTGATTTATCCCCATCTCTTGGCTTACAGGCAGACAGATCCTTTCCTGGGAAGTTTGGCATCCTGGCAGAGGCTGAGCAGCCTAAATTCTGTTTGCTTCTAATGATGAGGCCAAATCTGGCTCCCCAAAAAGTCTCCCATCACAAGAAAACCAAAGGCTTAGGACAGAGAATAATGTAAAATACAGGTACTATTGTACAGCTGAAACATTGAGAATACAGTAAATTCAAGGTTTTGCTTGAATTTAAAAATGGGGATCAGTGGTGGTGCAAAAGTAATTTGGTCAGATATTACTTAGAGCAAAATGAAAGTAGCTAGACATAGCTAAATAACCTCATGTAGGATAATAGGGTCAAAGATTTTGATTTTTTTTTTTTCTGAGGCAGTAAGGTATTTATAACTTGTCTTCGGTGAGCGTTTTTTCATTCCTCTTTTGCAAATATTATCATGCTGAGGTTTATTATGCTCTCATAGATAAATCTGCTATTTAGAAAAACTGGGATACTTTTATTATATGATTAAATATTGATGAAGGAAATTTATCTTTCCAAAAAAGCAATTTTTCTTGACAGAAATGACACAAACTGCTCTTATGCCAAAATGAATAGTTTTAGAGTTTGTTATTTGTTATTTTTCTGTTTACCAAAAAAGAAGTCTAGTGAAAAACATCAGAATAAACATGTTATTTAAAATGTACCTTTACCAAGATAGAAACCTATTCAATGGCAAATAAAATGATGCCTTTGTGCCCTAAAAAATAGAGAAGCTGGTGTGTGTATGCATCTCTCCGAGCTGGCTGATAATGTCAATTGGCTGTGCTAGAAAAAGCACAAACAGAAAAGAAATGGATCATTTTAAGAGTGCACTATATATTCAGGGTTCCCATTTCACAAATATTTTGCCTGCTGTGCTCTTCAGTTGACCCTTTAAACATTTCTTGCCAATAACCCCTTGTTTACCACAAGTCCATTTGGTCATTTCAGGGGTACAGAGTCAAGTGTGGAAATCCTCCTTCCTCTGCTCCACTGCAAACCCCACCTCCCCTCCCTTTGGCTGGGACTAGCTCACAAAGAAACCAAACAAACAAGGCGCTAAAATACCATTAATTACAGTATGACTGAGATTTGAATGCTAATTGTGCCCATGGACCTGTGAAATGAGGACACTGCCAATCTGGATGAGCTGGGCTTGTGCCTCCTGCAGGCTGGGCTGCCCTGGGGTTACCTGCTGGATTCAATAAGAATTGTCTAATACATTTTTAGAATTCCAAGTGTATGTAAATCAGGCCTTGTGAAGTACAGCACCAGGGGGAATAGATAACTGCAGTACTCTTTCTATCTTAACTCCTTCGATTTATCTGGAATCAAATTCATTTGGAGACTTCACACCAAGGCTCTGTGATGCCCCAGGCTGAGGTGGGATCAGATCAGACCTTCTGGACACCTTCTCTCCTGTGTGATCCTAAAATATTAAAATTTCATTAATTTCTGAAGGAAAACTGTTATGAACCTACCAGGGGTCACTGAAAGTATTTATAGATGAACATTCTCTGCATGTTCTTCCATTTCAGAAACTTTGAATGATTTTTGACTGCACATTTTGATGTGTTTTGCTATTAATTTTCCATCTTTACTTTCAATGTAATGTACTTTTAATTAGGCAATAATATATAATCTTCTGCTCATCTATCACTTTTATTCAAACACGTTAGGAAATGGATAATAGAGAAAAGGCTCATCAGAGACCCTTTAGAGGTGCAGCAAAGCTAGAATAAAATGCCATCTCCTGACAGTACCTTTAAGGTTTCATAAAAAGATAATGGATGTGCTTGTCACCAAAGCTAATGATCAAACATTTTCCCATTTTTACTGGATATTAAATTGTGAACTATAAAAGAAAACCCCACAGTCTAAGCAATGTGGGGGAAAGAGTCTTTGTACATTTTTTATCTCCTTTGATATCCAACTAACATAAACCTTCTTATTGCACTGTTACTTTCACTGAATAGCCACTATGCCCTGAGATTCTTACTTTTACTGAAGTGAAAAGGCTTCTTTTCAGAAGGAGAGACAACTCTCTAGGTTGCAGAATAAGAACATAATAAGTTATATTTGCAAAAATGGTTAAGTGAAACAGAACACTAGTTCACCATAATGTCTTTGTGAAGCTGAACAAAGCTTTTTAATCTGATATGAAGCAATTTTTGAAAGTGTTACATCTACATTTTATACATTATTTTGAATCATATTTTAAAGACATCCTCTGTTTAATATTTTCAGTAGTACTACCGTGTTGTCAAAACAAAGAGAAGAGTGAGGCAGTAAAATCACCCCATCCAAACTATGTGATGGAAACAATACAAAGTAAAGAATCACCAAAATTAGGATAAATCAGTTTGACAAATTATATTAACAGTGAAAAATTAGATCCAATTTGAAAGCAATGGGAAAAACTATGGCATGTTATTTTATTTCAAAAGAGAAAAGCATTAAAAACAAAAACACACAGTACCTTCTAGTCAATCCCAATGGAATTTAACTCCTGAAACAGGCAGGAACTTCCAAGTTGTTCTGAAGTAGTTTTCATTACAACATATTCTCATCTCTGTGACCTGTGAATGGTCGACTGATAATTCTTCATCCCATGAAATGTTCACTGGGCTACATTGTGGAATTACCACAGCACTGGTGCACATGAACTCACTCACCAAGGAAAGGTTGGGCTTTATTTTTCCAGCCTGTTGGGAATGTGCGACTATTTGCAGAGAGCAGGATGGATGAGGGCAGGAATTCTGGGTTGGCACAGACTGCAGGGCTGTGTCCTTATATTCCATGAGCCTCTCTGGCCAAGAAGAGATTGCAGGTTGGCATCATTGTGCAGAGCAGCAAATGGGTGTTCAAACCTAAGGTATTTTCCTAATGTATCCAGACACAGCAACAAACCATTTTACAGCTTAATAAGACTCATCCTCTGTCACTGCATTATCCATAAAGCTCCAACAGTCACTAACAAAGTTAAGAAAGGGCTTTTGTGACAGGATTTTTTGCTTTGTTCTGTTTCTTGTCTCTATTCTGTATTTTATTTGGCATGAAAGCACAGCTGGCTCACACAACACACCACCAAAAAATGGAGTTTTGGGCTGGAAAACACAACAGACTTCTAAGAACAGCTCTTCTGAGAAGCAGTTCTCTGCAACAGGAGCACAAACCTTTCCAGTACTCTTGTTCCTCATCACATCACTTCAAATTACAGGCAACCAGGCTCTGTCACAAGGGGATGCCCTGCAGTGAAGAGCCCCATTGATTTCAGTGCGGTTAGCTGAGAAATAATGTACTGAATAATGTTATCAGGGCTTTCAGTCTGCTGCAGTGACTTTACTTGCAGTATTAAAAGTACCAACTGGCAAAAAAAAAAACAAAAACAAAAAACCCCAAAAAAGTTGAAGTGGTGGAACACCTGGATAAGTGTTAGCTATTCAATAACCCCAGCAGTCAATATTCTCCAGCTATTGGGTGACAGTAGAAATGCAAGACTAAATGACAGTAATGGTTCCTATATCTCACTGAAAAGGGAAAATTTCATATAATTAAAGAAATTTAATGCAGACAATCTCACTCATGGGTGTGCTTCCATTTCAACATGAATTTTGGTCCAAAAGTTTAGAATGTTTGCCTTCCCAATGCAGATGTTATTCAGAATGTGTAACAGAAAACACAAATTACAGACAATTTTTCCATTTTATTTATTATCACCATTTGACCCAGACCCTTGGAATGACAATTCACTGTTTTTGTAGGGACAACCACTGCCTCTTCAAGAGGAAAAAATCAGAATTTTAAAGCAGTGCTCAACCTAGATTTTCCTCTGAGTCATTATTCCTTCCCCCATTTCAGTTTGTGAGCTTCAATAAAAATGGGGTTTTTTTCTATTAAGGTTCTATTAAAGTCCTGTGGCTTAATCAAGAGCAAAGAGTATAAATTAATAAAATGAAGAAACAAATTCCCAGTGAGCATAAACCAGCTCTCTCCTTTCTCTCCCTTGAAATTCAAAGCGGTAGTAGCCAATGGTGACCCAAAGCATTCCCCTTCTCTAAATAAACCTTTCATAAGAAAGAACACAGAAAACAGCACTGGCAGTATTAAATCTGTCTGTCATGATCTCTTCTGGATGTTGAATAGACTCCTTTTATAATTCTTTTCCATCTTCTTAATGAAAATTAAATTAAATGCTCCTGCTTTTTACCAGGTGGCTTTATATTGAGTAAACATTTGACATCTTAAATCTCCTGAGCTTAAAATCCAAACTTGTCTTCATATCTGTCCTTTCCCAAAAAGAAGCCATAAAAATATATCTGTGCTGTCCTTCAAGGCTATTAGATTGCTTCTGCAGTATTCCTTCTTGGTGAATTTGCTTGCACAAGACTTGCATTCAAAAAGAACCTAAAGAAGACATAAACAGTCTGTTTCCAATGGCTTCTTATTCAGTAGTCCCCAGTTTCCCAGGGCAAACAGTTCTTGTTTCCATCATCTTTATCTGAGGACAATTTCTAACAGACTTTCATTTTCAGACTTGTTTCAAATACAAAATCAAGCCAGGGAATTCACCAGGGCTTTGTTTTTTTGTTGGTTTGTTTGCTTGGTTTATTTTGTTGTTTTGGTTTGGTTTCATTTTGTTTTTTGTCTTTATTTTAAATGCTCTTGCTCCATCCTTCTTTAATTTTTATTATTATTTCCTCTTTACCAAATGGATTTCACTTTTAAGCATTTTCTACTGTTTTATTTAGAAGCAAATCTTGCATCTCCACAAAATGCAGCTTCTCAAGCAGATTTGTCCATAAAACAAAGCATCTTTCAACTCAGAATAAACAGGAAAATAATCTGAACTGAATCAAAAGCTGTCTACTGTGGACTTAATGGTAGTACTGTGAGGAACCTAGTATCAGAATAAATCCCCAGTCCCATCACGATTGGTCTGTAAGAAAATGTTGCTATTGCAGCTCTAAACATTTATTGAATGATAATGATTTATCAGTTTATTGATTTTAGCAAAGTCACAGTGTGAATCTTGGTGAAACAACAGCAAAGCTCCGAGAACTCCCAGAGATCATCTCTGTAAAGACATTTATCCACAAAAGACTGATATACAAGAAACCAGACTGAAAAGGTCAAGTGGAGGGGAGAAGATGGACCTTACTTTGTCCCTACACCTTCTCATGTGATAAATAATTCCTTAAACATTCCTTTTGCCTGTAAGGACAGGCATTTTACACAGTGGTGAAGTGAGATCCAAGTGTCCCACAGGCACCAGGCAGTGGAGCTGGACCTCTCACCTGGTGGGATATGATCAGGCAAGGGAAGATGAGAATCTATGAAAACTTATGTTTTTTTTAAACCATCTCTTACTTAACGTGACTGCAAAGGGCAACATTCTGCTGGAACGAGAGTTTCAAAACATCAAACTTCAAAGCTGATATCTACTAGGATTATGCAAAGCCCTACTCTGATGGTATCTGCAGATTAGAAAACAAAGGAAGGTGGGGAAAATTTAAACTGCTCAGACTTTCTTTTCTACTTGCTGCTGTGTTTCTCCACTACCTGTTCAATGACACATCATCATTATTTATTTAATACACGACTGAAAGACATTGCACCAAATACAATAGATATGTATGACTTCTACATAAACAGCATTGGTTTAACTAAGAAAAGCCTGCAAAGCTGACACAGGGTTATTTTAAATAGTTTGAAAGTAAGATCAAATATTCATACCAACCAGTGGATTCTGCTGTGAATTTTAGAGGTTTTACTGTAATAGGTCCCACTTAAAATAACATTATCTCTTTGACCCTTGAGACTCAGTGAAGACCACAAAGCCCAAAGAATCACAAAAGCATGAACACAAATGAAATCCTCTTAAGCCGAGTGAGATGTTAGCTGTGTGTTACCTCAGGGATCAGTGTTAATTTACAAGTGGAAAAACTATTATCATCAACAACGGTGTGTTAATTTTCATCTTTCAAGCAACTAGCTCTTTTAAACACTGCAATTACTAATGACTTGGGAATCAGCCTAAATAATACACCAAAATAAACAGCCCTTTCAGATAATGGATACTTTCTTTTATACTGGCATATAAGATAGAGAAATGTTGTTTGAGACATCAAAGACAGGCACTGGTGTCAAACTGAAATGCTGATTAGAGGCACAGGCAACAGATTATTAACTGCTGCACTGATATGCATCCAGGACATGAAGTTACCATATAAATTGGAAAACAGGAGAAAAAAAAAATCATACAAAATACCAGAACTTCCTTACTTAAAGTGGCACATCACAAATGAAACCTCCAATACCAAGGAGAAAAATCCAGACAATAATAGTTATGATCTTTCTTATAAAACACAATCACAGTATACTAAGTGCCAAAATCTTAAGTCAAAATCCATTCCCTCCCCCTGAAATGAGGATGTCAAACTTTTAGCAAAAACAAAACTGTTGGAAGACAATTACCCAGATGAGAAAAGCAGAACTGATGCATTTGGAGACTGTGCTAACCAAACACAAAACACCAAGAAATAGGGCAACCACGAACAAAAAATGAAAACCCCAAAGTAAGGCAGAGCAGCAGACATTTGAAAATAAATTTGACTGGTCTTCAGAACAAACTCTCTGCTGTGAATGACACTTGGTCTGGCACCCGCCTTCAGATGTCACAGGGAAGGAATAGCCTTACACCTATCTAAGTATTCTGAATTTGCTGTACTGATCTCCAGAATATCCCAGTATCCAACTCCTCTCTTCAGGACTCTTAACATGCAATATTTTGGTAGAATATGCAGGAAAAAACCTCCCAACAATCATATTGTCTCAAGAGCTGGTGGACTTTATCATGCATGTGACTTCACTGGACAAATAGTTTTTTTTCCATAAATCCAAGGTACCAGAAGGAGATTACACAGCTCTACCAACAGCACAAGCACATTCTATTGAATGTATTAGAAACTATCAAACGTAACTCTTTCATTCTCTAATTCATTCTCTGGAAAAGAAATACTGGAGGTATTTGAATGACACCCATAACACTTCTCAAAACCACAATGAAGCTTAAAACAAACAGGTAAAAAGATGTTTTCATAACATCCTTCACTCTTTCAAAGCATGAGAAAATCATGGTACTCAAAAGTTAGTCTCTTTCATTCCAATAGAAAATCCTACCCTCTATGGCTTAAAAGTGTTAATAAAATTAATTTACCTGTCTATGAATTAAAGCATCAGTGTTATTCACAGAAACAAAACAAAATATTTAAAAAAGGGAAACTCTTCTGTCAGCAATGGCAATACCTGTTTCATGTAACATGACAGCAAGCTCTTCCAGAAAACACCTGCAATGTCTTTACATCTCATCCCCAGAATACAAAATTTATATTTGACAAAGAAAATCTTAAAATATTTGTTGTTGCTCTTCTGCTTTTTTTTTTGTTTAAGCACATTCTCACACATAATATGAATTGCATTGCAGATAGCAGGGATTAGTGGAAAGCTGAAAGCTTCTTACCAAGTACCCCAAGGCGATAGTTGACTGTGATGACTATCACATTCCCATAACTTGCTAGAACACTGCCATCATATAAATTTCCAGTGCCTTCCATGTAGGACCCTCCGTGAATATACACCATCACAGGCTTAGGTCCCCCACTGTCCCGAATGTCTGGAAAAAATATTAAGACACATTTTATCTCAAGAAAGCACCAAAGAAGATACATGCAATTTTTTTTTTTTAATTTTTTTTTTTTTTAAAGTGAGGTTATTTTTTTTCTTGAAGTGTTTCTCAAGCAACGTCTTTTACAAAAGTAAATGGGCAGGTGGGCATAAGTGTTTCTTTGTGGCTTGGTTGTAACTGAAACTCCTATTTTTGAAACACTCTGCAAAGCAGAAAGGAATTGAAAATGGTAACACGTGCTCAAATGCGGTGAGACATTGTTCTGATTCTCATCCTGCTGAATTGGGTGTCTTCTACATAATGTCTACTAAAATAAATGTGAGCTAATTTCAGCTGAACTCTTCTGAAAACTCAGTCCATCTTTCTGTTCACTTAGCTAAGGGAAATTCAATACATTAAGATAAACAAGGTTTCTGCTCATACAGAGATTGTTGATTTCTTACAGTCCACTTATTTGTAAAAAGTTTGTATAAACAGCTGTCTTTGCATGGGTCTGAAGTTTGAGTTCTCAAAAAGCACTTTAAAGTTGTTTAACATTTAGACCTAGAATTGAGATTATTTATAACTTGGGTAGCCTGAAGGTTAAGGTGCATGGGCACTTGTTAGTTTCCTAAATTATGAAAAGGACAGAATATTTGAAAACAAGGTACCTGGAACAATACTGATAAATACCCACCCTGTATTCAAACAGATTTTAAAATTCTCAAAAGTGACATCAAATGCAGGGAACAATTTTAAAATCTTAGAAGCTCTGCCACTCTCTACGACAAAATTAGATAACGTCATAGTGTTTTGAATTTTGATTTAGGTATCCCTCCACCCCCAAACAGTCCTATTTGCAAACAGATGCATCTAGTCAGAAAAAATGTTGAATATATGAAGGGTTCTACTCCTCATGAGGAGACTTGTTCCTGAGTACCAATTCCAAACAGTTACTATGGGCTGATTTGTTTTCAAAAGTTGGGGGTTTTCTGTTGGACAGGAAATAAATCAGCTGAGGTGTAAATTTAAACTCTTAAATTTGATTAAATTGCATTTTTTTGTCATTTACTGGGTGCCTGAGTCTCTTGCATCACCCAAATCATCAAAATGCTATAATAGCCCCTCAGAATCAAGAAAGACAATAGCAAGAGAGCATAGGAAAATTTCCCAGCGAGGAACTGTACTGAATATTCTGATTCAAAGTTATTTTTTTGTCATTATGACAGTATTCAAGTGACTTCCCTGATTGCTCCCTTCAGAGTTTGAAGAAACCTCAGATGTATAGTTTATTCCTTTGATTTGGAAGGATCTTAGTTAAAAAGCTTTCAAGTGAGCTCTCTGCAGAGCTGTTGGACTTGTTTCTGAAGCACTGTGAGGAGTAGGTGAGGGCAGTTCACTAAAAGCTCTGCTTTTGCAATTTGCTGGCAAACATCAGCACAGATGTGTCTGTTTATGGAAAGCCAACTGCTACTATTATTTTGATATTGATTCTAATTTGAAGAAAATGCCAGGACGGTCAAGATCAGAAATTGGATCTTCAATATTGGAAGTACTGGAACAATCATCCATTCAAGACCAAAAAGATGGTGAAAGGTTGTGCATGAAATTGCTTGTATTGCTCTCCTTGCTTGAGCATTTAGTGAGGGCTTTCCAATATGCAGCTTTCAGAGTGCAAAGCCACAGAGATTATTTATCTTCCTTGTCCATAGGATGGAGTTATGAGCTTCTCAGGTTTAAAATCTACACTGAGGGAAAAGTCTTTTCAAATTCATATACTGTTTTAAGTAGATGCTTTGTTCTTAATCTATGCTGTCCTTTTTTTTTTTTTTTTTTTTTTTTTGGTACAGATATGGAAGCAATAATAAATTATTAATCTGAAATCACTGTGTGACTGTTCCCAGCAGAAATTGTACACAGTTAATTGTATGCTTGATGGTAACACAGGGGGAGACTGTCTCAGAATTCTTCTTTAATTAAAATTACATAGAATTACAGAGCACCAGCCGTGAACAGCAATGAAATGTTGGTAGCACTGGCTTGTATATCTGGAAAATAATGTTGGGATATTTAGAAAAGAATGAGTGTCCTTTATCTGAGAAAGGAAGCACATATTCATGAATAAAATCTCATATATAAGGAAGTTATTCTTTGAGTAATTTCTGCCTCTAAAATACTGATATCTCTAAAATACTAATATCCTTGTAAAGATTCCAGATCAGATAGATAAAGTAAGGCCAGTTTTCAGCTCTGCCTCTGCCATGTCAGAGCAAATGACATGCAGAATGAATTTTCCTCATGCTGCTTTGCCAAAGTCATCAGTCTTCAGAGGAATCCCTCCTGCAAAAGACAAATGAAGCCTCCATGTGTTTTGGGCACTAATCCAGTGCTGGAGACAGCAGGCAGGTTATGCAGTGCTCAGCTGAGGCTGGTGGGACTTTGGGCTTGGATAATACAAAAACTATGGAGCTCTTCATGGGAAGAAGGAAGATCACTGCATTTTGGTCAGAGGTTTCATATCAATTGCAGTCTACAGCCAGGAATATTTGAAAGGTGCTAATATTCAGCAGGGAGAGTGTTGTCTAAGTACATGTGCTGTTAGCAATGGAGATTATTAAATGCTACGATCAAAGGAAGAGAGCAAAAAAATCAGACTGTAATAATCAAGAATTGGTTCCTACCTTAAAATGTTCCTCCACAAAAACTCTCATCCTTTAAAACTAAACTGGAGGAGGAATTAAGATAACACTCTGTGAGGAGAATAATCTGTATTGGTACAAAAGTGGTAGAAAGATGCACTTTTCGAAAGTGATTATTGAAGTGTCCAACTCAATGAAGTAAATAAGTGATACTGTTGGTACTCAGATACTTTTCAAAACCTGACCTTACACAATACAGCTTTCATTTTTTCCTACAGGTTGCAGGAAAAAATGAAAGCTGTAGATTGTAGCTGTAGCTGTAGCTGTAGGTTATAGGGTTTTGTGCATCTGCTGGAGTGGGCTCAGGAAACTGTAGTTACACTTTCTCATGCAGATTAATAATTATTCATGGATGCAGATTAATAGTTATTTGTGTTTGTAGTTCATCCTGAACCTGAAGACTTGGGGTGTAAATGTGGCATTTCTGCCAAGTGGGGATTTATAGACTGTTTTAATTTAGTTGTGTTTTGCACTTTTTGTTGCTTTTTATTGTGTTGCTTTAATTAAAACCAGACACATTCATCTGTTCAAAGACATGTTCAAGGATAGCACTGTTAAAAATCCTTCTCAAATTCAACTCAGTTCTGCTTTCAGTCACACTGAAGATCATTTTTGAATGCTGTGATTTGTTTGCCTTTAAACTGCTAGTTCATAAAACACCTAAGTAGACCTTATTGTACAGCAGATAATAACCTTATTTATACTACATATACATTAACGTTTTTTATCATTATTTCTATTATCTCTTCTTGTCTGTACCTTTCTAATGTTTGTTGCATCTGCTTTCTATGTCTCATCTTAATTATGTTACAGACAATTTAGGAATAGGTCTATCTTTTATTCTATGTTTGTTACATCACACAACAGGGAACCAGGTCTGATTGTGAATATCAGTCACAATTGTCACATATAACAAAACATAATTATAGCTTCAGTCATTTGAAGCTGCTGTGAATTGGCCACATGACTTAACAAGTATAATTTGCAGGCAGCAACCAAAATGGGAAAGGAAGAAAGCCTACCTGGAGACAACTTCACACAAAAAGATAATTAGTTTAGCACTGATGTCACAAGCATTGCTTTTCTAGATGACATAAAAAATTGTGACAGTTTGATGCAGATTGTTAAGTGGATCTGGGGTTTTGACCACGAAACAGCACAAGAAGAGTGGAAAACTTTTAGATTTGTTAGTGCAAAACCTGTGTGTGCCCTCCATAGAATTCTATATGGATATGTGTGTAACTCTTCCATAAGCTTGTGCCGAAAATATTTCAGTAGAGCATGATACCAGTCAGTGCTGCTCTTAATCATTTTAAAGCCTTTTAACAGCATTTGACCTTTCAGTTCAAATCCATCTGATGCCTTAGAGATGCACTACCATTTAATAAACTAGTGCACTTACTGCTAATATGTAAACATCCATTAATGCCATGCTTTTAAAATGAGATATAAAACTAGATGTCCTGAGACTATTAAAGTAATTATTGAGCTTCTGTTAGGCGTTTCAGATATGTTTTCTATTTTAAAATACAGCCTGCATCCATCAGGCTTCAGAAAAAGAGAATTCTCTTTGTTTGTTTTCCTATCTGTCAAACCAGGGGATCATTTTGTGCACTCTCAAACCCTTAATTCCCTTTACCTGAAAATTATTTGAGATCCTGATGGAGGACTATATGAATGTGTATCCTAACATAAAAAAGGCCCAAGCTTTTACAGGTAAACATCTGGAGCAGATTCCCATTAGAGTAGGACCTCAATAGCCAGGTAGGCAGTCACTTTAAATTATTAAAGGATGATGGTTAGAAATGCAAAAGCTGACAGACTCTTCACTGTGCAAGCAACGCTTGGCAGTGCTGAAAGTAAAATGAAGCCCTAAAGAGGTACTTAAATTAAAGGTCTGTCAGAATTTTATTGTGCATGTTTTCAAGTATTAATAACATCACCACAGAAATTTGACGCAATTTGTGTAAAGGGAAAATATAATCAGCACAATTTAATGTGCAAGTGACATTGAAAGCTGTACTTTGGAGTGGAAATCAGAGAGCTAACGTGAATAGGTGACAGGAGGAACAGGAACCATGAATTTGGCTACGTGCATCAGTCAACAAACTCACCCAAAGTGGTGAGATCTGTGCCTCCCCAGCCTGGCTGGCACTCATGGAAGGCTATAATTGAGGCTGGAGCATGTGGTTGCTGTGCAGGGTAGACAAATGCGTTCCGCTGTTTGCTGATCTCCCAAGACTGAAAACTCCCAGCCAGTGCCAGACAGAAGGAGTGTTGCTCCCCCTCTTTCTTGCCATGACAGCTGAAGGCAGATGAAATGCTAAGTTTGGCAACCCAGTCTATTTTAACACTAATGGAGTGATACTGGGTTCTGGAGATCCTCAATTCTGAATTGTGCTCCTTTGCTCAAATGGTGCTACAGTCTGTTAAGCATAAGAAGAGATTTGCAGATGAATTCAGCATCATTAGCAATTTAAAATTCGAGTGGATTTTTGGCTTTTTTGATTTAAAACATGCTTTGGACCAAGAGCTTCCTTCAGTCAATGATGTCCAATTGCCCATACAAGACAGAGCACCAGACTAAATTATCAGAATCATCACAGTTACAGCCTGTGAGCAAACAGCAACATCTGCTCCTAATCTGTCTCCTTTTCCACAGGAGAAATTGGGAGGGAGGAGGGAAGAGCAGAAGCATCTATCAACTGCAATGCAGACCCCACTTCTGAGACATCTACTCTCAGCAACAGACATGGTGTCTGCATTCCTCAAACTTAGCATCTGTATTCTTTCTTTCTAAAAATGGAATGGCAGCATTCCTGTATTGCAGAGGGATGCTGTGAGGCTGAATACATTAAAAACTGAGAGATGCTCAAACAGCACTGGGGACTAAATAAGGGTTTAAGATTGACAGACTGATGCACCAGGCAAGGTGTGTATGATGGAGCAGTGGATGAGAATTCATTTGTGAGCAATCCTTCATGGATGTTTCATACAACACTAACTACTGAGAGGTCCAGCTCTGATCCCAGAGCACTTTGGCTGGTTAATGATTTGTGTTTCCATATTTTAAGTCATGCTTAGGATTTTAGTGGATAGGAACTAAGGGTGCATTGAGTCATTGATTTTTGCTATAGCCAAATTAAACTATTAGCTTACTAAAATTAAGACTGAGACAAGATACTGAGATTAAAATATTTTACTTTTTAAAGCTAAGCCTTGTTTCCAGGCTGGGGAAGGTACACTTTGTGTAACTGCTGAGCAATTTGAAGCTAAATCTTGCATCTACACTAGATATTGCATACCTGAAGGTCAGCAAATAGGCAAATCCACCACTGCAATAAAAAGGGAAAGTCCCCAGTGCTCACTGCTCACAAGTGCTTTTGCCACTCTTGTTTTTGCTGCCTGCTCCAGTGGCTCAATACTTACTGAAAACAGGTAAGCAATAGAAGTGCAGGTATGAAAGGGTTAAACAGAAACAAGAATGCATCCACACTGGGGAAAAAAAGGCATTTATATTTCTGACTTTTCACACATTTCACACTCATAGAATTTGAAAACACCTTCATTTTTTAAACTGCAAATTTGCAGATCATTAGCTGGTAATGTGCACCACTGCCTTTGGGTCTTTTGAAAACAAAAATGAAAAATGATCTAATTAAGCCTGGTCTACTGGTTGCAGCACACAGCAGAGATCCAAGTTTGATTATTGATTCCAGTGCTTGTGCTGGCAAGGTTTGGACCACAATGCCATGGTGGTGACAAGCAGCAGCTGATGGGAGTAGGATTATTGAACAGTGTTTTAAAATGGAATTTTCTAATCAAACTCATATTTGAGTGGCATGACACAAAATGCTCTCCAGGCATTTGTTACAAGAAGATCTTTCTTCAGAAAGATATAGTACATTAAATAGACATGAGATCTCTGGATTTTTTAATACAGAGAGCATCCTGGGCATTTTAGAAATCCCTGGGCATTGTTTATACATCATGCATTCTGTGGTTGTATGACACAGTTGTCTTGCTCTGTGTATAGCCCCATCTCCCTAATATTCCAATTTCATCATTCATTCAGTTTAGCATTTATTTTATTTTTTTCCTCAGTTATTCATTTGTAGAATTTTGCACTGCCTAAAATCTACCATGCTGCAAAAAGGGAAGGCTTTGATGGAGAGGTTAGTAGAAAACCAGCCAGCTAAGGTGACCTTTTGCTTTGCCTCTCTCTTTCCTACTATTCATACCCAAATACATATGATAAGTTTGTGAACTCTTCAGTTCTGCACATGCAACAAGTGCTAGAGTTTCAATACAGAGAAGCAGGTTCACAAAAATGCAGGACATCTGATCCTGCTCCTCCACTGGGAAATGCAGGGTCTCAGCAGACAGGGTTTCCATCAACCCAGCAGACATCCCAGCAGTCTTGAGTGTCTAACAACCATAAAAATTTAAATTTTCCCTGTCTCTCTGTGCCTCTCGGAAGCAGTAAAAGTCTAATTACTGCCTGCACTCTTCTATTGGCATGGAAAGGAGAACAAAACTGTCACTTGTACGCCAGAGAAAATTAATCCCAGTCCTATAAATTACAGAGATTTATTAGTGTTGTAAATGTGCTTCTTCCCCTCTAGTCTGACTGCTGTGTTCTTAGAGCCCTTCTTCTCTCTCCTGCAATTGTCAAAGTGGGAGACAGGTTTTCTCTGACATGGACACTTGTTCTCAGAAGACTGAGATCCCTCCTCTCATCTGATCCTACCTACTAAAGCATTTTCTGACAGCAACCACTCTCTGCTGAATTTCAGCAGACTGAGGAGTCTCTTTATAAGTCTGCCTGAGCAGAGAAGGACTCAACAAACCTGATGTTATCAGCATCTGTCTTGGCAATTATACAGCAATTTAGGAGAGCTATTAAGGCCCACTGGGTGAATATCCCAGATTTCAAATGGTTTCTTAAGACATATTGTTAAAACAGGACAGAGTAACTTTTGCAATGGCTAATTCACTGTCACAAATCTGTGAACACACAAGAATGTCCCTTGGAATATTCTGTCATGGACTCATGTAAAAATGTCCTGACTTCATAAAGCTAGGAGGATCTGAATTGCCATAATTAGCTCTGAATAATGTGTGCCCTGATTTCAGCTGGGATAGAGTTAATTTTTGCACTTAGAGAGCAATGTTGATCACACAGAGATTTTTCAGTTGCTGCTGAGCAGTGCTCACACTAACTCAAAGAATTCTCAGCTCCTCACCCCACCAGCAAGAGGGCTGGGGGGCATAAGGGTCAGGAGGGGACAGAGGCAGGACAGCTGAGCCCAACAGGCCAAAAGGATATTCCAAATATTCCATACCCTATGGCATCATGCTCAGCATGAGGGTCACTGCTCAGGAACTGCTGGGCATCAAACAGGGGCTGTGAGCAATTGCTCTCTGCACCACATGTTTGGCATATTCTTATTTTTTATTGCTATTATTGTTACTATTTAATTTCATTTCTGTCATATTAAAGTTTATTTATCTCAATTAATAATTTTACTTTTATAATTCTTTCCCTAGTTCTCTCCCCCAGCCAGCTGGGGAGGAGTGAGTGACTGGCTCTGTGCTGCCTGCTGGGTTAAACCACTACACAAGAGCTTTCAAAGGAGATTTTCAATTTATCAGACTCATCAAATCTTGCAAATTTTGGGCCAACTGGGCTTTCACTCATATGCTTAACACACAGATCCAGTAGAGGGTCATAAATCAGACATAAAATTGTCATAAAATCTGCTTTCAATTATTGGGTAAGAAGTTAAATGCTTATATTTGCTTTCTCCACCTTCTGTGATAAGTCTGCATGTTTCTGTTTAAGTTAAATAATTGATGTTCTGTGTGATCAAAACCTTCCTAATTGAGGACCTTTCCAGTTTACAACTTAATTTTCATCTTACTATCTGTCCAACTTCTCCCTACCACCCCAAATATTAGCAGAGAAGGAAGCAGCAGCTCTACCAGTCCTACATGGTAATTTGTTTTACTCATTGACCATAAAACATACAAAGTATGTGTTTAAGATTCAGAATTCTGAAGCACATGTACTTGAAGGGATGAGACTGCTGAGGAAAAGAGCCCCTTGTTACCATTTTCATAGCCCTGAAAAAATATCAAATCTGCATAGCTTCACGATCAACAGACGTAATTTATGAACAGAATAATATGCTTGACATTTCAAACTTTTGATTTTACTTGGTAATAGGGCTTTCTAAGGGTCAGCTCAAGCAGATCAGCACATTTGTATGCTTGCATAGAACAGAAGAGCTCATGTTCTTGTAGTTTTAGTTTAGCTCCACAGAGCCTCATCAATGTTGCCTCCCTTCTGGAGGGAGGTGGGGTAGCCTTGCAGTTATTTATTTCTTTTTCATGGCAGCAAAAATGCAGAAGGGTTGGCATTTGGGGAAATTCAGTTGCTTAAGAGACACTTTTAAAGAATTTTCTGTATTTTTCCTTTTATAAACACAAAATTTGATATGTTTATCAAACTGAGATCAGTCAGTGAAAAAAAAAAAGAAACATCTTTGTACTTGGTGAAATACATAGGGTTAGAAAACATGCAAAAAGGTGTACAGAGAAACTTTAAAAGAGTGTTAGTTTAAATAGTATGGACAAAATTCAGTCAAAAGGTGGGATGCAACATAGCAAAAGTCCATTTCAAGAAAACAAAAACCCTCCTTTTTAAATATTGTTACTGTTTTGTATCAAAACGTAGAACTTAACAACATTCTTTCTTTTAAAAAAATTAAAAATATATATGTATAACAACAAGCAAGAAGACAAAACACATCAAAAATGGGAATTAAAAAAAAAAACAAAAAAACTCTTCAAAAGAAGACAAGAAGTCAAAAAAAGAGGGGAGAAAAAAGATTTTCAGGGATCCTTGTCATGCAAATCAGTTTGGCGGCAAAAAATACCTTCATCTTCAGCACCGTCATTATCACCTAAATCATCTGTCTGTTTCTTTGTAAGGGGACCTAGGATTAAGAACGGAGAAAATGGAGGAAAAAAGACAATTCAAGAATATACAAGACTGAGGAAAAAAAACAGTGAATATTAAATTCCCACGGATGTTCCAAGAAAAACATTTGCAGGGAGGGAAATCTTAGTTTATACCAACCCATTTTTCATTAAGTTTTTCAAACATTACAGCAAAACCTTCCCTAGGGGGTATGGCTGTTAGAAACATCTAGCACAAGAGTCAGAGAGTGCCCAGTGCTTTATTGTTTTTAAATGAAGAATCAAAGCTTGTTTACTAAAAGCATACCCCACCATAAATTGTATTTATCCACCTCATTTATTTGTTTTTTCCTGTTGCTGTTATTAGGAGTAGTGGAGATAAGAACTGCCGAATTACCTCTTGAATTTGATGCAGTAAGGTGGTTAATAAAGGTCTTGACAGTTGGTTAAAACAATCTTTTCTGTCAAATGCTAATTCACATTTCTAAATTAAACCATTTAAGCTCATGCTTTATAAAGATAAGAAGGGGTTTAATTTTTTTTGGTTTTTGACACATTTATCACATTCTTTTTTAAATAGCACTGCAGATACCCTTGAAACCTTTGACCACCTGCTGAGATATTTGTAAAGAAACATGAAAATCCATACGTAAACCAGAAACAAGAGTGAAATCCCAGACCAACTGAAGACAATGACTTTTGCCATTGATTTCAATGGGGCCAGGGTTGAATGGAAAAAAGTTGCATTGAATTGTAATTTTAGCTTGGGCAAGACATCCAGGTTCATAATTCCTTATCTCCATAAAAGGATGATTCTTTTCTGCCCAACACCTGTAATATTTACAAGTATTAATAAATTTATTGTATTTTTACAGTGGGAAAAATACCCATTAGTTTACTGAGTAATAAAAATATACACCAGAAGGAAAGTCAAAGGCCATTCTGAAAATATTTCCATGTCATATATTTCACACACTTACGCACAAACAAAAGACAGTTGGAACTCAGCATTATCTTTCCTTTTTTTTCAGAGCTCTCTCATTTCCATGACATTCTGTAATTTGCATGCGAAAAAGCAATCAGTACGAACACAGGACTAAGTAACAAAAAAAAAAAAAAAAAAAGGAAAAAGCCAGCCAAGCACAGAGTAGAAAACAAGAGCTTCCTCATGCATAAAATAGCAATAGACAAAAACAACAACAAAAAAAGAGATGAACAGTATGTGTTGATATTCGCAGTAGATGTAGGCAAGAGACATGCATTAAGTCTAAGCACTGTGGAGTATTAAAACATTTGTATTTAAAAAGCTCTCTGTCTCTGTTATTTTACACAATATTAGTAATTCAGCATTAAACTCGTCATTTATAGGCAAAATACCATGTGTTTAAGTGATGCATTTTTTAAGAAAAATCATATAATGTTTTTACCAGGTGCATGGATTTAAGAAACAGAAAAAAAACCCATGAAGTACCATGAGACTTTCACTGTGAATGTAGGAACTGGACTGTATTATGGAAATCCAAAGCTCAATACCTTAATTCCTGCACCAGCCAGGAGTATAGTTTTTAACTCATTCTAAACACAGAAGACTAGAATTATACATCATAAATAAAACACGAGCATTTTTATTGCCACACCTGCAACAATCCCTCTGTTTAGTAGAAAGGCTTGGTGATGCAAGTTTTTCCTACTACAAGCCCTGGATATAATCTCTGCAATATTTGGTATCTGGATAATGTGCCCTGATCCAAACACACACATTCAAATGCCTCTCTGCTCAGCATTTCCATGCCTTAACAACTTCTAAAAGAATAAAATTAGAAAAATGAAAACTCTATGCAAAGAATGACAATAATTCCAAGATGGGTTTTCAGCACAGAGAACAGGAAGAGTGAATTCAAGAATTGCAAGGGCTGTGTATTTAAGAATGGAGATCCATACAAGAATATATGTATTTCAATAGATGCACACACATATTTTTAGTGGCTTCTTATATTTTAAATTTTAAAAGTCACCAGAAAGGGACAAAGTAGCATCTGGAAAGGCAAAAAATGCACATTTCTCCAAATAACTTGCCTAGAGTTGGGCAATTTATTTTCTAGACAAAACCAAGACAATGCATGTTACATTTTTTTAATAGCTGGCCTTTGGGAGGTATTTTGTGTAGATCATGGTTCCAGATCTCAACTTCAATTACAAAGTGCACCAACCATCTCAATGGAAATGTCTGATCTCATACCCTTTCTGATTTTACAATATGAACCATAAACGAGGCTAGGTTTAAAAATAACCTGGATAATTTTCATGTTTATGCAGTTCTGAGGTCCTCTAAAAACATTTTAAAAGACATTACACCGTCTTCCTTATAATTACAGAATTGTTCAGGTTGGCAAAGACCCTTCAGATCTAATCCAGCTGTTAAGCCAGCCCTGCCAAGTCGACATTGAGCCTTGTCCCCAGGAGCCACACTCACACGTCCTCTAAACACCTCCAGGGATGGTGACTCAACCACATCCCTGGGCAGCCTGCTGCTTGACAATTCCTTTTTGCAAAGGGGCTGACCTATTTTTAAAGTTTTCATAAATTAAACATGGTTTTTAATATAGCTATAGGTCTGTTGCACAATGCAAGGGCTCTGCTTGCCACGTCCCCCGAGCAGGGAGACTCATCCCTGTGGAGACACGTGGCAGAGCCACCAGGCGCCACTCAGAGCAGCTAAGAAAGGGATATTATTGCTCCCACAAGTTCACTCCAGTCTGCAAATATAATGGACAACATTCACTACACCTTCAGAGAGATTTTCTGCTGCCTGGAATTGTGATACTCTGAGTCCAAGAAACCAAAGCAGAGTTTGGTGCTCATGCAGCAGGCATGAAACTCCTTATATTTTATCTAAACCTACAGGGGTGCTTTGAAGCTTAATCTATATTTTTAAATTTCTGGGCAATCCCTAAAAGAAGTATCAGCTCAAGATCCATTGTCTAAAGGGGAAACATTCAGCCTGGAATACTCCAAGAGGAAGCAGGACTCTGCTATGATCTGTGCTGCCTATTTAATGTCAGACACTTTCTGAAGTCATGAAAGTAGTATTAAGAGGAGCTCTGGATTGGAATTCCACCCCTTTCAGCAATAACTCTCATTCTAAAATCAGTAAGAAATGGCTTTTGCTTCTGATTCTCCAGATAACTGATTACTCTGACTAACAGCCTCGCTGTGTCTGTGTGATCATAAAGAAAGATTGATGTTTTGAGTCCTCACACAGGAAAACACGCTGAAATCACAAGCAGATAAACAGAATAAAATCTTATGGCAAGAACCTGCAAAATGAAGCAGCAATAGCCTTTTTAAGTAAAAATAAATCAGAACTAAAATTGCGTAGTAGGTGTATAATTTTCAGATATTTTCTGCAGCTTTCAATTAATATTCTACCAATAGTTTATGATTTTGTAAATTAAACGTATCCCTCAACTAGGTTTATTTCTTTAGCACTGACTGTTTATTCAATATATGCTTTTTTAGGGTTCTTCCATCATTTTAATATTCTTTTCAGGTAACAGGAGCTAATTTAATATTATTGATACTAAGACATAATAGACTATGAGCTGATGAAACAAAAAAGAATATTTTACAGAATTGTGATTGCCAGAAGTCTTTTGTCCTCAGTTACTTTTCACTGCTCTGCTGTAGTGCTCTCTTCACCTTTTGTGAAGGCCCAATTAATCTTACTTTTTGAGGATTTCACTTTCAAAAATGGGCATTCAGTTAAAAAAAAAGAGGATTTTACTATGTTTAAGACACAAGCCTTCAAACAGATAATGCTGCCTTACTGTGCCAGCCTCAATTCTAGCTAAAGTTTATGTAATAAATATTAAATATCAACAAAGTAATCAGGTACCATAACTAATGGGGGGAAAAGAGGGTACTAAAGCTTCTAAAATGCTGATGTAAAGATGATTTACTTACCAAAAGACTCTCTAAGGTTTAGTCTCATTTAGTCTCATGTTGGTGCATACCCATAACTCTCATTAATGCTAATGGGAAATTAGACCCCTAAGTCACTTTAAAAAGGGGAAAAAGTGATTACTGCATTTTATGTTTCCTAAAGGCAAGGAACAGTCTTGCTACAAAAGCTGAAGAAATGCTGTGTGCAGGAGGCACTCCTAACGAAGCCTATACCAGTTTAATTTAAAAATAGTTCTTACATTATTTAAATTATTATTCAAATATTTATTCTATTTGTATTGCAATCAATGCCAAGGAGCTAACATGATGCATTTTTAAATCTTCATAGTGACTACTGTGCGCTTGCAGACGCCTTTCCTTTGCTCAAAATAAGAGAAATAACACACCTCCCGTCCAGTTAGCTAAAGAGTCATTATGCACTCAGAAATAATTAAATCCAGCCATATTAATTCTGGTTTTTATCATTCCCTTTGATGAAGGACTAAGGTACTTTAGCTCCCAAATACATTAAAGCTGATTATAAATTCTCTCTTTATGGGCTTGATTCGGCAGAAATTATCCCTGGCCTTTTGGACCTCAGGAGTGTGGGAGGCACAGAAGCTCTGGATGTCATCAGCTCTTTGGCCTGGGAAAGCTTTTCATCATCAAACAGAGTCATGCTGCAAGTTGACACCATTTTGTAAAACAACAGCGCAAATCCTCGGCACTCAATAAATCAGAGCTCGTGTGTACAGGCATTGTTCAGGCCAAAGGGTCCTCCTGCAGTAATGAGGGAAGTGGGGAAGGAGAAAAGGACCTTTTGCATTAGGTTAAGTAGGCTCCACGGAGCCAGCAATTCAGAAATCACCATAGGAATAATTACTCTTTGAGGTGAGGTGTCTGCGTGGTGGGAAGGGGAAGAGATGAGGCTGAGGCTGAAATGATAGGTGGAGAAAAACTCCCCAAGGGGGTTGCAACACTTATTACATATTTATCTTTACACTTATCTAAGTGCCTCCAACCAGCTAGTGCTTGCTATTTCTTCTTCATTAGCCCACTTCTTAATTAAGAATTGAAAATCTGTGAAGTGAAATTGCCTCACCTTTTAGGCTCTATCCTCAGTTCCAAATATAAACCAACCAATTCTTTGTTTTTTCTACCTTTTTTGTGCTACAGATTCTCCAACTAAAAAAAAAACCAAAACCTTGTGTTGAATTATCACAGTCTAGCAGACATTAGTTGAGACACAATAACATGTTGTATCTATCTCCTGTTTTTAATTTAAAATAAATTAATGAAAGGTTGTAATTAACAATCTTTACACCTCAACGTTTTCTGCAAAGAAAAATCAAATCCTTATACGCTGAGATTAAAATATAACTCTCTATATATGCATATATAGAAATGTAATGACAAAATGGAAAGTCACAGCACAATAGTTATCTGATGAAAAATTTTACAAAATCATCTTCTTTCATTTGAAAATTAGAAAGCTCTCAACAAAAATAACAGAACTAGAATTTCTTAGAGAAGATAAATTTGGAAGGTATAAAAGGCAGCTGGGTCTAAGAAACAATGAAAAAAACCCTCTCTTTCTACTGTCATAGTTTGCTGCAACAGCCAAAACAACCTTTTTATTTCTTTTTTATTTCCCTTTTTACTGTTCTGATTTCACCACACGCTCACTCCTTTCCTTGTTATTCACACACCCCCCCACTCATTAAATCCCCTTTATTTCCATATTGCACTTATTTGTAATATTCATACTTATCAGCAGGGCAAAGCCCTGGCCGACTTTGCTTTTTGATGGCAACATTTGCATTCATGTTTTAACAACAAATGATGGCACAAACCTCAGTACTTTCACATCTCACTACCTGATTTGTGATGACAATCAAGCTCTCTAATTAGAGCTGCAAGTAACTCAAATTTGCATCTGTAAGTGAGTGACAGGTACAAATTGAACCCACAAAAGGGTTGCCAACTTTCTTTGAAAATTTACATGTATAAATGCTTTGTCACTAAAGAAGCTATTCTGACACTTCAAGACTAACTCCTGCTGTGCCTTTTATAACAGCATATTGCTGAAGTGTCACACAGAAAGAATATCTAATCCCAAACCTTTTTATTCACAAGATTAATCACACTGGCTGGATCTTGATTTCCCTCAAATCTGAAGGAGTTTCATTATTGCATGCTAGATATGTGTGAATTTAAATAAGATCAGAATCTGGGAATGTCGGGAGAGTTTCACTCTCCTGTTTCCCATTGTAGATGCAGCTCGAAATTCTATATATTCTCAGAGGTGCAGCCACTTTATGCTCACATGTCCTGTGAACAGGCCCTGGTTAAAGCCTGCTCCCTTGGAAATAGGTCACTCCATAAATCCAACTCCTTTTCTAGGGGTTTTTGGCTTTTATGGAGCCATGCAGCATCACTGGGAAAGCAGGCAGGTAAGTGCAGGTGGGTGGTGGTAAGGGCAGTGAGAGATACAAATCCAGCCCTGGATGTATCCTGGGTGAGCTGCCTGCTGATCTTGGGATGAACACAAAGCTCATGGACAGGGTGGGTGCAGGACAAGGAAGAAACCATCCAAGAAGAGCCAAAAAGCTGGGAATTATTCTACACATCCTAACCTCCGAGACACTCTGGTTCTAGACAATGGAAAAACATATGCTGGAGAGGGGAAAGGAGAGTGATATTTATTCAGTTATTTTCTTTCCAGTGGAAGTAAGGAACGGAAGAGACACTCAGAACACAGGAGTGGATGTCCAACTCATCAGAACTACACGTGAGAAAAAGAATGTTTCAAGTGGACCAAGACTCTGCTGGCCAAGGTTGGAGCAGAGAAACAAAGCTCTTGCCTTTAGCCAGGAGCATTACAGCTGGAGTGCTCCAGAGGTGAGGGATAGGCAGGTAAAAACATGAAAAATGAAAGTTGTAAGCTGCTATATGGACATTAACATCAGCATTTACCACTGCAGTGCCACCTCACATGCTTATGTCACAAGTTCATGCAGTTTCTCCCATTTTATTTGCATTACTAATTCCTGCTGTTTCACAGACACTGATATTCCAGGGTGACACCCTGCTGTAAGGAAGTGAATGCAGCATTGCATGGCTGGGCTTCTCACCACCTGAGCTTTGAGATCATGAATCAATTCTCTCTCCCTACAGGTAATGCCCACAATCCAGATCCTAATGAAGACTTATGGACATGCTTAACTTTGAGCATCTGAGTAAGTTCTCTGAAGTCAACAAGCTAAATCAAATAACATTAAGATAGATTCACTACCATTAACAGAACTGCTCTATTTGCATCTGGGCCAGGAGGTCAACTCAGGAGTAAAAGATAAACAGACATGAGCATCCCAAATTTCTAACTTCCCTCAGTTATTCTGTAGATAAATCTAATCAACAAATAGAATTTCAATCTCTTGAACATACTACCAAAGCTCTGCAGTGAAATTAAATTTTCTTTTTATAAATGCATTGCGTCTTAGTCTGTGTGCATACAAATAAAACTCTTCACTCCTTCCCACAGCTCTCATAATCAAATTGCTTCCTAATTTTAAAGAAGATATGAACTTGTTTTAGACCACAAGCTTATAAAAATTGATCATATTTAGCTCATGCGATAGAACTAAAGATTTGTAATTTTAACATCCATATTTTCAGCTCCCAAAGGAAGATTTACAATTGCCATTAACATGTCAACATTAATCTTCACTTTCCCTTGAAGATCTCTCTAGCATTGTTGTAATAATAGTAAAAGTAAGGATGGAGTGAGTGCATCCTTTATATAAGGACATACAAAGACACAGCTGAAAAAACACCATCAATTCAGGTGAACTGGTGAGATTTGTTCTATTTTTTTGCTGGTTTTTTGGGGGGGTTTGTGTTATTTTGATTCTGACAGGTAGGGTGGGTCATCTACAGCAATAAGATACTTCATGAAAAAGCATTCTCTGCAACCTCTTGACTTATATACGAAAATAACATTAGAACAATGAATATTATTCCACTTTTTATTTCACTGTCACCTTCTGTTCTCAGCCCAAAACAACAACTGGATAAATAAACTCTTTAATCTTGCCCCTGAACCTCTCTCCCTGGAAAGAAAAGGTCCCAGAACAGCAATCTCAACAGGTGAGATCACTTTGGGAATCCTGCACAAGTAATTTCCTTTGCTAGGGACAACCCTAGCTGCTGGAAAAACCTTCTTCCTGACTAATTCTGCTAACTGCAGGGGCTGGAGCTACAGCAGCTATATGGGTTTGTTTATGGCACAGCTGAGCATACAGTCCAGCTCTCTCAAGGCCCAGCTTCACAGATCAAATAGCAGAGCAAAATTGGTCTTCATGTAACCATGTAATTGAACATTGCAGAGAAAATGAAGTTAATTGTGCATAATATTTTCATATAGAGTTTGGAATGAAATAAGTTCTCCCACCCCTCTTCCCAGAGCACTTCATGTCATCTGGTTTCGAGGCACATGCTTGGAGCTCTATGGAATTCACTGCAACCTGTGCAGTGTTTTACCATCTAGAAACCCACAGTTCTGCAACACAGACATCATGAATGGCATGCAAGTCTCATTTTCTCCATTTTCTGAGTGAGTCACCATCGATAAAACTCGACTCCAGCTACCTCACAGAGCTGAATTTCTTCAAAAAATTGGCAAAAGGGTGGAGAAGGTTTTGTGTTGAGCAGCTGGCTGCAATCCAGCCCTGTCCTCACAAATACTCAGCAGAGAGAGGGACAGGCAGTTCAGAGGTAAAGCTCTCATTGATCACCTTTCCATTGCCCTTGTGCTCAGTCTGAATCACTGCATTTCTTGCCACATTTTGAGTAGCATAAAGAAAATCTGATTCTACAGCAAGAAGCCAAGGTGGAGGTTGTGTATTCTGAGTCATTCCCAGCAGGTTAAACTGGGCAGGACTGCACCCTCCCATTATTAAATGCCAAGGCTTGTCTCCAGCATTGGCCAGAACTTCCCAATCCAGTGCTAAGAGCTGTTCCTGGCTGATCTCCTGTGATCTCAAGGGCAGAAATAGCACTGCTGATGCTTTCCATCTATCTGCACATATAGTCATGTTTAAATGCTTTGCAAAGCATTCACGCAACACTGTTTCTTCCTAAAAGGTGGAGGTGGATGATTTTCTTTTAGTTATATATGGCTACATAATATATGTGTACACATCTAGACAAGCAGGCTCTCCTATGTGCCTTTTCAACACAGAGATTTCTTCTCACACTTCTGCAGCTCTGAGCATTACTGAAATAGAAACACATTAAAGAAATTAATACTGATACTAATAACCTGGTGTTGAGAACTACAGTCTTTCCATTAACTTGGATGTTGGAAAGAATAAAGATACTTCAAGTCAAATGCTCCTCTACCATTTGAAGCTTTCAAAGCATCCTTTAAGACCATTTAATTTGGACAGTGGTCACCAGCTTTCAGAAACATAATTATATCTGCTCTCATTAGCACACCTTTTGACAGAATCAAAGTGAGCAGCTCCGAGAAATGGCCATGGCAGAGCTGAGGGGACAGCATTTATGTAAAAGGCTGTCAGAAGGAAAGTGCCTGGCCTCACTTATCTCCTCATATTTACATACTGTAATTTTAGAAGAGCATAATTTTAGGCAGGAAATCTCAAAACATCTCAGCGATGGAGCAGTCACAAAACCAGAACAGCACAGCCAGCACTTGAAGATTAGTGGGATCAAATACTTGTCATAAGAAAAATCATTTTCATTTTGACATGTTTTCAGTGTTAGCGAGGTACCTGTTTTGAAAGGAGAGTCGACTCGCTCTGCATGTTATATTAAGGATTCCCAAAAGAATAGGAAAAAAAGTCCTCCTACTGAATGGAGCATGAAAGGAATTCAGCACATCACTTCTGATCTAGCAGAACTCCCAGACAGGCAGTGGTACTTGGGACCACATATTTACACAGTTACTGTCGACTCCTATATGGACAGAAGGCTCAAAACCCTTCTGGTAGAAACTTTGCCTTCATGCTTCCTGTTTAATAATTGAGCATCTTAACACAGAAGCTGGTGAATAGAAAATGATCATCAAAATAAAACAGATTTAAAAAAAAAATGTCAAGTCTAGAGCTACAATATATTATTTACAAAAAGCATAGCAAATTTAAGAGCAAAATGTCAGAGTAGCCCTTGCTTCCATTTTCACAACAGCCACTTAGGTGAGAGTTGACAGGTTTGGGACAACATGACATTTCTAATTCTTTATCTGCTGACAATAACCCTGCTCTCTGGAGGAAAGCAACAAAATGCAGAGCAGACAAAGGCATAGCATTTCTCAACATTGGACAAAAGGTACTCTCACTTCTATTTTTATTTATTTTCCTTCTCAGAAGTCAGCTTGCTTGGGATCACAGTATGGGCACAGTTACCAGGGGTTTTAACAATGACTAGGGGGTAAAATGTACTTTCTTTTTCCTAACAAATATTGATAAATTAAATAAACAGTATGCACTACTAAATTACAATGATGGTCCAAGGTTTCATGCATGGGTCCTTTCTGTAACAAAATCAGTAACTAAATTAAACAGGACATTTTGCAAGGACTACACCCACAGCAGTTACTTTAGAACCACTTTCACTCTTTAGTGATAATTGTTAAGGTTGGTTTGTTTAAGAATAGCTCCTGGTATCTTCTGTTTACAAAGAAAAAAAAAGGAAAAAAAAAAAAAAAGGAATATATTCGAACAAACACTCCTTATGATCCTTTCCCAAGTCAACCAAAGTTAGTGAAAACAACACCACATTATCCAAGCTCCATCCTGCTGAGCACAATGAATGCCTACAGCAAGAACAGCAAACTGCTGGCACCAGGACTGTACTTCAGACTATCAAACTAGCTAAACCACTGAGGGCAGTGAAGATCATTCCTGAAGCAGACAGTGGATGTCCTGGTCCTATGGGGCAGCAAAGATTGTCTGTACTGTTGGCTCCAAAAGCAAAAGCAATCTTGGTTCTCATTTTCACTTCCCCAGCAGGAATGAATAGTTTCCATAGCAGGAGGCACTATTCAAAATTTACCATTTTCCTGTACGATCAGTTAGTTTGTTAGCATTGTGGATTCAATAATGTTTGGCAGTGTTATACAGATTCATTCCAGCTCTTTAGCTAAGGGATTATTAACTGAACTGTAAATGCAGGGTATTTAATGTAGACAAATGGGAACAATCCAATTAACTTCAATTGTTTCTGAGAGCTTTTAACTCATGCCTTCAGAGATATACATGCACTGAGTGTATATTAACATTGTGATTTAAATGTAGGAGAAAGTTTTAGAAATGTATGTGGGCATAGATGACTTCTACATTTTTTGCTAAAGTGAGAGTTAAAAAATAATTCTCTTTCTCCTGGGATTTTCTGTGCACAGTTTGGGTGTATCTGTTAGAGGAAGACTAGATGAAGGCAGAGTATTTGAAAGCAAAAGAAAAGGAACCTTTTACTGATATCAGCTCCCCAAAAATAAATAATAAACTGTGTTTACTTGTCTTTTATTGGTGAAACCTGGTTTCCTGGAAAACACACCAGCCAGCATTACAGATCAATAATATTCAGTATGTCTTTTTGTGTTAAAAGGTTTGTAGAATTGATAAACAGAGAGGTTTGTCTACTCTACGTGGTTTATAGAAAGGGACAAAACACGAATGAACTGGCCCATTTAACAGAAGAATTTTAATAATTTTGTGTTTTCAGAAAGTGTTAAAAAGTAGAGTTGATTTGCATTTCAATATAAAGCATAAAACCAACTTTGCAATTAGTATTGTTTGCAAATTAAAAGTGTTTTTACATAAAGTCATGATTCTCTGTGGGTTTGGACAATGAATCCAGAGCTGAATCCAACTATTTGTTTCCAGAGATGAGAACTGGACAGACATGGGTGGTGAGGAGTGCACATCCCTCACATGAAACATCATTTTCTTTCATTTCTTGCCACAGTCAATTCTACAGTTCTATAAAATTAGTTAGTTCATTGTTAATTTCTCCGCAGAGTTCATTTCATGCAGACAGAGAGAACTGAATATAAACTCTCATCAAAGTGAGTGCATTACACCTATATAATAGTCTGATATTCTATTGTCTTGAGCAATCAGTGCACATCACTGAGAGCACAGATGGGTGATTCAACCCAGTGTGTGTCATATGCAAAATTCACAGAACATTTAAAGTCTTCCAACTAGTTGCATCTGTCATATCTATTATGTCAAATATTAATCTGCAGAGTCTATTCTGGGTTTCAAGCTGGAAATAAAGATCCTCCCCTCCCATCATCCTTCAAAGTAAAAATTACATTACCTGTGAAGGGAAAACAAAATATCTAGAAACCTATACAGCTCTGGCAGCAAGAGGTTACATTTACATCTGTCTTGTTAATCCCATTTGCTCAGGCCAGAACAACCTGTCATTTTACATCCCCTTAATAAAATTTCTCACTTGAAAAATGTTCCAATCTCATTTTGCTTAAAATTTTCCCCAAAGTTTCATTTCAACTTTGAATTTTAATTTTCTTAAGAAGAAAATGATATATTTAATGGACCACAGCTGTCTGGAAAGTACATATTTGATAGGCATACAGTACTAATTTGGAAAATGAGTATGATTTACTTGATGAGTCACAATGAATGTCTGTAAATATGTATCCAAGATTTTACTAGACTAGTCTTGCAAGCTGTGTGACATAGAAATCACTCTTAAAACACATAAATATCTTTCCTCCTAATGTCCAACCTGATTTTAGACAGTGAACAACACAGATTGCTTAAATCACTACCTGCTAGGACAAGTCTATCGGGTTTCCCTCTCAAATTATTTTGAGGAAAAATGTGCAGAATAATTCTGGTAGAATCAAAAACCTTTGAATTTCCTTGCTTTCAGTGCGAGGAAGGAAAAGAAGAATATTTGGCATCAAGTCATCCTTCACGTAACAAAGACATTTGAATAATTATCACAGCGCCTTGCCCGAAATACAACGTTTCAAACTCAAATCTGAAAACATATCTATTGATAGCTTTAATTTAAGATAATCAGGTGACTAATTGGGTGACTAATAGTGCTAATGAATAGAAAAAGGAGTTGAGATTGTAATCAGAGGCAAATTTCAGCTCCTAAAAATGCGCTAGGCAGAACACTGAACATTATGCCATAATGATCACATACTTGCTTATTTGCTAATATAAAAGTCTGAAGTGTTGAAAATGAAGAGAAAGTATGTTTTATTACCATAATAACCCATCAAGCTGTTTTAAATCTGTTGATTCTTTCCCCCCCTTCAATTTATAAAGAAAACAAACTTTCCAAAACAATACAACTCAGGCTCAAAGGAGGCATTTCTTGGAGCAGTTTCTCATCAAAAGTAGAATAAGGAAATGAAAATCACCTCGTGTACCTCAGGCAGGTTGTACAGATGGGAAATCAAGGCTACAGTAATAGTGTGGCAAAACGTTTAAGACATAAGCATTTGAGCAACTTTAAATACACAAGTAACTCCTGAGAGCATCATTGGCTTCATCCTGCTCTCATGAACAGGAGCTTCTGAAGACACTGCAGAGAAGACAATTCAGAGAAGTCTTAAAATGTGCTTTGAGGAAAAGGATAGAAAGAAAAGGAGATCTTCTGTTGGTAGTTACCAGCTGATTCCTTTTAATTATTTTACCAATGCTGGTGCTTTTCAATCAGGTTAATAATTATTCATTATGGTGCCTAAAGCTCTGTGTAGACCTCTCTAAAAAGAAATGAAAAGTTGTAAAATTGTATCTTAACCACATTTTATTTTCTTAAATACTTTGCAGAAGCAGAGATTAAGCTACTGCATAGCAGCAGAATGCTAGGCAACCTAGAAAAAAATTGCAAAAGAGCTAATTAAACTCTAGGACATGCTATCAAATGCAAGTTAATATTTTAAATTATATAAAGTCATTTCCCCTTTCTTCTTTCTTTGGTCTGATAGCATAGTAATCCCTTCCAGTGTGCAAACTCATGAGAATAAAATCACCATCACTTTTACCACATCAAGAATTCCCACTACTAATGTTTAAGTTAGTCAAAGGTTAATTAGCATCTGTGAAAGAGAAACTGCAGTTACTCCAGCAACTTTGGAAATATGTTCTTTTTTTAAAAAAAGGCATAAAAAACCCACATTCAGATGAGTATTATAAATGTGCTATGAGATTATTTACTTGTTACTAACAATGATTGACGCAGTCAAGAAGAATCACAGGAATTCTGTGTTTAGTGTTAAATCTGACAGTCAGTGAGACAAGGAGCTCTTGCATTGAAACCCTGGAGTTGTGTTTACAACTCCAGATCCATTTTAGTAATCCATGACTCCCTGATTATGTAAAATGCCCCCAAACAAATATAAATACAGTCTTTTCTAAAAATGAAAAAGGCAGAAAGCCAGGACAAGGCCACATTACAAAAGCAAGTTGCAGTTATGCCCTACTTTACAAGGCTATGTGGAAATCACGTGGCTCATAAGCCTTTGGTAGCCTTTTGTAAAAGGATGAATTTCTGTTTTCCTGTGTTTTCTGAAACACACCCCACAATCCTAGGTCAATATTTTGCCGTTAAAAATAAGTACTTCACACAGGACTCAGATGTCTGAGATAATTTCAGAAATATCACAGGCACTTAAACAGATATTAAAAGCATTTTTTCAGAAGCTGTTTCAGCATTTTATTTTTGGAAGAGTTAAAGGATAAGAGCAACTTTAGATGTAGGTTTCCTTTGGCTTTGGAGGATGAAAGGGATTAACGGAGGTCACAAGAGGAGGATGGAAGAAGAAATGGAAATAAGAGTACTACTGGATGTAGCTTATCCTTTCCCTAGGCAGTGGTTAGAGGTGTCTACAAGAAGAAAAAGGATTGACTACTTGCTGCATGTTCCCAGCAGTTATTCCAGCAGGAGGATGAGTACGGTCAAAATGGGATTTTCCTATTCTCTTTGTTAGGAGTAAGACTAAGGCTGGATGTCCTTTAGACAGAATTTGGTTTAGTGTAAAACTCTTAGCTCCTCCAGGCTGAGTTACAGGAGCAGCTGGGTAGGACTCTACATGCTCCTTGTTTTATTAGAGGATTTGGAATAAAGCTGAGAAATGTACATCACACAGTTATGTGCTGTTCCTTTAGAGAGAGCATATATTAAAAAGAAGATTGCCAGTATTCCCTGAGATTTCCGCACTGAAAGCTGAATTGGCTGTGCAACAATTCAAATTACTATAGACAAAGTGATTCTGTGATTCTGCAAGAAGTAAAGGGAAAAACAAAATAAAACAAGGAACTCACTGCCCACTTCCCATGGGCAGGCAGGTGCTCAGCCACCTTCAGGAAATCCCAGCTCTGCCATGTGTAACAGTGACTTGGAAAGAGAAAAAAAGGAACCATGTTCCAAGGAACATCACCCATAAAAGCCCCACTGGATTGGAGAACCCTGCACTGCTTCCACAGATCTTTGTACAAATAATGGCAGAAGGTGATGCAAGTTGCACTGCTTTCCTGCAGCAAAGGCAAAAGAGAAAATTCCACACTTGCAGGAAGAGAACCATTATCCCATGAATATCTGATAGACCTTGTAAACAGGGAACACAGCATTGCAATAAACAAGCTTATTTTTTAAATACTGCATTTAAGTCCATTTGGAATTGAAAGCCTTTTCCTAAAAATATCGAGCTATGCCCTTTGCAAGCCATTATGTTGAATTTTGAATTACGAAGTCATCAAAAACAATGCTGTAACCAATGCCTTGCTATCAAGTTCATGCACAATATCAAAGTTAGAGAAAACACTCAGTATGAATTTCAAAAAACAGTGTAATACCACACATTTTCTAGGAGGGTAGGAAATCTGACATTACCTGGCAGGCCCCTGGGCCAGATAAGAACATATGAAGCACTACTGGGAGTGATGTGGCTGTTTCTGACTATCAGATTATAAGGCAGCACAATGCAAAGATTCAAAGTGTGGAACAGATGGCACCAGGAATGAGTCAAGTTCTGTGAATGCAAGACGTGATACAACTGTGCTAAAATTAATTTCTAGAGTTCAGAAAACAGGAAACCGAGCAGATATGTAACAGAAATGAGAAAATAAACATGTATGCCAGTAAACTGCTTGAGATTACACAGAACATACTGGCACCACATGATATTAGTGGAAGAGCAGGAGGGAAATAGATCTAAATTCTGAACCTAGGCTTTACACAAGGTGACTTAAGCATAATTCTCCCTGTGTGCTCAGAAACAGAAGCTTTGGGCAGCATTTAAAGGCTGAGCAGGGGGAAATAAAGTCCAAGACTCAACTCCTGTGCAAATTTAACACAAAATGCAATGTATGGGGTTATATAGACTCAGGGACTTCTGAGATCTGAGCTAGAACCAATTGGAGGAATTTTCAGAGGCACAGAAGTGAGCTGAGCACTCTTGTTTTCCCTGCCTTTTGAGGCTCAGTTCTTCCTGGCTTCAACATTTCTTGTATTTATTGCTGTTCTCACAGCACTCGTGTGTATGTGAGTGTATCTTACAAATGAATGGCTTTACAGCACAACTCACCTGTGAGGTACAAATGTTTTTGCATTTCCATCTGGAGAATGGGAAACAGGTGAGTGATGAAATGGTTTGCTTGAGGCCACACAAAAGTGTGGCAGAAGTGGTTTAAAAATTTCTCACATCACTGTGAATTCCTCTTCAGCAAGCCTGTGCACACTTTGAGCACTGAAAAGTGGGATCATTATATCCACCATCTGTGTGATTTGCAAAACAGCCCTAAACCTTAAGAAGGTTAATGATATGCTGTTTATTTCTACACTATTTTGCAAAAGGAAAAAAAAAAAAAAAAAAAAGAGCGCTCAGGTCACCAGTGATCAGTTTTTAATAGTTTTGTCTCTGGGAAAAGTGTTCAATATCCTTTTCTCTACCTTCCTGCACCGAAATATTAAGGCAGTGTTATTACACAGTATATTTCTTTTTCTTATTCTTGTTTTTGCAAAGCCCTTTCTTCCAAGAAACACCAATGAATACATTCCTTTTCAATCACTATGCAAAGCTTTGACATTTTCTGCATTTTTTGTGACCTTGGGAAAAGTAACTTCATGATTAACCAGGAAATACAAGACAGAGCTCAGAAAGAAACAATAGCCTTAATTCTTTCCTACAAAGCCTTATAATTAAGCCTCTTTATTATAAAAATTCTCAGAGCAAACTAAGTTTTTTTACATTCACTGGAAGTGGATGCCCTTTATCTTCTTCTCTGCTGTTAATTGCTTTCTTCATCTGCGTGGCTCAAATTCTATGATTCTTTTGACAATAGAAACTCTCTGAGTTCCTTTTTCTACTTCCTAAGTGGAAAGCTGTGAACTCTTTGGAAAGGTAAACATCCAAATCCTACTTATACTGCTTCATCTCCCTTCAGACAACCTAACAGTGCTTTCCCCCTTGGTTTTAGTCACAGCTACTCAGCCCAGACTCATCTCACTCTGCATTAATAGCTGCAGCCATGGCACAGCACTGCACAGGTAACATCTGCTGCTGTGCATTGGGCAAACCCAGAGCTCTGCTCCTCCCTGAGCACCCTGGGCTGCTGCAAGGTGACCTTCAAGGTCCCAGCTCAACACATTGTAGGATTCTGACAAAACACAGCCACACCCTGCTTGGAGCTGCAGGTTCTTTGGCCGAGAGAAAGAGCAGAGTGACTTTGTCATGGATGTGCCTTACCTGGCATCCTGTGGTCTCACTGATCAGCTCTAGAATTTCATTTTGAGAAACCCGTGGAGGATCTGTTCTGCTCGAAAGCATATCTTAAGCTCAATATGTCTGCTAAACTGACAAAAACATTCTCTGTAGAGAGCACAACTTAACCTGTATCTAAATTCAAATGTGGTACAGGTGACACTGCAAAAGGGACACTTCCCTCTGATTCAGAGTTGCCCTCAGCCTCCCACCCTTTGGTCCTGGAGAACTCCCTCTGTTAGCACTTACATGCTTTTGGTAATGCCTAAGACAAGGGAACTTTTGGGGTTTTTCCTGGTAACTGGCTGAAATATGTTTTACAATGCTGAGGAGAGGAAAAGCTACTACTTCCTTGCTGAGGAGAAGCTACTGTGGTGGTTTTGATTCCCTACACACCATTGCAGTGGAAAGGAAAATAGAGCTAAACCTTCAGCTTTTCTGACAACTGTGTGGTAAAAGGGATGCATCCAAAAAAATCAGTGAATAGATCCCCTTTATTTTCCATACCCTGTAAAAGCAAGACAAACCTCTGCTACAGGATCTAATAATGAACCAAGATAGTAATTTCAAATACTAAATTCTTCCTACTTCTTCTCCCTTCTCTTTCCACTTGAAACTTTCCAAATGTCTGTCAGTGTATTTACAACCATTTTAAATTTTAAAGCATTTTAATGCTTATCTGTTTGCTTTCAATTACATTTGACTATGTCAACAGAATATTCTTTTACCTACATTTTCACATCTTGGTCCCACATCCATCCGAATCTCACCACACTCACGATTCTGGTTCTGTATTTTGTAATTTCCTGCCCCCTTTGGGAAATCTCACTGGCTAATCTTTGTGTGCTGCATTCTCTTTTGAAGTCCCTTCCCAAGCAGTGTTACACTACCCTTGCCAGAGTACATGAGAGCATTGTTTGCTCAGTTCCCTGAAAGGGTAAGCACAGACAGATAAGAAAAGGAATCAAGATATTGGGAATTAAATCCAGGTCTTTATCATTACAGTTCAGAACACTTTATCCTGGCAATTGATGATTAACTTTCAATTCATCATTATGGTTGGTAAATCATCTTCAAACAAAAGTTCCCTGTGGGGATCCCAAAGTTGTGTGGTCATTTCCTTTGCTTTTCTTAATCTTATCCTTTAAGCTGATTTTCAAAGTCCTTTCCAAGGTTTTAGGAAAGTTTTATCTATGCTTTGCATCTTTTGAGTGCTTTATATGTCACTGGAAAGTATATCTATTTTAAGGAATAAATGTTTATTCTTTTAACTCCATCAAATCTACTTCTGTAACTCCTGCTGATTTCATAGCATGGTTACAATGGATTTTTATGTCTTTGTCAGAAAGGGAGAGCTGAAGCTTTCACAGAATCCAAAATGCTAATGGATCACTAATACTGGTCACCTAAAAAAGAAAACAGTGTACCACTAAACTCCTACTCCTTTTATTTATTCCCCTGTCGCTCTATAGAGCTTATAAAAGTCAATTACAATGTAGCTGTTCCTAAACCAGCAAAAATCAAACCTGCCTCTATATTTATCCAGTCCATCATGATTAAGGGATTTTTCTTCACCGCTGTGTTAAAGGAGGATCTCTCCTGGTTGTTCTCTGCAACCAATTTCCCATCCAGACAGCAAAACTCCTCACTCAGGTGTGAGGTAATGACAGCATTGCTGTTGATCCTTTTAGGTACAGCCTAACACAACACTGCTGGTTACTGTAAAACAGTAATCCTGATGATTTGCACTGAGACATGCTAAAAATAATGCAAAAATCTCAGGTAAAATATCATCCTCTCACAGCTATTCAGCATTTCTCCATGGTCCCCAGCAGACAAATCTCCCTGTGCTTCTCTGACAAAGCAGAGTGGATCCTCTCAGCCCAGAGGGTCACCATGGGCTGTGGGGGTGACTTTGACATCCTGTGGGCTCAAACGAGGGCTGGCAGCACCAGAAATGGGACAGAAAAGCAGAACGCGTCCAAGGGAGGCTCCTCAAGGCAGCTGCCAAAGCAGGAATTTGTTCAAAGGTCAATCACTGCAATGATCTCCTGCTCAAAGGATTCTTCTTCCGAGGTAGATCAGATTTCCAGGGGGAACAAATGGATGCCTTTCCCCTGCTGAAACAAAGAGTTTCCAAATGCCAGCTGGCTTGTGGGATTAGAGAGCCCATAAGCTCCCTTTCCAATTGCTGAAATCACAATGTGAGGCAAGAACACTTTGCAACTGCACAGAGATGTGTCCAGGGCAGAGATTTGAGACAAACTGAGAAAAAGTGCAACTTTTGTTACTTATTCCATCAGCTGCTTGTCCAGAATAGAAATATTTCACTTGCAATTACTGTGGCTGGAGATTCAGGTTCATGACACAGATTTTACTAGAGAAATGTTTTGTCTTTACTGCTAGTATTAAATTACCTGTCACACTCATTTTTTGTCAATTTGCTCTTTATTTCAGGGACCTTACCATTATTTCAATATCATGGGTTTTTTACAAAATATTTGAGAAATGTATAACTCTATCTATAAAGTCATATTTCCTTCTAGCATACTTTCCACATAAAAATCAGAGGCAGTGAGTGTTAACCCCACAATAAACTAACTAGAAATTAAAATTAACTGCGGGGGAAAAAAAGAAGCAAGTAATCTAAAACAATATTTAACAAGCAGCTCTAATAGCACCAAAAATCTAAAAAAACCCATGTCTAGATGACAAGAAGTACAAGCCCAGCATCTTATTTATCAAAAGGCTGCCATGCCATAGGGATCCCTGAGGAAATGTGCACAAAGCAACCAAAGCTTTTGGTAAATTCCATTCCAAAATTATTACCTTTGCAGTGAAAGTAAATATACAAGGGGTGGGCATGGTCTGCAGTAAAAAAATCAGCAATATCTTGATGCCTGTGATCCCTTGGCTAAGCCATGACTCTTTTCTTTATTTTTTATATATATATATATATATATATATATATATATACACACATATATATATATATACTTATATATAAATATATACGTATATATTTATATACGTATATAAATATACGTATAATATATAAACCTTCCATTCATGTATATATGCATGAATGGAAGGTTTCAATGAATTTAAAATGCAGCCATTTAATTCCTTAGTCATATCAACACTTAACAACATACAATTCCTCTTTCTTTCTCTACACCAATTCCCCATAGAATATTCAGTCAAATTCAAGGTCTTGCTGCTGCACTTCAAAACTCTCTAAGGAAATTATTTAAAATACCTCTGGGAGCTCCTTCCTTCACCACACTAACATCTCACAAGAACAGTGTTCCCCAGAAACTCTGGAGCTGCCATCCTCCAGGCTGACACTGATGATTATAGGAGACAGGGCTATTTCCACAGAGGACTTCAGCTTGGTTTCCACCACAGAAGTTTAAGGTGCTAATAAATATAACAATAAAATGAAATTCACTTCTGCAGTTTGGTGTTCTTAAATGCGGAAAAGAAGTAAAGCTAAAGGAGGAACATTATTAGAAGAGAGAGGAGCATTACTATTGGAAGGAAAGCACGGAAAAATGAAATTAAAAATCTATGTAGCCCCAAATATTGTGTGGGATGTAATATAGGTCAGTATTGCAGTTTATGTTATTGCTTGGAAAACTGTTTCTGCAGTGAAGTTACAGAAAAGCCACAGACTGAGAATAACAGGTGTTTTTATAAGTGAAATTTATGCCTCTGTGAAACAGAAATTTTTAGCAAACACTGATTTTTATTAACATAATCATTGAGAAAGGCACATCCCATTCACACTATATGGGTCACATTTTGGCCCATATTTTTCCCCTTGGTAATGGGACCAGGAAGGCTCTAAAGCAGCTTGTCAGCTTAAAGGTTGCCTTCTTTACAAATTAAATGGCCAAATAAGCAAAGGTTTCCATAGCAGTGGTATAACACACAGGAGCTGTGTGATGGGAGGGGTTTGAAATAAAGCCACGAAACCAGGCCATTTCAGAGTTAAGCCTATCAGTCCATCTTTACCTTATCTCCCTGTGTCTGGCTATTGCAGTAATCTTGTACAAAATCATTCAAGGGTATTTTGTCCCATGTGTGCTGTAACACTGACCTGGAGAAGGCAGAGTGCTGAATTAATAGATAAGCAAGAGCTTTAGCTTCCATTTTCATCGATTTTATGGACTTAAGTTAAAACCATTTAGTTATTTGAAGGCTGCTTTCTTCTTAATGTTATTTATTTAAATACATCTCAAGGATACAACCTTCTACATGATACAGAACTGTGGCTCATTAACAGGTAATATTTCATTAATCAGTAGCATCAATTCCTGTGGTTTGTTGTAATGATAATGTGCACTAAGGCTTTTGCAATGGATGTTACTCAACACGAGGCTTTTATTCAAACAAAGTGCCAAAGACTTTTCTTGTGGCTCTTATATTCATGTGAAGAGAACCACTAAAACTCACAAGAGGAGCAGATACATGACTGAGCTCTTCCCAGGATATAAAATTGTGCCCACATTTCTTCACTCTAAAGTCATAAATCATCTTCACTCTTTTACATTGAAAATGCACAGAGACAAAAATAATTTTTTTTTTCCAAGAAGTTTGTTACCTATTTCAAATTAATACCCACCAAGGCTGCCGCCTAAAATGAGTTGTCTATTTTGCCTCAGAATGTTGCTGATAACAATCACAGAGCCATGCTCCAGGCAAAGCTGCAAAGTCAATTATTTCTGTCCTGTTCAGTGGATCCACTTCATTATCTGATGGCTACAATGGTGTAGAATCCCACCCAGGAAAATGACCACAAGTGCAGCCAGAATTGTCACCTGATGCCACAAACTCTTCCACTAAAACCAGGCAAAATGACAAATCAATTGTGACACTCATCCCTTTATTCATATGGGATAAATATATAAGCTCATTACTGCCCTATTCTATCCTATTTCCATAAAACCACGTGGAAATGTTTCATATCATGAACACACTCAGATTACTTCAGCTGTAAGAGAAATGAGCCAAACTTGTGGAAAAGTAGCACTGTGTGTGTATATGTGAGTCTCTATGTGTCACATATATATCTCTATATGCATATACATACATATATATATATATATTCTTCCCAATGTCTGTGACTCTGCCAGCCACTTGTTTTACCTCTGCCACCTGACAGAACATGTAACCCGAGGCTGAGCCTCAGCCAAAGCCTGCACAGTGACATGTGGGATGAGCTCCTGCCAGAAATTCAGCTCTTCCTAGAAAACGATCAGGTAATGTGATCATGACATACCATCTGGGACCACCAGGCTATTTTGTCTTTTTTTTAAGAGGTATTCATTCAGCTTCTAAAAGGTCTGAGTTGAACCATCTGTGATGTAACTGGTTGGAGTATTTGTGATAAAAAGATAAACTTCCTCTCAGACAGCTCAAGACCTGAAAATGGTTAGGGAAGGAAATAAATTGTTCTAAACAATCCCATTGGTTTTTTCTTTTTTGATGTGAAATGCCTGGCATGGATTTATTCGACAATATTCTTTGAGCTAACTTATTGGCATTTTAAATTAAAATATCATGATTCTTCTTTTAAGTTTTTCCCTTCAGCTTTGATCAAGAATGAATAATTTCACATTAAATTTAGGTGCACTTTGGAGCTTCTTTTTTTTGCTCCAGACTGTGCTATTCATCTCTAGAACCAAACCTGAGATGAGTCAGGATCCAAAAACTGTTGGAAGTGTTAGTCACATCACCAAGGTTGATGTGAGCTGTTGTTTAATCCCTGGAACCACAGATGACATCTACATATGGGGGAATTGGAATTTCATCAGTATTTCAGACAGATATCTACACTCTTGGATACTCACCTCAGACACACACTGTCATCACTCCAACAGTCAGATATTAGAAAAGCAAGGTTTATAAAGATAGTAGTATCTTTTAATAGGCCTAGCAGGCTTGTTGGGAAAAGAAGGTAGGTGCTAAATATAAAAAAAATTGCAATTTTGCACAACTATTCTTTCCAGCTTTAACTTAGCATGGAGTTAGATGTTACTTTGACATGAGGAAAGGACATTGGCATAAAACCTTCTCTTCTTTTCCCTACTACATCAGCAGAAGGCGAAAATCGTGGGCTATCATTGCCAAAGTAACCTTGTATTTTAGTATCTATATATCACTTCATGAACTTACAAGGTAAAGAAGGAAAGAGTACAGAAATAAAGCAATGAACTAAAACTAGAAGCTTTCATTTCCTAAGATATTCCACCAGTCATGCATTTCACTTTTTTTTTTTTCCTTAAGACTATACCAGGAGAAGTCATGGTAAATTGATAGCAGTCACAAATCCTAAACACAGAGTCAAGCTTTCAAAAGCTATGCAGAAGTAAATGAGCCCTCATTTCATTTTACCACATCACTAAAATTTCTCAATGGCCTTTTCCCCTGCATATTTTATATGCTCTCTGCTTTCTTTTTCTTCTTAAATAAGGCAATGATTCCACTGCAATAGGAAATAAAAAAATAAACAAACCTTGAATGCTGTTTATTTACTGCAGTGAGCAAAAAGCTGCTTCAATGTAATAAGGTTATAATTGTAATAATTGAATGCTAGTGAAGCAATTTTCTTATATATTATGTTTGTGCTGACAGGAGTTCAATGAACTAAAGTGCTGTATATACATAGGCTAAAGCCATTTGAAAATAATCAGGAAGGGAACTGATGCTTCCAGTATTTTCCATATAAATCTAAGCCAATGAAATGCATGCCAGGTTGTATTCGAATCTAAGGCAAAATATCTCCTTCATAATTTGAATTAATATGAGAACAAAATGTTGATTTGACCATAAATATCTCATGCTATAGCAAAGCCACAGAATCTGCTCCTGCTTTTAATTCTTTTGGGTTTTGATCTTTTAATTGAACTCTTTTGGTGTTTGCCCACCCCAGAATGACAGAAGCATCTGGGCTGGATTGCTTTGATATTCCATAAAAACATATTACATATATCCAGTTCTGTTCCACATTATGAAACACAGTTAATGTGGTAGGAAATGCTCCAATATTCTCCAACTGAATTCTGATTTGCATGTCCTAATTAATGATCATTACTATGGCTTTTGCACTGTCAGCATTAAGTTTATTGATGCAATTTATCAATTGCCCTAACAACATCCCAGAGTCACTTTAAAAACCAAAACAGCAGGAAAACACATTGGATTTGCCTGATTACCTATTCTTACATTTATCCTATACAAAAGTTTGTTTGAAAACCTGCCATAGAATACGAAATATAACTGCCTCTTTATCTTCAAAAGGTCAAATTTTCGGTAGTTAAATAAAATTGGTGGAAACTAGTGTTTTCAACCCATTATTTGAAAAGCTTTTTCCACTGCTACATAGTCATCCCTGCTTGTGGCAGTGAATATAATTCCAACCTTTTAGACCTCATAAAACCACAGTACATAAAAATTACAAAATATATAGAAACATGGCACTCTGCTGTTATCCATACTTTCATACATATCAACCCAGTACCTCAGTCTAAATGTCCTTCTTTACCTAGGGAAAAAAATAAATCTAATTTCTGGTTTTTTTGCATTATACCTCAGTAATGCTAATCTAGTTCCCTGAATGCCAACCAGTGTTCCCAACACCCACCTCCTTCACTGCATGGTATCTGGAGTTCACTACCAGATTTTACTACTAAGGTACAAAATCAAAAGGCAATTGTGTATTTCTGATTTTATGAGTCACTTAGAAATGCTAAATTTAGATGACGTCCTCAATGAAAAACATTTGTGTTACTTCAAGCTGTAAAGGCCACACAGCAAATATAAAATATCTACTTAAATATATTTCTGGTACCAAATTTCATTTGTGACAACAATGAAATCTAGGACAGAAACTTGGAAATTATTTAATGACCATCACTATATTTCAAAACCTCAACCCCTAAACCACTAGATCTCTTTAGACAGGAAAAAGACCAAAGCTATGTGTTAAAAACAAAATACACAGAAAAGCCAAATTCTGCTTTAACAGAGAAGCAATGGGAGAATATTGGCCAGATGTAAAGGACATTATTGATATCACTGAATGCTCTTTTAGAAGGAAATATTTTCAGGTTGGTAGAGTAATGCCTATAAACAGCATAGCATGAAACACAAAATATGAGTTTTCAGCAAGTGTTTACTGGCTGCAAGTGAGAAGTGACCCAATAACTATATCATTTTTTACCATTATTATTACTGAGACTGTGGCAAAGCTCAGGACTTCCAATTGGCCCAACCCAGTGACCTCAGGGAGCACCTGAGTCCCAGAGCTGAGCTACACAAACAGCCTGAATACCACAGAGGCCATTTCTGAGCACATGGCTGGGTGTTGAATAGAGACGGCTCAGCTAAAGGCGGATGGGTCCCCAAGATGAAGTCAAAGAGCAAGAGGGGACAAATCCATCCAGGCACAGTGGTGAGGAGCTGCTGTCTGGGGATTCATTAACTGCAGGATGAGGCTGTGGTGTCTCTCCAACCCTCACGTGAGTTCTGACCTTCAGTGCTTCCACAACCAGACAAGAAAAGCAGGATTCAGACTGAGCTTTGTCTCTGCAGTGTTAGTTTAGTGGATTATCTGAGCATTACAGCACGTCCAGCCTCAATTAACACACAGCACATCTCCCAACAGGAAGTTTTCTTGGCTACCACAGATGCTGCAGTAGAACCCAACAGCCTCCACTCATCTTGCTGCAGGCTCATCTTAACAGCTCTCAGCCCACCCAGCAGTTAGATGTAAAAAAGGAATTAGCAAAGCCTCTGAAATATCTGGTAAATATTTATGGAAGCTTAATTTGCTTTGGAGGAAGTGTCATGTAATTAACCCCGAGAGTTCTGGGAAGCACAGCTTTGGAAAAATTTCTTCACCAAAAGAGTTGCCAAGCACTGGAGCAGGGAAGCTGTGAAGTCACTGTCCCTGCAGGGGTTTAGATGTGGATGTGGCACTTGGGGACATGGTTTAGGGTGGCCTAGACAGTGAAGAGTGAATTATTGTCCAACCAAAACGATTCTATGACTGTCATACCCACAGTGTTTTGATTTTCATGCTGTTTTATTTTTATTTTTATTTTGTGACAAAGTAGCAGTGGAAACAATTTTCCCCAAAAAGTTCAGTGCTCACAGAAAGTGTCTTTGAAGCTACACTTGAACAGAAGAATTTTTAGGATGTGAGAGGCTTGAAAGATAAAGTAAAAGCACTTGAAAATGGAAAGGTGCTTGGAACCTCCACTTTTTGAGAAGTATATGCAATACAGAGTCTTGCAAACACAAGGAGTAGTTCTCACCAAAAAAAAAAAAAAATTAAAAAATGAAGAGCCAGACAAAAAAGTCAGTACTAGTAAATATAGCTTATGGTGTGAAAAAATAAATAAATAAAGTATCAAGAAGAATAAGGGAAAACTCCACAACTGTCTCCTTCCATTGGCACTCTGGCCCATGACTGCTAGCTGGGGGTTTACATTCCAGGATGCAATAATTGAAGGTCATGAGTGGAAATCCCCCATTGCTTTTAGTTCACAGCTAAACCAAAATGAAGGTGGGTGACAAACACTTCTTGATTGTTTCTGTCAATCATTTTTCCAGCTGAAATGAGAAAAACTACACAGGGTTAACTGAGAAAGCAGAGTTGGAGCTCCTTTGATATAAATGGGAATTGAACTCGTGGGACTGGGCTGCTGAGAGAGACTTTGTAAAGTATTTTCATCTCTCCTAGGATTCTTTTTTTTAATTCTCTAGGCATCTTGCAAAGTCCACATTTATTCACTGGCATTTAGGGAGTGAACCAAACCCACTGAAGTCAATAGGAGTATTTTCATTGACTCCAGTGACCTTTAGATCAGTTTTTTTCAGAAAGACTGACAGAGCAGAGATGGAAGGAAAATCTGATAAAACTTCCAAATTTGGTTCAAGCTTTGGCCATTGTGTTTTTCGTTATGAAAGGATCTGTAACATGAACTTTTTTCCAGCTATATGTGACAAAAAAAGTAAATCTCACTGACTTCTTTTACTGTGGTAGATGTTATGAGCACTGGATAGTTATCTGATGAAATATAATACATTAATCTTAGATAACCCATGGAAGAAGGAAAACATGACCCCACATAAAATACGTTTCTTACTATTCTTGAACGTGCATTGAATTAGCTATTGAAGAAATTGAATACAGTGAAATGTTGAATAAATTTATTTTTAACTGAAATCCACGTGCCAAAAACTATACTGAATTTGACATTAAAATGACTAAGTAAAATAACACGACAAAATTATGTGGTTTATCACAAAAAACTTAAAATGAGAAAAATCAAAGCATTTGTCTTCAATGGTTAGACATGACTTTCTCTTCTGTTCATTCAAACCATTCTTGCTAGCTGATATGGTTTAAATATTAATATCAACATAAAATTTAAATGAGAAAAATATATTTTAGACACCCAAAAGCAATTTCCAACATTCTAGTAGTAAAGTAGAGCTTATTACTTGCTAATGTGTCACTTCCCAAAGCAGTGCGTAAAATACACACTCACAAAATGCACCAAAACCAGAATTATTGCATCCAGCCCTGACAATGACCATGGAATACCAAAAGGCATCACCAAGTTCTGGAATCAGCCCTCCACTGTGAATTCCTGAAGAGAACAAATTTTGGTAAAGACTGCTCTAAATCTGGCCTAAGTGCTTTAATTTGTCTCATATCCTGAATAATTTTCTTGCATTTTAAGGAAAGGATTCTTTAGGTTCTTGCACCCCATCCAAACCAGGCAAGCTTTGCCTCTGGAGGGATTCTATACATTCTATACTTTGTAATTACTCTTTAATGTTCCTTTTCTCTTCAGCCTATTAAAAATTAAATTCTTTCTTTTATGTGTCATAGACTTCTTTTTCCATTGTCCTTACCCTTCCTATTGTCTCCTTTAGTACCTTTCTGCATCCTCTCATGTTTTCCAGTTCCACTCTATTCTTCCTTTCCTATCCTTTGCCTTTGCAATTCTCACCTTCCCTACATACCTTCCCATCTTTTTCCCTCCTTTAGCTCCTTTCTTTCCTCCTTCAGCTTTCTCATTTTCCAAAATAACTAATTCCCTCCATCCTTGCCCTCCAATCCTTTTATTTGCTCAGTTTTAAGGCCTCCTCAGTGTTCTCTGAGTGCTACCCTGAACAGGCAGCAAACTCCAGGTGTGCTCAACATCTGCACTCCCAGACAAGAACTGCCATTACCAGTCTGATTGCACAAGACTTCTGACCTGTTTGTTCTATCTGAAGGGTTTGCCATGTTCTTTGCTTTTGGTTTTAGTTTTGTGAGGGGTTTTTGGTTTTTCGTTTTTTTTTTTTTTTCAATAGTAGAGGCACACACATAGTTTAGCAACCACTGCTTTTGTTCAAGCACAGCCTGGAGGAAAACAGAGATAACCCCCAAAGTCCCCTGTGTCACATTATTTTCCACGTATTTCACCCAGTATTTGAGAGCATAAAATCCAATCAATCTCATCCTGAATGGCACAGAGCTCTTCCCAGCTCTTTAAAGATCAAGCAGGTCAGTGATTTGTCTTATTTATCCCACACTTCCATTAGGTTTTTTAAGAGACAGCAGCTTTATTTTGCAGTAACAATGTGGCTTGGTACTGCAGAAACAGAACACCTCACAGCAAACCTCTGAGCAATTTCAAAGGCTGCAATATTGAAATGGGAAAAACCAAGTAATTCTCATTGTTTGTCATGACGCTGAAGGATTTTTAACACTTTACATCTTGGGGATGAGCAAAAAATACATCTCTACATATGAGAAACCTGAATTAATTAAAAAAGCAATCATTAGTGAGATTGCTGTATACAAAGTATTATAACATCATTTAATTGGATGAGTGAATATTTGCAAAATGACAGGGTTGTGCTCATATTTGGTCAACAAGTGGCCACTTCAGTGATTTATAAAAATCCTTTCTTAGTTCCTTTTGTACAAAGAATTTTCATTTTTATTCCATATAGCTCTGCCCACTCCAGTCTGGCATTTAATTATGAATTCTCAAGAAACCTCTCCTCCATGTAAAAAGTCCCTTTTGTACAAGGCCTTTGACAAGAAGACAGAAGGTCTCCATGATTTTGCCTGTCTTTTGTTAAATCATGAGCTAATATAAGCAAACCTCATCATCTGTCAGGATAAACTGCTCTATTACAGTCTCTGCTGGAAATCCTGCCAGCCAGGCAGCACCCAGGCCTCTCAGCCTCCTGACAGAAAAATGACCTGGCCACAACTCTTTTGTGTCCTTTTGGAATCCTAGAAAGGGATTTTGCTACTGATGTTCCCGTTTGTAGATATTTTTAAATCTTAAAAGTCAGATGAAAGCTTTCATATTACCTTACCTAGAAGTCTCTAATCATGCCAGACAATCTCACATCTGCTCATCATTCATAAAAGGACTGGCATGCTAATGAGAGAAATAACTTGGAAAATTAACTCCTTCAATTTTAAGATTGCAAATGTTCTTCAATACCAATGTTTGTGATCTAGAAACCTTATAAAAACACAAAGGCTTCTGCCCAAACAAAGGGCACAATGTCTTTAAAGACGCTGCTTGAATGATCTAAGTATCCTCATTGTTGATTCACTTTTGTGATATTTTTGCTCTTTGTTTGCTGAATCCTCACAGTGAAAATGTCACCTCAATTATTGTCTTTGCACTTGGGAGAATGTCAGGGACCAAAAGGTAGCATTATGATACTGCATGTATAAAGCTCAGTGCTGAAAAAATTAAGGCGCATAGCAAGACTCCCAACCCTATTTGGTGATATAAAAACCAGATACTTGCACCTTGATGAGTTTTCATTTACAGTCCTAAGTTCACTGCAGATTAAACCCTATAAGGTTTAGGATCTATTCATATGAACTACATTTTGGCAAGTTGAGAAGTATTTGCCTCTCTTTACTATCATTATTGATTAATAAATGAAAGCTGTGTCAGAAATCTTTTACCTTGTGACTGTCTTGCTGTTTTCTTGGATATTCCATCTCCTCTGCAAAGCCAGAGACTGTTATAGAGCAATTGAAAGGAAAGCATTTTAATAACCCTAATTATCTTCCAAGTTCAGGGTATCTTGCACACAGAATTTTTTTTGTGTACCTATATGTGTGAATTTTGGAAGACTGGAGGCTTCGTTACGGAAATTCTACTATAACAAACTACAGGAAGCACATATAAATAGTGTGGCAAATTAAATGCAGATGACTTTAAAAATTATCAATAAAGCAGGTTGTGGCACTTCAGTTTCATGCGCTCAAATTTTATTGAGCACTCCAATTTATGTGTTGTCATCATCTGAGTTAATATTTACATGCTCCAATCACACTAAACGAGCAGGTCCTTAATTTCAGTGATTTTTCAGCAGTTGCTCTAATTTCTGCCTCTTCACTTATAGCTGGCAGTTGTTCTCTTTTTGCTACTGAGATATCATCACCCAGCTAGGGAGGTGTATGTGCACTCTGTCTGTATCACTGATGGGCACTAAATGCTCTTAATTTGCAAACCTTCTTGTTGTGTTTTACTCAGAGGAGTAAAAATACAAGGAACTAATAACATGAGCATGCTTATTATCAGCAGCAGAACTACACAGACCTGAGATGTGAGAGCAATTCTTGGGGAAAAAAAGTGGATGTTTCATAAAAAAAAAGAGATTGAGATTACTAGCTATTGAGATTGCTATCACATAAAAGACACAGACAACACGATGCTAATATCCAGATATTAAACGCATATCTATTTATTTCCATTTGTGCCTCATCTACACTAAACCCTCCAGCTATCGAAAATAGCAATCTTGTGGCTGAGCAGCACCATAGCTGACAACAGCAGTAACAGCATTACTTTGTTATATACTTCCCTACACAGTCCTCATCTTCCATTTGAGCACTTTGTCCTCATTAGGGGAGTTTGTTTCATCCTTTTTCCATGACTGGATTCACCAGGGCAAACCCTTGCCCAGGTTACCAGCTCCCCTCAGAAATGCTCATTGTTAAAAACCCCTAACACTGGATGCTCCAAAAGCAATGAGGACAATTGATGGCGATTACAGCAAATTTTACAAGACGGTAAAACAGACAAGCAGAAAATGTAAAGGCAGCAATTTATGGGGCAGATGAGAGAGAGAAGCTCTCATTCTGCCACAGCATCCAGATTGCAATTGATCTCCAGGACAGAAACTCCAGTGTCAACCAGCTTATCTCAGCATTTTGTTGACAGCCAGCCCATGAACGAAAGCTTTGGTGGCTGCTTTAGGACAAATCCATCCAGTCATTTTCCCAGCATGGGAGCTGGGCTTTCTGACAGGCAGCGCTGAAGCAGGAGCAGAGAAACCTGAACGTAAATGCAACTGTGCAATACCAGCTTCTGGTTGCTGGAGGTCACCAGCACAGCCCGTGGTTGAAAGGTCCTGGAAAATATTCCAAGAGACATCTGCCCCTAAGCCTCATGTACCAGCTCGGATCTGCTTCCAGAGCTGGACTGCACCTTTCATAACCTCATTTTCATAGAGTGTGTAGGTTGAAGGAGTTGGGATTTGTTTTTACACAAGCAGGTAAGTATGATATTCTTCAAAGTCAGTTTCTCAGCTTATTGCCCAGCAAATCTTCTTCAGAACTCACTGAGAATCTACTATCAGAAAAGGGAGATCACTCCCATTCACAGAAATAAATAAGCAGTGTCATCCCTCTTTATGATGGAAAATAATAATTAATTCCGTATTTTTATTGTACTGCTATGTGCCATACTGGTGGCACTCAAAGACCAGCTGACAAAAGCTGGCACCAAGTGCAACAATGGATTCTGACTGCACAGTATTTTACATTCCTGTAAAGCAGCCCAGCAGGCCCTGTGCATTCTATTCAGGCTGACCCCCAGCACTGAGCACATCCCGATCCCACACCACAGGGTGCTGCCAGGGCAGAAACAGAAATTGCCTCCAACAAAGCTGTCAAGCAGGGACAAGGAACTTCTTCACAGCAAAAACCTCATTCAGTGGGAGGTGAGGCAAGGAGGGCGTCAAACAGCCAAGAGCCTGTTGGGAGCTCAGCACATCTCTGTAGCCATAATGCTCAGGTGAAATGTTTCCTTCCAAGGGCTCCCAGGTGTGCAGGTAGCTCGAGTTCAGGTAAAACTAATAAGAATTTAACATTCAGCATTTAAAAATCTTTACCACTGCCAGCGGTAAAAAGATTTTCCTTGTCACCAGACAGGTTGCCATTTAGCAACTGAAGGGAAAACACATTTGTTTGAACAGTTAATTTGCTCTCCTGGGGGCTGAAAGCCATCTCAGAAGTTGCTCTTTGTTTGTAAACAAAGGTGGGGGGCAAAGAGTGCCCACAGGATCTGCTGATCTTGGAACTGCATTGACCTGGATACTTTGCCAGCTCTTGCTAACACTTCAGTAAAAGCACATTTCTCCATTCCTCATTATCCCCAAACAAATTGTCAGGTGCTATCCCAGAGTTCAGAGCTCTGCTGAACTCGACACACACCAGTGCACCACTCTGACACACCCCACTTGAAGCAATGGTGAATTTCTCCCTATTTCCATTTGACAAAAGAAAGACATTAAACACAGAAAAGTGTAAAATCACAGAGACCCTCCTGCCTCCTCTGTTTCCAGAGGTTTGCAGCCAGGCTGGAAAAACTCACCCCTGACAAAAGCACAGCACAAAGGGTCATTCTCTGCTGGTTTTCCCTCTGTTGCTGCTGCTTACAAACCAGCATTAAACTTCTTGCTAGCGAGTGTGAAAGGCAGAGCAGAAGTCAGGTCGCCCTGCAAATTATTGGCCCATGAAAACTTAAATTTGACAAACTGCTAATTCATCCTATTTAACTGCTCTTTTTAATCCAAGTAGCAATGTAAATAAAGCTAATAAAATCTGATGAGAGATTCATGTCTGGCTGAAGCAGTAATTCCTTTCCAAAGAAATATAATCAACAGATTTATGACCCAGACTGAAGGAGCCATTGCAGCATCGTGGGTAATGATCTTGGGCCAAATCCTATGCCCAGTTGGGCTAAACACATTTTTGTTCTAGATGGAGAGTAGAAGTTTCACATAATTTTAACATATTCATATTCCCACTGGCATTCCTTGGCCTGCAGAGGAGACAAGCTCAGCTCTGCTGTTACAGAAACACTTCCCTGAAATAAGCTCTGTCAGGAACAGCAATTGAAGCAGGAGAAACTGGAATAGTTATTTGCATCGCTTAACTGTAGTGATCCACAGAGCAATCAAAAGCCACTGTGGGAAGAGGTGCAGGAGAGCTGCCCTGAGGAGAGAGAGGCTGAGGCAGCTGAATCTCCACTGCAGCCCCTCCATGAGGGAGGCTGCAGAAATTTAAATTTCTGCACAGAAATTTTGTGCCGTTTTGGGTCCCATTGAGGGAGAAGGGCTCCAGCCTCCCCAGGTACCCTGCAAGGGATTGGTTTGGGCTTAGGGAAATTTTACATCACCTTGGAGCAACTGGAAATGCTTTATCTGCTGATAATCCACCTCCCAGCAGGAGGACACATAATCCCCCACATGCCTGACTAGTTGCAGGAATTGGGAGGGAATTAGTTTTCCCCCAAAACACAAGGACATTGAGAGGTTAAATGAAGTGCTGATTGTCACTGAATAGAGTATGAAATTATTGAGGGGTGTAAAAGTAAAGTCATCAGTTGTCCCTAGCCTAATGCTGGAAATCCATCCGAAAACAAGACAGAAAAATTCCATCTGAGGAGAAATTAGACAAAAATCAGAATAATCAAAATCTGGTGGGAGGATTCATGACTGCAGTGTCTAAGTCTCTAAATATGCCCAGTCAGAGAGAACAGCATGCCTGGATAGGGCTGAGGAGAGAAAGTCTTACTGCTCCAAATTATTCACACATCAGACATCCTGGGATGGATTAAAGTCCTATCTGACAGCAGCAGTCACTAATGTGTGGTGCAGAGCCCAGCATTAGATCAACAAGCAGCATTTAACATGTATGATAAAGAGAAGGAAAAATGCATTATCCAAGATGCCATCAGTCTGGAGGAGATACAGGAGTTATCTTATGCTGCCATGACTCAAATATCCCTAAAGAAGGTGTAAACAATCTCAGCCAGGTTACATCTGCTGTGATCAGACTCAGCTCATGTCCAACAAGGCCTATCCATAAACATGAAGGATAACTGGACTTCTTGATTCTTACAGGGTGAAAAAACCCAGCAAACTATAATTCCATTATTACAAGAGAAGACTGACTGACTTACTTAGAAAGGCATCCTGAATAAAAGGAAAAGGGAAAGCTGCACTGCAAAAAGTCTGCCTCTAAAACAAGAAAAAAAACCCTGATTGCATTGCATTAAAACTTAAATTTAAAGACAGCTGGCGAGAACCAATAAAAAAAACCTGTAGCAAATAGTAAGGCATAATAAGGAAATTGAATCTATCACTGAGGTATACATCCATTACTATATCAGGACTTTCAAAATATCAATAAAGATGCATAAAAATGATTATTCACTAAGCACTGCTGTTTATGTCTGGAAAAATAGAAGATATGTGGTTGTGCTACACACTTCATTTAGAGGGGGGTTTATTCCTGCAGTAATTAAAGAAAAGTAGTCATCTAATAATGGCAGATTTTAAAAATGAGTTAAGTGTTTCAGGTTTTTTACAAGAATTATCTGCTTTCTAATACATCGTCGTATAGTGCAGAAATTCCAGGAGACTAAGAAGTTAAACTCTTTGGGCAAAAATTGTGAAGTGCAAACCAAATGAAATCTGTACCTGCAACTCATCAGGTTGACTTTGATAGTGAGCAAAACAGGTACCAGCTGCTGAGTGAGTAAAGAAATTGGAAGGGAAAAAAAATTGTGCCATTCACCTTGGTTTTATAAACATGTTTTTAAGTCTCAAAAAAAAAAAAAAAAATTGCTCTTAGCTTTAGTTGACAACAAAAATCTCTCTGTGAGACATTTAATGTTGAGGCACACAATGTTCTAATAAAAAAATAGCGTTACACAGAATTAAAGTGGCACATTTAAATGTGCTAAATGTGCACATTACTATGCTAGGCTGACAACTCCGAAAGTTACTGTGAGATATTCATTGCTCACTAGAGGTGCTGCTGCCAGGGGTCTTTGAACATCTGTTCTTGGCCCTATACAATTTCACAGTACTTTTACCAGTAATTCAAGAAAAACATAAGGTCATATAGCCTAATATAGTGTGTTTTGTAGAGCCATGAATACAAAAAGCCTTCACACAGGGGAATCCTGATTGGAGTCTTCTGTGCTGGAAAGCTCTGAAAAGGCCATCAAAAGGGATAATCAATTCAACATTTTCTGTGAGAGCTCACATAGATCCTGGTTGTATAAACAAACATCAAGAAGGCGTAGCTAAATGGTATTATGTTGGTATGAAATTTTAATGATCCTATTCTTCAAGTGCTCTCCAGTTTTTGAATAGGTACTTTAAAAGAGTTTTTCAAAAATATGGAGAGAGTTCAGAAATTGAACTATAAAATACCCAACTCCCGGCTAGGTTCCTTCCCCGAATGAAGAATTTCCTTCTAGAAATTGCCAAACCATCTTTCCTGAAGAGAAAAAAAAAATATCCTCAACTCTGAGACACTTCCAAAGAGCAAATATTTTGCCTTTGAAATACACCTCATTGCACCAGATGGTGTGTATATATATATTTTTAAATGTTCCTGTGGATGACTACTCCCACATATTCCTCACAATAGCACCTTCATCACCGTTCCAATCATCCAGACACCCTCCAAGGCACACAATTGCAAACTGAGTCATGCAAAAGAGTAGCAAAGTGGCGTAATCAGGAACAAAGGATGCCATTCAGCTGCACAAAACTCTTGTGCCTGTTAACATCCCTCACAGCAGTGCTACTATTTAGTACTTAAAGTTTTTGCCAAGATCTAGAAATCATACAAAAACCTAGCAGATCAAATGTAGGGAAGTTTTAAAGCTGCACATACTCATCCAGCAGACTGGAAGGACTCCTTCTAGTTGGTTAATGTTTTATTAAATTAATGCACCCAGTTCTTGAAGGAATAAAGCAAAAGCTCCTCACTTCTGTGCTCTGGGCCACCCACAGCTCCCCTGTGGCTTTGGTACCTTCTGTAGATGGTGGTTCATTTATCACTAGTGCAGGTCTAACACCCATGGCCTCAGTGCCTAGTTTACAGCACAGAGTAGAAAAACAAGCCGTATAGCCAGATTTTTAGATGATCTCGATGAAACTCAATTATTCTGCATGAAGCTCTACCAGTTTCTCAGCAGAGAAACCCTGACCCATCTTCTTCACTCAGCAACTATACTATACTATATTTAATCTTTTTCTTCCAATCTGCCTCTGCATTTCCCCCTCAAGTTTCTACAAATGCAATACTTTGCTGGTGCAGTTTCTCCATCATGTCAGCTCTACCTTAATTCTCTTCTTTCCCTTTTGAAGGCCTTAGTGTAAAAGCTACCTTAGAATGAACATTTCTCTGCTGTGAATTAAACTTCAAAATTAAAACCCAGACAGCAGCTCCCATAGAGACCTAAAATACTGACCTAAACTAGAGTCAATACCATCTCCTCTCACGGCCAGCCAAATTGTCAGCACAAAGTAATCATTCAACTCCCTGCAAAGGTGTTGTCACATCATACCTGACAAACTCACCCTACAAAACCAGAAGAAATTTCCTCTGAGCCTGAAATGCCAGGCTGCCAGGTCTTAGCAATATTATTCAGGCCACATAGGAAATGGCCATCAAAGAAAGACATTCATTGCTTTCAATACCGCTTACCGGCGCTTTATTATTTAAGCAGATTATTCATCTCATGGCATAATACCTCCAGCCTGTCTCAAATACAGATAAATGCATCAAATCCACACAGAGAACCAAGCACATAAGCTGGAGCACACACAACTCTGCACACTTCTGCCACGTCCACTAAAAGTGGATCAAAAATGGCAGTGAAGAAGTCCAGCATTTTTTGTTCCCTGAATGCCCTGCTGCACACAGTAGAGAAAAGATCATCAGGTGCCTGGTAATAGCTTTTCAGATTCTCCGGGAGGATTTCTACTGCCTTGAGTGCTGCCATAAGGTTAATTTACTAAGGATCAACTGAAAAATAGGAATGATTACCAGAAATCTGCCACGGCTAAATTCTTACCCATCACGTTTGATTTACAGAAATACCTTTCCACAAACCTGCACTGAATAAGAAAGGAATATTATCAGGAAAAATATATTTGCGGATATCACTACACATTTTTCTCTCCAGTAACTTCTTGAATTGAAGGCCCAGATAGAACTCTGCTTTCATCTCTCCTTGTCTAGTTTGTGTTGCAACAGTAGTGCTGGTTCAAGACTCTTAGGGTTTTTCATTTAACTAGCAAAGGATGTAGTAAAGCACCACATCACAGAATGCAGAACAAGCAAAAGAGCTTTGAAACTGTTATTCCTTTAAGGCAGCTGCTGAGTAATAATGCTGGGTAAATTATGCAAGGAACACTGCATTCTCCCACAGACACACATTTAATATCTCCTGAGGTTTACTGTACTACATAGTCGAATGAAAAATGTGAAGATTCTCTTATAAGATTTCTTTGTAAAAATGCTCCTAGAGATAGCAGCAGTTCCACAGAGAAAAATTTAGTGACTTTTTTTTCATATCTACAGCATCAGTATTATAAGGGAAAATAAGTTCATAAAAGTTTTTTAAAGAAAACTAGAAAATAATAGTGATTTGGACTGTATATTCCTTTCAAAGCCCCAACTCTCATCCCCACAAGGAGCAGTCCCTGTTTGTGCAGCACTTTCCAGACGAGATGCTGCATGTCTTCATTCAGCACTGATGCAATTTTTTGCTTTTTCATCCATGGCATTTCTACCATGATGTGCAGCATTTTTGCTGAAGCCTTTCAAAGAGATGCTCAGGATAGAAAACTCCCTCTCATCCAACCAGAAATGCTGAGCTGCAATGGCAGCTTGAAGCAGAATTTCCATTTAGTTGTTTAGTTTTCCCGAGTGACGGAATATACTTTGGTTTGGTGTGTCTTCTTCTGTCTCCCCAATGTGAGACAACAACATCTTGATCTTAGCAGGAGAATATTCACTGAGCAGTGATGCAGACAGGAGTCTGAAGAAGAAAACTCTAAATCTGAGCTGAGAGGCTACAAAACTTTACTGTGAGTGCAGATAAGCATCTTGTCTCTGCATGTGAAGCTTTAATCTCCTCAGAGGACCCTGCACAACCCTAAGCAATATTCCACAGTGATCCCAGTGAATTCCAAAGATACTTAGCTGTGGATGCTCTTGTCTTTAAGAGAAGTATTTCTTAAACACTCTACCTCTTCACAGAGATATACAGTGTAGAGCACTATACTGATGGAAGAGTACTCTGGTCTTGCTAAATTTAATGACAAGACAGAGAAAAGCCATGGGTGTTCTGATATGAGCAGTGGCAGAGCAGGAAGCTCACAACAGCTTTTGGAGAAGAAGAGAACAGCAAAGTGTAAGGAAGGAGGAGAAAGAGGAAATGAGGGTTTCCAGGACCATGCTGGGGTGAATCATACTGATAATTAATTTGAAAAGAAAGGAGGTGGTGGAGTGAACAGCAAAGTTCTGCAGAAGAAAATGGCAAACTTCCATTGAGTTTAACAGGCCAGCATTCAACCCAAGCAGGCTGAACAAACCCTTTAAACTGAATTTACATCCCTGTTGCAGCAGTTGGAAGAAAAAAATAGACCTTGTATCATTCTATTTTGCTCATATTTATTGAACACTAACAGCACGATTCATGACAGATGAAAAGTCATTAATGAGAGTTAGAAAACTCCCACACAGACCAGGACTCAGGTAATCATCATTAGCAGCAAACACTGAGGAAAAATACAAAGTATAATGCTAGGAGTAGAGTAGGACTGATGAAAGCTGTGAAGTGTTAGTAGGGTAATACTGATGGAACTGAAGACACTGTACAAGTCAAAAAGATGGGCAGAGAGAGTGACTTTGTAGGAAAAAACAGATGCTAGCAGAATATAAATGAGTATCTGATTCAGTATTCCTTGAAATCAATAGATGTTTGATATGTTCTTAATCCACTACTAAGAGCAGCAAGACAAAACAATTTTTAAAAAGGTGAAATTAAGGAGTGAATCTGTTTTCATTTAAAATGCTACTGAAGAAGGTGAAGTTTGCATTTTCCTCGACTGAATACCTTGATCCCAAGCAAGAACAGAAAGCAAGCCAAGTATCTCTGACCTGCATAAAAATCTGAAATGTATTGACAAGTAATTGTCTCTTATTAAAGCCCAATTATTCATTACTAAACACCACAAATTAAATCACTGTGTATGCCAAGGCTGTTGTTAACCTAAAACAATGTCCATGCCATGTGCACATTAAAGGCTGAAGTTGTGTGTAGAAAGAGAGAGGCAGAAAGGTTTAGGATGAGATTATTTTGATTGAACAAGACATTGTAAAACTAAAAAATAGAGCCAGAAAATTTTTAGCTTCTTACTTGTAATACAGTCAGTTCTTTTGCTTTCTTTTCAATATCTCAAAACAAGCAAGGCATACAGCTGATACAGGTAGAAAATATGTTGTTTTATTTACAGGAAATTAAAACATTAACTCAATTTTAATTAGCCCAATTATTTCTGAAAAAAATCTGGCTCATCCAAGTGTGCATGAAGAAAAGGGTTTTATATTAATGTACATCTGCCATAAACAGTTCAGGTTTAAATTGCAGAATGTATTTGCATCTTTTTCAGGACTGCTGCAAAAAGAGAAGGAAAAGGGAATTATTGATGCATTCAAACAGTGTGCATCTTGCTTTGTAATGTACTCTGTTTTTCTTTTCCTTAACACCTACACAGCTTCTGTTGCTAGCTAGTGCAGTTTAAAGAATAAATACAGACCCAGGGTATCAACTTCCAAAGAAAAACTTGTGAGAAGCTGTTTACAGATTTGCATTTTTGTATTTCGGAACACGAAAGTCAAGTTCAAGTCTTTGCTTCTTGAGACACTTAAACCAACTAAAAGGATTTTTGTTGCTCTTGCTAGAGTTCACATCTAAAAGTCCAATAGATTTACTGTGTGTGTTAAGGCAAATCCTTTCCCTGCAGACTTTCAGAAAGAACTCAGGAGCTATTAAAACTTGTGCAGAATAGAAAATAACATTTTCTTCTGGAAACAAAAATTCCTGTTGCACAGTCTATATCCCTGAGGATCCTACAAATATACAAACCAAGAAGAACCACAGGGAATGGTGGTGTGCAAGCTAAAGAACTTTTAAATTCCTGGGAACTGCCACGTGGGAAACTTGAGTTGTTCCACCTGTTCTTGAGTTCACTCCTAAAACTGCACCTAATCAGAAAAACTGAGATGCAAAGGGAGACCACGGTCAGCAAAGCTATGGAATCACATCTGTGATTTCCCATTCCAAAAGGCACCACACAGCTGAGCCAGTGCAGGATGAGCAACTCACTGCCTCAGCAGCAGCAGCAGCAAGAAATGTTGAGCCTTGAGTGGCGCTGAACAGAACTGGCCTTGGGGGATGCAGGTCAGGGAAGGGCTGGGCTGGAGGGGAAGGAGGGCAAAATCTCACAGAGGGAAGAGGAAGGAAATGGCCAGGAGGTCAACTTCAGCCGAGTGTTTGTTAAATGAAGAAGGGCACTGCCAGCTCTGCTATTCCAAGAGAAGTAGAGCGCTGAGTTGCCCAAATTCAACTCCTTCAACTATGGGCTCTCTTATAAATGAGATGCATTTCTGCCAAGGAAGTGGAGCTCAGTGAGCTCTTATGGACCTCCTCATTTAACTTTGCTTCACAGCAACTTTGAGCAGCGTGCTTATGAATTAGCCACCGCTCTTTCCCCAAGTGGGAAAAGTGATTTTTAAATGAAGTGACTTGCTGGAGGTGCCTCACACAGACGAGTCACATGCTGAGATAACAGCTCAGCCAGACAGGGAAGTGTGTGGGTCTGCAGGGACCAGGCTGCTGGGGATGAGCTTGTGCAGGAGCAGCAAACTGATCCCGAGGGGCACAGACACCATCCTGACTAGTGAAACACCAGCCCACTGTCAGCATTACCTATTTAAGGATGAAACTTAAAGGCACTTCCATGGCTTCAGGATTCCTCCCTGGTGCTCCGTTTGGCAGAGTTTCTCAGCTTGCAGGCAGCAATAACCTCCTCACAGCCAGGTGTGCTTCTGTCACCTCCCAGTTGTTAAACAGAGTCTCTGAATCATCATGGATGAGCCCAATCCAGAGCACAGGACAGGGCACAGAGTGTTCCTCACAGAGTGTTCCTCATAGGCTGTTCCTCACAGGCTGTTCCTCACAGAGTGTTCCCCACTGTTCCTCACAGGCTGTTCCTTGGGGCTGCCAGGAGCATTCAGGACCTGGGCAATACTTCAGCTCTCACTGCTGCATTTCCTATAGAATCTTGAACCCCATTAGGTTTCTCTTCTCACATTCACAACTCATGTTATGCCTTCCAACTTTTTACAATTATTCTTTTCAAGTGCATATTCCTAATAGTTACATATAAAATATCTGTTTTTAAAGTGCCGATTTTCTTTCATATGGAACTACCGCAGTACATATATTGATGGGTTTGGGGTTTTTTTAAGTAGGGGGGAGGGCGAAGTGTTGGGTTTTTTTAATTTTTAAAAACCTTTCAAGCTTCACTTGCACATTTAGAAAACTTCTGTTCTCCTCTGGAAAGAACCAAAGTGGAGGAAGTCTGGAATAAATTTAATTTCCTGCCTTCTGCTACTGTACGTTAGATGCTACTCCTTTAAAACTTCCTTGCATCTTATTCCTTTAAGCCTCCCTTGCATCTTGTAGACAACACCAGCCCAATAAAACTGCTTTTATGCAATATGCAGAGTTCTAAAATTATTCTTCTCATCAATTAAAGAAAAAAAGTATTCTTATTGCAAGCTCCCTCTCAATTTTTCAGCAAATACAAGTTAAATTCATTTTTGGAGGGATGGTAGTGCTTTGACTGGAGGTTTCTTTTTCTAAATTGGATAGAAAGCAAGGATTAAAGTGTAACAGGGATGGGGAAAGTCTGTGCAAACTCTAAAATCGTGCTTTAGAAATATTCATGCAAATAGCACTCAAATAAAAAACAACCTCTTGAAGATTAATTTTTCTACCAACATGTTATTACAATACATACATTTGACTAAAGCCAAGTTTTAAAATGCATAGACTATTAGAAGTTCTGTTATTGGATTTGCTAGCAAAGCTAGGATGTTAAATTGTTCACTTCTTTTCTGGGGCTGCCCTACAGGTGCAAAGTGTGTTCTTTCTGAACATTTCTCCCAGGTGGAATTGGATTGTAATCCCAAGAAAGCAAAAATGAATGAGCAACATATGTCATAATTAGTCCTAAAACTTATACAGCGTAAGTAGAGCTGTACAACAGGGAACCAGTCCTGTCTGTGGCAGCACACAGAGCTTAAAGCACACTCTCGTAGTTCAATACTTTTATCTCTTCCTCACTGTTTGATGCTTCTTGGCAACTCCACAGTTCAGTGCATTTCACACACTGCAGAACATGAGAATAGAGGAAAAAAATGATACATCACATAAAGAAAAGTCAGATGGCAGCTGTGCTAACTTAGGGCAAGAAAAGAAAATGATACAAAAATCTGAGGAAAATAAATTCACAGGTAAGGAAGAAATACAGAGAATAAGAGTAGAAAATGAACTAAAATGCCAAGAGGCAATGGAAGGAATAAATTAATCTCTGTCAATGGGTGCAAAAAACAAAGAAGAATTTGTAATGGGAGAGCAGGAGGTGGAAGATGACAAAGTGCAGCTGTAGAAATGAAGGAGCAGGTAGGAGTGGTTGGGAGCAAGAAATGCAACACAGGAGGATTCCAGTTCATTTTTTTGCTGGCAGCTCATGACAATGCAGAGCAGAAAATGGGATTCAACATGTCTGTGTTTACGGCATCCCCAGCAGAAAGCTCTGCACTCCCCCAGCCCAGAGCTGCTTTCCTCATGCACACCACAGTGAGACACAGGCAGGTCTCCTGGAATTCCAGAGCTCCAGAGAACCACTGGGCTCCACTGCTGGAGCACAACATCCATCAGGGACAGCCAGTCTCAGCACAGCTCTAAGGGGTTGCTCCAACAAACTTGCTCTACTTGTGTTTCTAAAGGTGGTGTAAGTGTCCTACACCTTCTCTCTGACTGCCCAGGGCTGATTCTGGATCCCACACGCTACCCACTGCTGGCACACAAATATTTTTGTCTCAATTGATCCCTTTCCCCAGTATTGCTTCACACAAGTGGTAATCCTGCCTCTTGGAAAGGTTATATTTTCCATTTGTGGGATTATTTATTTCTTATCAGTCCCATGTAGAGAATGACTTCATCATCATCTTGTGCAGGGATAAAAACACATCTTGTTGGCAGTTGATCTGGTGAAAGAATTAGAAGAACCACCTCAAAGGTGCAAGTTCCTCTGAAGTTTGACCAGTGAACACAAATATTACAGAGCCAGCTGACTATTTCTGCAAGCTTGTGACTCCATGAAACATATGAGGGAAAAGATACAATTCCTTTGAGAAGGAAGGCAGGCAAAAGAATATTGGATACTATAAAATTAGGTGCCTCAGTCCTGGAAAAGGCTTTCATTATTTTTGTCTGTGCCAATGATATTTTTCATTCTTCTAGAAACATTTTATAGGTCCACACAAGAATAAAATAAACCCTTCAGAGCAGATTACATCAAGCTCAGCTAATGAAGAAAGGTACTTGGTAACTAAGAGTTACTCTGGCATCACAAAATGAAACTACATTGCTTAAATTTACTTCTGTCAGGGTAGGTTTTGTTTAATCTACAGTCCACAATAATGCAGTGAATGGACAGGACTGAAAAGAGGTTAAAGTCATCTTCTCATCAGAAGTCATTTAGTATAAAGTAAATTGTAATGGTGGCTGGAGGGAAAATCAAATACAAGAAATGAATTCAGGCTCTGCGATCGAAGTTGCAGTTCCATTGATTAACCTCTGCCAAAACAAACTGCTGGACTGTACTTTCTCATTTATTGTCTTCCCCATGTCTTGGTTGCTATGATATCCTTCTAAAGGTACGTGGCAATTGCTCATCTGAGAGTTCCAGACAGAAAAAGGACAAAGGAAAAAAATCCTAATTAAAAAGGTTGATTAACAAAGAACCAAAATTAAATTGTTCTTGTGCCTTTACAGAAAAGTTCTCACAAAATCTTTGCACCCATTGACAGTAAAATCCTTTTTCTGCCCCACCAACATACCAAGGTATTTTTACTTGTAAACAGAGCCCTGGAAATAACTGAAATATGGAACCTTATAGAGCTGTTATTTCAGCAACACACTTCCAATAAAACACTTCTAAACTAAAGCCAGAGAATGACTTTAGAGAGAACCTTAAGTAATTTAGGAAGTTTCTCACCTGTATGAGGTATTTTCCTCCAAACAATCCTATGAGTCTTTAAGAAAAAAATTGAATGTTTTGGAGGCTAAATTGCAGCTCTGATTTGATAGATACCTAATTTCCTTTAGGTAAAATTTACTTCTATGCATTTGAAGAAAGGCCTATAATCTCCAGTGAGCCATATTGCCACTGTCTTTTGTATAAAGGTACCAGGCTTTGCTCCGAAGAAATAACAGGAAGTTATGATTTTTAATAAATATTTATTAAAGATTTGCTGTCTTCAGACCTCCAAATATACCAAGGGAATTTTTACCCTATTGCATCTAAAAAAACTTTCAGGACAAATTTCCTGTAAAAGCTCATTATTTAACACTATAAATTACTGGAAAATATTTCTCTTACATTTTAACAATTAGCATTTAGCTGCTCTCTTTGAAAATTCACTAGATTGTTGTGCAACTAGCCCTTTTTTTGAAAGCGTTATCAACATAATTTTGGAAATTAAAACCCCTAAAACAGAGATGCTGAGTCACAGCACAGAAGCCCCAAGGTTTTCAGTGAGCAGCTGCAGCATTTGGAGAAGAGCAATGCCTTCAGTACCCAAACCCACACAGTGTCAGCCATTTCTGGGCACTCTTTTCCTGTATTTTAACAAAAAAGTGCTTTCACTAACGCAGCTGAAAGTGACTGGTGTTTGACCACAAGCCATAGCAATGTACTCACAAAAGTAAAACTGGAGCTTTTCAGCCACGAGTTCTGGACTTTAACACCTGCATTTCCATCTGGGCACTGAAAATACATATATATATATATATATATATATATATATGTGTGTGTGTGTGTGTATCTATCTCCATATATACATATGTATATACATATATCCAGCACAATGCTGTAAGGAGTGAAAAGAGCTCACTGTTCTCTTCCCCAGGATGTGATATTGGTGTTGCTTTAATCAACACCATCTAAGGGTATAAGTGAAATAAGGTCTGCAAGGAAAGTTTTATTAGAACAGGTAATGTGGTTGTGAGAAAAAAATGAGACTTGTAGGAAAGCTTTCCTTCGGTTTTGGTATGGGAGCAGCAACCTTCAAGCAAAACAGGGTTAAGACAAATTGTTCACTTTCACCTAAGCTGCTTAAGGAATTCAGACAAAGAGAGATGTTCAGTATCCTCAGAAGGGACTTAAACAAGATGATCAGGACAACAAGACAGGGGAATAAGAGAGGGAATTGTTGCCTCTGGAATACAAGAGTCTAATGGAAATCAAAATTATAATGTGCAATAAAACCCCTGTTGAGTCTCTGGGTTTAGTGTCCAATAGATGTGACTTATTCTCCCAACACAGCCTCTTGAAGGTATTTTGTAGACATTCTCCAAGGATTTGTAAGAGAGGTTGGAAAAGGAGTTCTTGTCTTGGGGAAAACATGATTTTCATATTTTTCCACCAATTGTCTGTGTGAATCCATTATAGTGCTGGAGTATTCTTTTCACCCACACTTTCCCTGGGGACTTTTGGTGCACGAGATGAAATATGTTTGAGTCTGAGACAGACAGAAAGAGAGAGAGAATCCATGAATTGTGACAGTTGTGTGGTGAAAAACTATTTTTTACAGGAAATGCATTTACAAATTATACAATTGTTGCTCCACACGAGCTGCCTTCCTCTGCTGGGTGATGGTCTGCAAGTGTGCTCCTAATGAGGAGTTTAGCAAGTCAATAATGCATCTGAAAGCTGCGAAGGGAAATTCTGGGAAAATATCATTCACTGTGTAATGCTTCTTGCATAGGCTGGAATTCTCAGGTAAATACCTGGTTTTGTCTGTGAAGCTGATGACATGAATTTGCTCTCAGTAAATGCAGTGGTGTCCAGCAGGGAGGCTGCACATCACTGCAACCACATCCTCAGAGCAGCAGCCACCCCCAAACCCCAGCAGGAAATTGTGCTTTTGGCTCAGTGGCACTCAGTCCTTTTCTCCCCACCTGCTCCACAGTGATTTTTCCACAGGCAGCTTGAATTTTGCATCACCCTTTTTGTTGTCCTAATCAGCTTGTTTTAGTCTCTCCTGTAAATATTGACCATCTGTTTTCCTGAATTCCCTGAATGTGCCTGTCGATAACCTGTGGGACCCTTGAAAAGTTCAAATATATTAATCCATACAGCAACTCTGTGCAACTGTTTGAACTGCAACATTTCCCTGTTCTCTGAGTCATAGGTTAACTCAGTACCCTTGACAGCTGAAGATTCACATGAAAATAATCCGAAATAGCACTGACTTTGGGATTCTCAGTGTGTTCAGACAGATTTCAAGCACAGAAATGATATTTTCCAAACCAAGGTCTCAATCCTGCTGCCATCCATGGGTCATATGGATGTGAGTATTTCCTCAGTGGGGGACTGCAAAAGAGTAAAGAGCAAAAATCTGCAGGGTTGGACCCCTTTAGAGAGAAGAGCAGTGAACTTGGGTGAACTTGGGTGACTGTGAGACAAAGGATGGAGACTGGCAACAGCAGAAAATATTGTCCACCATCCTCTCCCTGATGGAGGAGCAAGAAGAGCAAGAGGTCTCCAGTGACTTCAGGAACACACAAAAGATGTTTCTTCATAAGAAAGAAGGAGGAAGGTTTGAATGAACACAGCCAAGACTTGAACTTCCACAGAAAACTTAAGTTCTTCCTTCAAAAAAGTGTCTTGGGAGTAGAAATTAAGAAGTAACTTTAATATACATTAACCACAACGTTATTATTCTATCTACAAATATTTTTTTAGAGTGGCATCAAGACACTCAAACCAATTTACAGCACTGAAATTTGAATTGTACGCTTGAACATAGTGATGCCACTGGAAATTTCACCACTGATTTTAATGGAGTTGGCATTTCACAAATAGAATATGGTTTTATTCCTCATTAGGAAAAAAATCTACTTTATTCAGTGTCACAGTGATATGAGAAATTATATAAGAAGACAGTGACACTGAATAACAGTGAAATGATATATATTGCTTCAGTTATATCTGCACATCATAATGTGTTTTAAAACAATTTGTTAGAGCAGCATCTGTTACAGATTTACTAAAACAATTTGAATATGCTTTTCAATGAGCTGAAGAACCGAGCTCCACCTATTAATCATGGAATATAGATCAATGAATAATTTATAAATGGTACCTTTATTCAAAGTGCTGCCAATTAGCTAAACAGTCACTGCATCCATAATTGTATCAGTCACCTCTAAACTTTTACCTTTATCAAGATTTCAAATGCAGAGGCAGAGAAATTGAATGAAAAGTAAGTTTTTAGCATAAGAGCTTCACACTGACTTTGATATTCTCAGGCATCACTGACAGTTTCCTCAGGAAAGGCAATTCTGAACCCTTTAATGTAAAAAATACATATATTCCTATTTCACACCCCACAGCTTTTAAAGACAATCATAACTACACACTGTAAATATAGTAAAATAAAAATAGGTACTGTGTACCACTACAAAAGAAGCAAAGCAAAGCTAACTAACTAATTCTGCTCCAAAAAAGACTTTATCCTGTAGTTTGGTATTTCCCCAGATTATTTGTTCTTCTGCAGCACAGGTAGAAAGCTGTAATTTTTTCCAGGGCCATTCCCTCCCTCAGATTTCCAAGCATACAACAAACTGTGCAGTTACATGGGGCTGTTCTGTCCTCCAGTCCCACTCCCCATAGCAAGATCTTCACTTCAAAACCAGTGCAGAAACATTTGTACAAGGAACAAATCCCGAAAACCTCTCTTTCCTACTTTATTTCAATTAAAAAGACAAATAATTACAATCAGCCGCATTAACGCGAGATTAAAAATTGCAACGGTAAATCGCGGAGAGTCACGCTTAACGGTGACATAAACAGAAGTCAAAATTCTCTGCATACATTTTTAATGCAAACGGGGGTTCTTTGCGTGCCCAGGAAGATGGAGGGATGGTAGCAAACAAAAAAGGCAATCGACTGTCTCGCCTCCAAGCTTCACGTTGGTTTCCTTTCCCTTCTGCAGCAAAGCCCTGTGGCCTCTCAGCATGGGAGCAGAGCTAACACTGACTTCCTGAGGTGCAAGAGGCAGCTGTGATGTTCAGCTAATTGAAAAACATGCTTGGAAGTGCATTAGTAAATTTTGAAAAGATTGGGCTATAATGAGGTGCTTTTCACACAATGCCTGAATTTAGCCCCCAACATTTGCAGCTTTTTTTGTCGGCACTGTCAGTTTGTCAACATTGCAAATTTAAGGCTTATTTTATCCTCCAGTTTTCATAATCGGTTCATTTGGCTTAATGTGGAACTCCTCTTACTACGAAATATTCACCAAATACCTGCAGCTCAATAACATTAATTTTGAAAGAGTATCTGTGGCAATTACTTCAGCTTCTTCAGCTCACATTAACCTACTCTGGAGGGGGTTTTGGTGTATTTCTGCTCCTGTAAAGTGTGCCATTTGTGTAGACAGGAAAACAGAATGTATATGTATAATTCTGAAGATGTGTTTATGAATACATACACAAATAAAAATGCATAGCCTTATCCAAAATGAAAAGAAACATCCATATCGCATATATACAGTGAAAGACAGTGGTTGGGGTTGGGAAGAGGAAAATGCAGTCATGGTGTGTTTGTTCTCACAGTATGGAACACTTAGGAAAGAAAAAACGCAGAGAGCCAACAGAAAAGCACCCAAAGGAAAAACAAATTCTCGAGAACAGGAAGAGAAGCCAAAACAGAAGATGCATCTACTTCATCTTGTAATACAACTTCATTTTAAGAGAAAGATATAAATGAAAAGTCAGTGAACGTGCAGTTTGGTAATTGAAAATCTCTGTAATTACCCTGGCTACCAAGGGAATTTTCATCTATTCGTACTCAAAGACGTTGTTTTTTAAAACCAAGGCAAAATTATAAGAAACTATTAGGGAACACTCTAAGATAATATTTTTAAGTATGTAATAAGAGTAAGGAACATCTCTGATTTTATGTCCTATAACACCACCCAAACTGCTTCAATTAAATTTCCTGTAGTGCCTACAAACTCCAGAAGTAGTGCATTTTCAGGGAGACTTTAACTGCCTGTGTAGCTTCCATGACGTACAACAATTTTAAGCAGCCATCGGGGTTTTTGTCTGAGAGGAAGAATGATACCTTACAGGCATTTCCAGTCTCACCACTGCACCTTCCCACCAGTGGAGCACATTACTGTATTATGGGAGAGATGAAAACTGTTGACTCAAAATCATTTTTCTAATGGCTGCTTTGTAACTCGGAATTTTAAAACAGTTTCTGTGATTTTCAACATAGACACAGGCAGTGAGTGGAGCAAACCCTCTAAGAAACCAGTTTAAAAACCCTTTCCTCTGATTCATTTGTACTTTAAATAGCTTAAATTAACAGATGCTGGGACTCTAAGCATTTTCCCCTCAGATCTTTAGTCATGCAACAGAGGCAAGCTAAATAAGTGAACTAGATTGAACCTCTACCAAACTAAAGTTAGTAACAGGCTGGAGGCTAAAATCATGTTCGCTGTCCCTATCAGCACACATTTGATGTATGCACTAAACTGATGGCATTCGAAAACAAACAAACAAAAAATCTCATTTTCATTCTTAAATTCCATTTACCAAAACAAACTAGGTATTTAGGTCCCATCAGTAAACCCTCCTGAGCAGCAGTAAGGCTGCAGAGAGCTCACCCAGGAGAAGGTGAGAGGTGTTGGTGGAGATTCCCTTAGGCAATGGGCAGAACTTCCAGGGTTGATGGAGGACACATTGGGCAAATAACAGCACTGTTTGAAAGGAAATCCTGATGCACACCACCAGAAAACACAATCAGAAATTACCTTGATGTAAGGAATCTGAACAGACACAAGCAGCAATGGAAATTCAAACTGACTTTATAAAGCTTTTCTAATTTCTAAGAGGTCTGAAGATGTAGCCAAGGGGTTAAGTACCTGCTGACACCTACAGCTACCAGCACCACCAGGACCATGGTCCTTCCTGCATATGCCAGGCTTCTTATCTTCTCCACTCCTCTCTCTGTCCTTTTATTCTCCAACTTCTTCCTCTCCTCACTGTAATTCCTCTATTTTTCTCCCTCCCTTGTCCGTTCAGCTCTACCATACCAAGTGCAGCAACACTCCCTTTCAGCAATTTCCTTCCTCTCATCTTATCTGTATTCCTTTGAACATCTTTGCTACCTCGGACTGCAGAAATGGGTAAAATTAAGGAAAAGCAGGGAATTAACAAAACTCCAACATTTTCTGACGAACACCGACATTTTTTAATCATTAAAATACTTCAGTGACTATTATCCCTGAGATCCAAGAGTGCCTCTGTGCAAATTGCTGTGCTGAAGGATTAAGACACTGTGATCCAGATGATGCTGAATATGATGCTGAAAACAAAATGTGCAGAGTAAAACAACATTTCTAGTTCTGACAGATGGCACATTTTTTTTCTTTTTGAGGATTATTTTTTTCTAAAAATACGTGGGTTTAGACTTTCGAAAATTAATAAACTAAAGAAGGAGATATTTTTAAAGTTGTGTTCTTACGTAAAGGAACAAAAATAGAAAGCAATTAGCTTTTGGTTTTGTGATTGATATATTTTGTACAGCTACCCAGACCTCTCTTGGGCTCCCTGTTTGCTCTTAGCCAGCAAGGACAATGACATCCTGAAGTTACCATTTCTCATTCATTTTACTACATGTCACTCCTAGGTAGATGGGAAATTAAGGGATTAAGCAGGAAAGAGACTGAGCTGTCACTGGAAAATTAATATTTTCAAATTAACTTTAGACAAAGGATGCATAGGGTCTAAGTTATGTTGATGAAAACAAGCAGTTCCTCCATAATAAATATGTAAATCAAGCCATTGATCTACTGGTTATTGTGACAGTCTGATGTCTCTGAAAAACTTGCTGTGATTCCAAGCAACAGCCTTGCTATGATGAATACATATGGTAGCAGATCAAGATGGTAATGCGTAACTGAGTATTTAGAAAGCTTAAACCCCCCTTTTTATCAGGTAATTTCTAATATAAACAGCTTCTAAATGCAATAGCTTTATCTGTCACTGTTAATTAAACCTGTACTTTGTCAACATACAATAATCCATTTATTATAGTAAAAGCCACTACATTTCAAACCACTCACAAATTGCTAACCATAATTGCTAGGATTATTTTATTTCCAAGTACAGGCAGCAAAGCCACCTTAAGATTCAACAATGGGAAGATAATTTTGGAGTGTAACCATAGCTCTATCTCACAGTCCATTTGCTTTAGTATTGGCAGCAGACAAGCTGTAATTTTTCATTTCCTAATTAGATTTAGCCATTAATTTAACTGTTCTATCATATTGGTGGGATAGAACGGCCCTATTTGTTTGGTCCTTTTCCTCATTTTTACTAAATACTATATGATAAATGCAGTAAATGAGGGGGAAACCACGAGTATCTGGATATACTAAAAGACCTGGGCACTTCCACACTGCTCATGTAACAACCTAAATTTTAAGCACCTGACTTCCAAGCTGCAGCTCATGACATTTAGAAGCATTTTCTGGTAGCACACGTAGGGAAATTGGGCACTCTGTGAGGGATTCACACTCTCAGTAGCTCAGGGGGGATGCTGAATCAATGAGAGTGCCATAAATCCCAGCTCCCTGTGGGCTCAGGTGCTTTGCTCTGGGCTGCAGGAGCCAGACAGGAATTCAGAGTTCCAACAGGCTCTGTGATTTAGGGAGCCAGCAGACAAGGCTGAAAGCCTGGGAGAACTTACAGCTCCACGCTGCCTCTGCCTCTCTGCAAGGCACTCCTTTCAGAGAGCAGAGCCCTCCTGTCAGGTTGGGTGAATGTTACAAGGCCAGTTTAATGACAAGTCAAACAGATTAGTTTAAATCACTTTTAACGCTGGTTCAGGCTAACCTGGCTGGCTGTGGATTGACAGTGTGTAAGGATGTCTGCTTTGGAGGCACTAATCTCTTACAGAGAAAAGGTAACAATGCAAACAGTAGTGGTTACTTCTTATATTGCTGCAGCCAGTCCCAAAATAATCATCTGCTACTCCATTTACGCACTGAAATCATTCCTTTCAAAAAAGCGAGTGAGGGTCATTCCTATAAAAAACCCCAGCAGAATGGAAGGAAGCAGCATGAGTCACTTCTCTTTCATACACTGTGGAGAAAAAGAGGTGAATCTTCCACAGGGTTCTCAGCACAGAAGGGTTCCAACTCTCATCTTTGCCTCATTTCTGTGACGCTCCAGCCACCTGCACTCTACAGCCCCATGGAAAATATCTCTAATTGGACCCAAAGCAGGGCAATCTGCAGTCTGGGGGTGAGAAAACCTCTTCAGGACAAGCAAAAAGAGGGGGCTTGGGGCTGATCCCTCTTCTGGCAGATGCTCCTCATTTTCACACGGACTGTTTTGCCCAAAGGCACTTTGAACTTGGATTAGTAACTGGGCCAAGATCTCTGCTGACCCAGGAGGTGCCTGGGTGACTGAACCACAGCCATACTGTGTCTGTTCTGCCCAGGGAGCTGCGGGGGTTTGAGCAGAATGACAGAGATGTAACCGGACTGGACAACGCCCTCTGTGCTGCATACCTAGGGCGCTTTAATGAGAAATGAAAGGTATGAATTTGATCTCCCCGAGGCTACAAAGAGCCCAGAGTTTCAGTCTTGCAAGGCTGGATGAGTGCTCTATCTACTGAAATACTGTATAAATTTCAGAAGTCCCGATTCGGCCATTATCCGCTGCACAGGCATCACATCAACCACGCTTTAGCTGAGGAGATGTAGACAAAACATCACTTCTCTTGAGGATCCCAAAGAGCCTTGGGTTTGAGATGGATCTGTGCCATGGAAAAAGCAGCACTTCAGGAGCACAGGGACTTTACTGCAAAAATAGATTAGAATCTGTTCGTGCTGGGCGAGGGATTTTAAAGTCCACTCGTATGCACTGAGAGTCCTGCATTTCATAAGCCAATACCCAATATTTCACAAGAAACAACTCTCATTGTGATGTTTTAATGCTCCCCATCTTCCCAGGGAAGTTGTAACTTAATGCAAGTATTTGTAAGTGGATGTCAGTGTCTGTTTACACTGCAGGCATGAAAATAGGGAAAATCTTCCCACAAGTCTAGTGACTGAACAACCCCCTCTGGAGTTGCTTCTTGAATAACTCCTACAAGTGTTTGCAGTGCTCTAGCTTGAGGATGGAAATAAATCTAAATTAACATTTACCCAAGAACTGATCAACAGATTTTGGGTATGGTTAGACCAGTGTCAGGACCTACTAACAGGGTGAACAATTAAAAATTCTTAAAGAATTTGCTTTGGTACAAGAAAGGAAAAAAATATGAAGTATTTTCATGGGGGTTTAGAACTCCCCTGGCAAGAGGGCACTGAGAGGGGAGGATGCACACACTGCAGTGCCAATGGACACTTCTGGAAATCTGGGAGGAATGTGCTTGGAAATGTGAAATGCAGCCCTGGACAAAAGATATATAGTCTTCCACCCTGCAGACAGAGAAATGCATCTCATAGTGACTTTTCAGTCAGATTGCTATTTTTTCCTACTGTGCATTCGGGACAAGAATCTCATTCTCAAAATCATTTTGAAATGCATTAGCCAACAAGAGACTTGGTACTTATGCCAGAAGAGCCAAGATCCCTCCTCTGGAGCTACAAGCAACAAATCTGCTAAATGTCCCTGACATGCAGTCCCTTGGTTTCATATAAAACCTCAGCTTATACTAATTCTGGGACTCCCTAAAACTGAAAAACATGAGAGGGGTTTCTCCAGAGACTTCAAGACACAGCAAATGACCCTTGCTACAGAAAAGCAATCTTTTCTTCTACATGAACAAGTACCAGAAGGCTAATTAATCCTTAAGCATAATCATAACTCACCCAACCAAAAATCAAGGTCAAACAATGAGTTTGTAAATCACTGAAAATTGTGTATGATTATGTAATAGGCTGTCATTGACTGGAGGCTTTGCATTTCTGATTGCACAGGCATAGGTAAGGTGTCCTACAAAATATTTCAGCATGTGCCAACAAAAGGAGAGGTATTCTCAAATCTGCATATTGCAAACCCAAATGGTTTTCTTTTGTTAATTATTGACTTTCTCCCACTGAAATTTAGTGATATTACATCTATTACCGTCACAAGAATGGAAAGAAAATATAAAGGAGAAAGGGGGAAAAATAACAATACTTTGTAATTTAAAATGAAACATCATCACCACCACCAGCTGCTCTCTGAATTGCTACAACCATAAGATTATCAACAAGACTTGATGCAGGTAGAACAATGAAACCTAATTATTTCTCACAAAGCAAGCCATTCCATTTCAAATAGAGGAAGTCTAAGAGTAATAAAGCCCATGCCATTAACAATTTGTCTGCACACATGATTAGACTCACAGAGACAAAGAAGCCTCTGAATTTAATGATGAATCCCATATTTCTGGCTGGGCTCAATACTCTCTACTAATTATATTGAAAGACCTTGTGGTAGTTAAAGGTATTTAGATGACAAAATATGGCACTCTCTCCATAGATTTACTATTAAGACTTGGCATTTATTATTGGGTGTTAAACTACTCTGTGAATTGATATCGGCATTTAGGATTATTTCTTTTGTTTAAATGTTAAAAAAGTAATTCTGGAGAGCTAGAGGACAGTGCTTTATGGCTGTTTGCTATTTAGTAACCCCAAAATATGAGCCGCATACATATGCTGCCCTAAATTAAAATTCATCAGAAAAAGTTACCAAAGAAACTTGAGGAAAGAAAATCAAGTGGTTCAGGACAATGAATATTATTTATTGAACCCACTATGAATAAATATCTTGTGTTCTACCATTTGACTTGCAATAGTTGTTTCTTCCTTTCCGTCTTGGAAAAGATACAAAACAAGTTCTTCCTTTTAAAACAAACAAAAAAAGAAACAACTCCACAGCTTAATTACAAAGCTAACAAGGAAAAAAAGAAGTTTTAGTCTGTGGAAAAAATATTTTCAATATCTAATTAACAATAATGAAAATGCTTCTCAGATGCACTCTGCCTTAAGACTTTTCATCAAATCAGTCATCTATATTCTACTGATTTTTCTGCGGTTGCTAATATAGATTTGTTTCCTGGCACACAAAGTATATTCCTGTGCTCAGTGTCTGGTATTTTAAATCTCTTGAGAAGTGCAAACACCCACTTGGAACAATGTTCTGAGCTCGACGGATGGATACACTACACACACATATACGCCCATGCAGCCACAGCCCAAAATCCCCTCTCTTTGTGGCTTCCCTGCTCAGGATGTTCAGAAATCTCTCTGTCCTTTGTGGATGGCTGGAGCTGGCTTCTCATTTGCAAAAGCTGACAGTTTTGCTCACAACCAGCAGCTCGTTCCCAGAATGCTGCGTGGGAGGGAAAACATGCCCAGCGCTGTTAAAACGGCACATTCAGGGGCACAAGTATTTTTACCAACCTCACGAAATTTGACGCTCTTCAACTGCAAGGAAAACCAAAAACATGAACAATTTAGTGAAAATGAATCACTGTGTTTTGGGAATAGATGTATCTCTGTGCTCCCCATACAAAATTGTCACAGAGACAAAAGGAACAGATTTTGATAGTTCTTATGAGGGGGGAAAAAAAATCATTTCAATGGCTGGAAAGATTACAGGAGCTCCTTCTTATCACAGAATAAGGTATAAAGTTATTGATGTGTGAATTATGAATCTGATGGACCATCAGATAGTACAACCATAGTGATAGTACAACCCTGCTATAAAAAGCTGTGCTGTTCCATGCAGCATCTGGTACTGACCACAGCAAGAGGCACTAACATCTCTTCTATGGCTCCTCTGAGCCTGCTCCTTGGCCTCCATGGATACACCTTTGAAAATCTGTCTATAAATATAATAATTGCTGCAACCAGCATAATTTGCACATGTTGATATGCCCATATTCATAAACAATAATATCTCTGTATTTTCCAAGCAGGTCTTCTATTCAGCTGCTATGGAGTTAATTCAAGGTTGCAATCTACTTCATATTTCCATTGAGACAAGTACTTAAGTTTGTACTTTTTCTCAGAAATGTAATTAAAACCTAAATATTACAGCACCATATGCAATAGTGCATTTCAATCTGTTGATTTTACTGAATTTCACACGAAAGGAACAGTCTAGGAAATACTGTAATGAGTACCAAACACTGAATTAATGGGTAATAGTGAGTAGCCTGGGCTGATGCTGAAAGAGCCTCCCAAAGAGGATCCCTGTCATCAAACTCAGCAGTCCCACTGAGATTGGCAGGTCAAATCCCAGTGTAAACCCACCCTGACTAGAACTTTCCCAGCAATCTGCACAGGCAAATCAAGGCAGGAATGATTATTATCCTGATCTGACTTCCAAGGGAAGAATTCTGCAAGTTCACTAATGGTCACTGCTGATTTCTACCAATGCAGGGCAGAAATCTCAAGTATTAATTAAACTCCAAATCACAAAGCTTGATCTGCTGTTGCCTAAATGCTGTCCTGACATTTCCTTCTGAACAGGAGTCAGCATAAGGCTCAAAGGACATTCCCTGGGTGTCACCTGAAACGTTTGTATTATTCTAGGGAGTAATTTCAGCATACCACAAGAAAAGTCCTCAGATAAAGTGTAAAATATCTTCCTGCCCCTCTTCCCCTCACCGTTCCCAGCAGCAGTGACTGACTGCCAGTGGGTTCAAGATCTCCTGGCTCTGCAGAGGCAGCACTCCACATCTGTCATCCAAAGGGCATCAGGGAAAGCAAACTCTCCACACGAAAACCCTCCTGTGCTGCAGGAGCCTTTGACTCACAGAGCTCTCTGCAGACTGCTGCCAGATTGCTGTATTAGCTGCTCGGGGTTTTTTTCAAACATTTACATGACAAGATGAGACAGACAAACGGATCCTCGTCCTGATGCTGTGAATCATTACTCACTGCCAGCAGCGCAGCCACTCAGCTCACATTCTTAAAGGCACATTAAGCAAAATTTATGTTTTGTTACTGTACAGCCCAAATGGCAATCCTGGTTTATTGGCAATAACTCATCACCTGCATCTCACTCACAAAGTGCCTCACAAAAGGAGCTGATGCACAATGATTTAAAATTGACAGAAGCCAAAGAAGAATCAAGTAAATTTTTTTTCATTGTTGAAGCTGGAAGACATAAATGACAAACAATCCTAATTCATTTACTAAATTTCTTCCTCTTCCCTATGGGGGTATTTAAACACTTTGCCACATCAGCTATGTCTTTCATTGTTGCGTTTAATAGACAGAAATTCTTTATCATTATTTAAAGTACAATCACTTTAAACAAAATCCTTCCATTGATCACATTAAAAGTGTTGGACAATTTGCTTGGCAACCCAAGCACTTGATTGCTTGATTACACTGTGAATTAAAACTGGGGTGCAAACATCACCTATTTTTCTTCATAAATGTTATTCAGCAACGCCCAAATTGAAGACTTGTATATATAAACTTTCCAATAAGAGTCTAACTCCAAATGAGTCATTATCAGCTACAATTAGCTCGTGGACTCAGCTCACTCACATCCATGAGTGACCCCTTTGGAGCAAGGAACCTGAAGGGTCACAACCCAAAGAACTCACAATCACTGACTTACACCAAGTTGTGCATTGAAACACTCTAAACAAAATCCAAAAGAAAATGTCTTTACTCTCAGCCTTCTCAGCACCTTCCATTGCCCCTGGTGTCCAAATTGTTTTCAGTCAGTTCAGCACATCTCTAGTGTATAATCTGTTTTATTCAGTGGAATTTCCTGTCATGTCTTGTCACATCAGTCCTGGAATGGCTCACTGCCTTTAAGAGATACAGAACAGTCTATGGTAAGGGGAGAATGTCAGAGAACACCACAGTCAGAGCTCACTCAATGCAAAGGGAAACATTCATATGGAAAAACTATCCCTGAACTCCACAAAAAAATGCAAACTTCAAGATATGGAGAGATTATTCTGTATTGCAAAGAAAAATGAAATGTAGAGCAAGAGTTCTTTACATCAAAATAGAAAGCAAAAGGTATTTTATGTATATCCCATTTGGAAGAAATGGAGAAAAATACAGTGTAGGCTTCTCAGACTCATATTTAATGCAGAAATCCAAGTGCATGCAGAGGTTTTAGCTTGCTTTTGGCTCAGTCTAAGTGAAAAGGTAAATTCCTAGTCAAAGGGTCCTACTGTCATCTGCATTCCACCTTCCCCACTTCTTCTGGGGTATCTCACATTTCAAGCTCAGAGCATGTTCAATTTGTTGAACAATTTAACAATCAACTAGTGAAATACTTTCCATTTCCTCAGAAATTATAGAATCATTTCCTAGGATAGAAAAAAAATTGGTCTTCAGTCTGCAACAGCAACACAGCCTAATAACTTGAGTTTATCTAGCTTCGAAACAGCAGCTTTATACCACAGGATTGATTGGGTGAAGGTCTGTGGACAGAAAATCAAATTGGATTATGATGTTTCCTTCTGATCTTTTACAGTATGAATTTGTGATTCAATCCTCAGCTTTGGTTTGCACACCATGTTAGGCTGAAAACCATTTATATTTTTATTAACACCACTGGTCTGTGTCTTTCCTCCTTATTGGTAAAGCTCCTCTAGCAGCACTGGAATTTCAGCAAGGAAATGTGATGCACAGATTTTTCAGGGGTTACCTTGATCCTGAAGAAATGCTTTGGAAGAGCCTCTGCAATGCTGAATTAAATACATTTGTGTATTAAATACATTTGTGCTGCTAATTCATGCTTAGCTCAGTAAGAGAGGATTCAGTCAATAATTTAGGGATATGAAACCTGATGAAATCCTGACCTCAGACACAGGCAGCCAGCCTTGTGATAAACCTTACAAGAAACTCTAGCTGTTATTTAAGGCAGAGAAAAAGGCATTAGCCCCATGATACTCTGCATCCACCCAGCATGGAGAAATAGGCTACAATACTAAAAAAAATGACAAGCTTGGGAGTTTACTGAGCAGATAGGAAGAATTCAAGCATTCAGATAAGGAAGGGTCTGCTGTGGGGTGTCCCTCTGTTCTGGGGAGAACTGGGAGCCATGGGACACAGAGGAACAGAAATAAGTTTACAGCAGACAGGGTGAGGCTGGGGTCAAGCTAATGAAGAAACAGAGTTATGTCATTGTGAAGGACTTCAAGTGCCCAGCAGAGGAAAGTGAGGCATGGTCAGATTCCAGAGAAGTTGTAAAGGAGAAAAAAAAACAGATTTGATTTGGCAAGTCTGACCACAGGAAAGAAGAGGAAGATTTGAGTGCGACCCGAGGTTGGAAACAGTAAGATAAACATGGTAGAAAGTGCTGACCTCAGTGCTGTGTCAGGTTGTTCCATTAGCTGAAATACAGCCCTGGCGTTAAAGGAGTCCCAATTTTCCCAATTAGAAGTCCAAGGCTGTAAAAAATGCTTGCTAAGAAAATGCAGGGAAATTTCACAATGTGGTGAAGAATAACAATTTCAGCCTCATAAAATCCAAGAGTTATTTTAAAAAAAAAAATAGTCACAAATGTTCTGGCAAAGCAGGAGATCCGACACCCTGGGATTCTCATCCAGAATTCAGTTTCAAAAGAGTGGCGCAGCTGGGTTAGGTTTTTATCAGGATCCATCTTACAAGGCACCAGTTAACCTCCTGTGGGCATACACAGCTCCAAATGAAACACACACCGAGTCACCCAGAACATGACAAGATCATTTGGCACTTCTCATAAGCCATCAAAGGAGGAGGGAAAAGAGCCCAGCAAAATAAAGCTCCCTGCCTCCACCCCAGGCATCTGAACAGGGCTGTTCTTGGGCACTGTCCCAAAGAAGGACAGATGCTGAGGGAGCTCCGAGCTCTGCTCTGAGATCCAGCAGGGCAGAATTAGCCCAGATTTACATTTCTTTAATTCCTGCTGTAAAGCAAGGTGATGGAGAATTCCCACTGGGCACCACAAGCAGAGAAGGAGTGGGACAGAAGTCAGGATCCATTTGCTTTAAAGAACAGGCACATTTTCTTGGTGGCATCCCCAGGTTAAAAAGCATCTTGTTCAAGGCTGATTTTGAACTCAGGGAGCACCACTGACAAATGCAAACTTCCCCTGCTGGGACAGCTTGATCATTCCATTTTTCTGGGATAATTAGTTTTGAGCTACTCTAATTGTAAAAAAAAAAAATCATATTTTCTGCTTCATTTTTATAAAGTTTCAGTTACTCATGCCTGTCAGGTTCACCAGACCTGGGAATATGCTGTGCTTGAATATCAAAAAATATTGAGTGATTGTGTCAACACAGTTTACTAATTTAGCCATTTCTGTCCCCATATCTCTACAGAGCTCATTTGGCTGCCTGCTGTAATTAGTGGCTGTCAAATGCATCACACTTTGTCTATATCTATTGTCACATTAACAGCAACTTATTTTAATTGATCCTTGATCAAAAAGATCACTGCAGATCCCACACATCATCTTTTGTTCTATGCATGCTGTAAGCTACTGGACAACCCTGCTGGGATAGAAAGATGACCTTTTGGATGCTTGAATAATGATGGCTGACACGTTTGTTAAATCTGCTGGCACTGAACTGCATGATATACTATTCAAATGGCAACACAATTTGCTGTGTGACATTAATTCTCCATCATTGCACATCATTCTATAGATTCTTGGCATTTCATCCCAAATTTACCTTTGGAATATTTTTTAAAAAATCTATCTATAAAAGAGAATGGTGCTCAACCTAATGAGGAAATGCTGTCTTCATAACATTGTTTATATATTGCTCCATTATTCATTTTTTATAGGCACCTTATTAAAATTGGAAAACAGAGGCAGCAAGACTATAAAAAAAAGCTCCATAACGATAGTTCACATTTCATTTTTCTGTGCCAATTCCTTTTAAAGCACTGAAACACTGGAGAATACTGTTTGTCAAAACTGGCTGCAACAAATCATTTTTACATTTAAAATTTCATCTCCCCTCTTTGCTTAAGGAATGAAACACTCAAAATATTTAGTGCAAAATAAGAAGACCTATTACTCAGAGTTATGGCTTGCTGAGGTCTACCCTTCATTGCATCCCATATGACCAACAGGACAGCTGCAGGAAATTGCATTAAGAAAATGAAGGATTGCAGTATAATATGGGCATCTGAAGAGTAGATTCCTTGCATATAGGTCTTTAGAGTCTTGCATCCACAGAGAGCTAATGGTCTGTGAGTAAATTAGTGCCATGAACATCTTTTACATCATATTACCCCAGGGAGACCTTAGACCTACTAACTTCAGCACAGGAAAGATGTATTAAATGTGTTCTGACCATTGACTGTCAGGTTTATACTTGTCAAAACTGCCTCACACACCAAGAAATTATAGATGATGTTTTGATCCTGATGATGCTCAAGCAGAAATTGCCTTTCCTTGGTCTTCTCTTCTTTGAGAAATGCAACTCATAGCAAGAGCATCCACTGTCATCACTGAGGGAAGAAAAAGTATTTTTTGTCTTTTCTGTGCTCCTAATTATTTAATTTTTTTCCATGTTGGGTAAAAACCCTTTTCTATCACTGTATGGACTGCCACATGCCAAGTATTTTACCCCATGTTTAATAACACTGTGCACTATTTTTCCATGTGTGGTAACTTGTGAAGAATTACTGAGATTTTCCAGTGAATTTTCTGGTGAAATAATTTTATAGTGTATGCACTGTAGCTTCTGTTTCTGACCATCCACTTCTCAGCTGCTGGGAAAGTGAATGGCAGTGCCTGACTGGGAGAACAAAAGAAGAAGAAGCTACAGGGAGTGAAGAAAGTGAGAGAAACAGGGAGTACATTGTCAAGAGAGAAAGAATCGTGTCAGGTTTCTTTTATTTTGAGGAAGCAAAGGGAAGAAATGCATATGCACACATTGGAAAAGCTAAACACATTTAAATGTAATTTTATAATCCTGAGCACTAAACAAACCAGTGCTGAAAGTGAAGAATTCCATAATGAAATGTCTGCCTTTAGCTTCTCTGCGTCATGCTGAGAAAACACAAGAAACAAACAAAACCTCCATTTACCATGGTACAAACATGATTAAGTTCCTTATGGAAACTGCAATTCCAGGTATCATCTGACCCTGCTGGTCCCAGCCAGGAGGATCACAGCAGTGTGGCTGTGGGGTTGTGTCACTGTTGAGCCGCTAGCAGAGTATGAAGACCCAGGTTCAAAGTGTGGCATCAAGAAGAAGGTTTTATTATTTAATTCCATCTTATATAGACTTTTCAAAGGTCACCCAGATTGGTCAGTCAGAAACCTCCCCCTAGGCCTGATTGGCCAGGCCTGAACTGTCCACATCCGAGAAACTGTTTTTAATAACATCCAAACTTTATCTTTGTTTATAAAACACAGGAAGAAGAGAGAAAAGAATTCTCACGGGAAAGGTCTGTGCTAGCCACAGGGTTGTGGCAGAAGCTGTGTAGAACAGGTGGGACAGGTTAAATCACACTGGAAAATCCCCTTGCACAAAGGCAGCCAAGGGCACTGCCTGGTAAAAATATCTGGATATTTCTTTGGGTTACCAGAGCTTTGGATGACCAGAATTTTTGCCCTCCCAAGTTCAGAAAGGAACATTGCTGCCTTGGTGTGTCCCAGCTCAATGCTCAAATTCAGGGGTTGTATCCTGGGATTGTTCATTGTCTATTCTGCGCTGTAGCTGCCAATAAAGTCATTAACTAACAGCAATTTCAGCTGCCAAGTCCATACATGTGGAGCATTAACCAAAGAACACAGGACAAAGATGACCTCACACTTCTCCACAGGCCACCAGAAACTCCTGGATGAGCAAATCAGAGAGAATTCACCTTGTGAGCTCAGATGTCAAATCTGTAGCTTGCTTCCTAACCCAAGAGCAATTTTTCTCTTCACAAAACCAACCATCCTGCTAGAAATACTGATGAAAGATTGGGAATCAAAAGTTCTTTACGACAGTACCAAGACAACAGCCCTAAAGTTCATTACTGGTTTTAGGAAATAGCTTGTTTTATAGAAAAGTTGTGGAAGGGCGCCAATTAATATTCATCAAGACATCAATCTTCTTCCATTCTCTTTTTAAAGCTGGAACACCAACCACAAAGTCTCTGTGTTACCTTGCCAAAAGCAAAAAATCTTGTCTTTTCGTCTATTTCCTCGCATATAAAATGCTACTCAGTACACAAAACACTTTCTCTGAACTCTGTCATCTTTAAAAATTAAAAATTTATGTGACTTTGTGTAACTTTATCTGGTGACAGCTCGGTTCATACCATTGATCAGATTTGGTAGGGAAAAAGCAGAGCCTTAACTAAAATAGTTGAACCAACATAATAATTACGTTTAGCAAAAATGCCTAAACATCTCCTGAATGAGATATTCCAGTTTATTGTTCAGTAGTTATGGGTCATTTTGTGTCAGTGACATGTTTAACAAATACCATCCTTCAGGTGTTCCAGGGCAGAAGGTTGGCCAAGTGAACATCAAGGCACAGCAATTCATGTATGATTACTCATTTTACCAAACTGGGCAGAATTAACCAGGCAGAGAGAGAACTCGATGCTTAAATCAAATAATGTAAAGCTTCAGTTACCTGAGCACATTTTGCTGCCTTTTACTAAAAGGAGATAGGAAAAACCAAACAAAAAAAAAAATCATAGATGAGTTTTCTCCTTTACCTTTTTTTAGATGCCCTCAACCACTAAGACCACTCTCACTAAGTAGTTTAAAAGCATTGGCTGTGGGAGTGAAGCAGTTCTGCATCTCTGCTTACTTAGTATTCTCTTAGAAAGCATTAAGAAGAAGTAGTTGAAATCCTTGCCAAGAAACATGCTGTGAAAGAAAATTTTCCTTATTTTTTTCAGAGCCTCATCCAAAGCCAAAGAAAAGGAAGGCAGGTGAGGATGGAAGTGATAAATCAAGGTTCTTTTCCTCCAGCTATGCTTCCCTGCCAATGCAATGGAGTGCAATCATCCCAGGTACTGCTAAGACAGTACAGGAGCTATGGAAGGAATGGAACAGAATGGTACCAAAAAAGCAAGGAACACTGAGCAACCCATTTCCCCACCACACACCTCCACACTGTGCTTTTGGGATGCTGCTGCAGCTATTACAGTGCCACTGAATTTAAATTTAAAAAAAAAAAAAAAAAAAAAAAAAAAAAAAAGAAGAAGAAGAAGAGAGAGAATGAAAAAAGGAACAGGTGCCGATCTTCCTTCTCTGTGGGGAAACATGACACAGCAGAGTTTCACATTAAATCCTTTATCTTCATGCTAAGGTCTTCTGACATTTTAAATATCAGCCATAATAATTAACATCTCTCCTTAAAGCCAGAAGCCAAAATCCGCCAGCCTGCCGCACACAGTGACACCTTTAAACACTCACACACTTCAGCAGTTACTAATTTTCCAATCCAGTACCTGGATATGACATTTTGACAAGTTTGCAAAGGATTTGCTAAACTACTTATTACTTCAATGTATAAAAAGTATGCTTTTTTGCAATACCTTTCAAAAATAACTTCTGAATACGTTTTATGTGTGATTTTCTAAAGTAGCTTTCCCATTGCTCTGCTTTCATGTGCCAAAGGAGCCTAATGGCTCTCACAGCATCCAGGTGACTTACAACACCTAATTACTGCAGCATTATTTTTAGTGAAAGCAAGCTATTTTCTGTCTGAGCTCTCTTAAGCAGCGCAGTCATTAGGCAAATGGATGGATCAAGAATTTGCAAAGAGGTTTGTGGTGACTTTAAGTAGATACCACTGGAACTACCCAATGCTTCATGCCAAACAGGAGTGTGGCCTGGAGCTGCTTTGTATTTGATAGATGTCTCCATCACAACCACCATTAAAAAAGAAAAGAAAGAAAGAAAGCAAACAAGCACTGCTGGGGGTGTTTCAATGAAAAGGTAAAGACACAATAATGGAAAAAACCCTTGGAGGTGAATTCAGTGAAGAGTAGAGAGAAGGCTGTCAGGGTGAAGAAGCTGTCAGAGCTTTTTTTGAGTGGGTTCATGGGGAACACAAGAACCTCAGTCCAATATTATTGGCAACTACTAAATTAGTAATAGCAAGCAGACTGTAATCTGATTGACTCAGAGCTCCTATAGACTGCCCATATTATTCTTTCCTCCTGAAGTTCTCCTAGGTCAAATGATTGCTTTCCCATTATCAGGATGACGACAGGATATTCTATGGATCTGATAACAATCTGAGAAGAATCTAAGAAGCTCTTTATTATCTTGAAGGTAAACTGGGTCATGTGTTGGCTGTGGTACAAACTCCAGGCTGATTTAATAAGACAATAGGGAAAACTAGAATCACTCACAGTGGGGTAGCATTCAGCACGTAGGGTTAGCTAAAATGTTGGCAGCATAATTATTGTGCCATGCTAAGACAGACTCAACACTGCACCAACATCACATTTCCCCAGCAGATTTTACAAAGTATTGGAGCTTGCAATGAGGTGGGAGAAACAGACATAAAAAACCACCTTCCAAAAGTCATAAAGGGGATCTAAAGCACTGGAAAATGACGATGGCACTCATTTAAACTCACCTCTGAGTGGGCAATATTTGAGTCCCAGGTTTAGCTCATGTGTGTGTTGTGCTTAATACAATGGGTGAAATGTTGTCTGAGATGTATTCAAATGCAATCCATAGTGATCCCAACCCTGAAATTTTTAGGAAGGGAGCATCGTTTGGATGTGTTATTGTGGACTTGATTTCTTCTCAAATATGTATCAAAACATGTTCAGCTAGTATAATTCATATCTGTGATTCAAGATCCTAAATTAATTTAAAAGTTTTCTGTTCTCTCTTTCTGTCTGTCCAAGAAATGAGTTTGGTTATTCCAAAATCACCAAATCACCAGCACCAATAAAAATTAAATATAATATGATATTAGTAAATTATACCAATATGTGAAGTGAGACAGAAGTGACACTCATAATATAAAGTTCCAGGCATTTAAAAATTGCATGATTGTGGAAATAATTCACATATAAATTATAGAATTACAGTTCCGTTTTATAGTTTACTTTTTAGGAGGGATTTTACCTAAAAAATCATTTTTAAAAAATAACACATCACATTTTTTAAACTACATTTTGCCTTCATAGAGTTTAGCTTGTTCTCGGCACTGTGGAGGGATGGCAGGCTTAGCCCATAGAGTACCTATGGAGCAGCTATGTGAGCAAGAGGGAGAGGTATTAGATTGTGAAAACACAAAGATAGCATCACAGAATTATGATTCTGACATGACTGACGTATTAACCACATCCCCACAGCTGGGCAGGAAATCCCAGGTAGACACAGAGAATCCAAGTGTGATAGAATGGAAGTGTCCCAGCCCAATCCTGACCCCAGCTGTCCTCAAAAGAACCAACCAAGAGTGCCAAGGCAGCTATTGGGTCTGTGCCCACGGGCTTTCACTTTGTACCTCGGCATTTTTAATAGCAGCTTACTGATTTTTGTATAGCTACCAGATCAGACAAACAGGGCTTTTTATAACACTGAGCACAATCCTTTTGAAAAGCATCCAAGACTCTTCCAGAAGAAGGACTGCAAGAAGCAAGTGGGATACGAGACGGGCTTGGTCTAAACACGTTCACCACTGGCGAGAGGAGGAGATTTTATTTGTTCTAACCCAATTCCAGCCCAATTCCCCGGCAGGCTCTGCTTGTCACTCCCAGCAGTACTCCCGGCTGCCATCTCGTGTTTTATTTCCACACTGCAACCCTGGGCAGAGAAATAGGCTCTGCGCATCGAGCTCATCCCTGTATTCAACTAAAATAAATAAATAAATACACAAATAAATAAATAAATCAGAGAACAGTGCTAAACTGTTGCTTTAGTCTCACCAAAATGAAACCTGGAGTCTCTCCAGAATTAATTCTCGGGCATCACCAATACATGTAACAGTACACGCCATGCCTTCTCCAATATTAAAAAAAAAATATTACAGACAATCTTATTCATTTCAGTCCAAGATTTAACTCCATCCCATCTGAATCTTTTTCAATATGACTTGAAAGACACACACACAAAAAAAAGTCTGATATCCTTAAACATAATTCCAGTCCCCAACATTCTCCTGCTACATTTCAAACAAGGCTTTTGTTGGGTCTTTTGTTCATTTAAGGCTCTGCTGTCTGGCTTGAAGGCCAAGCTACACATAGAGTTTGGCAGGCACATTGTCATGCTCCTGCATCCAGACAAAAGTAGTGATTTCACTTTTTCCCTATATGAATAGAGAAACGCTCCTATATTTCTGCACTTTCCTTTAAAAGCTAAATTGTTCTAAAAATAAAGGTCAGAGGTGTCAGGTACAATTACATTTAGACAGACAGCATTAGGCCTGATATCCCTGTTTCCTTTTACCCTGGAGTCAATGGAATTTTGTGCATTTAAAGAAGACAAAATCGAGCCTTTTATTATGGCCACATTATGAGCTTCTTTCTCACCTCACTGAATAAGCTAGTCAATGGAATAGTTCCATTGACTGTAATGAAGCTATTCCAATAGGGAGCTAAAAGAGCAGCAGAGTCAACCTGAAATGCCTCCAAAGGCTCCTGATTGCTGCACAGGAGGGGACCAAGACACAGAAGGAAAAATTCTCCCAGTTTCACATTGCTGCTTGCTCTGTGTCACTGCTTTGAGAGCAGAATGATTGAAAAGTTCAGTGTCAGGTCCCAGAGGGCAAGGAACAGGGATCCTGTGATGGATCAGGAGCTGAAACTGGAGCATCTCACATCTTGTTAGACACTGCAGGGTGCCCAGGACATCTGCAGGGACTGGCAGAGCACACAGGACCTGGGGGAGATCTGTGTCCCTCTGGAGAGCACCTGGATAGGCAGCACAGCCCAAATCTGCAGGGGTGACAGCAGGAATCCCAAGCATTCCTTGCCTTTCCCTGCTGAACACCCATGCACAGCTCATAGTCTGCAGCTCCTGCAGGAACACACCAATAAATGGCACAGATCCACACACCAGAACGAGGAACTCACCACACCTGGGTATGCAGGTGCATTTTTCACAGCTAATACCACCTTGATCTTTGCTTTAGTTTGTGAATGCATCTGTGATTTATCACAATCAGGCCTCGGGATTGCAGAAAATGTGTATCTTAATAGGAGGAGTAAAAGGGAAATGAAAGTGTTCTGTGAGAGGCAACAAGCAAAGCACAGGCAAGGGCAATGATTGCTGGGTGTGCTGTGTTTAAATTCTAAGGGCAGAAAGAGAGTGCAAGACCTCACTCAGCTACTGACACAGACAATAATTTCTAATTATCAGAAACTGCTCCTATGTGATTAGCACAGACCTAACCAATGACCATATGCTTATACCATTAATTTTGGTTTTTTCTCCCAAAGTGTCTGCATAGGGATGACTTATTCTCATTGCTTCACAGGTAAATATTTCTTTGTGAAAAAGCTGTGGACAAATATAATTCCCTTGATAGTACAGTCTCCTGTTTTCTGATTTATGCAGGTACATAAATACTGTGAATCACTGTACACAATCTCTCTCAACAGAAATTCATTAGAATGAAAGGGAAGTTTAACAATGTAGATCATCAGCACCAAGAAACTGATTATCCATGAACTAAAGAAATGGATGCAGAAGTGGAAAATGGTTAAACTAAACTCTTTTTGTCCCCAAATCTAGCTGGAACATAGTTTTACCTATGCCTGTACTTCCTTTTGAAACACATGAAATTTTCAAGGGAAAAAATGGATAGAAATTGAAGGCAAGTATAGCCTGTAAATAATATATTCCCACTGCTCTAATGTGTATGAGTGACTTGCTGCTCATGGACCATTTGGAGAGCTTATACAGGGCAATATAAAATACAGCTTAAGTGACTGGCCATGGGAGCAGCAAAAGCAGGGATAGCAGCTACACTACAGTATTTCACCACACTGCAGTGGTCACAGAAACAACACCTGGAGCCCTTCCATACTGCAGACCCAGCCAGGAGATTATTTTAGGTCTTTTCCATTTGAACTTTCTGTTTTACTGTGCAAAACGTCCCAAATTCCCACTCAGATATCTAAATACTGTCACAGCTCCCTCTGTGGCAGACGCTGAGCATCCAAGGAAAATTCCATTTCACCAGGTATGTTACAAGTGCAATAGGTATCCTGGCTGAGGTGAGACAAATCTCCAGTTCCTGGTAGATCTTTCCTTGGTTTTGCCAAGTTTCTCAATTAAATGCCCCTCTCTCCCCCAGAGCTTGTGCAGTCGATACAAATGCCTCCCACAGTTTTCAGAGCACATCCTGCCAGGTCGGCTTCCAACATAATATCTTTCCAACACTCCAGTAATTCCATTTGCAGAGCTTTACAGGTTTAAAAGCAACTCTCTTCCTGCAGAGAGTTACCCCAACTATTTCCTACAGCACAGGAACTGTAAGGTCACAGCACGACTGAGCCTACCCTTGTTTCATAAGCAGCTTCCTTCAACAGCTGTAATATCTGGGACGAGTGTTCGGAGAGTGTCATTTGGCCTCACTGAGTGATTCATTGTATACTGGAAAACTGCTCTGCATTCTTCTGGATGCCTTTGCAGCATAGCCAGGACAAAGCCCCATTTAGCTGGAAGCCCAGCATAGTGGCTCATTATTCACCTGCCACGGCAGTCACAATATTGTGACGGCTTCCAGACAATGGTGGAAATTTCTACCCACTTTTTTGCAGGAACACATTCCATTTTCTACCTTTTTATCCTGGGAAACAGATGCTGCGTATGGACAGAGTGTAGGGAAATGGGAGCCCTAATTTTTGTGTAATGAAAGGAAATCTAATTGCTCTGTGAACTGCTACGGGCTGCTCCAGGCTCTCTGATCCTGCCTCGGCACCAGTAAGAGGAGCTTCAGAGAGAGGGAATGGGGAGGGAGGGAGAGGAGGAGGGAGGGAAGAGATGTAAACAAGCTACTCAGCCATCTCTAACCTGTAATTTGGCCTGAGCCCAGTGCCTCCATGGTGCTCTGCCAGCCCTGCAGAGCTCAGCATCCTCCCTGAAACCCACTGTGGCTGTGCGGGGTGGGAACCACTGCAGAGCCCCCTGCCACTGCCCCAGTCCAACCCCTCGCAGGGTCAGCCACAGCTGCTCTCTCTGCACTGAAGCAAGTGCCCTCAAAGCCAGCTTGTGCAGCAGAATTAACCCAGATCTGTAAATCTGCTTCTTGCATCCAGTGCCGTAGTTTTTGCTGTTTGATTTCGGGATAAACTGAGTTTAAATGCCACGCTGAAGTAAACACACTCACTCCAAAAGCGCTGAGTTTAACAGCTGGGGTTTTCTTAAAGTGTATTTTTTCTCAGGGCAGCAATAATTCAATAAAACTAAGAGATGGCTTTACCAGTTTTCCTCTCAGATGTGTGTCCTGTAATACACTGCTGCACAGGCAAATCCTCAGCGCTCTTATGAAGGCTTTTAGCGGAGAAAGATTTCCACCTCAGCAGGGAGGTAAACAGTATCAGCAGGCTCTGCAGCAATACCCTAAATGGCACCTCCATTTAATTTCTACATAGTCCTTCCAGCACTTTTTGTCTTTGTTTTGGTTGCCACCTCCTCTTTCGTCAAACTCATCACTGTCACGTTTGCAGAAGGCGCCTATTACACTGCAGCCTATATTCGAGTTACACTCCCTTACTGCCTGCCTGTGCTGGAAAAAAATCATAAAAAGGTATTTGGGAAACAAATGCTTCAAAAAACCATGCTGCATCCCTGTGGAGATTGCCACCTACTTCCTATTAAGCCCAAGCTTGCCATATGTTTTAAGGGCTTTTAACCTCCTTTCTCTCAGCGCAGTTCTGTTTCAGAACTTGAAATCGCACTGCTGGTTCTGCTGCCGTGGGATGTGCTTTTTGCTGAGGGGAAGGGAAGAAAGGGAGTGAGAGGAGGAAGGGATGGAGATTTTACAGCCAAAGGAGGATTCCTGCCTAATAGAACCTGCAATGTGAGCAACTGCTTCCCTGGCTGAGTTGAGAGAGAAGAATTCACTGCCATAAACCTGTCCACACATGGGCTCATGCAGTCACACCTCCCTTTAACAGGGCTGTCCCTGCTCCAGGCCAAAATGTAATGATCCATTTCAATATCTGTGGGACAAAAGTGATTGCACTTTCCCTTCTGTGCCATCCCAAAAAGCTGGAAGAAACCCAAGGGCCATCACAGGCTGGGGAGAAGTGCAGGCTGTACCCTTGCAGTGACAGATTATCACTGTCACACTAATGCTCAAGACGTATTTGTTTGTAAATCACAGCCCTCACTGTATTTCATGTCATTTTCCAAGCCTTCTGAAGCCAGAGCAACAAGACAATTTCAGCTTTTATATTTCTAAGCCTGGCGATTGCTGAAAATGCCTTGCAAAAATGAAGCCAAAAATTTGGGAAAGAGATAAATAAAAGTAGCTGAATGTATTGTTTTCTCTATTCTCAAATACAGGACAAGGTGAGAACAGCAAGTAATTTCCAATTTTCTATTCTCATAATGGAGAAAAAATTCAATTTATTAGTGTATTTCCCTTTAATTAATATGAATAACATCTGCATAACTCCTGACATCCTGATTTATAATTAACATCACAATAAAACCCCACAAGCATTAAAATAATACAGGTATTATGGCCCTTAGCATGTTTATATCACATGAGCACCAATATATGCATTAGCTACGATGCTAATTAGAACTTGGGCTGCTGTACTGTCTTATTCTTTAAAACTTTAAACCAGACTAATGCTTAATTGTGGAAGATCAAGGAGATAATTCTTATTGTGGCTTTCTTAATCCAACGTAAATGTAATCTGTAAAGAAATTACAGAGCTCTCCCCCCCGAATACACCACCCAGAATTTAAGTGAACATGCAGAACCCTTCAGGCAACAACTAACACAGGAAAATGATGGATTTTTTAAAAGAAACAGCCTAGATTCTACCTTTGGAATATAAATAATGCAAATAAGCATATGTAAAAACTGAGTTTCTGCACTGAGAATCATGGTGGGATTCTACCAAGCACTACTAAGAAATCTACAGAATTTAATCGTTTACTATGTCACTTTAAAGGCTTTTAAAAAAATCCTTTTGGTTCTACTACAGCAGATATCTTCTCTGTGTTAATCACATAAACTCCCAAGTAAATCCCTTTGATTTCAAAGGGATGAAGATTTCACTCTTTTTGCAGTGGTTTACAGGAGTTTCTCTGAAAGCCACCATTTCCATGTGAACAAGCATTTCCCTTTTCTCTCTCAGAAATATCTCCTGTTAGATTTTCCATGTGCTTATCAGATTTATAGGACCTACGGGGACTCTTTGTCTGTATTATTCTCCAGAAATCACATTAAAATAACATTAAGGTTGCTGAGTCAAAGACCGGGAGGTTAGGAAACACCAGAATTAAGTTAAACTAATCTAATTTGGCTCCTTATGCAAATGCCTTATGAAAAAATCCTGAGTCATATAATTACATGCTCCCAACTATCCTACACCTGCTTTGGAGCAAGGGGATGGGATGGGATGGGATGGGATGGGATGGGATGGGATGGGATTTTCCTGGATCTGCAGGAGTGAAAACTACCCCACAGAGAATCCTGGGATTTAGGGAGTTGTTTGGGGGGGTTTTTTTGCTTGTTTTTGGGGTTTTTTGGGGTTTTTTTTTTTGTTTTTTTTGTTTAATTGCTTTAAATAAAAATACAGCTCAACAGCATGGATGCAGTATGTTCCATGGCTGTTGTGCATCACAAATTTTTAATGATTTAGGAAGCACAAATATTTATGGTTATTGTTCAAAGAAGGAAGCTGCTTCCCACTGCAATCTTCAACTTTATACCACAGTTTGCTCCTCCCTGTGCTCAAGGTTCTGTTGGATTTTCCACTTTAAATGACAACTTTATTTTTTGCACTGTTTCTGCCCCAACATTAATTCTGATTCATGACCAAAATTTTCAGTCTGAAAAGAAATATGAAGAGGCAGTGTCATTTCAAATATGATCTACAGAGGAGAAGAAAAGAAACAAAGAGGTTATGCCCTTTTTTCCTCTTTTTTAATACGTGAAAAAAAGTTTGCTTTCGTTCTCAAAACTGTTTTAAAGTTTAAAAGGTCCTCTTGTTGTTTTTTGCATTAGAAATGTGGTCTACAGCAGGAAAAAGAGAAATTTTATCAACTCAGGGGCAGAGAGTCAAATTTAATTTCCAAAAGGAAGAATACTAAGAACAACAAAATATTTTAGACAACAAAAACCCCTATTTTCTTACTGAAAGGCAGGACTCCAGTGTAGATAAGGAGCTATTTTTTCCTGACACCTAAAACTTTATGACTAGCTAAATCAAATATTCTCCTTTGTGCAAAATAAGCAAAAATAAAGATTAAATTTCCACACCTTTTAACAGTTCTTACTCACACAGAGGAAATCATGGTCCCTTTTTTTTCAAATAATATGTATAATTACTTTTTAATATTCATAATAGGTACTTCAGCCACCATATCCCAAATTACTGTAATCAAACCTCTAAAAGAAAAGTGGATAGTGATCTATAAGTCTAATAAATCCATACAGAATGCATTTGTGTTGATATAAAATACCCATTTGCCACACTGCTGGTAAAACACCCCCAATTATGCCTTCCCTGCAATTGCTACACAGAGGTGAGGATTTTTTATTTCCCCCAGAAAATCTGGAGTTGCATAAACTCCAGTCCAGAACAGTGCAGAGGATGTGGACAAGAAGACTGACAGAACATGGCAGCAGCTCTTTGGAAGGCTGGATTGTAATCCTCAATGTTGCATTGCTTTTAAATTTTAATAGCAATGCAAGATTAAATAGGGGTTTTTTCATTTTTCTTTCTTTTTTTTTTAAGAACTTTGCACATCTTTATTCCCAAAACTATCCATGATGTATAAAGCAGCAAGGACTTTTCAAGTCTAATTATTATGTTTTTCTGGCTTTTCTGCTTTATGCAGTTCTGTCAGTCTGAGGAATGAAAATAAAGAAATTGGTTCACTTTGATTTCAGTTGGGTCCAAGTTAATTTTCGTCTCAGACAAGCCTGTGTTATTTCATGACAGACTATCTGAGATACAGAAACCCAAAGAACTGGAGCTTAATAAATATTAATAGGATTGAAAATCCATATAAACGTAGTCTTGTTTTTTTATTTTTAGATTGTTTTGATTAACAGAGCCTAGAAATTCATCTTAATTTCATCTAGCAATGGTTCTTTAATAAACAACATGTATTTTCTGTATCATCATTTCACCAATGATTTCAGCTACTACAAGGCTAACTCTCAGGCATAAAGTAATCAGGGGGTTACTACAAGTCTGTCTTATAATTATTTAATCTGAATACCATTCCGTTAAAAATATATAACACAATTTCTTTCTCCCTGCTTAGGTAAAAAAAGAAAAGGAGAGAAAGAAAACCCACATCTGCCTCCTGAACTGGTACCAGCATTTTTAGCTGTTATGCTGCATTTGGAGCAGAATTTTCCCTCTAACAACGACACAGATATATCCAATAATACAGAGTGATATATCAGTAGTATATCAGTAATATATTCCATTTAAAAAATTCAAGCAATTTTGCTTGTGGAAACCAACAGAACATATTTTTAACATTGAAAATATTAAAAATGCCTGAACGATTTTTTTTCTCTTTTTTCTTTCTTTTTTTTTTTTTTTTTCCGTTAAGAAAATTTGGTTTTTTAGTCCATGAGAGTGAGCACTTTTCCACTATTCCCATTAAAGGAGGGCAGGATCACGTCAGGATCTGGATTACATCAGACTGGCAGCACAATAAGGTCACTTAGGGATCAGATTTTCAGATTTTTGCTAATTCAGATCTCTGTTTTATTACTGTGAGGAATTACTCTGATTCACTGAAAGAGAGCAAAATGATAAAGCAGTTCAAGCCTGCCTACCACAGACCATAAAAGCAGCATGGATATTGCAAAGCCATGCTCCTGGAAACACTGGTGTTAATGCAGCTGTCGTTGTGTGCCACACACTCTAAACCTCCTCTAAAAAATCTCTGGGCCATTAAGATAACATAGAAAACTTAAAGCAAAGTGCAATAATTTTGCTGCATCTGCTGCCAGAACAAATGGCATGATGACTCTGAGAAAGACATAAAAAGCCATTTTAATTATTTCTTCTTTGAAGGAGGCACTGGCTCAAGCTGGGCAGTCTGGATCCAAATCTGAAGTGTTGCGAAGCTCAAGGTGAAGATTTAAGTCAGATATGAGGAAGAAGATCTTTCATAGCGAGTAAGAGAACAGGCTGCCCAGAGAAGCTGTGGCTGCTCCATCCCTGGAAGTGTCCAAGGCCAGGCTGGATGGGGATTGGAGCAACCTGGGATAGTGGAAGGTGTTCCTGCCATGGTCTGGGTGATCTTAAATATTCCTTCCCACCCAAACCATTCCTTGATTCTGAGACTCCCAGATGTGTTGTTAAGACCCTCTCTGCTTTCAGCAGTGACTTAGGGACATTCAGGGTGGAGCAGCACTTCAGTGGAGCCAGGTGCAAACCCAGCCCAACAGGAGGTGTGGGCAGTTAGCAAAACACTGCACTTTTCCCACTTTTCCAGATGGGAAGTGTGATCAGCACGCCGTGGTTTGTTCTGTGCCTTCAGCGTATTTAATGCCAAATTCAAACATGAACCTCAGTTTTGTAGCATTGCTTCCTAATTTTTTCAGCTTTGCATGAATGCCTTTCTAAATAGATGCAAATATGAAGCTGTACAGGTGACACACTAAAAATATAATTGAAGCTGGTGCCTTCATAAAGGCAATTAGCAATCGCTCAAGTTGCAATAGATGACAGCCTCAAGAGGATTGCTGCCCTGGCAGGGAAGTAACTGCAACTTACATTACACTCAGTGTTCTGTTCTTTAATGCTATTTTGTTATTACAGACAAGTACAAGTTGCTGATTATGTATTCATTCCCATGCAGAGCTTTTGGCTGATATTTTTGTCCACAGGGTTAGATGTATACAACTCACACTTCTACCTTAAAATATTCCCTCTATACTATAACTAAAGTATTCCCTCTTAAAGTTAGTGAGGAAAAGTTAGAGTAAATAAGCAAAAAACCAAAAAATAAATACAACTGCAAGCAGAGGAGGCCAACAGAAAAATATTTTAGCTCAGAGTAAAAGCACATGACCATACATGTTTTTGTCTTGCTCAGAACTAATGCAGTGACTACAATTATGCCTATTTTATAGTACCATTATAGCCAGACTTACAGACATTTTATAACCCTTTTAAAGTGCTTTTGTGGTCACCCTAGGAGACACCCTTCCAGTTTCAGCAAACCATGGGACAACTCCTGCTCCTATAAGAGTGAATGGCAATGCTCCCACCAGGCAAGTCTTTAAATCAGCACCTGCCTCCAGCTATCCCTGGATAAACCCCAGGTTCTACAACTGTTCTCCACAGGAACATGCTTAAGTGAGGGCCTTAAACACACATGGATTGAGTACCTGAATATACTCTGCAGCACTTCAGTGCAATAAACAGCATTTGATCAGAAAATGAGCAGTGTCCACACATGTGGTCAGCCCTTTGCACTGAGCAGAACAAGGTGTGACCCTATGGCACGCAGACATACTGTTTTTTAGCTAGGAAAAAAGTTGTGCTTGAACACATTACTTTTTTCTGTGGTGCCTGATCATTCCATCACAGATTACACCTTTTAATATTCCATTCTTTCAAGGGGTCTCCATAGCAGCAGTGGCACCACGTGGGGCAATGGCACAGTGCCACACAACGAGCACTGCCACACAACACACAGCAACACGACAAAGTCACTGGGAAATAACATCGACATCTGTGGGTTTCTGTGAGCTAAGTCTTGCCTATTTCACCTCCGGTTACCCTGTGTTGTTTAGATGCACTTGTACTCTTTGTGCTCATCCTTTCATGCATCTAAAAATACAACCATATTAGAAAAACAAGGAGAAAATTGTGCTGGTTCCTACATGAGGTTATAGACGGAGTTAAAACACAGCTTCAGTGGGCAGCTAATGCAGCTCTTTGCCTCTGGGAGGGACATAATTGCAGTGGCCCAAAGACAGCCCAGAGCTGGGGGCTGAATGTGTCACTAATCCCTCTGAAGGGGACATTTCCCACTGTTCACAGGACTTTTGGAGAGATTCACCAAGCAGCTCACACATGAACCACCCTGGTGGGGACAGAGATCCCTTGGACCAGTCAGTCTCCATCTGCACCACCCTCTGCCTCCCGTGGAGCCCAACGACTGCACTGAGGAGCTGGAAGAGCACCGCTGAGGCACTGAGTGGTAAACACACAAATCAGGTCAATCCTTTTGCTTTCCTGGTAATCCCAGGGCGTTATTGGTTACTGGCTTTTCCTGCTGCCTCCTTCTCCTCTCTGGGCACTCTGCACACACTGCTGCTCTCCCTCACACCACGGACTGTGGCAATCCCTCCTTATCAGAACTCCATGCTCTGCACTACCTCACTACATCCATGGGCTTTATATCTTCACCTCTCTTGTCTTTTCTTCACTGTAAATCCTCCAGAGCGGGGAACTTGCTTTCTCCAAGTTCGTGCTAAAGCCTGTAAATTTACAGCACTCTAGGAATGTTTGATAACAGCACTTAAATAATTAATGAAAGCTGCAGCAGCCCTTTCTTTTTGCCTATTTGGAGGCTGTAAGGCAGCAGGACAGGTGGGAGGCAGCAAATATTTCATGGGCTAAGGTTAGATGTGATTCTCACCCCTATTGGGGGCAACTGACTGACAAAGACTTGCATGTAGGAAAGATCGAGATGAGGTTGTGCAGGAATTAAAGAAAAGAAGTATTGCTTCAGCTACATGGAACATAAAACTGGCCCAGGAGCATCATAAAGAGCCCAGCCCCAAAAAATAAACTGCCATAAAAACGATGGGATGTTTTAATTTCAGCTCTGCAGTGATCTATTCCATCTCTTTCCCTCTGTGTGTGTGACTTTGCAGAAGTCCACTCTTTTGTCCTAATTTTTCCATCTTCAATGGCAAGGGAAAAAAATAAAGGGTATAATGGCAAATATTAGCTCATAGTTTTGCAGCCCTAAAGAGGCAGTAAACGCTTCTGAAACAAAAAAAAAGTAGGTGGAAGCATGAAATAAAGACAAATAAGGCACAGTAAGACTGTGAGAGCAAGGAACAGGAAAAAAACCAGTACAGAAAAAAAGATAAAAGAGATTTGTTATTATAGGAGAAGCTATGATATGAGACAGACGTGAAATCATTTCAAGAAAGCTAGAATGGAAAAAAAAACCAACAAAGTGAAAAGATATTCATGTATCTCCGGCAAATATTTCAAAATCTAACAAACATTCAAATTCCCTGCATCTGTCCCTAAGCTTATATCTGTTCCTGGTTTGAAAACGGGAATTTGGGCCTGATCTGGTAAAACTCGATTTGAATTTCATGGTTGACTTTTCTGTAGCCACAAGTTTACCCACTGAGTGCACATGGGTCCAGGTGCTTTCCACTGGAGCACAATGCAGAGGACTGTATGGATTTTTTGTGTCTTCCAAATAATCAATAACATAATCCTGATGCTTATGTCAGTTTTGCTGCTAAATTTCCCAGTTTATGAAGGCAATCAAGTACTTTGGCACCAAAGAATAGGAGCTGCACTTAAAGAAATTTGAACCTGAAAAGTGCAGGGACAAAACCAGAAGCCACTTTGCCTAGTACTGAATGTTTATCAGGCAAAACATCACAAAAACATAGGGGAAAGAAAGTGCAGCAAATTGCTTGATTTTAGGGCAGTGAAGACTCCAAAATTATTACTCTCCTAGAACAGAGACATAATGACCAGCCTCTGAATAGATATTGGCACAGCAGGCCACACAAAAGCCCTGATTAGCTGCTGTCTGAGGGAATATTCAATTCTATTTTGGCGCTGATTTCTGACCTTTTTTCTTTGACTTTAATTGGTCAAAATCCAAACCTTTTTTGAATTTATTTAACGCCAGACAATGGCTTCTGAATTGCCAGATTCCCAGTAGAGATGGGAGAAAAGGCACTTCACAGCTTTTTCTGACGCTTCTTCGACTTCAGCTAATTCTGAAGTTGTAAACAACATCCATAACAGCTGCAACACCACTTGCCATGCAACAGTTCTTGAATTTCTTTTAGGGAAGGAAAAATACCAAATCATGAACTATGTCATGTCAAGCCTGACTCAGATGTCCTTCACCTTCACCGAGAAAAGAGCAGGTATTTTGAAATTCCAAACCTGTGCTTCCATGGCAGTATTAAGCAAGAAACGGATGTGATACGATCTCACTCCAGATTTTAATATTAGACAGAACCATCAGAAGCTTCTTTGTTAACTCCTAAGCCAGTGATAATCCTGCAGTTTTTTCAACTCTTTGCATTTACAGTTCACAATATGAGAAAATATTCTGTGACATTTCAGAGCTGTAGCTGCTGTTTTACCAAAGCCTCCTCACCCATTGATTTACATCCACAACTCCCCTTCCAAGAGCTTCCTTCCCAAATTAAACATGCTAATGATTTTCTATGCAAAATTTAACAACCTAATAGGCTGAACAAGTCAAATGAAAATACACTAACTGTTGCCTTTGATGTATACTATTCTGCCAATTCTCTCATGAAAGAAGTATATTAGCATATAGCTGGAGTGGTTACTAACATATAGATTAATAAAGAAAAGCTTATATATATACATGTTAAGAAAGCGACACTGCAGACTGTAGAAAACACAACTTCAAGGCTTAGGAGTGACACAAATGGCTATTATGCACTAGAAGACCATTTTCAAAAGAGCCCAGAAAAAACTAAAGAATGAATCACAAACCTTTATCTGAATTAGCCAGTGTTGGTTCATAACACTGGGTTTATGCAATAAAAGTAGTCAAAATGAGATTACACAGTCAAAATAATAAATACAGGCTGGGATGAGAGAGATAGTAGAAGGCTGAGGAGAGAGCAGAATGCTTTCTGCCTAACCCCAGGGATCTGAAAAGAGCTCCCCCAAGAAGCTGCCCAATTGCTTTATAAAGTAAGATTTTCACTTGCATGTATTTTTTTCACACAGACTACGAGCAGTAATGTGTTTTAGCCTATGACCAGCAGCATAGAGAGAGCTTTATTGCAGAATTGTTTCATTCTGTCCTCCAGCCCAGCTCTGAGCTTGAGGTTTGGTGCCACTGAGATCTTAACACACACAAAGAGAGCAGATGCAAACAAACAATATGGGAATATAAATATTCTCCAAAGAAACAGTGACACAAAATTACTTTCTATTGCTTTGTCTTTAAGAGTTTGCCTATAATGATTTGATAATTTAATCTAATTGATCTCTCCAAGTACTTCTATGGCTCTAATCACTGTAGTATCTGATTAGTGGAACAGATCCATACTTTATCTCCAGATTTAATAACTAAATCTATACTTGAAATAGAGTCACACAAGTTCAGCAGAGGGAGAGGGCCAGATGCTGCTTAGCCAGGGGAGGAAGGAGGGAAAGGGAAAAGGCTACTGAGGTCCAGAACCACTGGAAAGGTACATTTGGCTTTGTGTCAAATCATCCCTCTGCAACCAAGCTCTGTTTAAACAGCCCATTCCTGGGGTTAGAGAAGGAAAGCAGGAATGTGACATAACTAATGGGGGCAGAACCAAAAATGAGCTACTGTCTATGGCCCGTTCTCCTTCAAACTGTCTTCTTCACAAGCACAAAGTAAATGTAATTATTATTATTATTATCGGTTCTTTGTTCTCTTCCAGGCTAGCCCTTCATCAGCCTGAAAATTATGACATTTCCTGAATGCATCTTAACCTTTCTAGTTGCCAAGAGTCAGGACAATGTCACACTGCACTCAGAGATTTTAGCAGTGAAAAGGTTAACACCCAAAATTGCTAATGATGACAACAGTATTCACTGAGCCAGATAATCACTCACAGAGAATTTCAATCCAAAGTCACTTAAAATTCAAGGAAACCTCTGTATTTCTTTAAGGAAGTGACAGCAGTTAGAAGAATATTCATAATTCAAACAACAGGCCAAAATCTGACTTACTGCTGAGTTTATCTATTTTTAATCAAGCAATATTAAGTGCTGGCTTTTGCTCTGCCTTAGGTGAAACCTATTTTGTGATATGTCCTCTAACACAGGTGCTGGGCAGAGAGGGGTGACAGCCAGGCCGCTTGCACAGTGCAGATCTCAAGCACGGAAGGTATATGGAGCATTTCTGAGAAGTTATTTGTTTCTTCCTCCCTTGTTTGACTGCTGCTTGTTTGTTGTGCTGATACTCAGCCAAACTAGCTTGTAGCTGAAGATGTCAAAGCTCTGGGCAGAAAAACAGCAACTAATATATGCTAGCAAACTCTGGAGAGAAAAATAGTTTCTGCCACTAAAAACTGCAGGGTGGAATTGTGCGCTGCCTTCTTCTTCGCCTGATTTTGCCTAAAGGGAAAGAGCCTTTTAATCCCATTTCTCTGCTCGGTTTGCACAGTGCCTGGCAGGGCACACCTGCTCCAACGTGTGTGTCAGGAGCCTTCTTTGCTGTCACATCCCCTTCCCTGCTGCTCTCAGCTCATCAGCTGTCTCCCAGCTCAGCTCTGCGGGTGAGCACCCCTCTCCTGCCCCAGCACATCTCTGCAGCCATCTCTCAGAGATGTCAGGAGAAGCAGAATCAGCTTGTCACAAACACATGACCATCTCACAGTTCACGGGGAGAAGCTCTCTGTCACATGTGAGCAACATGAAAGAAATGCACGTGGAAGGGGATGAGAGGAATTTCCACTAAGAGACCCAAATTCAGGATGGGATGGAGGATTTCACCATCACCTCTTCAGCAATCTGTGTCTCTGTGAAACTCAAGCACCCATTCTGCATGGTTCTGCACCATAATGTGCTTCTGGCCAGGTAATACCTTCAGCACTTGAACTGCAAGTGCATCACTACAAGAGTTGCAGTTAATCAAGGGTTTCATGGCACTTGAAAGAAAAAACAATCAATGCATCTTTTCTTTCTTCCTTTGTGTGAGAACTCATCTATGGAGACTCTATCTAAAAGAGACTGCAGGTGCTTCAGCTGTTAAGTATAGCAATTATTTGTTGTTTCAGAAGTTATTGTTTCGAGCAAAAGCAATCCATTTTTCATTAACCAGTGGCTCAGTTAATGACTGAAAAGTGTAGAAAACAAACTTAATTCTCTCTGCTGTTCCACATAGCACAGCTATTAATTGATTCATATGGAGAGCTATTTCATCTGCTTTTAGCATCAGAGAGAAATAGGGAGGGATTAAGATTTTAAAATCTAGGTTTACAGCCTGGTGATTTCTTGTGAAATTTCCCAAAAAAAACCTGCCTCTCCAACAGCCATATAAAGCAATATTTCATGGATCCAAAGCACTGTATAGAGCACAGACAATCTTATTCATAAAAGTAGTCTTGGGGCAGGTAAATGTCCAAAATCTGTTTGTCTCTAAGTATCTTAGATATGGCCTTCAGCAACTAAGTTCATATTTTTAAAAAAAGTCCAAGTTCTTTTGGCACTCAAGTAAATATGAAAACATATGAGTCAATATCAATTTTGCAATCAAGTAAGATAAATTGTACTATCTTTCCTTCAAGCTTTCAAATCTGATTATGCCTTTTAGATGTACATATATCCATAGATAAATGCAGGTTTCATATTCCCTTACCACTGGATCGATCTCATTAAGACTATTGCTTTGGGAATGAGGATTCTCAGAAACTGAGTTCTCATTGGGTCAGCTACATGCAGCTGTACTGTTTGCCTGTTCATTACATTAAAACTAATAAATGAAAGAAAATGAAATTAAAAACAAAGAGTAATATTGGCAGAAAATTTAAAAAAAAATCCCTGCAAGGGCACTGTGGGGAGGTTGACAACAACAGTGGTGCAAAACTTTGGGTTAAAGGGCAGCAAGTCCTCAGGAAAACACCCCAATAATATGAGCATGGAATCCTGACAAGGTGGGATAAACACAGAGCTCTTCTCCAGGCCATGGCTGGATGGTCTTTCTTCAGCTTGGGGCATAAAAAGACATTGGTGATCTAGGATGCCCTGTTTCTCGGAGCTTTGCTCTCATCTCTTTGTGGGAGCTTAAAATTCTGCATTAGAGCAGACTCTGCAAGCCCTCTTTAATCAGGCTTGAACCCAAACCAGCTGAGGTGAAACAAGTGAATTAAACAGAAGGTTTGTCTAACCTGCCTGACTGCATCTGAAGTGACTGGGGAGGATGGGAATGAGTCATTCCCTGACAAAACTGGGAGCAAGGAGTGGAGGAGGAGCCCAGCTGGTGGGTGGGAGGGAGGATGGGAATGGAGCCCCCCGGCTGGTTTGGGCTCAGCTCCAGCCTGCCTCCAGCCCCAGAGGGTGATGTCCCCAGCAGAACCCAGGGGGTGACAAGGGAAGGGTGGCTCCTCATTGCCACTCGTGCCACAGGGTCAGGGCTGTGCAATCATCAGTTTAAAGCACGCTGTGTCACATGTGAAACACAGCATGAGAAAACAACCTTAAAAACTCTGTATGCCTTACTGCCATTTCAGACTTAAAATTAGCTGTAGGAAGAGAGATCATCTGTACACTACAGAAGGCTGACATGAAAAAGGGTGAGAAATCTGTGATCCCGAGGTTTTGGTAGATTCTGGCATATGTTATCCTTGCCAGTTATTCCCCACCCACTCTGCAGGAGAGAAGGGGAGATGCTCCACAGGGTTCCTCTCCATCCATGCTGCTCAGTCCATCTCCTGTACCTGGAGCATACAAGAATCTGTGCTACAAGAAGAATTTTTTCCCCTCTTTCCCCAACACCTGGAGGTGCACAATTTGGACACTCCAATATATAAGCAGATCATTGAATCTCAGCTCAGAATGAAAACCTCCTTATATTTAGTGGAGGTTTTTCATCATCTTCAACCAACCGTTGGGTAAGTTTCTGCCTCTGTTTAGAAAAAGGATGTCTAAGTACAAACTGTGCTTGCTCTGGGCTGAGCCTTCTAGAAAATTCAGCAAGCTGTGCAATCTTCTTCCCACACAATGCACCTTTCCATTAAAAATCTGCAGACAGCTTTGAGGTGAAAGAATTTTGAGAACAGAAGGTAAAGACAGCAAGGCAATGGAGACAAATCTTTTTCCGTGAGCTTTGTGAAATATTTTCTCAAAATAACTTTGCAGGGGTTTTACTGCCAGTTCATAATGTGGATGAATCACTTCTCATATTTCTGATAAAACAATATTCAAAACTTCAAAATCTCTTCCAATTCATTTATGCCACCATTTAATTAGGGCTTCTGCAATATGTTACAAGGGCATCATTATCCCCTATAATTGTATAATAATTACAATTTTTAATGAAATAATTGCAAGTACACTAGATGTGTAGATATAATTATGGTAATTACATAAATACCTGATTTTCAGCTAATAATTAAAGAAGGCCTTTACAAAAAGGGGGAAATTTAACAAATGGAAGCTTTGCAGAAAACAAACACAAATAATAAATGGCTGCCTCTCTCCTGGCATTTCTGCCTTACTAAATTATCTCTCTATATATACTATACATATATGATTTTCAACAAATTATAAAATAAAAATAAAAAAACTGCTTAAATATTAAATCATAACAAGAGACCTCAATACTTTGCCTCTGCAGGGCCTGATCCACTGGCATTAACATTGCCCAAACCAAAGGATTCTAGGAGAGCTCAGCATCTCACAAGACATTGAATTGCAAATGACTGTCGGGAGCAGGAAGGAGTGACTAGTGCCTATGACAACATCCAAACTCTCCTACTGGCTGTGGTTTCCTCCAAAATGTGGTCATACCTACTGGCTACAGCCCCATTAACACAGAAACTCAGTAAAAGATGAATTCTCTACTGGGTTGTGATATTTCAATGAAGGAACTACTTACAGAGCCGCATCAGCTGAAAAAAAACAAAACAGTTCTTCAGCCAGGGAATTTTCTTTCTCTTCAAATATATTCCTGTGACTAAACTTGCTGTGTGCTACTCCTAGTATGAACAGGAAAGTCAAAACCCACCCTCATAGAAAGCATGTAGAAAACTCTGCCAGGGCAGATTGATTCCTGCTCTGATAGCACCAAGGGATATTAACAGAATTCCCACAGCAGAGGAATTAGCAACATGATTTACTGCTGCTGCTGCTGAAATGTTCCAAAGCACTTTGGCAAAACTCTGGATGGGAAAATCAGCTGCAGCACCTGGACTGTGCCATTTCCATGTGTCCTGCAGTTTCTGCAAGAGCAGCCCTGAGGAAGCCAGAGACCACTCTGCTCCCTGCAATTGCTGGAATATAGGTGCAAACATGGCTGAAAATCAGCTTTGTCCCACTTCCCCTAGCTTTGTATTGTTCAGTGCTGCTTCTTCTTTGGGTAAATCTCATTACTACAAGCATGAGAAAGTAAAATAAGAGATATTAATATTAAAACAGAAGGAAATGGTTTGATATCCCGAAAACAAATCTCATTTTTGGTAAGCTCATTAAAGCAGTTGGTTTCTGAATGCCGAGTATAATTATTAATACCATACATATCAAAGTGGGGAAGACATGTAAATTTGACATCATAAAGCAAGTAAAAATGAAGAAGGCTAAAGAATTATAAGTAAAAAGAATCTGGAAAAAAAAAGGAAAAGAATTTATACTGGAGCAATATTCAAGTTATAAGCAGATTATTAACATTGTAAGTGAGATGATCCTAAAGAATGGTTTGACACATGTAAGCATCATGTTTCAAGCTTAAAAAATATCCCAAGAATAATAAAAATGTTTGTATGCGTGTGTATTATCAGGAAACAAAGAGATGAAGAGCATTAACACAGAGAAGAGCAAAGGAATAATGCTACAATACAGGGGAGAGTAAAAAGGCAGAAAATAACAGTTATCCAAAAGCCATATTAGTTACTCAAATGTTCCTCCTGCAAATGTACAAATACACTTATGTAGTTATTTTTTATAAGATTTGTCCATTCTGGCTTTAAATGATAAATTAGAAACTAACAGATTGAAGGGAAAACCATCTCACAGATGTTTACTGAGTAAAACCAGTGCAAGCCAACAAAGGCTGGGGGAAGAAGCACAAACCAGTTTTATCCGACTTAGCATTAGCAGGGTAGCAGTACTATTTTAGAGCCTGTGTGGGGGAGGATGTAGAAAATGAAAAGCAAGCAGTAAAATAATGGACAAGGAATGGAATTAGATCAGAATTTAAGACCTGTTAGAGCTATAAGCACTGTCAAGGTGTATGAACAAGGCAGTGACAGCACAATGGCTGTGTGGTCAGCAAGAGCCCAGAGCCCCAACAACCAGACATTTACAGGGACTGTGACCAGTGCTGATGGCATTTAAGATGACTGGAGTCCTAAAACACAGTCTGCAAATTCTTCTATTGTCAAGCACTGGCTCACCCAGAAAGAGGGCTGGAGAAAGTACATCAGAGTTTTTAAGCATTTTATTTCAAATATGACATAAACCTACTGCACGTCTTTGAAAAATGCTGCTAACTGACACTAACAGCTTTAGATTGTGAAAGGATGAAAAGGTCTGTACAAGACAATGTTTGCTTCATTATCTTCTTCCATGTATTACCAGTATAATAGGACATGCTGCAGTGGTAGCTGAGGAATGGAAAATAGGGATACAGGGCTTCAAAAAGGACAAGAAAAATAGAACAATCGTGGTGTCTTGGAGCATAGCAGTGGAGTTTGGGATTATGGACTACACAGGGGATGAGGATGAGAGCTCTCCAGCCAGGAGCCACCAAGGCTGGATGGGGTGAAACTTCAAATGTGTGCAGGAAACCACTGACACAAAAATACTACAGGCAAATAATTTGTTATGAATTTTCAAAGTGGCCTAATTAAGATAAAAATGCTTCTAAAGGGTTGAGATACACCAAAATATGCACAAAGGCAGCTCTGTGGGTTTTGCACTCACTCTCAAGGGACCCAGAGCCCTGGCAATGGTCTGCAAAGGAACATTCTTATCCTACTGACAACATAACTTACATTGACATAGCTCTGTCTACAGTGATGGCGGCTCACACCTTGGATTTCATACTTTCCATTCATATTGCCTTTGAAATAGGGATATTTCAATAATTTTTGACAATTTACCATTTATACTTCCATTAGTTTGATATTATTTTCTAAATTACATATTTAAGAAAAAAAAAGATCTCTGATAATCGATTTACAACCTTTGCCAGTGGAAATGCACATTTTAAAGGTTTCAGCTTGTCCTTTTCTGGTAGATTTCAGAGCTCAAATGGGTTTACAGAAAGAACTTCATTTAAGGAAGCCCACAGGAACTGCAGGAACTGCACAAATTATATTAATTCCTCTTTTCCAAGATTTGATGATGAGTAAACAGTTCTAGGGTAGTTAAATGGAGTATTGGAACAAACACTCAACAGAAACACAAGGTAAGAGGCGATATTTCTGCTTAGACTTGTAAAGAACATTTCACATTGCTAAGCTTAAAGCCCTAAGGTTATCAGAGCCTCTTACAAAACACAACTGATGTAACGCATTCTCTGTTGAAAACAAAGGCAGATCAAAGCAGGATGAGATTACAGCAGTGTGATTTGTGTCTCAGCTCCATGAATACATTTGTGGGTATGTATATTTGCTCCTGTGCGTCCATAGTAACCACAGCCATAACCCAGAAAGGATGGTGTGGGGAGCTTTGCTCTGAAAATCAAGTAGCCTATTAGGAGGCATAAATATTAATAGAGCTGTCTAATCCTACACTCTCAAATGAGGTAGTTCAGATCATGAGTCTTAGCATTTAAAATTTATTCACTGTCCTGACTGGAATAAGAAACAGAATCCACATGTGGGAAAGTCACTGATATTGGGCAGTCTCTGAGCCACTGATAATTCCTAAACATAAAAGTAAGGATCAAGTGATTTCTTCCTTTATTCTACACCTAAATCTCCTACAAATACTAATTTATCCAAAACTGCACGTGCCTGGCTCCCTGACACTGAGGATATACCACCTACACCTCACATTTTCACACTGAGGCATCTGCAGGCAGTATGAAAACTTTAGTACAGGTTCTTAAGAAATAGAATATTCTCATCCCAAGTGCAGAACACACAGCACCTGGGGTTTCTTTTAGTGGTCATATTTGTGACCCTTTTCAAATTTTCTATATGTAGTTGCCATTAAATTAGGAAATTCATGGTGCAAACTAATGAAACCCAAATAAATGAATATGAATGTAGAGTATAAAAACACCACAGGAATGCAGCTAAAGCAGGAGGCATAAACCTTATGCCCTCCTAAGGGATAAGGAGTTAGCCTGTCATTCTGAATCACAAGTAAAATATTTCTGTTTTGACTGTAAGGTAAGTTAGAAATCTGAAATGCCAAACAGTAGAAAACTACCCAGGTAATCCCTGGAAATGATGCCAAAGTTTGTCAGGGAATTCAGGAAACACCAGATAATAAACAATGTAATTACTCTCAATTAGTAAAATGGTGTTACCTGCAATACAATCTAGACTCTGTTAAAATTTAGCGTTATGGAGACTAAACTCAAAAAAGTAACACAAAATTAATCAGATGCCTTGCACCAATTTCCCAAAACCAGCCCTTGCAAACCCAGCTTTCTGCATACCCAGAGCAGAATTAGCAGCCTCTGACCTTCACGTACCTGCAGGGAAAAAACAGATGCTCATTCTTTGTCTATTGAATCAGTAAACTGAAGGTTCAGTAACTGAAATATAGGCCTCCATCTTTAGCAAAAAAACCATGCTGAATTGTCTCATTTCTTCTCACCCAGCTTCATCTTATCATTCTGTAGTCTCTGCTGTGGGCATAACCAAATCCCAGCAGGAGGTCATGGATATGATGCTCATTTACCATCTCTAGCATAACTCATGAAGGGAACTCCTTTCATTTCTATATCTATCTTAATCAGATTGCACCCTGTTCTTCAAAATTCTGAGTTTTCTCATGTCCCTCAGCTGACAAGAATAAGTACTAATTTATTTATCTAATTCAATCTATTTCATGTAATAGGAAAGAATCAAACCATATATAACGAAAGCATACTGTTGCTGGTTCAATCACTTTGATCTTATACATCCTTTATGAATTGAAAAGATGCTGTAAAAGTCTGCCTCTGATTTCTAGATTTTCTCTTTCCAATAATTTTCATCACTAACTGTGATGCAATGACTGCAACCTAAAAATCCAGCAAAGGAGAGAAAATTGGGGCTTTCTTCTTTGCTATACAAACCCAAAGCCATTTCCAAGCTGTGGCTGCTGCTCATTTGCTGTGACTCCACTGCAGCTTTGTCCTGCAACACAACTCCTTTTGCCACTGGCTGTGGGGGCAATCCAACCCTGGATAAATCTCAGGTTATGCATGGGTGAGTAGAGTGTGAGTTACTCAGAGAGCAGAGATTACTGCAGATATCTCAGCTGCCCAGCTGAAGGTATGCAGGAGCTCTCTGTGCTTGTCAACAGCAAAAGGTAGGCTTTTTATTGTGCTGTGTGTGCACTGAATCTAAGTGGAAAGGTACCTACTGAATTTCAAATAACTCTCTTTATTCTCCTTCAGGCCCACAGGACAATAAACATGACTTCCTCAGCTACTGGGCTCTCCCTCCCTGTATTTTTGCTATTCTCCTGATTTTTTTTTTTTAAATCCTCTCCCATATGAAAGATGCTTTCCGGGAACAATGATGGGGATCTGCATCTTTATTTATGACTTTGTGAATCAGCGTCTGGGTGATAGGAAGTGAAAGTTGCTCAGCTAATTACACACGCTTGATGAACTGCGTAATAACTGCTGCAGCACTGCACATTAATTGAATGCATATAAATGACAGCAGTTATTCTAACTTGAATGATGTGTGAAGAAGTGACGTTGCTCACAGTACTCTGATTATCTTCATTTCCAGCTTTGGGAATCCAAATTCCCAAACGTACAAATTCCCAAAAAAGTACAATCAAACAATTGTACTTTTACAGCAGTGAGCAAAAATTCCCTAACAGACAACAGAAGATGCCTCAAAGCTTGACACTTTAAACACAAATTGCTTTAAGTCACTGAAAGTGGATTTAGACATCTAAAAAAAGCCAACATCGAGCAACTACAATTAACAATTAATAATTAACAACTAGCTGCAACCAGCAGTTAGGAGCTGTAAGAGCTAAAGCCTTGGAAACAAGGCCACCTTCATTTAGAGCCTAGATACTGCCTTAAAAACCCAATACAGCATTTACAGAGTTGAATTTTGCCCAACTCTAAACATTCCCGCTATGACACTTTCCTAAAATGTTTTTGTTTTAGAATAACAGGATATAAAAATATGGATTACAGCTAATAGGCAACTGTGCATGTTCACAGGACTCTGTTTTCCCCAAAAAGCATTGTAATTCACATGTAGACGAGCTCTAATGTAGCACATTATTTTAAAGAAAACAAAGAAAAATAATTCGATGCAAACCAAATGTGTAAAGTAGTACAAAATTAGTGCTTCAAGTCTAGCACCAAGTGCCTCCTTTAAATCAGTACCAAAATAGACCTTTTCTGTTGCATGTCAACTGCTTTGGGAATTTGCAAATATTCACAAAGAAATCTGCAAACTCTTCCATACTATTTAACACGGAAAGGGTAGAAGCCAAGTTTCCAAAGCTTCCAAAAGCAGCCTAGTTCCCAAAGTACCATGTCACAATATTTTAACAGTTCTCTACACCCCTATTAAGAGTTTTTGGGCTCAACAAAGAGAGCTGTAATCACAGAATAAAGGAAATCAACGCTCGCTTTTAGAAGCGCGTAAACGAGAAAAAAACCAGTTTCACATCTACATTTCAGGGAGGTTAACGCTGTTCCAAGAAAACAGGGTGTATCCTGGAGAAAGCCAAGGCAGGTCTCAGCCCTGCATTGCTATAAGAATTCCCAGCCATGGTGCTGGAAGGGAGATGAGAGCTGTGCCAGCTCCTCCAGCCACAGCAGTGCCCATCCCGGGCAGAGCTCCCTCCTCTGCAGCCACACACAGCTCCTGTCCCTCCTGCCACCGACCGACTGCCCAGCACCTCCAGGCCAAGGGAGAAGCTGCCAACACTGTCACTGCAGAGAGTGCAAGAGAGAGATATCAGGTGCGACTGAGTCCCGGCTTTGCAAATGTTGTATCTTCTCATTTCCTGTGCAAGGTCCTCTCTTTAAACACCTCTCCACCAGGACAAGGCAGTCCCTAGCAGCTCACAGCACCAGCAATCAGCCTCTTTCACCTGTATTACTCGTTCTCCTTTTGCAAGGTTTTGATCTCTCCCCCATTTTTTTTTTTTTTTTTTTGGTCCACTTTATACATACCTCCTTTTCTACAAATTTTCTTGCCGGGTTTTCTGGCACATTCCTTGGATATTCTTTTGACTGAAAAATGAATAGAAGACTAGAAAATAACATGGAGCTCCGTCACAGACAGTAGGAGCATGCAACACCACTATCTAACTTAAATATGACCTGCTTTATTAGGTGCGGGAGATTCTCAACTTGTTGTGCCTGCACATGCAATGGAAAAGATGTTGAAGCATCTTCCCAGAAGTCAGTGGGTGGCAATGAGAATTAGGCACCAACTTTGACCTAAAAAAAAAAATACACGTGCTGCGGAAGAAAAAAAAAAAATGAGCGTAGACAGAAAAAAAGAAAATAAAAATCGAAAAGCGAGGACATATGCACACAGAGGAAAGCAGCATGCATACATGTAATAAGCTGGCATGCAAACAGAGAAAGCCATGCGTGCTACCAGTACACGTGAATTAATATTGTTAGACAGTAGAACAGGAAAATAAAAAGATCTCCCTGTTTCGCCTGCTATTAACTCACCATCCTCGGTTGGGACATAGATATTTAAATAGAGGCAGTCTTCGTTCTGATCTTGAACATAGGTGGAAACTACATCCAAGTTATTAGTAAACCACACGGGAAGCATGACTTCAGGCAACCTGCCTTCTATAATGTTCTGGGGACACACTGGAGCAAACTGGGTGGTGTTTTTGATATCTGCCCAGGGAGATGGAGGCTCAGGAGGTTGAAAGCGGCGCTCCCCTGTCGGAGGGGCAGCGTAAGGAACCCCGAGGAACTGAATAACGGGCCCCAAAATTTCATTATTTAGTTCCTTCTTAATCCCTCTTATCTTGCCAAAGTTGGTGGTCACCACTGGGTTGGTATCATCCAATTTTTGGGAGGACACAGCTGCAGCGTGGAGCAAAAATCCAAGTATAGAAAAAGCAAATGTGGCACTCAATCCCATGTGTAGCAGGCTGACCACCGTCGCTCTCCATACACAGTTCAGCCACATGGATCCTGGAAAGGCCATGGTCCCACATGAGTTGTGTGACTACAGTGAAGCAATCTGATTTGTATCCACTGGTGTAAAAACAGGGCGACCGGAGGAAACAGATCAAGTTTCCTAAATAGGTGCCTGTCAGAGAAATCTCAAAAGGCTTTTCATGCGGTAAGTATCTTCCATTGATTTCACACTTATTGAAGCTGCATCTTCACTCAGCACTATTTATCAGACTACATCCTATTGACAATTCTGTTTTCCATAGCAGCAATATGAAGAGAGCAGCCATTTACTGCAGAATCCCCTCTTATAAATCAAATCCAGTTAGCCGCAGGTCTATATCCTGGAGAAAATGAAAATAAATCATTAGTACGAAAGAGCTAATATAAGCAGAGTGATACTAGGTGTTTAACACGTTATTTACATACATTAATATTTGCTAGAGTCATGTAAGTTAAACTGCAGTAGCTTATGGGTCCATGAAACGGCACATGAAATGCTGACTACTGGATTATCTGTAATGTCACCTGTTGAATTTATAGAGACTTTTCAGGAGAAACAGGACTCACAGAAAATACATTTCTAGAATTCACCTTTTCAAGAATAAGCAATTTGCTGCCAGGCTACATTACATAAGTGTTTATGTTAATATTTTATTTAACTTAATCAGCTCATAATCAATTTTTACCATGTTTGCACAAGTTGATTTATCAAAACGGAAGCAATTATTTCTTAAAGCAGATGTGGAAATTAGGATAGGCATACTGATGACTCAAATGCATTTTATTTCATTAAAAGCAGTTTATAATATATACAAATATTTTTTGTTCACATTAAAATATAACATGGATTACTCTGCTTGTTCACAACAACCTGAATGTCCATGCTTTATGTGGTTTTCTGGTAGCTGATGAAAAACACAGATAGAGTGAATTGTTCACATCCATGATGGACCAAACTCTGCATTTGCTAAAGTGAATGGCAAACTCTGAATTTGCACAGAAGTACAACTGGACCTCTGTAGGCTGCTGGGGTTTTTTTCAGAACTGGTTTGGAAAAGGGTATGAACAGGCAGTTTAGGGAGGGAGCTGTATATCACAATTTTTGCGTCAGATCAACCCTGCATTCCTTATAAAAGACTGACTTCAGTGAAAAATGAAAACGCATGTTGAGAGCACTCAATTCCTACCATCCTTAGTTTATAACATAAACAATAAGCATCCCCACAGGACAGTAGAAATCTTATCTTTCCTATATCCACATGCTGACTGAACAATATCCTAGAAAAAATAATCAGTTAGGATCAGAGAGGGCATAATCTGAAATTCCAGATGCTATTTTCAACTACTTTAGCTCAGAGGTTGTCACACAAGGCTGTGTTGCAGCCCTTCTGAAAATTGCTCAGTGCATATCGTTATATCTTCCATATTCATGTGAAACATATTTCCAACACGACTTACAAAGTCCTATTATTTAAGATGCAGTGTTATACACAACATAGCAGTGTAATCTTACACTCCCTATTAAGCAGTGTGTAATGCACAAGAAACGTGTTTTGATTTGTATAGGAAACATTTCAAACCACCTGCTTTTGAAGCAGCATTGGCAGCTTTAATGAGAATTGTTGTTTTTATCATGTCTACACACATTGTAGGGAGAATTCCAAAGAACGGCTTGTCTAATAGTCAGACTACCCTGCAGTTTGGGTTATTAAAAAGGAGATTGTAAAAGCTATATAGGACAGCAGGAGATTTGGTTTGTGTCTAGTGTTCCTCTAGCTCTGAACAATCTATCTCAGGAGGCAATAAGGAGATAGATGAAGCTTTTCCATAATTTTCTCTTTCCCTTTCTTTCTCTGCTAATTCTAACACCTTCACTGTGAAACTGCATTAACAAACAGGCTTAAATCCTTCATTCTCCAGCTGCAAATTCTCAGTATTTGCTGGAAAGGCACCAATTTAACTGCAGCAAATAATTCCCCAAACTTCATGTACGTGTTTACATTTCCTTTAATACATTTACATGGCATGGCAGACATTCCCTTCATGGAGGATTGTTGCTTTGTAGCATTTCAGGTTTTGGAGGGAGTAGGGTATTACTTGAGAAACAGTAAAGACAGAGTAGGCAGACAGGTTTCTGAGTAATGCACATGGAGAGATACAAGCCCAGTCCTTAGTGAAATTCAAAAACCTCCACAGATTTAAGCCTTTTCCACTGGGTCTTAAAACCCACGAGGGTTTGTTTTCCTGCCAGGAATGGAAAGATGTACTTTTCTCTTCTTTCTCAAACCCAAACTTGTAAATAGCAGGAACTGAATCTCAGTAGACTTCCTGCTAATTCACATGGTCTGAGGACAACAAATTCAGCATAGCTGTGCCAGGCAAAAACATCCTTCTTCATTTCAAGGTGCTGAGTTGGTTCAATGGGAAAAATTATCAAGATGATAATAATCATTCATTTAGCACCTGTTTTCAGTCCTAAGACAACTTTTTAATACACTTTAGACCCCTTGAATGGTAAATTCAATGTAAACTCAAAGCCAGTTCTAGAGCTGGGCTGTAGCTCTAAACATGTCCAATCTGCTGGTTTGTCTTTGCAGCTCAACAACTCTGCTGGGATCTACATTCTGGTTTGCCTCCCATGGAGGTGATCTTACTCTAAGGCGGAGACAGGATGCTAAAAAGGTAAGAATATAACCCAAAGCCATGTTTGGCTACTCCTAGTTAATTAACAGCTGGCTGGTAGCCTCAGTGAGTAGATGGATAGGCTCTGCAGGGCAGCAAGTTGTCAAGCACTTGCAGAATTTGAATCAACATATTTTCATTGTATTTGTAACTTGAATTTTGGGTTTGCTCTTTTCAAGCCTTTCTTTTTAAATGTCTAAGTAACAGTTTATTTTTGAGACTGAGAGGTCAGACATTCAAGCCTGTCATTGGCTGCCCTGAAGCTATCACATCAAAACCACAAACTCAACGCAAATAAAAAGACTGAGATTTATCAAATCTTTTGAGGCTTTCATGACAAAATTTCATTTTGAGCACTAGGTGCAAGGGCAAGCAGGGAAGCTGGCCAGGAGCATGTTGGGAGTCAGTATTGGACAAAATTCCCCTCAGTCTTCCTGCAGGTGATCTACATAGGACTTTCCCTTGGTATCTGGACTCAGCTGAAGAGGAATCAGTGAGAAAAAAAAAAAAAACAGAATAAACAGGAATGATCAGGCAGACTGGCAGGAGAATAAACCAAAGAGTAGCAATGATAAATCTGGGACAAGATTTAGCATCAAAATAATGCAGATCTGAGGAGGAGGAGGAGAAATATTTTCAGGTTTTACTGCTGTCTTGATTTGAGGATCACAATTGCTCCCTGTGGTAACACAAATGAATTCTACTGCAAAAGGTATTTGATAAAGCCTTTCATGGTCTTTCGAACAGTCTATACTATATAGAGGTTTTTTCTATCATCTATTATTTTATTATCTTCCTTTCTGAATTCAAATTACTTTATAGCTCAGATTCTGAAATACTTTGGAGAGGCATTTAGTATGCTGAGGAGTGAACAATCCGAGAGAGCTTCAGTGCATCTTTGCATTTGCAATGACACAGGGCATCCCACAACAGGTCACATTTGCAGCAGCTAAACTCTTTGTTACTTGTGCCCAGACCTCCAAATCTGAAGGGATGGTTTGATCTGTACCACCTGTCAATAGCTCCAATAGATTAATAAAACCTTTGGTGGCACCCAAGGCTTCTGGCCATATGCCAGCTTCAGCACCACCTAAAGGCTCTTATTGTTATGATAAAAAAACCCCAAAACCCCCCCAAAAAGGCTGTTTTCTGTTCAGCTGCAGATGTATTCTGTGATTTGATATTCATGCTTAAAAACTCCTTTCCACCTCAACTTTGCTAGCAAATCCCAGTTGTACAAATATTCAAAGTGATTGCAAGAGTTTGGAACACCACACAATGCCACTTCACTTCAAAACACAAATGCTGTTTTGCAGAACCAGCTACATTTGCATCCGTTTTTACTTACAACAGTCTCTACTTAGAGCTAAGAGCCCAGAGATGTTTCATGTCTCTAGGAAGAAATCCACGTTCCAAAACACACTACGATGCCAAGCAGGAACACGGCCAGTGGTACAGAAACCATTGAAGAAAGATGAGGGTGAGCACTGTGTGGGTGTGACACACAAATTGTAAACATCATCAGACAAATCCTCAGGAGATGCAGCACAAAATTCCCCATCTCTGCTTTCGTGTTTCAAGTGAGCAAGGGAAGCGCTGTTCCAAATACAGCATATTTTCTCTCAATTCAGTAGTAAAAAAAGGCCAGGTTGGTGGGACTTTGAGCAAGCTGGAAGGGAAGGTGTCCCTACCAAAACCTAGGTGACCTTTAGAGGTCACTCCCAACCCAAACCATTCTGTGAAATATTTTAAAACAGACACTCCCCTTGGCTATTTCCCTAAAATTTGGCAAAGGGATGGGATTTGCATGGGTTTATTTCAAGAAATTAACTGCATTCCTTTGAAAAAACAGGTGTAGGAAATGATAATAGAGGAGGCTGCAATCCTGAATACATGATACACCTAAGGAGGGCACAGCTCTGGTGGGGTTTGTGCAGCTCCCACATGCCAGCACTCCCTGCACCTCCGAGCAGCCACAGGTCTGGAAGCTCCACAAGGCTGCTACAAAATCCATCCCTACTGAGATGCAGAACCTTTGCCAAGGTGGCCAACAAAGGTGTGACTAAGACATCATCCTGATGGGCTGGCAGTCCCACCCCAGGTCAGGATGAGATTACAAGTGTTGTGTCACACAGGTCCACAAACAGCCCAGCGGAAAGGATTTCCAGATGCTACAAGCTGTGTAAATATATCACTCCCAGATCACAGAAACTGATTCCTGAGTGCCCTTACCTCGATTTAATGTGATGTTTTGACCACTTAACCTCATAACCAGTTAGTGAAAAGTACAGTATTTAAATACTGCAGTATAAAGTATTCAATGCAGCACTTCAAAATTAGTGAAAAGTTTAATTAAAATGAGTATATGCCATAAGACTCCTTTGAATTGAGATGTATTTTTCAACTGCACCAAATTTTTGTTCTTTGCCATCAGTGGGAATATTCACTAGTGCGTATTAACTAGTATTTTCATGATCAAAAGTCCTTTTAAATAATTTCTGCATCTTAGTTTGCCAAAATAGTAAGACTTCTGATCAAAATTTTATATTAAACTGGTTTTAAATAAGACAAATTAAGCATATGAGAAGAGAGTCACTTAAGCCTTATTATCTTCCATTTACTCATATCAATAAATCATTTTCTTACAATAGTTCTACTTCTTAGCTGAAGTAATTGTTTATATTACCAGAAGTTGACTACAATTTTTTAATGTGGGCTAGAGCTGTCTGACATTTTGCACAGTAAGTAGGTAACGAAATGGTGATTTTACCCATAACAGAAAGAATGGGTAACTCTGTCACTTATGTGTAAAGTTTTAGACAGCTAAGTAATACAGATTTAAATTAAAAATGACAGATGCACTGGCTTGGAATATAATGGTCACTGAAGTGAACCTTTATTCCTTTTAGCAGCTTACGGTTAACTCTTCAATGGACCTCACATTATCCTCACTTTTGAGTACTGGAACTATTCAGCTAAATGATCAAATGGCCATTCTGTTGATGGCTGCTCTGTGCTTCAGGACACGAAGATTCCCTGACCTACTGTAGGAATTCCACTGAACTCATGTTAATCAGAGGTTACCCCGGAGAAAAAAATAACCCAGATGTTTCTTATTTGAGAACTTCAGTATCAAAATCTGTATACTGGATATCATTAGGTCAAGTGGAAGTTGTTTGGATTAATACTTCATAAAATATATATGTGCTTCTCATCTGATCACTCGAGCAGAGTATCTAGGATCCACCCAGAGGCTCCTGAAACTAAGATTCTTTTTGTTGTCTCTTGCAGGTGAAAAATTTAGTTGCTGAACAGTTAGCAAAGCTCTTCACCTGATTTAAATTTGTGTCTCACTCTTGGTTCACTGGGGTTAATCATATGAGAAAAATTAATTGGATTTTCTCTGCCATATTTAATAAAACCCTAATACCAACAAGAATACTACCTTTAATGCTATTTCATCACCTAAGGCAAGCTTTCATATCAGATTCATAAGAAAGATATCACTTTTGTATTCTCCTGTTGGGGAGGATGTTAGGAATTCAAGATAAAACAAACTAGAGTGCAGTTATTACCACTTCTTGAGGGAGAACTCTGCAAAGAAAGATGCTTGAATGAACTCAGATTTGTCCATGAATTGTTTTTCTGTCTGGATACAATACAATAACAGTTCCAAGCATACAAAACTCGTGTTGTAGAGCTAGATCAATAACTAGCTCTTCAACAAGATGGTTGGTTCATTTTGTTTTTTTTTTAGAAAAAGACCAACAAACTTCCTTGTGGAAGAAAAAGGAACCCATGCTCTTTGCTCTTGATCAGATGGTCAAGAAAGTCCCAATTTCATCAGGGTGATTAAGATCAAATTCCAACTCATCAGAACATTCACAGACGTATAAACATAACTGGTTAATCACAAACCCAACATCTCTAACTCAGCTCGGAAAGTGCTCTTGACTGGTATTACCAGCCTTTCCAGAACTGCAGAGTACACACTACAACTCGAGTGCAATATTGGCATTAGAGGGATCTATCAGCTTGAAGAGGTTGTTTCCTGTGATCCAGCATTCTTTACATCTGTGACTTTACTTGCATTTGTTCCAAAATGAATTTCATGCTTAACTTGTTTTTCTTAATTAAACTTCCTTTAGCAGTTTCTAATATGTGCATTATTAAAACTCATTAGTCCCATTCATGCCTGCCTGTCATTTTTGGCTTCATATTCATGTACCAAAGAGCTCTGCTGCTTTATATAGGAAGCAAATTAAATAATAAATATGAGAACTTGAACGTTTTATGAGTGTCAGTATGAGAAAGTGGCTGCAAGGCCCATAAGGTTTCACAAAAAAAAAGCATTACAGCTAAAGCTAACATGCTGACACATCTCTGATCTATAAAGTCTGCAGTAATGGTAGCAGTAAAGTGTTGTGCCATAGATGGGGAATTTTTCTCTCACATGAAATAGAAATAGGATATAGCACAGACTATATTTACTGTTGTAAAAAAATTTCAAATAAAATTTCCCAAAAGCTTAGAATATAACACCATTAAATGTCTACAAAGATTTACTCTTTCCATCTGACTTCACGTGTAGCTCCTATTATTCAGGTCCTTGTCCTCTTTTCATTTTCTCCCACTGTCTGTGAGAAAGGGACTTATTTCAGCTACAGCAAGCAGGCTCAGTCCCCCTGTGGTCATGTCCTGGTCACGCTGACCACGACTTTAGTGACCAGAGGGTTTCCTGACCCAGCAGCAGAGTCTCATGGTGACTATTCCAGGGCCCAGACTCTCCACAGAAATAAAGCATCACTGTGAAACCAGCTGAAGAAACAAAAGCTCCATCCCACAATGCCTGTTTTGCACAGGCTTGAGGATGTCAAAATATTCAGTCTATCTGTAAGGTTTCTCCTTACTAAATTGTCGTTTTCTCCTCATGAATATTTCTAACACTGTGTGCCTACATAACACTTTACTGCTTTCAAGTACTTTTTTGGAAACTGGGGGACGGGGTTGGGAAGGCAAAAGTTAAAGAACAACTTTAAGTTCAGGTATTGAACTTAGAAGCTTCACACAAAATGTAATTAAATAGAAGTATAAAACAGAGCATAAATGTATTCCCCTCATTAAATTCCCAGAACCAGTTCAACAAGTGGGCTAATGGCTTCTCTAGGCAGGACGTGATTGAGGAGATTTAGAAAACATCTCTTTAGATTGCCATTTAAGTTCTCTGCTTCGTTAAAGGAATATGAGTTACTTGAAATACAATATTTGTAAAGTGTCCTTGGCCACTTTTATGATTTTACAGTCACATGTTGCTAATTTCCAAGCATTACATTCTCCCTTAATACAGCGCAAAAGACCTAACCAAGCATCAGCAGAAGGTAACAGGCTACCCAAAGGCAGCACTAAAACTGATTATGCAGAAAATATTATGAGGACAAAACAGAAGAAATCAACAAATGGGGTAAAGAGAGCTCAAATTGCTTTTCTTTTAATGGCCTCATGTTTTATTTGCCCAAAGCAGTGGAAAAACCACATTAGTGTGTGTGCAGCCCAGCTCTTTACATGGCATGAGGATATTTCCAGTGCAGACCCTGTGCCCCCTGGTTCACAGAGCTGGTATCCCTCACTCCACCTTTTGGGTTCTAGTCAGAAGTGGCATGGTGGAGCAGCTGCACAGAAAAACTTCACTTGGGACTAAGCAGCCAACTGGTCACTTTTTATCCCTGGAGAATACACAGGGATTAATGAGCAATTAATAGTTATGGAAACAAAGTCTGTTGGAAAACATGTGGGGTCTTCAGAGGCAGGTGGAAACAGGGAGCTGAGTCACCAAGAAGCCAAAATGATTTTCCCTTGTAATTGTGATAATTCAATAGTAGCCCTGGGGAATGTAATGTCATCATTGGTTATTAAAATTACAGGATGTGTTCTCAATATGCAACACATGATGAAGTTTTCCCATCAAGTTCTTTTTTTTTTTTTTTTTTTGCATCCCCTAACTCCCTTCCTCCCTTCCATACAAACTCTTGTGCAACAACTGGGTATCATAATGAGTTCTTCATCTGAGGTATTATCTGAGTTCTTCATAATGCAGGGCTCAGAACCAGGGCTTCAGTAATGGAAACATGCCTCTAGAACAGCTTTTGTTCATCAGTCAGGACCTATTTTTTATCATTACCTGTCATACTTACCATGGATGGATATCTGGGACTAATCAGAAACTATATCATTTACTGGATCAGATTGATAACTGCCCATCCTTTATTAAAAGACATCCACAAAGGTTTCTACTGGATCTCTAGCAAAATGTTGTATTTTCATTATTTGCTTTCAAAGAGCTTGCGTCTCCTTTTGCCCTTCTTTTTTCACTATTTAATTTTTAAATAGTTTCTTTTTCATGTGGTTAAAAAACCATAATAACTATGACATCAAACAAATAATTCAGAGCCAGCCAAGGATCTGTAATACAGCTCTACATCTTTATTAGAAGGGAATGTATATTTGCTTTTAATAAAGGAAGGCAAGCCAATCCATTATTAACTGAGACCACATCTAAGCCTCTGCTTTCTTCCCTTTTCCCCAGACTCCATTTGAACAATTAGAGTGGTTCATGCTTGTGTGCATGCCAGTGGATATTAAATCTGTAAACTGATAAAAAATACAACCACCACCATTACCATGTTCAAATTCCTCCATTCACTTGCAAATCAATTTATCTGCCTACAGCCCTGTCCCAGTCTTTAAAAAACCCTCCTCAGCAGGCTGCTCCACCTCCAGCCAAATAATCCAGAGAAAACCCACTTTGTTAGAGATGTTTGAGTATCAACAGCTAGGATATTATCTTCTTACCCTACTCTAGCAGAAGGGGTAAGATAACCACAGCAGTATCAGGACAGCAGCTCTTCTCCTTGCTCCTACTCTCCCTGCCTTAAACAGCCTGAGCCACTCTCATGGCTTTCCTTGCTACTCCAGTTAATCACAAAACAGAGGTGTTCAGCCAAATCCTGCTTCCCAGCACACTTAGCATGATTACCCTCAGCCTCATTTTTCTTCCCACAGCCTGCATATGATTCACATGAAACACACAGGATAAATGGGGTCTCTTTGTAGGTGTATAAGGATCTCCTAATCATTTCCTGCAAAACTGCTTTTGCAACATCACTGCAATCTGTGCCACAGTCCAAGGAAAACGGTGTCATTTATCAAAAGTAACTAAGAAGCAGTCTTCTTTAACCCTGCAGCCTGCACCAGTAACAGAGTGAGAGGAAAAACAGGAAAAATAAATAATCCTTCCCAGCCACTATTCCCAAACATGGCTACTTAGCTTTTGGCTCCCAATCGGCAAATCTAATTTCAAAGATGCAGAAGTGGTCTGCGTGTTACAGCTGTGGAGCCCACACAAGTCTCAGTGCAGTCAATGAGAATCAGTATCTTTGAAAACCAGGGCCCTGAATAATGGGCTCTATTTTTAAATGCTCATTTATACCATACATGGGTCTTTCTCTAGTCAGGTGCCTGTAATAAAGGACGTGTAATTTCATAAGTATCCTTTGCTTCAACTAAGCCAGCCCAGAAATAAAGTAGGGGAAAATGTCCCAAAGCTCACAGTGCTGCTCTTTCAGCAATAACAATAGTCTGTAGATGCACCAAAAAGGCTGCTACTGTAAAAAACAAACAAACAGAAAAACCGACGTAGGTCTTAGGGGAGCATGAAAAGGTTATTGTGAGCATTGCCAAAAATACATGGTTTCGGATGTGAATTGTCCCTGTGAATTTACCAGTATGGTCTGGTCCCACTAAGGCTCTGGATAAATGCAAATATTGCCACAGTGGATGGCAGTGCTGGAAAAAAAAATATTTCCTAAAACAATTTCTTACACTTATGCTGAGAAAAAAAAAAAAAAAACTGCTTCATTTCACATTCACAGAACATCTAAACGTGCCAAAAACATTCACTTTGATATTTATAGGTTCTATAAGACATATTTCCATTTTATACTAGTGGATTTTAATGCCATAGTTGTTAGAGCTAAAACAAACTGGCCTTCCAGAAAGCAAACCCAGTGTCAAACTAAAATGATATTCCTTCAAAAGGTCAGCAAATTTACAGAACGAAATGGCCAGTCCAGACTGTGTCACCTGCACCAGCAAGAACCCAAGACTATAATCAAGCCCCAGTTTGTTTTATTTAAACAGTTATTTGAATATAATTGCTCTGAAACCATACGCATCCTTAAAATTATTCCAGATAACATCCTTTCTCCTGATTCCAAGGTAACTTTCTGGCTTTAATTATAAGTCAATTAATATTAAGTAATTCGACTGATTAATTTTAATTAAACCTGTTGAAAATTGATTTTCCTTTAGCAAGTAAAGATGATGCTCTAGCGCGATCGTCAGGAAAGCAGGATGGGGGGGCGGCCGGGGGGAGGCTGGGGGGGAGCAGAAGAAGCAGCGCTCGGCACCCAGGCGAGCAAGAAGATGTCTGAAGAGATCCAAAAAGCCATCCCCCGGCAGGCCCGGCAGCAGGGCAGGGAGCCGCGCTGCGGGAGCGCCGGGAGCGGCGGAGCGCCCGCGGAGCTGCGCGCAATGCCCGCGGCGGGCGGCGGCCCCGGGGCGGCGGGGGAGGAAAAGTTCTCCTCGGCGGCGGCGGCGGTGCGGGGTGTGTGTGTGTGTGAGCGTGTGTGTGTGAGCGGTGTGTGTGTGTGTGAGCGTGTGCGTGCAAAGCTCCCCGCCGGCACCCCGCAGCCCGCGGCCGCTCCCGCATCCCCCGGGCAGCACCGCTCGGGCTCGCCGCCGCCGCAGCCGCGCAGCTCCGCGCCGTGCCCTGCCCGCGGACACGCACGGACACGGCTGGTGACCCGGCCCTGCCCAGCGGCCCCGGGCTCAGCCCCGCAGCCGCCCTGCCCTGCCCTGCCCTGCCCTGCGCGGAGCCCCGCGGCCGGCCCGGCCCCCCCACCCCCCCCCCCCCCCCCCGCTCCATCCCCGCTCCATCCCCGCTCCATCCCCTACCCCTCTCTGCTCCATCCCCTGCCCCTCTCTGCTCCATCCCGGCCGCCCTGCTGCATCCCGGCCCGGCCGCCCCTTCCCTCGCTCCCTCCCCGCTCTCCATCCCGCACGCCGGGAGCATCAAAGTATTTACCAGTTCGCGGCCGCTTTCCCGCAATCGCAGCCGGAGCTGTAATCCGCTGGATTCGCCTCCTCCGGCTCTCCCAGCCGCTGCGAGCGGGAGGGCTCCCGATAGTGCTCCGGACACTTCCCAATTATACCGATTTTTATATATTTTTCTCCCCTTTCCCGGGATCGGGGCGCGGGGGAGGGGGGGCTGGAAATCCCCATCCGGAATCCAGCCTCATCCGTGCCGAGCCACCTCCATGTAAATCCGACCGTCAGGCAGGCAATGGAAATGATCAAACGCTACTTCTCTCCGTCTGCAGGCAGATAATCCCACTAATCCAATAGATCTCCCCCGATCCGAAATTGCCCTCCAGACGAATCCCTTTCGCTCGGTGTCCGGCGGGCGATCGCGGAGCCGCCGCGGTGCCCCGAGGGGCGCGGGCAGGGGCGCGGAGGGGTGCGGAGGGGTGTTAATCTTTTTTGGCTCCTGGATGCGCGGCTCGCTCAGACCGCCGAGATCCCTGCTTTTCCCCCTATTACACGTTTCCACTCCAAATTGCTGCTGGATGAAAAATGGTACAAAGATACCCCCAGCGGCGGCGCGGCGAACAGCGCGGGCAGCCCCGGCCCCGCACCGCCCCGCACCGCGCCGCACCGCACCGCCCCGGGCGGACCTGCCCCGGGGGAGCTTCCCGCAGCTCCTCGGCCCCGCAGCGGGGTTTGGGGGATCCTCCGGCTGCAGCGGGCGGTGCACGGAGCGCCAACAGCCCCGGGAGCACCGCGGTGTGAAGGGATGCTGGAGCAGGATGGAGATGCTGCACGCACCTGCGTGCGGGTGGGCTGCTGCCTCTTGCTTAATTATACCTAAATTATGTAACTTGTATACGGTTTTTACACGGAGGTGTAAATTGTACTCAAATGTTTCGCACGAGTGTAATTGAGTAAGAAACCGTGATCTTACTTACTTGGATTGTCACTGTCTGCACGCAAGATACAAGCTACTCTTTTTGTTTCCCCTTGCAGTTTCTTGAAATCTTTTACTTATTCTTCATTGCTTTCTTTCTATTTCTAATTGAGGGGAAAAAACGTATTCTCCGACCCTGGCTCTCATACTTTCTAGGATCACAGCAGAGAATGAAAGTTGACAACTCAGGGGATGTGGGGAGAAAGGAAGGCCAGATCAGAGGGGGAAGGAGAATAGTCCTTTGAATGCTGAAAGGTCTATTCATTTTTTAAGAACAGCCACAACCACACATTAAAACATTCTGAGTTAAGCCTCTTGCAGAGAGCTCATTAACATCTCCTGTTATTTTAAGAGAGACTTCCCTTCACATTGTGTTTAAAATCTGTATTGTGCTCCGTTAACATCCACCTCGGTTTAAAATATTGACGCTAATCAAGCCCAGCAAACCCACTCATGTTTCCAAGCCTGTAGCCCCAGGCAAGGTCTGGAGGCGCCCAATAATTTGACAAGCTTTTACACCCTCACCTGAGAGCACATCCCAGTGGAGGGAAGGTCAGTCCCAGCCACACTGGGCTATTTATGTCTCTGAGTCCCACTGAGGATCTGGATCTAAATATCCATGGCAGGAGTGACAGGGCACAGCAGCAGTTTATCCTGTGACATTCCCATGTGCTGGAATAATCGTGTCCTGGGCATATTTTTCACTTGTATCAATAATTATTGTAGTCCATGATTAATTATGAAAGTCCAGGATCCTTCAGTACCCTGAAATTTAACTCTTTTGCTGTCCCTAAAAGCGTGCAGCTCTCCAGTATGGGAGGGAAAGACAGAACATACTCTGCTGACAGAACAATCCCATGCATGTTGTTATGTTAGTCTCGAGGGAATACTACATGGGAAAAAAAAAGATTTCAAAACTATAAAGAAAATTTGTATATGGAAATCAATCACTTGCCACCAGCCACAGATCAACCAACAGCCTAAAAACTATCACCAAAGAGGCAATAGCAGGTGAGATATTCTGCCATTCTTCATCCACACAAAACCCTGGAGTAGCTTTATCTTTGGGTTGTTTTCTGCTCTGAAAAGCCAGAAATAACCATGATATAAAATAACTGCACTCTTCTTGTCACTCAATGGGCTGCTGGATTCCAGGTGAGCAAAGTTTTATTCTCCCTCCTTCAAGGAGGATATATCTATCTTCCCCAGGTTCCCTGAGCCACCATGTAAATACCTCCTGGGAGTGCTCTGAGTGTCATTTAAGCAGATTACCCCCTACAAATTATGGGGGAAAATCTACCCATTTATCTCTTTACCATACCTTTTGTAGGTGTTAAGAGCTGACAATTTACATCCAACTTGCATCAACCCCACCTTTGGCCATCAAAGTCTTCCATCTGGTCCTCACCCATCTTCACTTCTGCAGAAATGGCACAAAATTATTGAGCACGTTAAGTTTTTTTTAACTCCCTCCCACAGCAATGCTGCGTGATACCAGTTCGTTCATAGCATCACTTTTGCTCTGGCCTGTCCCCAAGGCTGAAGTCTATTTCCAGAACTTTTCCACTGCCTTTCACTCTACTTCCCTCCTCTGTGCTTCAAACATTTCTCCTTGATTCTTCCCTCCAGGGGCCTCGATTGCACAACAGCTCTCTTCTCATCCAAAATACTGCTGGGGAAGCTGGAATACTGCCTTGTGGAGGGCTTGAGAAAGTTGTGTAGGTCTAGGAAGGGATATAGAGTTGGGAAAACAAAGTATAGGGCTAATCCCTCTATACTGAGATGTGACAGCAATAGCTGAACCTAAACGTGTGGTAATAATATGTTATATTCTAATATATTATAATAATATATGACATTCCTGTATTGCCAGTTTGATGCTGATTCAGTCTACAACCAGGATGTCCTTGCCTTTAAGAACTAAGTGTTCTGCACACACATTTATTTGTGTGTGTGTATATATATATATACACATATATATAGGATATACATATATATATATATACAGGATTGGAACAGCATGATCTTTAGGTCCTTTCCAACCCAAACCATTCTATGCTATGCACACATATATGCCTACATATATATGTGTAAAGAGTGTCTGGATTGATTTGAAAAAGGGGGAAAGAGCCTGTAATAGATTAGAACTTTGTTAAATATGTTTTAATACCCTGCATGTCAAAAAAAATTTACACTTTCATTGCAATCTAGGGAATGCAAAGCTGGTTTAAAGACTGGCATTATTTAATATTTAGTTTGGCTGAGTCTTGATAGGGTTGTGTTATCTGCATTTACTAGAATAATGGAAAGAGAGATAAATTTCCATGGACTGAAAATTCATGGAAATTTCAAAGGCCAGCATCCTGAAATATTCTAAAATTCTCCTCTGCTCCATTTTCTCTGTTTTAAAGAACATGAAGCCTGCATACAACCCTCATGGAAGCACCTAACTTCTAAAAAGTGCAAAATATGCAATCAAAAGCTAAAAAGAAGAAAGAAGCTCCCAACCAGCAATCCAAGCTAAAATGCATATTGGGATATATAAAGTATGCACCTGAAGCTTTGATGGTAGGCAGGTTTTTTGATGCAACACAAGTTTCATGAGCTATTGAAATATGTAGCTTAAGACAGTAAAATTTTTCTTTCAAGTATAAATTTTATCAGACTGTGTTTCTCAAAAAAATTAACCTTTCTAATCGGTAGAACAGGTGGAACTGTTTATATATACAAGATACTAAATATTCATTAATTTGTTCATCTCAAGATAGCTCATTAAATTGTGTCTTGCAATAACTTTGTAAAACATTTTTCTTTGATTTCATGAAACTTAAAATTACTCATCTTTGTGCATTTATATTCTTCAGATTGCCCCGATTGCCAGACCTTTAATGCAATTATAATGCCTGTCTATGGGCTGCTGTGGTTAGCTGTAACTGCTGAGTTATTGCCATTCATTTGGTTTAACCTTGCCAAGAAGAGCCACTTAAACAGCTCATCCCTCTTCACAGAGCATCTCTGCAAGGATACAGGACCCTGACAGTTCTCCCATCACCCCAAACGTGCTTATTTGCTTTCTTTAGCATTGTTCTTTTCTAATAAAACAAATAAGTTCATTTAAAAAAACCCCACATTGCTTTGCTTGTATGGCAAAGAACTCTCAGGACTGGTCAGAGTTTCACATATCAAGTCAAGAAAATCAGCAGCACTAGTCTGAGTGTTCCAACTTGAGCTGCCTTCCCTCCTGCCCACTGAAGTCCCCAACCCTGTATTCCCATCCCCTGTAGTTTCACCACCACCTCTGCTGCTCTCAGTGCTCAGGGACACTGATTTCCTTCCTCCCAGCTCACGATGGGAGTCTTGCATTTTGTCATCTGATGGGATTTGTATTCTGACATCATGCAGGTTGTCCTTGGTGACATTCGCTTTTGATCATTAGCACCTTGTACTGGGCTGTTTAATTGGCTATGTTGTATCTCTGCACTGTAGATTTATTTTGCATTTTCATTTAATTAACAGCCATGACCAGTGGCCTGATGGATGGTAAAGCATTCTGTGAAGTAGAATCCTGCTGGATTAAAAGCTTTGCTGGAAGGTTTCAAACACCCATTCAGGCTGAACTTCTCAAAAGCAGTTTTCTATAAAGTACCATGTTTCCAAAACACAGTGCTTGAGGACATGGGGAGAGGAAGCAAACAGGACCCAAGGATGACACAAACCCTGCTCCTCCAGACTCAGCCCTCTCCAAGTGTTGGCTGGATGCTCAGATGAGCACAATCCACCCGTGGTTATTCTGATATTCAGAATTTCAGGCTCTTTCGGGTGCTGTTAAAAGATGGATATTGATAAAAAAAAGCCATTGCCAGTGTTCTTACTGGAACTTAATCAGTAGATTACAACACATTACAACACTGTGCTTGCCAGGGAACTCTGAATTAATTATAAAATCCATTTCCTTGTTTATGTGGCTGGGAATACATTTAGTCCAGAGGAGTTTTATGACTTTGTTCCTTCCCAAAATTTCAGTTATTATTTCAAGTCATAATCCAGCAGTACCTTGGTTTGCAGTGACCCAGTACAGGAAACTGTGGGGCTAGACTTTGGTTTTTAAATTATGAAAAGCATTTACACAAAACGTTTTCTGTTCATACTATGTGAAAGCCAACCAATTTCTAGTTTTTCTAATTAAATTAGTTTAAACCTAACACCGAGAGGAGTACAAACTGTATTGTACACCCGCCGTGCTGAGTTTGAAAGCACACAGGGACATTCCCTGAAGGAGCTGCTGCTCTGAGTCACTGTTACACGCAGTTCATATTCATTTAGACCCAGCAAGCAAATGACAGAGAACTATGGGCCAACTTCATCTCTGATGTGATGAAATGGAAGTTAGAAGAACCTCATCAGAGAGTTTTGTTTCCTAATATTTAAACTCAGTAGAAACAAAGGAACATAAGCCTGGATTGTTAGCATTTGCAAGTCTAAACAGTAAATTGTTTTCCACATGCTTTTACTGTGGCACACCTTTTCCTTTTTCACCAGTCACTTTCCATGTGCCAGGAAAGCTTGAACTTCTGTGAATTAAGACTTGCTGGAACCTTGACACTCGCTGTACTGACAGAGCATTTTAGGTCCTTATTTAAATCAGTCAGTAATAAGATGACTGTGAAATACATCATGATTTTACTACCAGCTTCTCTTGGCATCTGTTTGCCTCCAGTTACGACTGCGCCGATAACTTGGTGACCGATATAATTAGCCTGCCTGTCATTATGGCTACTGGCCAAAAGAGCCAAAGATGTTTCTTAAATTTTCTTTTCGGATGCACCAAATAACATGATCCATTAATTAAAACTCAGGCGGTCGCAGTTAATTCCTGACAACTGAAAAAGATGCAATTTGAAAACACTCCTAAAGAGCAGTAAATCACTTGCGATCTGCTTGGTGTGAGCTGCATTTGAAAGAGGCTGGGGTGTGCTGGGGCTTGGTACAGGGCTGGGAGCAGGGGCAGAGCTGTGCTCTGGCTTTGCCAGTGGCCAAACTTGAGCAAACTCTTTTATCTTTTCTGCCTTTAACTCTGTCTAATCCATTTGGATTTTTTTATCACCAGGGCAATCTGCCCATCCCAAGGAGAAGGGGGAAAGCAGGTAGGGATTCCCAGGCTGGGGAGGAGAGGGAGGTCAAGAGGCAACCTCTGGCAGCCCCAGCTGTTTGGCACTGACCCACACAGCTGCCTGCAGGTGCAGGAGCATGTTCCTGCAGGGAATGCAGAGATCCATGCTCCTGCAGGGAATGCAGAGAGCTCTGAGACAGGCCAGGCACCCCAGATAGCTGTGGGGGACTGACTGCCTTTGTGGAGGAGTCAATAAGAGGAGTGCTGATGAAATTCTGCCAAAATAAGCAATAGGAAATAATGAACCAACAAAAAAACACTTCATAAAGGATGCATTCCTGTATTTTACAGGCATTAATCAGCATCAGTGGTGATGGGAAGTCCGGGAGATATTATCAATATGAAAATACAATTGTGCAAACATTGTAACACATTCACCTGCTTATCTTAGTAGCTCTTAGAGCTTGTCATGTCTGCAAATCCAATTCACTGCACAATGACAAACGACACAAAATTGACATGTACAGGCAAGAACACACAGACAAAGCAGAGAGTGCAGAAATTGCCAAGGATCTCCAAAGCAAAGGCACCTGAAGAGCTCCTAAACTGAAGGACCCAAAGAAGCATCATCTTTCACTGGCAATGAGAGGGGCAATAATCCTTCTGAAAATACAATTACTTTTAAGAAAGTAAACTGAAGGCAGATCAAATCACTTGTGATTTCTGAAAATCTCACTGTAATATAACTGAGCTGATTTTTATAGCCCAATAATATTATTGTTGTAAAATCTAGCAGGTCTAATGATTTAATAGCAGAGTAGCAACAACAAAATTCTTCATTGTAGCTGTGTAATGGGTGCATCTTAGGTTAGGTGCCTCTGAGTCTCTGGCTGCACAGAGACACATGACAGAACCACATCTACATGGCAAGGGACCCTGGGAAACAAAAACAGCACCCCTGCTCCGTGTAAAATATCTGCACACCTCTGTCTGCTCTGACAGGAACAATACAGCCTCAGGAAGCCTTAGCTGGCGTCCATGTAGGCAGACAAAAAGTAAAATAAAAATTAAAAAAAAAATTTAAAAAAGAAAGAAAGAGAGAGAGAGAAACAGCATTAGAGAAACTGCAGCACCCTGGAAGCCTATCATTTAATTGATGTCATAACCCAGGGGAGTGCATGATCCTCTCTACACCATGGTCATGTCACAGAGTGCTCTCCACATGGACTTTGGAACTGCAGCTGGCTTTTTAGCTACAATCAGCTCTATCAGCTACTGTCAATTTAGCTACTATCAGCTACAACCATCTGAAAGTTAAATCTATACAAATACTTGGTAATACTAATCTGTGGCTAAAGTGAATCCCACACCCAAAAAGACATGACTTTGAATTTTAATTTTCAAATTTCTAGGTCTTGATTGCAGAATACTGCTTTTTCTTCCCCCTGCCCAATCTGGCATTTGCAGAACTTAATGAACAATGTCTCTAGCATGCAGAATTAGCACAATACAGCTTAATCTCCTTCTGTGTGCCAAACTTTGGCATTCCCTTACCGTAGAAAGTAAGCACTGTGGTTCTCAACATACAGTTTCTTAGGCAAGATGACAGAATTAATTACTTTCCTATTTCTCAGGCCCTTTCACTTACTTTCCTATTCCAGACAAATACAACACCCAAATTTCCCATTTCTATTAATTATGATGCAATAAAATTTTTGCTGGCAAATGTTATTATTCCAGCTGAGAAATTTATTCCTATAGCTGAGGAAAAAAAAAGAAATCCTGCAGCCCCCTCTGAGGTGTGTGCATCAGCCAGTAGAGGGTGCAGGGATTGTGGCTGCATTCCCCACATGCCTGAGCTGGCCACTGCTGCTACTTCAGCTTCTTTCTAAGGTGGGCAAATAGAATAAAGCACCTGACGTTATGTTGTGGGTCAGTTCAGTATTAAATAATTGGTAAAAACCGAAAGGTATCTGTTTTTCTCAGCTTTTGGTTTTCTCTGTTCACAGCTGTTCTCAGTGTTTACAGTGATGCTGGGCTTGTGCTGCACACGTGAAATTCAGACTGCAGGAGAGGCTTGCAAGCTCCCATTGCAAACATAAGAGAAGTGTCTGTGTGGTATTTTCACAGTCACTGGGTTTTAAAAGGGGCATTTCCTATCGATAGAAAGCTTCATTTCTACTATTCAGGCTTCAATCAGACAAACTTCCACTGAAATAAAGCAGAAGTGTTCCTCTGCCACTGGGAATATTAGCTTGGGAAGGTGATGTCAGGCAGAGAGGGGTTAAGAGGCATTTGTGTGCAGAGAGGATGTTGCAGCAGCCCTTGTTAGGGGGGAATTATCCCAATTCCCAATTAGGCAGCATTTCCCCCTTGCACAGCCACCTGTGGGTTCCACTGGGGTGACAGGACTATTGCTGGGCAGTCACAGCTCTGCAGCATTTCCCAGCCCAGTTTTGTCCATGTTTTCAGTGAGGCTGGCACAGATGGGGATCAGGAGCACATGAACACCCCTGCTCCAGCCCAGTGCTCCACATCTGCAATTCCACCTTTGCAATGCCTGCTCTACCCAACTGTCTCAGAGTCTGCTAAGGCCAAAATAAAACACTGGGATTTAGGGGGGATTTAGGCCATGGGAGCCTAAACCCAGTGTTTCAATCAGCCTAAAACTCTGTTAGAGTCAGTTCAGCACCAGCAGAATAAATGAAAACACAACGTTGAACTTGGCAACACTGAATCATAGAGGTGAGCAACTATCAGAGAATGATCACAGTGTAATAATCGCAAGATACAGAGCATGAAAGGGTTTATGACAGGTGAAGATGAACACATTTACACCACATGAAGCTAAAATTTGAGTCTAAAATGAAGGATATACTTTTCCTTTTGAGCAAGAATTTATTGGGATCTAAAGTCCAAAACAAAAATTCTCATTTCTTCGGCATGTGCCAAATAACTGACAACATCTTGCAGCATTGTCTGAGGTTTGATTGCAGGTTACCTTTCACAGATTAGAGAAGATAAAGCACCTTGCATTAGCACACCCATCTGACAAAATGACATCTCAGAGTGGTTGGATAAAATATGATGGTAAATTTTACAGGTCAATAATCTCTGCCTGGTATGAGCAAAAATCAGCGCTGTCCACTCCTTTCCTACAGAGCTATCAGCAGTGGAAACAACCAGAGACATCTCAAATGAAATGTCTCAAATCTCAGTGCAGTCCCTGCAGCCATCCAGTTCATCAAAGGAAGAAACAAGCTGAGGAGAGCTCATGTTCAATGATGCTCTGAGGGAAAATGACTGTCTGGCATCAGCACTGGAAGTAGGATGTGGCTGACTGATGATTTCGGATTGGTTTTTTCGAAAATACTGGGTAAATTGAGTAATTTGAACCAATCATGGAATATATTGTGCAACACAACATTCTTCTACCCTGCAGTCTCCCTTCTGGGAAATCTGGAGTGGTGGGGAGTACATTTATCAAGAAAATAATGACCCCAAACAGACTCCTTGAAGCCTAAGGTGGTTTTTTTATAAGAGGACTCTAGGGAACTAATTAGGAGGAAATAGCTCCTCAATGTCCTGAGTGAACTCCCACTGAGAAAATAAACAATTTACTGATTCATGCAACTCCAGACATCCAAAGATAGTCACCTTTATGACATGTTTTTTGCAAATATGGAGCCTAGAATGGCATGCAGAGGCAGTGTTTGAGAATGAAAAAAAAAAAAAAGGATCTATTCAGGGATAGACACTTACCATTATTTGAATTTTTATCTTTGAATTTGCAATTAAGATATACCAAAGAGGTGCATAGTACTGTATATTATTCAAAAATTAAGCTTAAAATATGAGGTTACTTTCTATCTATTTTTATATCCTCTAACCAACTTCCTTGCTCTGCTATGTTCCATTCATTCTTTGGAAAACAGGAGGTTCAGGACTTTGAGTGTGGACAAACTGTCAGGCCGCAAAAGTTCTAATATCAGCTTTGAATACACTCAATTTTGCAAATACCAAATCTTTTGGGCCTTGTGCCCAGATGAGAAGGCCAAGTGTTTTGATCAAGAAAGGAATAAAGTCCTGAGAATGGCAAACAGCAGCACTTCATGTATTCCAAAGGTGCAGAAACCCAGGAGTGACGTGGAGCATCAGAGGGAGGGCTGGCAAGGACTAAGGGCAGCACATTAATATTTAGACTGAGCATCAGCAGAAACGTCCTGTCAGTGTGATGTGGGGAATTATCCTGAGGGAAGGAACTGAAGCTTGTTGCTGACAACCATCACTTTTCAGCATTTCAGGCTGGCAGCTCTGTTTCTACACCAAACATTCTCATCAGCCCTTTCGGTTTATGGTAAACAAAAGGAAAATTTATATAGCTGATCTCATCAGCAATGGACCTATATGGAGTAGGTTTGTGCTGTGAGAAGCTGCAATGGAAAGCTTGATCTGGGTGGAAGAGGAGCTCAGAAACACCCTGAAAATTTGGAAGGAGCCTTAAGAAAGTACTGTTGAAGAAAACTAAGGTGGCGGGGTGTAAAGCTAAATTGCTTGTTGTTTGCATTAGTGGATATCTACAGTTAGAGCACCACTCTTATAAGATTCTGAGGATATTTCTTAGGGCCAATAGAAAAACCAGGTTTTGAGGTAGGAGTAAAGACTGAACACACTGGTGCCACATCAAACCCTTCACACATTCAGTCACACACAGTGTCCCTTTTTAACATTTCAGTTCCCTCATGCTGTTCATGTGCTCTCTCTAAAAGCCTTGTCAACACAAATTGTCTTTCAAGTAAAAGAAACAATTCCTTACTATAATTTGATAATGAGCATTTCCTAGAGAAATGTGTTAAATTCCAGCTGCTCAATTCCACTCCATTCTCTCTTTTCTTTTTCTCCTGCTCATGTCCCAACCCACCCTCTCTGCTTATGTCCACACTGCTTAGGCTGCCAGAAGTTGTGGTCAGAACCTTTGGCATTTTAGACCTTCTGGAGCCTGTGAAAGAAACACACAGAGAGCTTCATACTGGGCATCTCTATCTTTGAAACCCTTCAAATGCTCTTCTGCCTTTTCCATAACTGGGGTTAAAATCTGATGTGAGCATCTCCTTCTCATAATCCTCCCAGATCCCCAAGGTCTGCAGAGTGAAGACTCACAGCTTAAATCCCACAGCACTTCTACATTTGGTCCTGTGTGCTTTTATTTCAAAAAACCCAGTGTAACTCAAGTGCACATGGGTTGCATGGATTACAAATATGGATTTGCTCATTAGCAATGTTCCTCTGCGGTAACTACAGCTACAGCACCTTAGGGAATAAAATACTTAATTCTGAGCATTTGGGAGGGACAGACTTGCAGATGTGTTGTCTGAACTCTCTGAAAACACAACACTCATTTCACGTGTAGTGGCCAAGAACCTGAATAAATACTGTGAATGTAAGAGGAAAATCTGATGCTCAGAAATCCATACATTGCAAATGAATTAAAGAGCCATGTTTTACCCTCCCTTTTTTATCACAGTTTACCCTAAAGCTGCAAGTATCATGTGCAAAGCAAGAAGTGGTGATTAGCCCTTAGCTGTGGTTTGACAGTGATTCCACAAGTTGGAATACAAACTTGTGATAATCAGGGATTAAACATAACTGTGGCTAAAAGTTCTCACATTTGTTAGGACAGTATCAATAAATTTTAAAAATTAAATATATAAATTTTTATCGCATTAAAGCAGCAAAATTGTTAAAGCAGAACACCAGAGATAAAAGAAGAAACATAAATCTTAACCACATATTCTTGGTTATATTAGGTGCCATCATGATATCATGATCTAGAAATGATTACATGTAGTACAGGTTAGCAGAGATATTACTGCCATTAAATTAAACATGCTCACCTAACAATGCCTTGATAACAATGGAAAATAAGATAACAATGGAAAATGGGGCAAACAATTATTTATCTCATGTCCTCTTTTTGTTTTGGGCCTGTGAATAAAATGGTGGGTGCAAGTTATTTGAGATCTACAAAATGTTGTTCATCACATCAACGTTAACATAAACTGTACCTGGTTTATAAAAGAATTTTGCTAGAAGGAAAATTTAGAGACTTCATTCTGACTAGATATCACCCAAAAGGAGATTTATGTATTTTAAGGTTATGTCATTGTATATTGGTGAAAGGTGATTGCACACAATTTCCAATTTCAGCCTCCTTTCTGGGCAGTTCTCAGAAAAAGGCATCCAAACCAGCAGTCATTTATCTTTGATTTAAGCACAATTTGATGCCTGGTTAATATACATACAGGTAATAACTCAAGACAGCATAAAAAGTGCATTTGACAGACTTCCAAAAGACACCAATGCATTTTAACATTTTTGCATTTACAGGCATAAATTCACTGGTAGCTCTCACAGGAGATGACTGGGAAAATTCTGTGCACTAATATGCTCTCTACAGAGTATTCATTCAGTGTTTTAATTACATGTTCTTCATACTTTATTTCCTATGATGTTTGTAGGATTGTGTTATTCAGTGATCCTCTTACTATTTATCTGTACAACACCATCACCACTCAAAACTCCCAAAAAATGGGGATTTGCAGGATTTTTGCACTGCATAAATTGTAATGATTATAACAGTCTACAGAAACTCTCTATAAAATATGGCTGACAAAACTATGCCCTAGAGAGCAATGGTTAAATAATAATATACATACCCAATGTCATTGTTATATTGATTTATACAGATGTGACATTAACTACACTTTATGTGAGAGAAAAAAAGACAGCTAATAAAAGGAAAAACCAGTCATATAACTTATGCAATCATGAAAAAAACCTTAAACCAATATTGAACAACACGTGTACATTATCCTCCCTCTCCCACCTGCCTTCTGAAACATCCCCAAAGCAAGCATTTTATAAATAAAAGAGCAAACCAGCTCCCAGATCAAACTTCTCACTATTCACAGCATGTCCGATTTGACTTGGCCAGAAAAAAAGATTTCTCTAAACAAACCTGTCTAAACAAAACATCTTTTCTCCCAAACCCATCAGCTCATTATTGGATCTTCAGGAAATTGTGCACCATTAGCAGTGAAGGGTAGGCTTGAGATATTCATGAACTTGTTACTGAAGGAGGATTAAAACATACCTTAGCCTACACTGGAAGTTTATGAAGGTACATGTCTTCGCCAGCTGCAGAGAAAAAAAAAGGCAGCAGCACACTCCTACACACAGACCTTGCTAAATTCGTAATAAAATTCTTGAGTGCAAAAAACCCACGCAAAATCAAGGAAAAGGCACTCTGACCAGTCATTATTGCAATTAACATATGGTTCTTAAATTGGCTTTTGACTTAAATAAAAGTGAGGCCAGAGGACACCTGGAGGCCTCTGGCTCCTAAAGAAAGAAACACATCTGCTGAGACAAGATCAGATTTTGTGTATTTTTTTTCCTGTTAAAAATACAGATTGTGCTTCCAGTGATTCATAGCCCAAACTTCTTCCTTTCAGCTCTGTAGTGATGAAATGACCAGGCTGAAAATAGGCTCTTGCTCAGATTAAACCCCAATGTCTTCACTGATTCCTGAACTCCTCTACAACACAGCTCTTTAAAGATAATACTTGGTTCAAAAGGACAGAAAATTAAAATATTAAGGGAAATATAGTGGAAGACACAAATCCTTACCCTCATCCAGATTTGTTATTTGATTGTTCCAATGATATAATTGTGTAAGGCAAGAAAAATGGGATGAAGACAGAAGAATGGTAAACTCAGAGGAAGAAGCTACAAGCAGGATTTTTTTCTGCATTCCTTTTTATGGGAAATGTAAATAATTTAGGACCTGTGTACCAAACTCGCACCTCATTTTCTACTGTAAGTTATTATGTGCACAAGATAGTTTTTTATGCTGTATCAATTTTTAAATAGACTAAATTCCTCAGATTATGCAACATACCAAAAATAAGACACCAGCTTCATGAAAGCCAGTGGCCTTAATGCAACAAAAACAGGCAGATAAAGTGAAACTCAGCAGCTAAATACTGCAGTAAGATCAAACATACCAAAAGGAGCAAAGGATTTACAATGTTAGGATGGTATAATAGCTGTTCAGTATATCCAAAATATTGAATGGAGCATAATAGTCCACAAGAAAAAGTCCAAAAAGTGAGGAGAGGCAAGAAATGTCTTCTCCTGGAACTTTGATGCTTGGAATGATCTAAGCTAACAGCTAAAACCACTGAGTTATTAAGGAAGCAGAGAGCTTTGCATGTGAGCAAGAAGACAGACACAAAATGACTGTCAGACGTTATGACAGAAATTCAAAACACATTGCACAGAGTCTGAATTCCAGCCTGGCTCCACCATTCAGGCACAGTCTCCCTTCTGCAGTGTTCCCAAGGACAAGGTCACAAGCATTTGGCAAGTGAGGATGGCCTTGACTGCATCAAGTGGGGTGGATGAGCAAAACCCTCCTGTCCCTGACAAACCAGACAGCCAAACCAAGGGAGAAAAAATACTCCTTTTCTTCTGGCTTTAAATTCACCTAGGGAGGCAGCATGGATGGTGATAGAGCCATGAAAGGGCATATAAATACTTCAGGACAGCTTCCACTCAGAGCCCGCAGGACTTTATTTTAATAGTTAAACAAGTACAAAAACCAGCTGATATTCTCCTTTGAGAGCTGCTGTGTGCCATTGACAGCTGAGATGATTTACAGAAGCCATCAGAAACTTCAGCCTGCTCCTCTCAACGGTTCATTTTTATTCAAGAAAACAAAGTAAAATGGGCTGCACATTAGGCTCTCCCGCTGTCTTAAATCATGAAAAAATTGTGTTGAAATTCATCATGACCTTGTGTTGTGCTTTTCTAAATACCTCAGAATTATTCTTCTAAAGCAAACCAAATCAAAGGAGCCTATACTCCCAAATAGAAAGAGCCTAAAATTGATAACAAGCTTTCTTTCCCACTAACAGCCAGACCATTACCACTCCCAGGCTGATAATGCCTGTAAATTAAAACATCCAGCGACATTTAAGCAAGTGGAGACTAGACAGAAATTCCCATCAAGCCCTCCTTGCAAGGTTAAGAGAAGACCTTCAGAAGAAAAGAAATTTGACTGGTGATACATTTCCCAGGTCGAGAGGGGCTGCATATTGTGCCCTAATGTATTACCTTATTATATCATTTATATGCTTCTGCTCTAGCATCAGTCATCACTAACGACCCAGACCTCTCTCATCCTTCACACAGCACTCATCACAACTGCCTCCTCTCAACATTTTTGTCCCTTTTTGACCAAGGTACTGGTTGCCATCTAAATCCATTATCATCAAAACATGACAGCTACAGAATTAGCTGCAGAAAAGGAAGATTGGATTCCCAAAAGCAGAATTCTGGCCCTTCCAGCTGGGAGCTGAGCAGTGCTGCCACCAGATTGCAGAGGTCCTCACCTCTCAGGCTGTGCTGCTGGTTATGAGCAGCTGCTCTGAAGCTCCACCAGAGCAATTGGCTTGGAGCTACCTTTCCCTTTCAATCCAAAATGCAAGGCAACTTCTTTTCAGTGTTCTCCATCTGCAAACCTGTCATTGCTTTACCCTGCAGAAGGATAAATGCCTTGTGCTGCTGCTAACACAGCCCTTTGCAGGAGGGGAGTAGAGGGGCTTAGAGAGGTCTTTGCTTCCTCCTTCCAGCACAGTGTGCCTTTCCAGGAGTGCTTTTGAATCTTCCATGGGATATCCACCTTAAATTGCCAAAACAAACCCTCTTCTGCCTCTCCAAGCCTTTCTCTTTTACAGGCCACAGTTTTATCACAAAAAGCCTACTCAAACAGTCCAAAACTGAAAGGACATCTTAACTTCTCACTTCAGTCCTGCTGCTCTGTCCCAAAGGAGGACACAGCTATTCTTCAGCAATGTTTGCCAAGCCAAATGTGCTTTCTACTGCCAGTGCCTGTGCTGTGCTTCAATCCAAAGAGTAATGCCACCACTCCTGAGCAATTGACACAATCCGGAATGGCTGGTCATTATAAATCACAATGTCCTAATGAAGGATAAAAAGAAAAGGAACATTTATGTGGCAGACATATTTCACAGCACATTTACACTGGCATTTCTCAAGAGCTGAAAAGGTATATGGAGAAAGGGTGAGAAATGAGAAGTGAAATAAAGAACTGTGATATACTCACAGGATGTCTGTTCTGAGCACAGACAAATTTCTGAAAACTTTTTAAAGGTCATGGCTACTAGAATTTACACTGGAAACTTGAAGTTTTTTCCCTTTACCTTGCTGATGTTAATATGTCCTTCCTCTTTGTGATTTCATGCCATGCCAAAGGTAGTTACTAACTTCCTTAGGCATGTTTTTACTATTCAAGAAGTATTATATTTATGATGAACTATATTACAGTAATAATTAATAACTGTTTACTTCAGAGTTTCCATTAGTGTGATTGCTGACATGAAATGCAGTGCAGAGTATAACAAAATAATAATATTAATATTAGAAATAAAAACAAGACCTGTAACTGTCTCTATAGCACAAGGGAGTGGCACCTATTTTTGCTAATTTTTAGCAGTATTTAACCAGCATCATCGGAAATCTCATATAAGCATGTGAGTTGGGTGTCTGAAGAACCTTTGTTGCCATGTAATTGTTTTATTTCATTTCTCCTGTGCATTCTGAAGGCTTCATTGTCACTAGTACTCCAGATGAAATCCAGTAATTGAGATCCTTAATTTTAAATCTGCCTGCTTAACCTTCACACCTGTAACTGACAGGGAACCTCCACATTGGTCATCATGAGAGAAAAAGGCCACACATGCCTGAAAAATGCTCTTTTTTAGGCTTCAAAAATCCTACTTTTCTTTCCCTTTTTTTTCTCTTTTCTTTTTTTTCCCCCACTAGGGATTGCTCACACTTCCAGCTGGTGAGGGATGAGCAGGTTAATGACAGGACCATAAAATAAAACTCCACTTAAAGTCAGAGTAAGCGTAGCAGCAAGTACCGGGATCTTCTGAAAACCTAAATGAGTCTGCCAAGACGGTTACATATGTAGCAGGAACCGCAAGTAAATCCAAGGCTATGGTCCTAAAGAGTAAGTGTAATCACTATTTTATCTCCATTTAAGTGATGCATTAGGACAGAAGGAACACCACTGCGTTCCTTGCTGCACAAACAGATATTTAACAGTGGTAGCATTTTATGCAAACTACCTATTAAGCGACTAAGAAAGAGCCAAAAAACGTAGCAAAGTATTTAAATAATGGACAAGGCCTGAGTTTTATTATAAGCTTTCCAAACCATAAAAGCAATGCCAAAAGATAGTATAAATTCAGTATTGTTTGAATGGACTCCTGAAGTCCTGTGCTCTAATCTACTCTTTATTACTCATCCACAAAACATCTAGCAATTTTTATTACAGGTCCCATCCATTACAGTATTAAACTTAAATTCAATACACACTGCAAGGTCGTGATCCTGCTGGTGATGAAAAGCTGTGTCTTGTGGAGTTTGCTTCATTTAAGGCTTAGATCTCTTGACCTACTAAAAAAAATGAGCCTCACAGAAGGCACACTCAGATGTCAGGAGGAGTAGGCTCTGCATCCAAGTGGAAAGTTTACTTAGTATCTCCAAAAGCTTTAATTGCACGCCAGCCCCGATTTATAAAGCCCTTCTGATGTTCGTGTTCTGGAAGAAAACCCCTCAGGTCATCTGATGTCCAGGCTGAAATTAGTCCTTTGGATCAAATAACCACAACAAATAACAATTTGAGCCAACTGGATGTGCACTTTACCTGCCGCTGGCTACAGTGAGTCCATAATCTTTGGAATCACTTCCATTTTACTCAATATTTGCTAAGTTGTGCATTAGATTTCGTAGCACTGCACCAGCAAATGCAATAACACAAATAATGCTGGTTTGCAAAAGGTAAAGAGCAGATTATGGGCTCATTATATACTAAGGATGAAGTCAGAGTGACATAGTCCAACATGTGGCATTACTAAATTATAGAGGACTTTATATTCTTAATATTTGGAAACAGCTAGGTGCTTACATTGAAAAAAAAATCCCAATTCTTAAAATATTTTCACGTCTTTGTCTCCTTTTCCTTCCTTCATTATTTTCCTTCCCCCCATCTTATTGCAATTTTAGCATCTGCAGTTGAGTGATTGGTTCATCTGGGAAGCAGTGTGATACCTTAAATTGTTTACATTTTGATTCTGGAGCAAGCAGCCAGGATGTGTCAAACAAACAACATAAGGCATGTGTTCTTGATGTGTTAGGTCAATTAATACTAATTGCACCACTCCTGTTATCTCACTGCCCTTGTGCCTTGCCACAGACTGTCCAGATAAGGACTTCTGCAAGATAACAAACCCAGACCAGTTACCTCACCCATCCAAAGGCAGCAAATTGCACAAAACCTGTCTACTTATTGCTTAGCAACAGCATAGTATTGCCTCAGTACCCTGATTTGCCAAGGCAGCTCACTTTTGTAGAATCAGAGAATCCTTAAGGTTGGAAAAGACCTCGGAGATTGCCAAGTCCAACTGTCAGCCCAGCACTGTCACATCCACCACAAAACCCTGTCCCCAAGTGCCACATCTGCTTTTAAACACCTCCAGGGATGGTGACTCCATCATTCCCCTGTTCCAAATCTTGCAAGCCTGTTCAGTGAAGTTTTTCCTCATATCCCATCTAAATACACATTCACCCGCCAGAGCAACCTGAGGCTGTCTCCTCTCACTCTGTCCCTTGTTACTTGGGAGAAGAGACCAATTCCCCCTCACCTACACCTTGTTTCAGGTAGTTGCAAAGTCCCCCACAAGCCTCCTTTTGTCCAGGCTCAGGAATGCATGAAGATAAAAAATAATTCTCTCTATGATATTTTTCTTTTCTGTCAGCACTGGAAGATGATATTTTCCTTTTTCCATCCAGAGCTTTCCTCATGGAGATATTGGATTGGTCTAAAAAACCTCTTTCTTCCATCTCCAAAACTCATGAGATGGAAGTCAGTTGTGCCTCCATATTTAGGGACATATTTACTGTTAGCCACCCAATTTTCCCCTCCCTGGTAGGAAAAATTACTTTCAAGTCAGTTTTCTGTAGCAAAACACCTGCTTATGAATGGTTGTTAGGAATAAGGGCTCCTAATCTGGCCTAATGAACTAACCTAGAATAAACAAAAAAATAATTAGGCTTCTAGCAAGATGCTGGGATTTGTAAACCATGCTGGGAATGCAAAGACACTGTGGCAAAACCACAATTTAAACAGTGAGTGCAGGATAAAGAGTGGAAGACACATCTTATAAATGGAGACTTAAAAAAAAAACCCAACAAAACCATTTTCAAACACTTAGGGACTTCATGTGACACTCCCATTGTTAGGGATGGGAGCTGAGCCAAAGTGGTTATACTTAAAGGGAAGAGACAATTTGGAACTGTTAAATGGAAATATTTTGTACAAAACGTGTAATTAAATTGTGGAACACTCTTTCACTGTAAAATACTTTGCCTAATAGCTTAGGAGGATGTAAAAAATACTTGGATATTGTAGACATAGGGACACATGCAATAGATCATATCCAATTACTCTAAAATAGTTTATTAGTCCCCATTTGTAGCACAGGAAAATACATCTTCCTGTTTAAGATACAGTGTTATCAACCACTGGGGTGAATATTAAAACTGCTCCCTAGAAGTGCATGTCTAAAACTAGCACAGCAAACAAGAAATTATGAAAAAGCAAATTTTTCCCACTTGAAGGAATGGTGTAACACTGATCCTTATATGCAGAGCTGAGCCTTATGTCCTCATTACAAAGATGTGTTTTCCTCAGACAGACAAGGAAATTGAGTAAAGCACAAATGAGTTAATTCACAGTTCATTGATGGAATTCTTGATCTACTGAGGGTCAAGTGATTAAATCATTGACCACCTAAGCCCCTAATGAGCAAAGCCATGCGACTTGCAGATGGTTTAGAGCTGAGGTGACATTACAGGAAGGACCAGGTGGACAGGTGATGAGTACTGAATATGCTTTCTGTCCACAGAAATAGGTGAGAAGAATAAAAATAACAAAACCCCCCAGGCAATAACTTACAACAATTATTTGGCAGCACAGAATGGTTTGAAGAGAGCAGAAAAATACAAAGTGTAGGAAGGCAGGAAGAGGTTGATTTCTCATTACAGAAAGAAGGCTAAGCTTGCCCTTCTCTCATACCAGCAGTAGCTTACTGACACCTCATTATTTTGGAAGTTGCTACTACAAACAGCTCTACCAAACATCGAGTGACTGAAGCACCTGCTTCCCCTTTTGCCTTCATCTCTGCAAAAGCATTGAGCTTAGAATATTCTCTTTAGAGATAGGTGGGCTGTTTTTCTCTTGTCTTGTACAAAAATATTCTTTTTTTGAGGGGAAAATCCCTCAAAATAGCATATCTGAAAGAATAATGGCACTAGCAACCATCCAACTGCAGTAACACCAACATTCACTGAGCAAAACACTGGGTCTGTCTCAAGAATTAGAGCTGTTAACATTGCTCTGCAAAGACATCAAAGCTGCTCATTCAGTGGGAACTTCGAATTCTGAGGGTTCTTGTTCTCAAACGTTCATTACGTTTCACAAAGGAAGTTAAAATTATTCTTCCTTTCACTCAGCACATGATACTTTACAAGAGCAAACAGCAAAATTAAAGTAATCTCCGCAGAGATTTCAGATACAAATCTCTGAGCACACTCAGTGACCTGTCATGGGAGTGCAGCAGACCAGAGGAAAACAGAGATCTTCGGTGACAACAGTGTGAATTTTACCTCTCCCTGCTGAAAGACCTAACACTGGCTGTAAAAATGAATCATTAAGATCCCCCAGAACCTCAACAGCAAGAATGAGATTTGAAATGCAGGAAAGAAATGCCAGTGTTATTACATGAGTTGTACTTCTTACTGGCTACAACTCTTTTTTTTAAAAATTATCTACAACTAAATTATCTTTACGACTAAACTTGATTTGATTCTGAGAGCTGGGATCAAACTCAGCACTGTTCTGTATTTCTCATGGCCAGCAACTGTGGCAATATATTCCTAGATGAGAGTAGGCTGCTTGCACATCAGGTTGGGAATAATCCATATTCACTTTGCTCTTACAAAAAACTCCTGCATTAGATGAAAGAGTGGCTAATCTAATCCCAACAGATGTAGGAAAACTGTCCTACTAGGAATGAACTCTGATATCAATTTTTTTTTTTAAATCTACTTACTGTTGTACCGTGCCTTTTGTTTAAATCTACCAGGATTTAAAACCACCTTAGGTGAATTACTGTAGGTGACTATGGCACTTTCAGCTGTAGTTCACATGCAACAAATATTATTTCATGACAGCAGGAGAGCCTAATGTGCAACCCACTTTACTCTGGTTTTTGAATAAAAATAAACTGTTGAGAAGAGGTAGCATTTCCTTGAAGGCTCTTAATGGGTTTAGAAAGCAAGCCATGTCTGCATACCCAAAATATTCATTAGTTTATGCTAAGAAAAAAAATGGGAAAATAGTGGGCTTTACAAAGGGTAGGTTTTGGAGAAGTGAGAATAAGAAAATTGATGTGAATTAAATAGAGTCCAGAAAATCAAGTGTAGTAAAGGAATGGTGTTACTGGCTATGCTTGTTCCAATAAAACATTTACAGAACGTGTCACAAATGGGAAATGGAGCTGGTGTGCAGAAGCAAAGGATGAGGAAAACAGTATCAAGGATAAAATGATGGCATTAAAAGGTAGAAAGCATCCAGAATACAGGAGGATTATGTAAATTATAACAAGAGCCTGAGGCAATCAAAAATACTTGAGAAAGCCAAATTGAAAAATGAGCATCAAATAGTGCAAAGCATCTCAACTAATACCAAAAGGTATTTTAAGCATAATTATACACCCAGCAACTGACAGGCAAGGAAGGTGATGGAGTGTAAAGGAGCAGGAATGCTATACAGCAATTATTCCTCTACCTATCTCTAAAACTAAAGAGGGCAGACAGTTGCCTAAGACTCAACACACAGAAATGATGGTGAGGAATTAAAAGAAAAGGTGATGATACCCAAACTGTCAATTAGCTGGATTGTTGTTCTTAAAAGCCATAAGAGACCAGAGCTGAACAATGCTCATCTGAAAGTACTACATGAAGTAAGCACAGAAATTGAAGAAGGTGTAATGAAAATTTATATTTAGTACCATCATTTCAGGAGACTGGCATGGGGCCAAGCAGACACACAGCAAGAAATTACCAGTCAGTTCATTTCCCATTAGTTGTCGAGCAAGTCTTAGACAACCATTAAAAGGATCACACTGGGGCTGGGGAGGAGGGGAACATGAAAATTCAGAGCATAATCAAGGACAGCTAATATTGTTTCAGGTCATGCCTCAGTAACTCAGATTTCATTGAGCCTATTACTGCCTAGCCTGGCAAAGGGGTGCAGTAAATGTCAAAGGTGTTAGTTATTTAGATTGTCAGAAAACATTTGACAAAAGCTCCACATTGAGGAGGAACTTACCAGCGTTATAAACCAACAGACAATATGCTCTAATGTGTCAGCAAGTTCTAAGATGTTGTTATTAAGCATGCAGTGCCACTGCAGAGTTCAAGGTGTTAGAAGCCAATGTGAAAGCAGGCAAAGAAAAATCCACATTGGCCCAGGTGTGACTAAAGGAAAGGTTACGGATTGGATATGCTTCACAGGAGTGAGGAGCTCTTCTGAAGTCACCCTTCAGGGGAATTTAGATCCAGGGTAATTAGAGCTGCATCATCTTGACAAGTGGATCCAATTAGTTACAAGCAGGATGCAGAGGTGAAAAGAGGACACTGGGGATCACAGTGGTGGTCCTGGAGGGAAGTAGTTCGGGTTGTTTTCCACTGGTCCAGTGAGAATGCAGACCTGCCCTTTTCACATGGATAGAGACACATCTGGACATTCTTCCAGCACCAACCATTGGCACACCAGCTCCTGACTTCCAGGGAGATGCAGACAGGTGCCCTTCTTGATGATGGGATAATGGATTTTGCCTGTTCTCCAAGACAAACCCTTTTTTAGGCTGCAGTAAATGAGGGCTGTTTGTACCTTTGAGTGCTGCTGACACCTGTTGGCTCCCTACCCCTTTGTGCTGTATTATTGCAGGCATCCAGAAATGGATTTCAAACACTTACCTAGGAATACCTATTTTTCTTCATCACAAAAGCCTTTTATACACGACTATCTGCATGATCACAATGATTAAATATGTTTAAATCCCTTTCCTGAGTTTATCAAAGCCCTGGAAAGGCAAATCTTGCAGGAGCACATTAAGGTGCCTCCTGCCTTGCACAGAAGCCTCTCCTGGGGCAGTGTGCAGTGGCATTTGAGCTGTGCTCCATCAGGGCCAGATTAAAAGGCAGCATGTTTTATTCCTTATTCCCACACACAGCGTCCGTGGCTGCAGCTGGGCAGCTGAGGGGTGAGGGAGTCGCTGTGTGTTGCAAAGTGTGTCCTTCCCCTGATCCCTCCCCCTTGACCCTTCCGGACTGGCTGATGTGAGCCAGGACCACCTCCTAACCCCACGGATAAAAGCCCAGCAGGACCCGGAACCCAGCCTCTTTGATTCTGGGCTTCATGGAGCAACTATCCTCCCCCGACTCTCCTTTGCCCTCCCCCACTCCCCAGTTTCCTCCTTTATTATCCCAATAAACCACCTGAAGCCTGGAATGAACAGCTGCCTTTCTAGACCTGCGGCGCTTCCACACAGACCCAGTCTGACCAGTCCCACCGCTCGTGGCCAAGAAGAAACCATCCTGCGTGTTCCGGTTCTGGGGCAGCCCTCCCCCCCGCAGCAGGGGAGAGCTGCCCTTGGGTACTGCACTGCTGCAGCTGTGCTCTGCAGAAGGGATGGCAGCAAACAGCAACACAAACACCAAAACGGGGCGAGAAAGAAATAAAGGCACGTCTCCCTGGCCGTGGGGAGTGCAGGCTGTGTGTGACAACCCTGCTGGCACTGCTGTCCTCCCTGCCCTCTCACCCAAACCCTGCACAAGGCCACTCTGCCCATCCGAGCAAGGGAGCTTACAAAGAGAGCTCCCTCCAGAAAATATTAACAGAAAATAAGAGGGGGGGCAGAAATAGTAAAGCCTTGGTTTCAGCATCACTAAGTGTTTGCTTAAAACTTGTGCTGGATCCTTAATTCATGCCAGAGAAATTTCTGCATTACTTTTTTGTCATGCAGGAAGGTGAGGGATTATTTCAGGTAACCCTTTGGTCTGTGGTCACCACCTAGCAATTTCTGACACTCTTGGGCAAGGACTCTGAGCAAAACAGGAGGCTTCCAGAGGTATAGATTAGAGTTGCTGTCTAGGAGTGAATATTTCTATCAACTGTGCTATGTACATGATCCATACATGTATGGAAAATGACTAGATATGACCACCAGTTGTACTGGAATATTGGGAAAATTACTCTGTTTGGAAGGACAGAAGTGGGGACAATGGACAAATATCACCCAAACAGTCCTTAGTATTGTTGTTGTATTATTGAGAAACTGTCCTTGTGGAAACAACTGCAAAATATATCCCAGAAATGAGGAACAAGAAGCTAACTTTGAAGGAAATTTCAAATGCTTCCCTGTTGACAAAGGTGGGAGACAAAAATGACACACAAAATTGTTTAATGCAGCTAGGATGGCCAGATCCTCAAGTGGGCTTAGTTTATCTGATTCCTTTGATTTCCTCTAAGTAAAACCACTTACAGAAGCCAAGCCCCTTGATTCATAACTTCAGGTTATACCCTGATTTGATGAGAGGCTTTCCTCAACTTGGCTCAACTGCTAAGAAACAAGGACATGGAATTCGTAATGAATCAGATCTGCATTCTGTGTTAAGGTCTTCTGATTTTTTTTTTTTTTTATCATTATTTTATTTTTCCTGAAAGGGCGAGCAAATAACTCAAATCCCATGACAGGTTTATTGCAGAAAGAAATGGTAGTATTTGCATCATAAAATTTTTTTTCTTGGAATGCGGTAAAGTACTATAGAAGAGTATTTAAGTAATTTCTTTGGCTGAATTAAGTAGAGAAAAAGAGCATGTTGATTTATACATGGGCAGGTTTTTTCGCCCCACTTCATTTTATTTAGAATAAAGCCAAGTGAAAAGGGAAGCTAATAAAACAGGTTTCAAACAAAACAGCCCCCTCCCACAACACCACCAATTGCAAGATTTGCTTTTCCAAGATATACTCTTTTATCACCAAAGTGCTGTGTAATGGATTGCAGTAATAAAATTATTGCACTGGAATGATCTGGTTTACATAAGAATTCTTAAGCTTTTCTTTGCCTTTACAAAGAATATATGAAAGCAAATTAGGAATTAGCTGCTAGGTTTAAAATAGTCGAGTGTGTTAAGAAAAATGCAGATGTGTAATCCTGCAAATGTATGATAATTTAACATAAATAATTATTGAATTAATTAAAGGATTTACAGGTTTGTCTTATGTTCTTTTTGCTGGCTTTTCTTTTTGAAAGCATGACTCAGAACGATCATCCTACACATCCTGGCACATGGAGCTTTAGGGGCGGGTTTAGTGCACACAGCTATTTATAGGCAAAATTTCATATGTCTTAGACCTCCTCAAGTCCCAAAATCTAACACATTTTTTACTTAAGTAGCCCTCAAGGCTCTACAGTCTGGTCACCATCCTTAGAGCCAAGGGTTGGATAAATCAGAAAAAATCTATTCGTTTGCACAGGTCTTTAATTGGCCTGAGATGATCTTAAGAAATGAGGGGCATTTCTCTTCTCACTTAGTGCAGAATGTATGGATGCTGAAGTACTGCTAGTCCTTGCCAAATTGGGAGTGTGTCAGAGGGGAAGGCAGAAGGGAAGATGGATATTTTTTAATGTTCATAAGATCTGGATGCAATTCTGACTGTAGGACAAAAGCAGTGCCTCATTCAGCAAGATGACAAAAGGTTATTTGGCACCTGGCATAAAATACACTCCTTGCAAGAACCTGGCATGAACAGCAAAGTGATAATGAGTAAAATGTCAACGTCTGTGCAATAAAATCATTGATGCTGAATGTTAAACAATCATAAACAGAATACTAAACCTTCTAAGAACATTATTCCTCTTCTGTGAACAGCCAAAAATTAGTCAAACCTAAGCTGACACCTTCCCTGATATTAAGAAAATAAACAAACCTAATGTCCCAAGACCTTTACCATTACCTTTAACGCCCTAGGACATCAGGTAAGCTGTAGGAAACATACACTGCCACTTGTTAATGAATCACACGAGATAAAATGACATCAGTCCAGTTAATGGATACTGTTCCTTGCCAAATCTATGGCTTTAAATTTAATTATAGTTGAGCTTCATCAATCATACAGCAAAAGAACATGGTGATGAAGACTTGAACTCCAGGATCAGCCCTTAATCAACAGGCATTTGCCTCATACTCATCTAATACTCTTGCCTGCAGAAACCATTTGGTAGAGAAAAGGGAGCTGTGATCTGTGCAGCTCTGTGATTAATAGCTGCATTAGGAGAATTCAGCCCTTGCCCTACATCTGCAGCTCCTCACCACAAATACAGATTAAAACACACTGTTTGGGCTCAAACCCAAGGGTTCTCTGATTTTACAATCACTTTATTGCTACTAAACCATGTCTCTGTGGGACAGTCACTTTTGCCTAGGTTTCCCCATCCTTAGAAAAGGGGACTGGTATGGTTCAAGGTCTATCACTGGATTGAAATGATCAACCTTTACATGTTTGGTAGACTTAAGGGTTCCTGAGATGAATGAAAAGGTTCCATTCCCATCATTAGTCTGGATTAGCACTTCGTAAGGAAAATCTCCTAATTGTGAAACATTCTTATTTCTGTGAAAAATTCACTACGAGAAACATTGGGTATCTTCTCCTCCCTTCCTTAATGTAATTGTATGAGAGGAAAATAAATAGAATTTCTTTTCAGAAAATACCTCCCAGGATTTCCAGAGTCCAAAATGAAATCATAGGGAGGACAGATTATCCTTGGACAGACTGAGGAATTAAACACTACTCCTGTTCCTAGAAGTCTCCTCTCTGATTCAAAAGTGGTTCTGACAACCATGGTCCTCAAACCTCTCTGAGCAGGCAAACACTCAGATGGAAAATGCTCTTCATGCAACCCCAAGCCTCCCTCCTCCCCACTCAACACCCATTGAGGTTCCTATTCCTGCTTCTATTCCCCAGCTGCATAGAGAGGAGAGAAACAATCTGCAAGTTTTTATCAATAACTACTTGTACCCACAGAAATCTAGATCTTGCCTACATGCAGGCAAAGCAAAAGCACAGTCTTGTTAAATACTCAGCCAACATTTCTACTGACCACAGGTAATTGCTCATCAAGCATGGGGTTCACTGCAGGAACACTCCAACATGCAGCCACTCTCAGAAAAAAATATTTATCTTCCTAGCAGTGGGTTTTTTGATATCACTGCTCTTCTTGTGTATAATTAAAAGCACATTGTCTTGATTTTTAATAATTGCATGCTAAGTTTAGAAGTGTCCACTTCCCCACACTTTGACCGCAGGGAAAAATTAGTGAGAAGAGTGTTCTTGTTTTCAAAAGATATTTGTACTAAACCAGCATGTAACAACAACAAAAATGTGCTCTTTCCTAAAGGCACTTGCTAGGTCATTATGCATTTCTGAAGAAACAGCCATCAACAGGGAGCTAAAAAAGTTTAAACAAGCAGCACTTGTGGATGTCACTTCTGCAAAACTTCCTAACAAAGCAAGTGTGCTGTATCTACACCACTAATTAGGACCTAACAGGAATACCATAAATTCAAAAGCGTTAATTAATCCTCACTACTTTTCCTGAAAAATAAGGGGTATTCACTCCTTTAGAGTGAGAGAAACTAAGATTTAAAAGCTGTGCTGAGACTGACCTGTGGCAGAGAGGTCTGAGGAGGTCAGAGCAGGCTGGATTCTCAGACCACCTCTGAAACCCCCAATCTGGCAAATGGATGGCCATGGATCAGCTGTCTGCAAATCTCACCCTGAACTACACAAGAGATCAACACTGGTCATCTGGGCTTTGCTGCCTGACCCCATTTTACAGGAATATTACCAAAATCTCCATCCTTCCCATCTGCCAAGCCACATGGGTTGCCCAGAGCCCGATCCTCAGTGTGTGCTTGCGTCCAAATAATCTGAACAAAAGGCAAATTCGGGTTGAGTACAGGCACAGTCAGGGTTAAATAACCAGGTATCCAAAATCACAGCTTCAAAAAACCCCAAAAGAGTATCACAGAAAATTCAGTGTTAGGATTCAGATGACCACAATGCATGATACTGTGCTTAATGCACAGTGATGAGCAAGGATTGATCAAACTGCAGATAACTCTTTTATGCAGCCTTATTATGTTTAGAGCAGACAGGGCACACTGAAATTTATTCCAAAAAATATTGTTTTAATCAGTAAACCACGTCTGTCTCTGGAATACTGGCACATTCAAGAGAGGGGGAAGAAAACCAACAAGCATAATGTAAGCTGCACAAGATCAAAAGAAAGCAAGAGTGCAATTAATTTCATCCATTTTTAGAAGTAATTGTCTTTGCACCTTACCCAAAATTTGATGAGCATTACTTCTCTAGCACGGAAAAAAGCTTTGTTCTTTTGACTTAATTGATTTGTAAACGCAGTAGGAGAAGTGTATCTGAAGTTCAGTAACCTTGATAGTTGAAAGAAATGGAGCATTCAATGGGTGTAATGCACAAGACTGCTGCAAACCCTGGAAATGTAACTATGGAATTGATTTCCTGTTCGCTGAAACTCATAGGCAGTATGAGTGCATTTCACAATTTCAGTTATGTTCCTTAAATAACCTCTTTTCATAATTATTATTTAAAATCTTTTTTATTCCCTTCTCGTTGCAGAGCTCTTCATTTTCCAGAAGTTCATAGCACAGAGTGTTTTCCAGTGACAGAAGATCAGTGAGGACAGAGTGGCTGGCAAGAAACATTTCCCACAGAAAGGGAGACTAGCACTTTTTGGATGACAGAAAATGAAGACTAGCCAGAATTGTATACATTGCATCACAGAGGACTGGTTTAGATGTGGCCAAAGGGCTGTGGGTTCAATGCACCAGAAACACAGAGCCAAGGCAGCAGGGGAAAGAAAGGAAAAGCTGTGGCTGCTGTCTGAGATGAAGAAAATTATTTTCATTTAATATCTTGAGGCTGGAAGAAGCCAGGTTTACATTTCATTTTTGCCCCTTAAGGGAAGATTTAGCACAGTATTGTTCAGTATGTAAATTCTAGTTACAGTCTAATGAGATTCCTGCAAAATATTCTATTAATGCTAAAGGCTCTGTTCTGAGATTGTACTTACATATGTTGCTTATCTTTTTCTCATCAGGGCTCTTTTATGCTCCTGGATGAGTTTCTCAGCTGGATCATTGTAAAGTACACAAATTATGGGATTGCTTACCTGCACTTCTAGGAGATTAACTCTCACGTTCTACCACCACCCACCTGGAACACGAAACACCTTTGTGAGTCAAAGCACAAATCCACTTAATCAGTGACCCACATGTGAAGTGCAGACATGGCATCACGTATAATGCTGGTATAAATATCACCTCCTCGCCTCTCCACTACATTCTGCAACATCAAAGCCAGCTGATCCCTTGGAATAGTTTACAGGAGGCCAGGGAATAGCACAACCATCTCATCTCTGCAGAGCTTTCAGCCTGGAGAGGTGGTGTGATGTGAGACTTCAAAATGAGCCTCCTGTCCCTGGAGGGAAGTTTGCATTACAACATGCAATGCTTCATTACCACGTGTATCACCGTAATGAGGAGGTACTTATATCCCTGAACCTGCAGAATTATACAGAATTACAGATGCACCATGCAGATGTGGATGGGAGGATTGCACTGCAGAGTTTAGGTATTATTTCCTTTCCCAATTCACTTTTAGCAGTATTTTTACCTCAAGCAGAAGTGAAAATCAATTTTGAATCAATGCTACTTAATTTAGGCTACAAGCAGTTCTGTTTTAAAAATTATCACACCTAAATTTCTACGTGATACTGTGATTAGCAATGCTAAAATGTAATGTTAAAATATAAATGTCTGATAACCTATTAAAATCCTTTAAATGTTCATTTAAAACTATACTGAACCAGTAGTGCCTCACAAATCTTAATGAGCTGAGGAATATCTTCTCATTCAGATTAATTCCTTGAATGTTGGAGAAATGGCTATGAGCTGAAAAGCCAGCAGGCTTCCTCTTTCAGTTTATGACAAGAAACTAGGAGGAAAAATATGTCATCTATTAATTCAAAAATTTGGAAGCGGTGGTTCCAGAATATCAAGCCGTTAGGTAGAGTTCCTGCTGTACCTGTTAGGTGCTCAGCCTTTGCTCAATTCATTTCCTACCTCTTTAATCTAATTTGGCTCTTCTGACAACTGTGCTATGCATGCATGGCCATATTTTGATATCAGAATATCATGGAAATTCTGTCAAATGATGACCAAAAAACCCCTAATTACGATCAAAACTGATAGAAATTTCCTTTTCCACTAATAGTTATGTAACCCAAAATAAATTTTGAAAGATCTAACTTTTCTTGATTCCTAATGCATCTCAGCACTCTTAGGATAGTTTTATGCAACTAATTAAAATTATATTTTGTATGTTATCATAGAAACTAAATTTCTACTCACACGTGGCATGACTGAACTAGAGCAAGAAGTTAATCTACTAAATTGTTACATTTTTTTGTAATTTTTAACACCTTAAAACTAAAATAGTATAAATTGTGTTGAGACTGTAAAATTAATGTTCTGAGTAATTGTGGGTTAAATTACATACAGATAGATGAGTAGGAGCATGTGGTATGTATTTCTGCTTAAGCAAAATCAACTCCATATTTAACAAAAGATACGAGGTTTGAAAATCACTTTTTTTGTTGTTCTAATCATTAGCAAGTCTTTCTGTAAAAAAAGACCTAAATATTTACAACTGAATATTTTGTTGCTTCTTTTCAACTTGATATTTTCAACTTAAACCCAGGGCTTTAAATCACTTTCATTTGTCAGCCAGTGGAAAATCCACCAACAGTTTCATCCCTGCGATTCGGCACGGACCATAATTTTTCTGTCAGGAAGGTAAATCTGAAGGCTCCTCTTTGAAAATGGCTCTTTGGAACACGATTAAAGTCCATAAATACTGGCTAATCCTGTCGTTTCCATTAGATGTACTCCTTGTTCCCCAAAGAGGTGTTCCTGGCTCTCCCCAAGCTCTGTGTCAAAGGGACCTCCAGCTCTGCCAGTTCATTCCGGGATTGACGGCGTGGCTGTGCAATCTCACTTTGCTGCTCCTAAACCTGGCTGGCTTTTGGACATCCCTTCTTCCCCAGCCATTGGCCAAATGGATTCCTTGGACAATTGGCTCTTCCAAAATGGAAACAGCAGGATAAATGTGTTGAGGAATCTGCTGCCAAGACATTGCTGGGAATCCTCCCTGTGCCATCCTAAAGCAGCTCACATTCACCTCTGCAGGTTTGGGAGCACCAGCCCCAGCTTTCTACTTGGAAAGGGAGAAAAAAAACCCATTCCTAACACCAAGCCACATAAATCCTCCCTGCAATCATTTTATCTGTGCATCTGCAATCTCATCTCCCAGCCAGCGTGTTTAATCAACAGATTTTTGTTCTGTCCTCCCCATTCATCAGAGCAGCACTGGCATGTTGGCTCAGCACTTGTACATCCTGGCTGGGGAAAGGGAAGCAGTTCTGGCATGTTAGCCCCAAATTTTTGGGGTTTTACTGCCCCACCGATGCTCTGTGGGGCTAAAAATATTTGAAGATTAATAAATCAGCGAATTTTCCAAATGTAGGGAAGTGGCCCTGAGTTTCTAAGTGGCCCTTAGTTTCCCTAACACAGTGCAGGAGGCAAACTGGCAAGAGAAATAGGCAGAAATAAAGGGGGTGGAAAAAAAGAGTTCTAGAACACAACTTTTCCCCCAAGTATTTAGTACTCATTTACCCTAAAATCAAAGCTAATTAATATATTCTCTCTAAATACACTTACTTTCCAGTTATGTTTGATTTTTTTGGTGGAATTGTGCCTTGCTACAGCTTTTACTGTGCTCCATGTGCTCAAAATAGATTAAAAGATTGCTGCCTTCTGTATTTTAAAGATATAAGAAAACTGTATATCAGAAAAAAAAAAATCACCTAACTGTGAGGTCGAATATGCTGTGAAATAATCTTCCAAGGAAATGGCAGACTTAAAACGAAACTGGAAAAAGCATAAGTAGCATAAAACAGAGGGATGGTCCTGAAAGAGATATACAAGATGAATTAGGTCATCTTTTTTATCTCTATATTCAAGTAAAATATCAGTGAGAATATAAAATCCAATAATTCTGCACACAAATGTCATGTCATATGCAATATAATGCTTTAATCCTATTATGTCTAAAATTTAATTGCAGTTTTTCAGAGAAATTGAGGGAGGAAGAGCCCTTGGTGTACATACAGATTAGATCCAGTCTCCACTCAAACAAAGCAAATAAATAGGCCATTCAGGTCTCAGTTTAACAACCCACATTAAAAGATAGGCATGTTTTCATTTGGAAACTCCAAAGAGGGATTCTGGCTTTTTAAATGCAAAAAAGACATCCCCTATCACTGCAGATGAAATAAAATAACAGATGAAATTAATACTTGGGAAATAGTAGGTTTGATTTCTGTTTCTCTGCAAGGCAATTTTCATTTCATACATATCCAATTAATATGCTCCATTTCCAATATGTGGATAAGTTGTGCTTCTGTAGCTGAAATTTTCTTTCAGCTGTACTTTGACTAAAGAAAAGAAAATTCCAGTAAACATGGGGGCACATTGGCACTGATAAAAATTGCCATCATTTCATTCACATCATTGCAGTAATAACAGAATAGAGCAGCTGAGGATGAGTTCCATAAACTTGTGTTCAAAACCCAGCAGAAGGAAAAGGAGCAGCTCCCCCATTTGTCTGCTTTATCTCCATTAATGTGAATCTTCAGCTCAGGAACTGTCTGCTGCTTTGACTTCACAATCTTTCCAGTCTGAAGGATCCCAGCTGATTTTTAAGCACTACTGAAATAAGCAAGCTGTACAATAAAACTAGCCAATTTTGCTTCCTCATGCCTGTAATTGTGATTTTTTTTTTTGCTTTGTGGAGGGAAGGTAGCAGGATACTCCACAGCATCAGCATGAGCTGGACCATCCACACTTAGATATCTAGTGCATCTCAGGGCCTTGCCAGTGTTAAATACCCTTACTTCAGAAATTTTAAATATTTCCATATGAAAGCTTTGCTTTTCTGAGCACTCCAGAAATGCACGAGGATGTAGGGAAGTCAATTCTCAAATGCTGTTAGGCAACTCAAGTTTTCCATTGAGATTTTTGTGACATGTGTGGTTCACTGACATCACAAATGCTAAGGCACCATATCTGGTGCCTTACATGGGAAAAATATCTGGCCTTACATGGGAAAAAAAAAGCCAGACAAGTTCATATCAACTTGCTGTTCAGTGACCTCTTTCAGTTTTCCTGTATCTTGTGCTCCTCTGAGACTAAGCCATCTACCTTTTTGGCAAGCTGTGTCAATTTTTAAATTGTTTTCTTTACTCTTCCACATGCACAGCCTGCCCATCTACAGAAAATGAGACATTTTCCCTGTGGTACATCCAGCTCCAGGGATATAAATGCTCACAACATAATGATATAATTATATGAATAGCAAATCTGACTTTTACCATATCTTTCTCATTACCTTCCTACAGACAGATAATAGATTTATGCCATGGAACACACAAAATGGATCTCAGAAGTTTAAAAATACCTTTGATTAATATTTTTAAAGAATAATTTGGTATAAGAACAGCTCACTCTGCAAGCACTGCTGTGGGATATATTTTTTTTAAAGCAAAGAAAATGCCAATCTCCTTTACTTCAGGTGATTCCAGAAGATAACAGTGGAACTGGAGTCAGATGGTCATCTGAACACTTTGATTAAAAGGTTTGTGGCCAAAACCTACACCTTGTTGGTTATTTCAGCCAGGAAACAGCTTCTGCCAGAAATCTCAGAGCAGAATCATTCAAATATGGCAGCACTGCTTTTCAAGAAGATTGCAACTGGTAAAAACATTATCTATTGGACTTTTGAAGACTATTTAATGCCAATATTATAGAAATAACCCTCTGAAGTATCAACCAGATTTTAAAGATCATGTTAAATCAGCTAAAATACATCAAATTTATAAATTCAGAAATCACAAATTAATAGAGATAGTTATTCAAATAAGACATGCATATCCAAGGCCATTCCTTAACAATTATAATGGCCCAAAATTTTTTTTTTAATGAGAGAAACCAAGATCTTTTGATGCTCTCTTTTGGAAGGGACCAACAATTTGAAATTCAATTTGAAACTCAGTTGTGTACAGACCTGGAATGCCTATCTTTATTGAAAAGTAGTGTGGCACAGAGAATCCAGTGCATGCTGAAGTTAGATGATTTATTTCAAGCCTCACTTTATCTTCTATTTAGAGCACAGAAAAGCTGGAATGATCTGTGGGTACAGCAGACAACAATTTGCAACCCATCAGCAGGGTAGAGTCCTGGTTTAAAACAAATTAAAAGCTCCCTCTTGAAAGCTGAATGCCACAAAACATAATTTTCATGGTATGTGCATGCATTAGATCGTTCCAATTAAACCTGCTAAAAAAAAAAAAAAAAAAGCTGTTTAAAAAACTGTTTCAGGTACTCCAGCTATTATTCACGAAAATTCAGTGCTTCCCAGCATTGTGGCTTATCAAGTATAAACTAGAATCCTCCATTTTAAATGAAATGATCTGTAAAAGTTGCTATCTTTGTGAACATGAGATATTAAACAATTTCAGAGAGGAATGTGTGAATCAATTAGATTCAGCAAAATAGGTTCTGGGTATGTGAATACAGCGGATGCACCGAGACACCGTGTCAGAGAACAGTGCTGACTCCAACATTTTTCTAAACAAAGCACTCAACATCCCTGCTAGGAGATATATAACTTCATTTGTACCTAAATGCCACAAACCCAAGGATATTTAGATTAATTAGCTACGCTGCCTACAAACATACCTCTTAAGAAAAAATTATTTGTCCAAACCCGTATTTTTGAAAGAAGTTTAAGAGAAAATTGTTTCCTACATGTTTTCCCAAAGGAAAGCTTAGCTATCATAAATTATTATATTGTTAAAAGGGTCTCAAATAAAACCAAATTACAATATCTCATGCTGCTCATCCTTTGGCTTCTATCCCAGTACAGGGTCATGGCTCTGTACGGAAAACACAGTGGGGTAATAAAACTGCCTGGAGATAGTAAAATGCTTATTGTACAGCAAGCAACTATGTAGGACTTCTCCTTAAAAAAAAAAAAAATGATAATCACTTGAATTTACTGGTGGAAGATTCCAGGGATTAAGTGCTCATCTACAATGAATAGCACAAAGGTATCAAAGGCAACACTATTAAAACTATTATCACAGTTTATACTAAGTGATTTGGTTGTAATTATCAGGCTGCTGTAGCTCTCGGAAGAAAAACACCTCAAAGTCATGTCATGGCTGTGTATAAGTCATATATATTTGTTCAGATTAAAAAGAAAAGAGAACTAATGGTTTTAATGGAGTATGTGAAATAGACTTACATGTGGCAAAGTTCTAGGAGCTGGTCCCAGGTGTTCATAATTTTGATACTGTTTTAATTCTCATTATAGTATGTTCATTTATATTACATATACTAATACTGTATTTAGCAGGTAAAAAGGCACTCAAATACAGAGCACAGACAGTGTAGTGCTGTTGATAAAGCAGTATTATGAGTGGTTAAAAATTGATGTATTCCACTCTACCATCAAAAGAACAGCCCGAAAATCTCACTCCACCAGCAGCAAGGCCATTACCTTTGTCCTGCTGCCTGCACAGAGCTGCAAAGCGTGGAGAAATGACCTCCCAGTGCCAGAAAACTGCACCTCTCTTCCTGTGGCTTTCAAGGGCACTGATATTGCAGTGGTACTTGATGGAAAGATCCACTCACAGGGCCTGGCCAGTGGCTCAGAGGGTCAGGACTTCATGTAAGGTGAAGGTGTAAGTGTGGTTCACAAAGAGAAGCAAAGAGTTGCTCCATAATTAGGGCAGCCATCCCAGTGGATACTGCTCGTCCTCCCCACCTCGAGGGTATTATCCTTTTCCAAATGAGATCCATGCTCTATTGAGCACTTGCAAATGAAGGAGATATATCCATGTATTATCTGTGTTGACACAAATCTATTATGCACAAGTATAAGGTACATTCACTCATAATCTGTTTATGGTGTTAGGGAAGAGAAACAGTGTGGAAGCAGCAGTCCAGCCTTCCTTAGGGAAATCTCCTAGACAATAAAGCTATTACTGATATTTTTTTAATTTGGTGGGGCTTTGTGAGCAGATATGTATCCTTAAAGTCCTGCTTGTGTTGAAGTCTCAGTGCCACAGTAATGGCATTATGTTGGTAAGCAGCATAATTAAATGCTCTAAAAGCAATTAACTCCAGTGCACGCCAGCACTGCACTGCTAGACACGGACACAAGGTCAGCCTCTTCGGGATTTTTATTCCACATTCCGTGGTGAAACAGCACACAGCACCACAGCTCCTGCAGTCCATCTCCCTGGTCTCTTCCATCTGCCCTGAGCTACCTGAGGTTTTTCCATAGCCCCTGCCTGTGCCTCAGCTCAGCCAAGGACAGTGATCACTCCCCAGTGCCTTAAAACTGGGAGCTTAGAGCTCTCAGCACTTTCCCCATGTCAGTGCTCGTTAGTTAATGATCTACCACAGCAGAAACAGCTCAGGTCCAGGACAGCCAATGCTCCCAGGAGCAGAGAATGCTTCACAAGAGGTAAACTGCACTAACAGGGAGAGGAGGGGAAAAGAGGAGCAGACAGCAGGCTTGCACAGGTTCAGAAGAAATGAGGGAAGATCTCTCTCCACTTTAGCAAGGAAAAAGAAGCTGCACTCCCTTTCACGCTCCCTTTAATTAAACTGTGAAACATGCTCATTATCCTAAGCACATACTCTCACCAGTAATCAGCTCTGTATTCAAGGTATCCTAGTGCCACTCAAACCCATCAGACTGGGACACTGGGCTAGATTTTATTCAGAAAATGTTATAGGCGAGGGGAAGGATTCAAATCCTTTTAACTGCCTGATGTAATCTGCAAGATGAATATCCAAATCTATGTATTTGTCAATATTGCTTTACACAGAGAAAAGGGTTTGCAAGTAAAAAGCACTTGCTTCACATGGCATTTTAGGGGGCTGTTGTCTTCTGACATTTAATATTTGATTCTCAATGGCTGCTGTGATAATCAAATGAAACTGACAGGCCAAGTAACTTGTCCAAATGATACCAGAACAGATCCTCTGCTTTCTACACTCATAAGAGCAGCTCTGCTGGAGGCAATCATTTGTCATGATGGAAAGAATTGACTGTGACCAATTAACATTTCATCATTAAAATTATGCAAAACCAGTATCAAAATAACAGCTTATCTGATGATCCTGAATACTACAGTTCCAAACTCAAGAACAAGAGAAGTCCTTGAGACTGGCAAAAGATGTTCTCAGCCCCTGAGGGATTCAGTGAGGGTTAGTGTACCAGATGCTGACAAGTTAGAAAGACAGAGCAGTAAGAGAGGAAAGCTTGGATTTCAGCAAGATGCCCACGATCAAAAGTTGAAATAAGAATCCCATGACCTCTCTATAGCCACTTCGGGGAAGTTACAAAAATCCTGCTGTCATAATATATACATTATTTTGCTGTACAAAAGGCTCACCAACAAATATTAAAGAATGAAAATGCCTTTAAAAAAAAAAAAGAGAATCTACTGGTTTTTGCTACTGAAAGACCACAGACAAGAACATGGATACAGAGCTGTGGAGATGTCAGGAGCAGGGGGAGTAAGCATAGAACTAAACAAGGTTTCTACATTACTACAACGCAAGTGGAACAGCACCGTGACAAATTTGAACAAGGACACTGCAGTTGTTGGTAGAGAATTCCCAAACTGTGTGACCATGTGCTTGGTAGTCACTCTAAATAAGAAAATGCCAGGCAGTGCTATTCAACACTAAGTTTGTATTTCTTTGGGCTATTTCACATAAGTATTGACTTGTCTCATTCTGTTTGCAAGGGAGAACAAAAGGAGAATGGATGAGCTTAACTTGTAGGAGACCAAGGAGGTGCCAAGTTTTTAAAAGGTAATAATTCAAGGGTAATACAGGAAAGTTATTTCTTTTTTAAAATTAAATAAGAAATAGAGGAATGTTCTTATAGTGACTTATCACAGCTGTTTAGGAAAACGAAGGAAAAATAGGTTCTGTAATAAAATAGAAATTGTAGAATGAAGAGGAAATTCATTATTTACTCATTTCTGTTACAATCCTCCTGTTTGTCACTAGAAGTGTAACTTCTGTTGCCAGACAACTTAATGTAAGCTCAGCTCTTTTATCCCTTATATAAATAATAAATGATAATGATGGCTACATGACATTAAAGACAGATTACAGGGTTTTTTACACTGGCAAAATGACCGAGCTTTTTTTAAAATTTATTAGCAGTTTTTATAAGAATGAAGAGAAAAAATAGGAGAGAACAATGGTCTTGAGTTATCTTGTTAAACTTGCATATGAAAAAGGACAAATGTTTGACTTCTATAAAATGTAAGGTCTCGAGTTACCATAACTGAGAACTACCTGATGTTCATTTTTTTAGAGGCTGTTTTAATCAGTTAATCCACTGTCATGCTTGCATCCAGCTACAATTTTGAATGTGATCATGTTTAGGTAATCTTTAATACTGTAAAATTCAGGCTGACACTGTAAGCATACACAAACCACTGACTAGCTACAAGTGCTTTATGCTTTATTAGCCCATTTATCTCACGGAAATTCTGCTCCATTGACCAATAATGTAAAGAGCTCCATCTGGCAGGGATGTGCCACTCGAGCTACCTGGGTCCCATTCATTAGGATATTGTGCATCATTTACAACTGTGCACACATAAAAATTCCAGAAGCCACCCAAAGGGTCTATGTGCTCTGCCTTTACAATACCCAAAAGGCTTTTTGCTTTGCTTGGCAAAAAAAATAACTCAGTGTTAAACTGGAGGGCAGGTAAACCAAATAAGAAGGGAAGTCTCCACCTAAAGTGTGGCTATGTGTAATTTCAAAAGAATTTAAAGCTTATTGAAAGAAAATTTTATTCGGCTGAACACACTCATGCCTTTGGCACACCTTCTTGCCTAAGAAGTAAAGACTCAAATAAAAAGATAACTCAATATTTAATATATAATACATTCAGTGACACTGTATTTACTACAGTTATTGTGTCAACATCTGCTATTTTTGCTTTTAAATCACAAGATCCACTACTTGCTAGACCATGATACTTCTGCTGATTTATTGTAAAAGCACATGTTCAAAAGCCTGACCACAGAAACTCACCCAAACTTGTTAAGTTTTCTGATTTTTAGTGCAATTCCTATTAATTATGGAAGACATCTTTATTTTTTTGCACTACAGGATACATTTTTATGCCTTTTAAAAATTTGAGGATGAATACCAATGCTCATCAAACCACCACACTGAAAATTTTGGCTACACTCTGGTATCATAAGCCAACAGCTGCCTACATTTGCAGCCAAAAAACATCTGTGCAGTGGAATTGCACTCGACTAGGGGGGGTTCAGGTAAAGCTCGACTAGGGGGGTTCTCCACTTTGTGGAATGAATTTTTTTCGTTTTGTCCCCTATTGTCTTTTTGTTAATAAATGTTTAAAATTTTACAACAGTGAGCTTGCTTTCTCACAATTTCCTTCTTCCCACTCAAAAAACAAACCCAAAACAAACAACCAAAAAAAAAAAAAACCAAAGCCCCAAAACCCAAGAAGACAAAGTAGCAGAAATACAAGAGTGAAGCATTTTTTCCTAGAATTAAGCAGCAGCAACACAACAGCCTGGACAGGGTCTGCATAGGTGCAGAATAAAGATAACCTTTTTAAAAATGTTATAATAGAGTGGAGCTTTTTTTATCTACAGTGCTTCACATCTCCCCAGTAACACCCCAGTCCTGGGGGACTGAATTCTCTCACCCTTCACCACAGAGCACCTGCTTTGCATCTAACCCCAGGTTTTTGCAGAGCATTATTCATCCACATGGGAACAACCTCTCAATGGTGAGAGGATCAGGATCAAAGTAAAAGTGCTCACCAAACCAGCAAGCATTTCTAGTAAATAACAACCCATCAATGCTTGAGAGCATCTCTGTAAGTAACAGCTTTGCAGAATTCATCCTGGCCAAAAGCAAGGCCACCATGATCACCCTTACAGCTTCTTTTGCAGATATATACAACTCACACAACAACCTTAAATGCAAAGTAAGGAGGAGCCTTGTGTTGGTATCAAAGAGTGAGCTGGCATGTCTGTTCAGCTTTGAAACACTACACAAGGCACGCAGGATCTTCAGCATGGTGTGCATCACACCACGAAGGAGTTCAGAGGTGGCTGCAGGGCTGAGCAGGGTGAGTGTGACACATGAATTACAAAATCATGTCCTCTCAGGCGCTTCAGGGTGGATTAGTTGCAATACCTTCACTTCACCTGTTCTGCAGATTATTTTCTGTCTCAAAGGTTGGATTCCCCTGACCTAAAGTTGTCCCTACTCCTTTGTCACAAAGCAGTCAAAGACTCACAAGGCTCGTGGGCTAAAACAAGGAACACCAAGGCTGAGAGTAGAAATATTCCCAGACCCAGCAACACACCTCTCTGCAAGGAGCTGTGGCCAGTCAGGCACAGAGACTGTGAAAACCAAAACAGTGCAGACATCCATGTCTGACCCCAAGAGACACAAAACTCCTACTCTTCTGGGGATTCACCACCTGGAGTGCCTTGACCTCCCCATTCCCAGCAGTGACATGATGCAAAGCTCCCCATAAAGTGACCATTTGCCCTTCCTCCCCCAAATCCCTGGGTAGCTATAGCTCCCTAAGGAGTGCTGTTCTTTGACTATAAGATTGTATTTCTTCAGCTTAAATTTATGCTTATGGCCTTATTTTCACAGTGCTACACTGCATAACCTACGAGTTGCAGATTTGGGTAAGAAAGACGAGATTTTATTTAAGAGAAAGAAAATTATGTGAAGATATCAGCTGATATATAACGGGTGTTTAGTCATTGTGTGAGAATTAAGTGTGTGTTTCTCTGTGTGTGCCTGCTATAAAAATGTTTTTATCTTTTTATATGCCACAATTTTTAATGCTATGAACACTAATCATCTTTTAATATGAAAAACTGGAATGATTAATAAACTTTAACACATAACACAAAATCTTGGTTTTGCCAGACAGCTTTCTTTCTGTTTATTCTGATCTAGCTGTTTAATGAAGTGGCTGCCATATCACACAAGTAGATGGGTTAAATAAATCAAACACAACATTTTGCCTAATGAGAAGAATTTACAGAAAACGTATGCAAAAGGTTAGATTTTTTTTTTAAACACAAAGCTGTAACAGCAAAAATTCACAAAGGCCTCTTTGTTCCTGAGAAAGCTAAAAAAATCTTACGAAAACAAAAGGATCAAAAGTGTCACACAGAACTCTTAGAAATTATCAAAAACTTCAATATTATCTGCAAGCTGTTTCACTGAAAAGCCTAAAACCTGCATCTCTTTATTTTCTCACTTCTCCAAACATGTACAACTAAGGACTGAAAATGCTCAAGGACTGAAAATGCTGGAGGACTTTTTAACCTGATGCAATGCAATTATTCACATGAAAGTGGACGAGCTTTTTCAATTTGACAACACAAGGTGCTTAAGATACTTGTGGTCTCATTTCAGTCTTAGCATGATCATCAGTGCCATTATTGGTGTTATATTGATGTCAGTGTTATCACTCTGTGTGCTTCAGGAGGGCATTAAACTCTGGTATGTTCCCAGCAAAGCAAGCAAACAAATCCATGAGCAATTGGCACCACCAGCAATTCAGTAAGTTTTGTTGTTGGGTTTTCTGAGCACCAGAAAGGAAGTGAAAAAACCCTTTTTTGAGACTGTCACCACACTCTAAGGCTATCTGGAAAACAGTGGAAACTGAATCAGCCTTTTGCCAAGAATGAAACAAACTTAATTTTACAGCTTGGTAATACTCAAACTCAATTAATTACCTTTGGTGAAAGAGCATTGAAAAAGATTCACTGACAAATCTGGTGCTTATGTAAAGAAACAGGAGGACTGATCTCCTAGAATGCTCTCTGCAGCCTAAAACCTGGCATGTGCCATGTCCTTTGCCTCTCCAACAAGGACCTGTCCTGGCTCAGCGCCACAGTGAGCCTCTGCTGCTCATTCCAGCACCTGCACTGCCTGGAAATCACTCTGAGGGGTGGTTTGGGGATTCTAGCCCTGTAGCAGCATTTCTCAAAAATTCTTTCAGAAATTTCCCAGCCAGGTAGAATGTGCTGACAGGATTTTTTTGTGGCTATCACACCTATATTAAGAAACCCTTTTAATCTTCCCAGATCACATGCTGATACACACAATCTCTGTGAGGCTACTGAGGAGTGGAGAGCAGGAAAAGAACTGAAAAAGCCACTTTCAACCAGAAACACTTTCATCTACCTCTAACTTTTCACAGAAGCAACTTCACATCGTAAAGAAAATATAACATAGCTGATTAACTGCAACAAAAGCAGAACCAACTCAGCACAAGGCTGAGCGTTAGGTAAGTACACACTGTAAACAGTAACTGACTGGAACAAGCAGCCGAGTGGAAGTGATTGCCTGTAATTGTGGGTTGACACCAAAATTACTGGCTTCAAGATTGAATTTGGTGATAATGTAAATCACTCCCTGTTATTCTTTCCTTAGCAGCCTCTCTTATGAACTGCCTGAAGGAAGATCACTAGATTCCTCCCTAAAGAACTAAATTCAAAGCATTTCCCAATTCCATTAAGATTTCTGTTGTTATTCTGTTAAGGAGATGCAGAGTTTGGAGCCTGGCTTTTACATCCCTTTCACTATCTCAGCTGCTAATATAAATCATAGAATCACAGGATAATTCAGATTGGAAAAGACTTTAAAATCATCAAGTCAACCTGTTAATACAGCCCTACCAAGCCCACCACCAAACCATGTCCCCAGGCACCACATTCACACATCTCTTAAACCCCTCCAGGGATGGGGATTCCATCACTTCCCTGGGCAGCCTGCTCCAGTTCTCAACATCCCTTTTGGTGAGGACATTTTTCCTAATATCCAATTTAAACCTCCCCTGGCACAGCTAGAGCCCATTTCCTCTTGTCCTGTTGCTTGTTTTCTGCGAGGAAAGACCAACCCTTCCCTCACCCCAACCTCCTTTCAGGGAGTCATAGAGAGGTAAATTCTTTCCTGAGCCTCCTCTTCTTCTTCAGATTAAACACCCCCAGTTCCCCCAGCTTCTCATCAATCATGTGCTCTAAACTCATCACCACCTCTGCTGCTCTTCTCTGGACACTCACTCTGTCTCCATGGAAGCTGCAGGCACACTTGCTGTCACTAAAAGCATGCCCTGCTCACCTTTCAGGTTGTCTCCACAGGTAACTTGCTTTTATTACCGCTGCTTCTTTGCAGGACAAATATTCCTTTAAAAGTTTGAGGTTACAGGTGCCTCCTGCAATGACTGAGGATCAGCTGTAATTGAATGGGCTTTTTCTTCCACCTTTTTCACAACAAGTGGAAAACCAGTAAACACTTTGGAGGACAAGATCCAAAACTCCCTCCGAGTCACTTCTCTCGTGGGAGCTCCTTGTAACCAACAAACCAGCAAGCCACAGTTAACAAGCTTGTGATCACAAAGCCACCTCTCTGTCAGATCTGTCTTTCTTACAAGTAACACAAAGAGGAAGGGAAGAAAAGACAGCAGAGATATAGATACAAAGGCTGGTTTTGTATTCACATTTAGGCCCAGAGCAGCAGAGCAATTTTGAAGCAAATCCCCTGCTCTTCCCCACTTACTGCAGGCTGGTGTGGCTCACAGAGCTTGATTTGGTGAGAGTGAATTCAACTCCCTGCAGAGGAAAGGAAACCAGTTGCACTTGTGCAGGTGCAGAGCAAGTGCTCTCAACCCTAATGAGTGCTTGGCCATTTCCATAGCCTCCAACAACAGGAGATGTTTGGCCTAGGGCACCAAACTAAATATTTTATACAGGATGACACCATATTCAGCATAAGAAAAAGCAAAATAATTTTCAAGATCCACCAAGCACTTTCACGTGCACGGTTCAGCATTGCTGGCAATCTACACAACTCATGTCCTGTGGACCAAAGAATTTATTTGTTACTGCTCTCCATTAATTAGTTACAACACACCTCAACCCAGCTGAGTGCCAGGATACAGCATCTTTCTAATGGAGGGCACTGCAGAGGCAAAGAGCCTTTGGAGATAGCCCAAAATAGTAATTACTTAATACTCAATTGATCAGAACATGAATGAAATAAACAGCATGGTTTCTGGCAGCATGATAGGCATTATGAAAAGCACCTTAGTTATTAAACAATCAAGTAGCACTTAGCTAAGGCGCTCACAGCACCAGATAAGAGACTAAATAACGAAAGAGGAAAAGGCACAGCAAACAGGCAAAAGCTATTATCTTGTCAGATCTCTGAAATTTTCTGGAGATAAGTTAGAAAATGTTCTATATTACCCTGTCAGAAAAAAAAGTAAATACTCTGGCTGTGCACTGTGCTGTGTGACTCTGCACATCAGGAAACAAAACCACTCAGGAAATGCAGGCACAATGGAAAGCTGCTTTAATCATAAATCAGACAATGACACAACACATAAATATAACACTACAGTTTACACACAGAAAATATAACTTGATTATCAACCCCTTTATTTATGAACGTTACCTTAAAATTAGCGCTTCAACAGTCTACTATCAAGAAAAATTTGGAGCACAATTAGACACATTCAGCTCAGACTTAAGGTATTTTAATGTGACTAATAAGCAGATTTCTACTTGATTCTTATTCTCAGAAGACTACACTCAGAAGCAACTGGATCTATGTTTCAACTAATTCAAGGCAAACTGAAAACTTGAGGCTATTAAAAAAAAAAGGGTTGGCTGAATTTATCTGGTCAAAGCTGTTTCAAAGGTATGATTTGAGAAAGGATAAGCATCTCAGAAACAGCTGATTTCTCTACTGTAGATTCAAGACTATCTAAGAATTTTGTAGATCAAACTTTTTGTAGGCCAGCACTTCTCACACCTTAGCACAAGGCATTAACTTTTGTAGAGGTTCAACCTGGCAGGTTTGCCTGGTTCTGCTCTCACAGCTACACCCAAAAATAAGGAAATGGTACCACTGAGTGACTATCAGAGTGGATAATCCATGGATTTATCCATGCAGATGCATGTTGACCTTCTGAAGACATTGCTGGGGTAAAAACTCCCATCCTAGGATGGCAGAGGTCATGGATATCCTTCAGAGCAGAGAGGAGACAAACACATTTTTTCTGTAGCAATATTATTTGCACCAAATTGTCATGCCCAGCTCCCAAAACAGAACCATTATTATCTCTGATATTGGGGTACAAGCATGGAAGGTAACAAAAAGTCATTAACACAAAATCCCATCAGAAAAGCAGCTGGGCAAATGCACGATGAATAGACAAAGGATTTGTTGTAAAAAAGGCTTGAAAGCTTTCCTTGACATCTTCTAGGAGGAAAGAAGTACAAAGAAATTGTACAGAAATATGACAATGTCCACTTAACTACAACACACCTGCTAGCTTAAAAGTTATCCACCATGAAAAGGAAAATATTGTAATATCAGGAAGGTAAGAAAGATGCAGAAAAAGCACCTCTGAAATCAGTATCAAAGATATGCTTAGCAGAAGCACACAAATGCTCTAAAGAATCTTGTTCATGTAGAGCTGTAACCTCACAAATAAACCAAAATCAACTGGCATAATATCATTTGCTTGTGTTATTTATACAAATGATTATTTTCACACCTCTCTGTCCCAAACGCTCCTCAGCTTCACTTTGCCCTGTATTGCTCCTTGTCAGATATTCACCATCTGAACGACTCAAGTATCAACCAACTTGAAAAAAAAAAACATTTGCAATTCCAGCACAAGTCAACACATGCCAAACTGAGATCAATCCCAAAGAATTTTAAAATATCGTTTCTTCCTCTCTGCATGATTGTTGAAAATCATGTATATAAGTTTATACATTCACATGGTGTTTTACCAATATGGAATAATATAACCTGCTGTCACAAAATGCCTGAATGCAGAAGGAGACAAGAAGAACCAACATGAGAGAAAACACAGAATGACAGTCAGAACATGTTGAATGAGGAGTGATTACTGGCACACTCAGCTGAGAAGGAAAGATTGCTGGCATGACTACATTTTGAGAAAAAACATGGAAATGGCAGGAGGGAGATGAGCACAGAGCTATGTACAACAAGCAGAGCACAGGAATGACAAAAGCCACACAATTTGAAGCAGAGAAAGGTAACAGTACAGGGAGATAACCTGGAAAGGTTTGCTCCACTGGGGTGGAGTCTAGAGGAAGGTTCAGCTTGCATTTCAGCAATTAAATATACATTTGAAAACTGGTTTTTATCAGCAAGGAGTAGGATAGGTAAGCAGGAAAACACAAGAGTGTAGTTGACAGAGCTGAACTGTAACAACAAAGCTAGTGAAAACCCAATCCGGGATAAACTGAAAATAAAAACAGAGAATTACTGTTTCAGTCAGAATTTAATCTTCACATTTAATTTATCCAAAACTGCCATTTTAAATGTAACTGAAATTGTCACAAAATTTCCCATCTGCCTCACAGGAGGGCTGCAGACTTGGAGACTTGCTGCATCAGTGTAGAAAGAGTTTGCTGCAAAGAGCATGGCTTTTTTGTTCTAGAGCAGAAGGTATTTGGTAGAACAAGAGTAGGAATCATTTGAAATTATACAAGTACATCAGCTGGGACCTTGAGTGATTTTGTTTGATGAGTCATGGGGTTGAGTAGGACAGACTTTTGTAGCAGTGCTTTGGATGGGATAGAAGGAGGGAACATACATGGCAGAGGGACAGAAAGGAATAATTACAGTGAATAAGCCAACACATAACCAACACAGTCAAAAGGGCCTGTGGTAAATACATTTTCAATTCCTGGCAGACATTTAAATGCATATTGTCTCTTAAAAACATTCTGAATTATTAATATCAGATTGAAGAATGAAAACATTCAGAATGATATATTCAATGTGTTTTCCCATCCATTTTACACTAATGGCACAATTGATGTAAGTCAATATGAAAATCAATGCTGGCACAGTTTGGCACAGCACAGAGCTGCATGGCAGATTCCACTGAGAACTATTACTTTCAGAAAATTAAGAACCTGCTAGGAAATAAATTCAAATTACATGTAAGTAAATCACATAAAGGTTTATGATTTCAATGATGAAAAACAGTGCCATCTGTTAAAATGAAAGAAGCCCCTAGCAGGCCAGGACAGTCAAACATTATCAGTGGAGAAAACTGTAAATGCACATTTTTAAACACAGTAATTTCCTAGTATCCTCAAAAATAGTCCCACATCCTTAAAACATGATCACCACTTGCAGTTTTTAAATAGCCAGGAAAAGAAAAAAAGATGTAATCATGGGAAGAGGAAAGAAAAGACAAACGTACAAGGAGAAAGGTAGATATAGTTATTGAATAGGAAGTTTCTCTCCTTTCTATTAACACGTAAGCACCATTTGTAGGTAGGGGAAGGTTAGGAAGGAACTGATTACAGAAGTATTCATGTCTTCATTGTGCTGAGCTGGTCTACCCACAGACTGAAGAGCATCTGTTTTGTAGATGAACAGAGAGGACTTCAAGGGCAAGGACCAAAAGAAATTTCTGTTAAAATGCAATTATATGATGAAAAAATGAGTCTGTAAGTGGTGTCAGTGAGTTCAATGCTCATTGTTGTGACTCCTGATGAGATTTCGTTGACTTACTATGTTGTCTCATTTCTACCACTAAAAATCTGCCTGAGATCTGAACATCAAGTTGAGCTGTTTATGGTCCATGCGTCATCATCTACAATAAAGAGTCTACATTTGGGACTTAATTAATACAGCCAGGTCAGAAATCAGCTCATCCCTTCCCAGAGATGTGATGGCTCTGCAACGCTAACTGGTGTGAAGAATAGCACATAGTTATTTTTCCACAAGGGTCAGCAGAAAGACTGAAAATACACAGGACATAGATCTACTGACATTTCTTGCAGTCACTTCTCTGACCACATGCATTTTTTAAAATAATAAATATTTTCTTTTCACTTGCCACAGCGTTTGCTGTCCTTACCCAAGGGGTGTTTTGTCAGAGAGAGCACACCAGATCCATGTAGAATTATTGGCACTCTTGCATTGCCTCTTGCAGCATCCTGCTTTTTCTGAGTCTTGTTAGTTTAGAAATGCAAGTAATTCTTCCGAGTAAAGGTTGATTTAATTTTTCAACATTCATAACTCGATCTCTTTCATTTTGCTTACACAATAATAAGCATTTTATTCAAATATCTACAAGCTGCGGCAGGGAGGTGATTAATGTTTTATTTCTTGTCTAGTCCTTCCCATTCCTGTCTGCCAGTTGTGTGATATTGGGCAGAAATACTTATGGGAAGGCCTCTCTCACCTCTATAGGTTAACTGCTGATTAGGGGATGAACTGGAGATATATTACATATAGAACTTCAAGTTCGATCTGGGCTTATGGATAATAACCACACTTTGTTCTTGCTGCTACTGGAAGAGAGTGATATGAGCAGAGCTACCTCATGCCAAATTGCTGCAGACTGACATTCTTAATTTTCAGAGGTAGGAAAACTGCCACCTCATTAAGAAGAACACTGTGTTATTAGTTTATTGGCATGCTACCAGCACTGGGAAATGCAGCATGCCTGTCCTTGTGGCTAAAGGCAAAAACCTGGAGAAGCTTATAGAAAATTATTTCTTTGGACAAGAAGCAGAGAATAGTGGCTTTAAAGAGAATTGACACAGCAGCTAAAAGCAAAGAACCTTCTACTTGTGAATATATCCTTCCATTCCAGGATATCGTCCTAATCGGTGCATTTTCATCCACTTCAGTTATTTTAAAGACCCATGAATTTGAGACAGCTGATTGACATTCCAGCATGAAAACCTTCACAGCCCAACAAAGAAGATGATATCACGAGCAGGTCAAAGTGCACTCCTATCATAATGCAGATTCCTTCCCATTTTCCCCACCTTCTACATTCTAGTGACACATGGGAATAAGATTAATAGAAAGGGAAAGCAGCTTTCATTCTGAACAGTCTTTCTGAAAATCAGCATTTCCAGCATTTCAATACTTATTTGCCACAGCAGGGAGCTAATCCTTTAAAAAACCCCAACCCAATCAGCCAATCCGCCAACTGAACTGAAAGAATAATGACTTCTTTGAAGTTTTCTTTCACTGCACTGGGAAAGTTCAGATGCTCTTGCTGGGACAGTTCAGATGTCCCAACCCACACTAATTACAAGACAAGTCCTTCCCGTTCATTTTCATTGTTGAATGCCAGAACCCAAGGAAGGTAGGTTCATAATGAGGCCACTGCTGATTTTTGCACAGGTATTAGTCTCTAGCCAAGAGCTAATTCTCCGTCTGAAAAACTTTGTTTTCCGGCTTCTGAAACTGCTCTTTCATTCCTAGCGTGGTTTAATTGACATGTAAACGATCATACGTCTTGTTTTCCTTTCACATGAAAGATTACTTGCAAATGGAATGTATCTAAAATGAATGGCTCTGCTCCATCATTGTGCACTGCCCTTTGCAGGAGAAACAACTAATGGGAGAGATGCATTGTTCTGGTTGGGATTTACAGCCTCACATTGTCTAATTATTCACAATGCGTTATCCATCATACCACAAACCTCTTCACAGGGCTAGCAAAAAACATTTGTTCCAGTTGAGGAACAAAACCTAAAACAGAGCTATCAAAAGTATATGCAACCTGCAATCCTTTATTAATTTTTTTTTGAGTATCAAAACCACCTGGAGTTAACTTTTTTCTTTAGTTTTTTGGGTTTTTTTTTTTTAGCAATGGATTTTCCCAAATTTAATATGATCAGGTAGTGATGCAAATTAAGTGTTGACTCAAATGATAAAATGTTTCTAATCTTCACACTAAGAAATTATTTTAATATCTTTCAGGTTGAAAAATCCTGGTCTGCTTTAATTGGCCATTAACAATTATAATGCAGTTGTAATGAGTAAAAAATATGACCTAAATATTAAAAATTGAGTATAAGTAGATTCTGAAATACCAGCTGGGATTAGAGGGGTAAAAACTGCTTCCTGATCATAAAGCACTTTCAGTCAGAGATTAAATACAGAAAAGGTAAATAATGAATGATAGTGTTAACATTAGTAAGTGCGTGGGGTTATGAGGAAATGATCTGGCTTGCTCCTGACCTCTTTCCACTATAGTGAGAGCTGTGTTCCAGCCACAGCTGGTCAGTGGTTGGCTTCTCTGCTTGCAGTCTTGACATTGCACAGAGATTATGGGTTTTGAACTGATATTAAATCCCACTGTCCCATTCTTGATTAATTACAGCAATGGGATGACATTTGTGTTGCATCTGCATGAGGCACAATCCTCACAATGCCTCCTGGGCTCTTTATCACACCAACCAGCATGGAGAGAATATCTTGGGCATCACTGTGTGGGCAGCAGGATCACCTGCAACTCCCTGGTGACTCAGTGGCTAAAACAACAAGGTTTCTTGGGATTTTCAATTCCTGAGTGACAAAAATATGATATTCAGAATGCTGCCATAGAACAAAACCTTCCAGGGAAGAACACAGTAGATACATCAACCTTGATTTATCCTCCTGTGGTGGAACCCTGCAGAAGGTCTCCAACAAACACTGCACCAATAAAAGCTCTTTTTATTGCATGGGTAAGAAAAATAAAAACTGCAGAGCCAGAAGGTACACATGGTGCCTCTACAGCCAGCACTGAATGCAAGCTTCCCACCAATCCCACCTGAAATATGAAGCACTATTACCACTCAGACTGAGAGGAATAAACTAAGTAACTCTGAGTTTCTCATGTTTAAATGGATTTCTGATACCACATGCAAACTAAGACATTCATTGGGAAGTTTAGTTTTCCAAGCCATGCACACAGGATGGCTCTTCTCAGTCAGCTTGTGAAACTAATGCTGTTTAAACTGAACCACAATTTACATCCCTGCTCAACCCTGCTGATAAGGCAGAGTACAAAGTGACTAACCATCACCAACAGAGCATGTTTCAGCAATTTCCATGTGACGAAAAGAACCGTCTCCACTCATTTTCATGCCTTTCATTTTTGCACCAGAGATTATGATACACAACTGTATTTCCATACGTGTTGCGACAGGATGAGACCACGAGCACAAAGATAATCAAGAAGAGCAGAAAGTCTCTTCAACTTTCCTTTAATCTGTTTGCTAAAATCTGTCATATTCTGCCCAAAGTACTGTTATTTGTACAGAGCACGCTGTGTTAAAGCTTCAATCATACCACCCAAATATGAGAAGTCTGGAAGCAGCCATAATGTGACTGATGTCAGACCACCACAGCTCACACGTTTCCAGGAGCCTGACATCTCCAAATAAAAAGGACAGCTCTTTATTGCAGTTTTGGAAGCGTGTCCATGTTTCACACTGAATCATATACATGTCTCGGTATCTGTGGTGATCTATTTTTCTCTGAAGCATTTGCAAAATATATGAAAACACAACCCACTGTGCAGTTTATTTGCTGTCTCAGAGAGGACTGAGCCAGTCCATTGAAATTCTGTAGAGTTTGCCTCACTTACTTGACATCCCAAGCATAAAGGAAGAGGCACCATCAATAATCTACTGCACAAAAGCTGGCTACAAATACCTTCTCAATGATAGATTAAAATCACATCTCTGGAGGGACAAAGTTCATATCTGTACAGGTTACTAGCACAGATTTATCAGCCTGGAAATTCCCTTTGAAACAGAGGAATAGTTGGTGGGTCAGCTGAGTTGGCTTGTAGGATCACACCAACAGGGTAAGCTCCACCTGATGAGACAGACAGAGTTTTGTGGGTTTATCTTTGGAGAGTGTTTTCTAGGCCCAACCACATTTTTAATAGCTATTACCACTTATCTAGGGTAAGAAATTCCAATGCAACCTGCATTCGAGTTACTGGGCTGCATTGGGAAGCAGAGTACACTGAATAAATCTCTGACATGTTAAGTCCACATTGGAGTGTGGAAAGAGTTGGAGACCTAATTCCCCTCAGAAATCAATAAAGAATGTCTGTAGTGTATGCATGGGGGATAGAAGCTTGTATATTTATATGTCATCATTTTTATTCCAATTTCTAATTGTCTATTTAAATAGCAACACATGGGTATACATAGAACAGGTTCTCTGCAATTTCTGTTATAAAGCCAGTCAGAAATAATGGAGGAGCTGGATACTTCCAGTACAAGCCTGTTTTAAGTATAAAATATTTCTGTGCATCAAAATAAACATGAGGTTAAATAAAAGGAGTAGATTAAAACTCAATCCAGAGCCCAACTCCTACTTACACTTTCTGAGTGTAATCCAAAGCTTTGATTCTGCATCCATGCATACATTTAACTTTGAGCTAGGAGGAGTGAAATTTCTGGTAAAAATTAAATTATACATGTGCACTTGGAGAATCAGATTCTCCTACACTGTGTTTACTTAAAAGGATAAAAGAGCCAGAAAAACATGCAAGACCAGAGAGAAACAAAGAACAGATTCCTCCTGGAAGAACGACAGCAGCTTGCATCAGAATCAGGTTGGCTTTGGCTGCTCAATATATAGACTCTTCTGTAGCACTTATCCAACCTGGACCACAACCTGACTAATTGTGTGTGAAAGGTTTTGTGCTTCCATTGAACTACATACCTATGTTGTAACAGTCCTTAAATAGTTATAAGTAATCCTATAGACAGCAGTAACATTTTCTTAAAACCTAAACAGAGCCTTCCATAAAATAGGAAAAATCTTTACATTTATTGAAAATACAAGGATTGAGGATACTTGACACCTTGCAGAATCATGCCCTACGGCAATTTCATTGGAAGACCTGACACCTTTTCCATAGCTGGTAGGAAAAAAAAAATAGCTTTCTTCCCTATTTGATCAATGGAAAATTTTTCATAAATCTTTGAAATACTTAAATTAATAGTAATATGGTCATAGAAATCTTACACAAATCATTATCTCTTGGGAGAACCCTAAAGAAAAATTTTCAAGGAGGAAAGAATATTTATATATTTCTCTTTCTAGCAAATTTCAGCTGCTCATACTTTATGGAGGAACTCTGTGTAAATGCAAGGCTTTCCTGTCAAAGTCAAAACCTTAAGAGTGTATTTTTCCCCAGCTTCACTTTTAATTTATTGAAAAGGCAAAGTTTGGACTGAAGCTGACTTGCATTGAAGTCAGTGTGGGTTGAGGAGTTAATGCCATATTTAATGCATCCCTGTAGGTAGAGATGTTCTTTGGGACACTAGGTAATATCCTCTCTGGGACTTTCAGCAGCTTCTGTGTCTCCTTGCATCTTAGTTTTCACACCTAAAAAATGTGAATGTGAGAATATCTCTGCTCTGCTGCAGAGTGCTTTCAGATTTTCAGGGTGAAAGGTGGAAATTAATGTGAGCTTGAGTCTTCAAGTCATGATAATAAAGATACACAATCATTTCTGATAGTCTGAAAAGGTACCAAAGTACTGCTAAAATAAGCACGACAGCTTTTGGCTCTTATGTGTATTCATGCAGTGCCATCAGAATCAGTGAAGCTGCACAGGTAGAGAATGTAGAAGGGTTTTATTCACAAATTACAGGGGTGGTTTTTTCCTTAAAAGCAGTTCTAGTGGAAACAAACAAAATTAGGGAAAATGAAAAATTATTTCCCTCATCATGGCAGTATCAAATAGTGATTTATGTCTTTATTCCTTAGGGATTTCTGTGACTGCATGAAACGAGGAAAACTTTAAATCCAAGGTAACAAAATACAGAAAAATACAAAATAACTTCTACCACCCAATCAAAGCAAATGTAACCTGGGGAGAAAAAAACTTGAAAAATCTGTAGACCAGAAATCTCCATCATTTCACCTTTGGATCACAATAAATACTTAATTCCAAATTTCTTCAAAGTACCCAATAAATGCCTCCATTTATCTACAATGTTGCTTGTCAAAACCAGCCTGGCAAACCATCAGGAGCTGGAGCCATCCGTGGTGGGACCTGAGTGCTATTTTACTGACTGTGGCAGAATCCCTGGGCAGTTCTGTTGGGTTTATTTCATGTACACAATATACAAGAGTATCTCTAAGGCAACAGAGAGCTCCTGAGCAGAGACCAAAAGGCTTTATAAAAAGATGTTCTGAGAACAGCCAGCTCAAGAAAATGCTTTATTCTGAGGTTTATTGGAAAGAAACTCTACCATTACAATCATTAACAGCCCGCTGTAGACTCAAGTAGAAGCTTATTCTTATAATTTAGGCTTTACTTTTAAAGTATTTGACTTCTGAAGATGAACACAATAAATTCATTTCGACACAAGACAGGGCCTGAATATATCAGTGGTGACCAGTGGGAATTGTGTTTATCACTTCCACACATTTCAGATACCTTTTTTTTGTGACTGCTGCACCTCCAGAGGGTAAAAACCAAGCCTCAGCCTTGAAACTGAAGGTCCTGTTTAAAGGATTAATGGACTGAATAAAGACAAAATTTGGATAAGAGCAAGTGCAAGCACGCCTACAGATAAACACATTTCTGGCTGGGTCAGTTTCCCTTTCAAGAGTTATTTATGTGTGATCTGGTAACAACTTCTCATATTGAATTTCTGAGCAAAATCTTGCCTGTGCAGTTGGGTCTGGCTCTGCAAGGCTGATTATTTCATCCAGTGCTGTTCTCTGTAATCCCATAGGCCAATACTTTGCTACTACAGTGATGGGCCAGCTAATTGTAAAATCTTAATTGTGGACTGATAACTTTGAAAACCCTAAACTCTTTCAGAGAGGAAACATAAATCACCAGGCAATTAAATAACTGCTTTCAGATCAAAATACTAAACCTAAAAATGTCTATTAGCAGCCATAGTAAACTGTGCCAGTGTACTTTGAAGTGGAAATTCAGAGAATTTTATGAAATTCTGCAAATCTTGAGTTACACTTGGAATGCATTTCCATTGAGTTATCAGAACTGAGCAGCTACTCTATGAACAGTAATAGGTACAGATAAAGAAAAGCAATAAAATGATTACCACTGTGTGGAAGTTATGAAAATGTTATATTAAAAGTGCTCATCTGGAGGGGAAAAAAAAAAAAAAACCCCTGCTGCATACATTTCAGCAGTGTTATAGGTTTTCCTGCAGGCCTGCATATGAGGACTTCACACAGATCATGAAGTTGTTTGGGCTTTTGTTGTTGCTTTCTTAAGAGAATAACATTTCTTTCCTTATTGCTGTATCAGCCAACATCTTGACTTGTATGCAAAAGGAAAAATAACTGTAACATGAGCTATAACCTTACTCCTGTGCTTTTTGAGCTCAAACCTCCCTCCAGCAGCAGGTATGGATTTACTGCAGGTCCAGCTGAGGTACTAAAGGGGTTCCAGATCTACCATTAGCCCCTGACCCTGCTGCCCTGCAAGGACAGTGGAAAATCCCAGCACAATATTGTGGTTTTCTGTTCCCCAGCTTAAAAAAAAATCTCTTCTGTAAATACACACACATATATCTATATATATATACAGGGCTGTCTGAGGCTCTCAGAGAAGATGCCTTGCACCAGGCTTTCAGGAGGCTCAGAACTCCTGCATCGTTTGTTCCCTCTCTCTCCTGATCTCTAGGATAAACTATAGAGCCACATTAAATTTTAGTCACTTACACTTAATCCTGAAACCCAGGAGAAAAACGGCGCCCTATTTTTAGCTGGAACTCATTTGTAGTGGTAAAAACTTGGGTGGTGCTCATAAATTCCTGGAAGAGAAAGTCCAGCTAAAGTCAAGTGCTCACAGCAGCCAAGGCTGCTGCCTGTCAAAGTGTTAGAGCATAAAGCAACCCAGTAAACCTTTGTCATCCAATGCACTGGTGGAGCTGCAGGGCAAACTGCCTTCAAAGAACATATTGCACTGCCTGGGAAACCCCAGATCTAATTTAACAATAAAAACCGAATAGAGTTCAACAGAAATTACTCAAAAATCGATGGAATTGAATCTTATCAGTTAGGGGGGGTTGAGCAAATTAGAGAGCTCTGGTTAGGGTATCTCGTTGCCTGTTGGTTTATATTTGATTTTGCTAAGGGGCAGGAGACTCTATTTTATTCTTTAACAAGACACCAGTCTTAACTTGGTCTTTGTTCACTAGAGTGCACAGGCTGCAGACAAGGTCTGCTTCCATTGAGGGGATTGGAAGGGGAAAATATTTCTGCTTCCCTGCTCCATCCCCACATGCCAGAAAACACATTCCCTAACATCAGCAGAGATTCAATTACAGAATTAATCCTTTCAAGCAGGTGGTTTCTGGTGAATCCAGTGCCAGAAACAGGCTCCATGTCAGGTAAATCCAACTTCTACTGCCAAGGAGTTAATCAAATAGTTATTATAACTTATTACTTGTCTAATTTGAGGGCTGCAAAGCATTGTAAACATTTCCGAGTTATTCGTAAGTAGCACACCAATTATCTATGGCCAGATACCGGGGCAGATAGATAAATTGATTATTTTGTAATTTAACACATGAATTAATGAATGTGTGTCTGTGTCTGCACACAGTATTCAGAAATTTATCAGCAAGTCTGTTTCTTACATCATTTGGCATCCTTTCCACCAGCAAAAAAACATCAAGGAGCCCTTAAATACACATGTAGACTCTGTCACATAAAATGCAGTAATTCTCACTAACAGCTTTAAATCATGAAGTAAAAAATAAGGTTGCAATATTAACATTCACTGGCCCTGGTTACACATCATTGTACACACAAAGGAGCTGTCAAAGGGGATCAGGAGACTCTGGCCTTTTAAATGCTTGCACTGAGGGTGGCTAAGTTTCAGAGAAAGTGAACCTCCCTTCCAAGTATAATGCACTAAACCAATTATGCCAAACCCAGCAGGTGATTAGCTTATGCCCTGAAGCATGAGATTTGATTATTCTTATCTTGGTTTGCATACTGGAGCTACAAATATTATTAATGGTCATAAAATCTCCCAGCCTTAAAAAAAAAAAAAAAAAAAAAAAATTAGCCTGAAATTTTGATTTGATGACCTCTGCATGTGGCAAATTCCCAATGTTCCTTTTGTTTAATCTGAGCTATCATGTGGTCACCTGGATTCATTCATATCACAGGATAGGAGTACAAAACCTGAGAATTCTGTGTGCACCTTGGAGAGCAGGAGGTGTGAGCTCCACAGCTGTGCTCAGGGTGAGGAGATTCCACACAGATCCAGGTGAATAACAGAGCAGATAATTGTCCTTGAGATCCTTTTAAAGGGAAGCAAAGAAAGAGTTTCTTCACAGAAAGACTACAGACAGGGATGCAGGGTTTTTCATTATTAGGTCGTTATTTAATGGAAATGTAACGCTGGCAGAATTGCTGAAAAGTCATCCAAAGCCCAGTGACACCAATGGGAAATTTTCCATGGATTTCAATGGACTTTGGGCTGAGCCTCAGAGGAGCTCAGTCACACTGCCTGGTTTGGGCTGTAGCTGTAACAGATGATCCCCAGCCCTGTTTAAATTCGGATGAACCACCAAGGAACAAGTCATAACATTCCTGAAGATCTTTCCCCAGCCAACCCACAAACCAGGCTCTGTCTCAGTATCGAGCACTTCCACCGAGATGCGTCAATTTACAATTACACTGATTGGATTTCAAGTGCCATTCTGCTGCCCTGTTATTCCACCTCAATTTTTTTCAAAATCCTCCAGATTTTAATATATCACTCTGCACTGGGAAGCACGTTAGTGCAGAGTCATTTTGTCTTGGTAATAAATAATTTCCTCTGAGAAGCAAACAACAGCTCCTGCTTCCTGAAAGCTTGGCTGGGAGAAGGTTCTAGGATAAATAGCCTCACTTAGAAAACATATTTGCAAAAGCCTTTGAGAAAGTGCCACGTGTATGACAGTTCCAAATGGTGCTTTAAGAACACTATACTTGACCTGACACAAAACTGAAGACTTTTTATTGGAACTTCCAATCCAAATGTCCTTCAGGCAACCAGCTAAATCATGATGAATTGTTTATTTGTGTTTGGTCTTTGAAACCAAAAGAAAGCAAAGATTGAATCAAAGACCAAAAACATGAAATCAATCACATTAAGAACACACCAAGGAGTGTCTCTCAACTGTTTTGGGTTGTTTAGTCCCTTTCTGACAACCTTGTAGGATCTGAACTTGCAAACAGAGTGAAAGAGTGTCTTTGAAAGACCCAACAGCAAAATTTGCACCTTTAAGGTTATGACTCTTTTTTCTTTTTCTTTTTTAGAGACTGTCAAAGAGCACATCTTTCTTTTGTTTCAAAGTGGGAAAACTTTAGCTCTTGAAATTCAGCAAGCTTGAAAAGGTAATGAAATCTGTGGTTTCTCCATTACTGATCCTAAGGCTGCTGCACTATCCAGGTACATGGCAAGTTGTACTGAAACACAAACAACTTTCCAGGAGACCTTGGAAAGAAAAGGAACCAGTTGGGTGAATTAACTGGTGCCTAAGGTCAGTTTGCTGCTCTGGCCAAATTTTTCTGTGTGAGTTCACTTAAGGACTTCATTACCTGAGTTCAAGATGTCGATGTCACTGAGACCCAAATACCTCTTGTCACCTCCATTCCCTGACCCTGTTTCAGCCAGAAAGGCATCTCACACTGAGCTTTATTATAAGACTATTATGCTGCCCTATTCCTGATTTGCAACTCAAACTAATTGAATTATCAGTTACACATATTTTCCAATGGGGAAAATGTAGTAAGGGACAAATTTCAGGATGTAAAAAAGGGGAAATACAAAGTTGAAATAAACTTTTGTTCTGTATCTTCTCAAAGAGGGAACTCAAAAACTAATTTAATATGCCATTTATATCTGGAAGCATAACTTCTAAAATATTGAACTGTAGAAGTATTTTATTAATTTAGTCCAAATGTGAAATTGGGAAGCATGTCCATTCACTCAGGCCCCAACAGCTAATAAATTGGGCTTTTCTTATTTCTCTTATCAAGTAAAAGAAAGCCAGACCACTCTATAAGTACTGAAATTTCTCAGCTGCTCCACCTCCAACAACATCTAGGCTAAACTCAACTCCTAATTTTGAATTCAAAGTAACGATTTGTATATATATGTTTATATATACATTCTAAAATTCCATGTATGTATGTGCATACACACACCTACTCTCTACATGCATACTCTGAGTAGGCACCTGCCTTGGCAATCTCTTAAGCAGACAGACTGAATACACTTAAATTGCAGCAGCTTAATAACTTTGAAGCTCCACATGAATTGATTTTAGTGCTATTATACTGCCTTATCAGCAAATCCCCTGTCAAAGGAAAGGATTTGGTGTGTGTGTGTCTGCCTGTGTGTGCACGCCTGTAAATAAGGAAATTTTACTACAGTGGGAGCAGAACCTACAAGTCTAGCTTTAAAAGTATTATCTTCAGTGCACAGGGGTCACATTTTATGGTGGTAAGGATAAGAGAAGGAACACCTTATGAGCAAGGTGCTGGACTAGGACTTCAGAGGCTCAGCTTCAATTTCTCCCTCTGCCAGGAGCTGCTTCCCCCACCCTGGATAACTCACAGTTACGCAAATGTTCAACACACCTTTTGTCTGAAGGGCAATATGGCATTTCCCTCCTCCTTTGTACTTGCACATGGATTACAAACATTTTGCACCAGCTCCTGGGAGGTGGTTTTGGGGGGAGGTTACTCTCTGAGGTCTTTTCTCTGGGTAAATACAGCATCCTGCACAGCTCAGCCCTGCACTATGAATTTCGTTGGCACACAAATACTTAAATAATTATGCTTTACAAATGAGGACCAGAACCGCGGTATCACATTTCAGTTCTCAGTGTTCTAAGAGAATACACATTAATGCCATATAAAGTAGGGGATTACTAAGAGAAAAAAAAAAGGGGGATGGTAGTTGAGCAAAGGATAATTAGCATGATCTGTATTCCTACCAGGTATCACCCTACACCAGCTAAGAATACAAATGGAAACCTCAATATGCAAACATTGTGTTTATATTATTATAGCAAAGAGAGATCCAAAGTTACAGTTGCCATTGACAATCAGAATTTGTTTTTATAACATCCTATTCATAAGCCACGGAATATTTTTCTGGCAACAGTCGAGGGGGGAAATAGCTAGATTAGAATTTGAATATAATAAATTAGGAGTATTCAATGTAAAAAAAATAAAAGGTCAGATTTCGCAGAAAGATCAGCACACCAAACATAGCTTCAACTTTCCAATGTTATTTTTCACGCATGGGCAGTGTTTAACAAGTCATCTTTTTCCTTTTTTTTTTTCCATTTTACCGATTCTTTCCTTTGAGCCTGACATGGCCAAGAGCTGGGCAAGAGGCTCCCTCTGGTGCTGACACCAACGAGGCTCTCCAGGTTTCACAGTCCTTGCTCTCTGCATTTCAGTCCAGAATCTGACTGTGGAAATTCAGCATTATGAAAGACTGGCTTTGATAGGCTGTAAAATTATTTATTTTCATACCTAGGTTTAGCTAAGCAGTGGAATTGTCTTCAGAGAAAGAGCTCTGAAAGCTCCACACTGCTCACTGTGGTGTCATCATGTGGCATCTTACAACCAAACACAACCCTCTGCTTTGGTTTAGAATCAGCCTGAATATTCGAAATATCAAGTATTTTCTGAATTAAAGTGAGGCAGCAGCTCAAGTATATTATCAGCCAAATGTCAAGTAGCTTGCTACATTTACACCAAGTATAACTTTTTGTGCTTAGAATTACTCATCTTGGTGTTTACATTTTTTTTTCTACTAGAATTTTCACACTCTGTGAAACTAAGCCATGGCAGTACAGCAGTTAGTACTTCTCTGAATTTCTGACAGGCTGCCTGACCCTGCAGGAAATATGGAGAAGAGGTGCAATTGTTGGCATCACAGATGTTGTCATCATAGTTCTGTGGTAGTTAAAGGTGTGTCACCATTTTCATTATGTTTTCCTAATTATTCAGAGCTATTTTTAAAAGGTGAAAAAATTATGTATATAAATTTCTACCTGGGAAGTTAGAATTCTCAGGGAAATATGTTCATATCCAAGGAGAAAATTAAATTTTCAATACTTTTTAACAAAGTAATTAACAAAGTAATAAAAAAACCTAACTGGATTGTAAGTCATCACAAATGCTGATTTCTTTCACAAATAAAATCTAGATTTAGAGGGTTTTTTAAAGAAACAATAATTTTATGAATGGCCAGACCCACATACTTAGGGGTGCTTTGTTATTTTGGAAGAAACATGCTTGGAAAGAATTAAATACTGCTGCTTCCCAAGAGCTGAACAGCATCCATCAGAGCCCAACACAACTTCCCCACGTCAAACTCTCCTCATTTTCCAAGATCATTACAGAGGGGCAGCCTCACCAGAGGAGATCACTCTTTGCACTTCTGAACCAAGAAGAGATGCTAAATGAAGACAGACCTATGAATGAAGACTAAACTTCCCATTAATCAGAGGTTTAATATTTTCTTGTTTCGCCTGCCACAGCCTCTATCCAAATTCTCCCAACTTTTGAACTATGCAGTGTTATGCATAAAGATTTCAAGAGGCAGCAATGTATTTTTTCCATCTGCAGTGAGCTTTCCAAGCATTCATTAATCCTCACAGCATCTCAGGGTAGCAGTTCAATTTATGGATGGGAAAACAAAATAGATTGAGTGCTGGAATTCATTTTAATGTAAGTGCCAAGCAAAGGAATGAGAGTGGAAGTGCTCCCAGTGTTTCTTCCTTGTGGACATGCAGCAGCTAAAGCCTCAGACATGGGGCTGCTGCAGAAATCTGGCATAGAATAATTGCTGCATCTCAGCAACTGGGTGGAAAGTAGGGAAAGCAAAGCCTCTGCACGCTTTCTAGTGAACTGGATGTGATAAAGAGGGGAAAAAAGGAAAATTAGGAAAAAAAGGACAGAGAAAAGAAATGGAGACAAGGATGAGGGCTATGGAAAGTGTTGCTGAACAGTCAAAAAGGAAAGCTGTGGCACCTTTTAAGGTCATCTCCATCATTAAGGTTTCAAATGCCACAAAATTTCTGTTCAGGCAGTGGTCTTGCTTCTCCTAGCAAACCTACTAAAATATGGAAAGTTAAGAGTCAACTTTGGCTCAGCAACAAGCTTCAAGAACATCAAGAGTTGCAAGAGTGCAAAAATGATGGATGTGAGCAAAGAGCAATGAAATCAGTAGGGTTTGCATATTCTAAAAATTGCTCTGCTCTTAATTGTTCCAAAATTGTTCCATTGCAGCATATGTTCCAAAACAACAGAAAATCTTTTTTTTCTTTAATGGTCTCTTTAAAGTAATGTTTGTAGTTCCATATTGGTCATTCTGTGCTAAGACCTTCACTTGCCAAATGGTATTTGTCTAGGCTAAAATGTTGCAAATATAGGCTACAAGTCAATCGGCATTTTTATAAGTGGATTTTTTTGAGAACAAGCAAATTAAATAGCAGAGAAAAGCAATGTTAACCATCCATTCCCATTAATTCATTAAAGACACAAAAATTGAGAAAATTACTGTATGATTAAATGAAATGCTCTTTCTTCATGCTGCATCTCATGTTGTACATATTAACTCCAATAACACTGCTGCAATCTCTATGTGTTCACACTGAAGTTTGAAGCAGACCACACATCATTTCTGTTGTGGTTTTGCATGACCACACAGCACAGTGCAGGTATATATCTATATATAATTGCATATGCTTTAACTGAGCCTACCAAAGGTGATAAAAGTTCTCCACCGTTTGGTGATTCTCTTTTTTAAAGTGTCTCCAGATGTTTATTTCCCTGAGCACACCAAATTTATCTTCCTGACCACTCTACTGTCACACAGTATTCCAGTTCTCCTGCAATTTATTGTGCTTTCCCATGTTGTGAACACCCAAACTCAGTGCAGCTGTGGTAAATCATGGGATAAGAACTCAGAGGGAAGCCTAAATTCCTTGGAACACAAGAAATATTTAGCATTTCATCACCTTCTTGCGCATTGTCTTTCACGAGAAGGTGATGATTTTGGCTGAACTTCCTGGTTGTGCAAGGAATGCAAACAATAATGAATAAAACCTCAGAACTCAGCTCCTCTATAACTTAGTAACATCTAATTTTCATTTTACTGTAGTATAAATTGCTACCTGGCTATGTCTTTCAGTAAAACTTCATTTGCTTTTAATTTTAATTGTCCAATAAATACGCTTAATTGGCACCAATCCAAATTTGTCTGAGTTCAGGAGTTTGGGTTGGGTTTTTTTAATAAATTCAAATATCTCTCAGCCAGAGGTGATGTTTTATCAAAAATAACAGATAAGCCAATTCTGTGTAGTTGTTGAGTTAAATAAAAGGCAGGAGTCAAAAATAAATACTTGTAAGTATATTCCTACTTCCTTAAGATAAACTTCCACTGAGTGCTGGAAAATAACTATACAAACCATTAACAAAATTTCCACTTCAAATTTATATTTCAAAATTCAGAAGCCTCCTGTGCTGTTTTCCAGCAACTGGGATGGAAGGTCTCCTATCCACTTCAGAGGAACAATTCCCTTCCCTCTTTTCCTTCCTGTGAATAATAAAGTTCCTCTTGATAGGAAATGGATCAAATCCTAAATAAATAAATAAGCACATCTGGTATTTATTTATCCCAGTCCTTGGAAATTTTATGCTAATTACAGTTCTGTTACTAAGGCTCTGGAAAACATAGTTGAGTCTGTATTCATTTTTTGGAATTCTCAAATAGAAATGCTTTCTTTCCCAGTGTTTCTCCCCTCTGTATATTACCTGTAGTTGGTACTCTCACAGTATATGAAGTTAGTAAGCTGATTAACAATATAGCCGACCACTTCCTACTATTATGCTCAATTAGTAGCAATGTATCATTACAAAATTCAATATATCATCCTTTCTGGCTCCTTTCTAGCTTCATTCTCACTACTTTCAGTTCCCTCATCTTTCCCATCCTCCTCTTCCTACTGTGCAGGTGACCTGACCAGTCCCTTCCTCCACAGAGAAAATAAATATATCTGAAAACTTCCCCCAAACCACAGTCAAGGAACTTGTTCACGTTGATAAAACTACAAAATTTCATTTTGGAAATATAGCTTGAGGTAGACACAGAGTTAAAAGCCTAGAAAGGCTTTAAATAATTTCTTTCTTCTTCCTGACTTTGCAAAAAGTTCTGCAGCCCACAAGACTCATGCACAGGTATTGCTGTTTCCTAGAAAGCTGCAGAAATCAACCTCACATCTGGTATCACAACAACCTGGGCTCTCCCATAACTAAAACTGCTCTCTTGTGAAACTTTAATCCTATTTATGCAAAGCCATACCCTTAACTGGATATGCAGCAGATTCCTGGCAATTACTCCTCTCCCCCACAAGGACCTCCACAGACAGATGTTGAACTTAAAGTTTGGACCACCAATACATGGAGCCCAGGAGAAACCTCTCCAGCTGCCAGCAGCAAAAAACTTTTATCCTGTGCACTGAGAAGATTTAATATGAGTGAGACAGAGTTTTCCAACATGTTCCATGAGAAAGTACCTGTCCTATGCAAGGCTGCAGTTTTAGTCTGGTTTTCTAACTCAGCACGATCTACACAACCAGGTTTTGTGTGCACTTCTGTGCATTTCTTAATCAGTTGGTGATTCACTCCAGACTATCTGAGGAGCATGCAAATTCACTGACAGTAAGTGAGAGAACAGGCACGAGGGGCTCTGCAAGACTCTGAAAGCTTCAGTCAACTTCTCTTAAAAGAAAAAAAAAAAGAACAACTGCAACACATTACTGGGCACAAGAAAGAGGGAAAGCACTCATTGGTGTTTCAGCTGGGGAAGGGTTTGACTCCACTAGACATAAATGTTTGGGAAAGGAGCTTTCATTAATCCTGGCATTTCTAAACCAACATGAATACCACATGGAATGGTCCCAACTTCAGTGTACTCTACTGAGTACATTGTACTTTACATTTCATTTCTTTAAGCATTCACTCTTTTTCCTCAAAAACATTTGCAACTTTTGTAGAAGTTTCATACCCATCTGGTGGCTACAGCCTGGAATGGAGCAACAAAGGCCACAGGTCCACTGCTTATATTGACTACTAAACCACTGCACAATCTCAGATTACTCCCATTTCAGGTGCTTTCCATCAGAAATAATCAGGATATTGGTAGCTCCTCAGGGTGCTGAAAAGCACTATGAGACTTCAAGTAAAAGTTGAAGTGGGATCAAACCGTGCTGTTGGTAACTGCATGGACTTGGGTACTGTAAATTAATTTCTTTGGAAGACCCTGGTTTTCCATTGCAAAATTACAGACTCTGATCCTATGGTTTAAAATACATGAATTCTGTAATATTGTTGATCATCTGAAAAAAAAAATTCCAAGGCTAATTAACAGCAAGAACTAAACAGGAGGTGTATGGTACCTCTACCAGAAATGATGGTTTAGAATTAATTTGCCATAAACCTGATCAGCAGTAGGCTCCAACCAGTCACGAATCACTGCTGACCCATGAACTCAAGCATTTGCTTGCAACTCACTGTTGCTTGAGGAATTATCATTATTACAGTGTATGGGGACAAGCATGTTCAAATAGAAAAGCAAACAGGAAAATAAAGAAATTATTCAAGCAATGCTCTGTCAATTCCAGAGCTAGATTATGCTCAAACGCACACGATATGAACGATAATGAATAGCAGCAAGGGATGCAGACAGCCCTGCTAGTGAGTCACCAATTCACTTCTCTAAACGTTCCTAATGCTCAGAGGAAAGACATTTTAAAAGCTCAAATGCAAGTCTGTTCTCATTGAGTGGCTGTTTCTTGGCAAAGAGGGAATGACAGGGGCAGTACCAATGACACAACAGGAAACACTCCTTGACCCTTTCTGGCTTATGGAGATAAACAGAAAACTTTCTAATGCTGACAAATTAAATAAGAAACACTGGCATCAGAGCTACCATCTAAATTGCACAGTCAGAAATTCTTATTGAAAACATCTTTATGTATGGATTCATGAAGTCTATGAAAATTTTTGCTCGAATAAGGAGAGGATTGAACTCAGCACCTCTGAACTATTTCATGGTAATAAAATGCTCCATGCAGAGAGGTTCAGAGAAAGCACTAAAATCTACATACATTTCATGAAATAACTTTTCAGATTTGGTTCCATTAACTTTACTTGAATGCCTACTCAGCAGCCACAAGAAGTTCAATCTTACCAGACTGAACAAAATAAAATCAAAACCATGGTAACAATTTCTGATGGACTCAGCATATCTCTATAAAGGCATTATATTCAGCAACTATTGACCCCAATGTGTGGTGAACTGACCCCAGCACCTGTTCAACCTCTGATTAATGTTTTTGCACAGTGGAGGATTTATGGGCAGCATTAAATATGTCTCACACAGAGAGCCACATGGGTGATACATGTAAATACAGGTGTTTGTTACACCACCAGTTGCAGACCGTGTTAAACACTATCAAAGGCAGTAGAAAGAAAACTCAAGTCAATGTAAACCCTGTGGCTTAAAAATTTCTGTTGAAAACAGCTAAACTAGAGTCCTTTCCTCATAGCACGTTTTCCTTCGTAAGGAGATCACCATTATTTTATTGCAGCCTTTTTAGTACAGCTTGGCTGTAAATAACAGATGAAAAAAATGTGATCATGAAAGCATGAGGAGGTGGAAATAAAGCAACAGAAAAGGATAACATGAAAGGGGAGCTTTCCTCACAGCACTGCAGGAACACAGCTCTACTCCGCTAAAGATTGAACTCCACAGCTCCTGCTTATTTTTAAGAGGGCTTGAAAAGCTGCTGATAGAATCATCAAGATTACCAAAAAAAAAAAAAAAAAAAAAAAAAAAGGAAAAAGAAAGAACTAACCTCATTTGCTTGTCTTTTAATCAACACGTGTAATCAGAAGGCCTAAGTGATGATTACCTCCTGCTTTCAGCCCAAGTGACTGAGGCAGCCTGTTAAATGGGGTTTCACTCTTTCCAGTGCCAGGGAATGTCACTTCCCCACACAGGGACCTTCACACACTATACTCCATTCCCAGTCACCTCATCTGATTCCAGAGCACAGGACAGCAGCCAGCCACAGCTGAGGCACTCCGTGGGAGTTCAGGAAACATGGGACCCACATCAAGAAAGCCCCTTTTTAGTCATGGCACCTTTCTTAGCACAAACATGTTCGCAACTGTTAATGCAATTAATTATCGGGACAAGGAGATACCCAGCAAAAGACTCAAAATTGCTTTTGCCAGAACACAATTCATTCAGATGATTTATGGAGTTCTTTATTGTTAGCGTCACAAGAGCTTTTTCAAAACAAGAGAAATCATTAAATCCCATAAAACACGGGCTATCGCCGCCGTTAGCTGGTAATTGATATCCTTGCTCGTGCCATTTATATCCCTAAATGGAGCTGATAAAACAAAAATTAGTAAAGCGTGCTGCTGGAGAGCAGCTTGCAGCATCCCGGAGGGAAGCAGGGGATCCTTCCCTCCTTCCCAACGGGAATTTCTCCCCTCTGGCATCCCACGACCCCGGGGAGCTCCGGTATGGCCAGAAATCAGGCTCAGCCCCGGGGAGCTGCTGCTTAGGGGGAGGGAACAGGGAGGGGAATTCTTTTGCTTTTAGAGCGAGAACCTGATTATTATATACCACCCTCCGCCCGCCCCGCTTTTCCCTCGGGGAATTTTAACTACTTCTCTCTCCTATTTAAAGGCAAATCCTTTAAAAAAAAAAAAAAATGCCTTTGTGTTGCAATTTTCTATGGCTTTGGTGGTTTCTTTTTTTTCGGGAATGCTGCTGGGTAGAGAAAGTGCAAGGTAAGAAATAATTTTAAACAGAGGATTGGTGGTTTTAAGCAGTTACCAGATAACAGCCAAAACATGTGCACAGTCAAGAAACTCCCAAATCCTGAGCAGCCAGGGAGAAGGAATGTATGTTTTAGTGATGGAAAGCAGGCAGACGTATTAGAAATGACTCGGAAGGACGGGAGAACAGCACGGAAAATGCAAATAAATCAGCTCAGATTCTATGGAGGGAAAAAAAAAAAAAAGAAAAGCTGCTGATAACCCTGAGCAAATGCTGCTGCCTCAAAGACAGAAATAGCTCCCTTACCTTATTCCTAATCCTTGTTTGCACCTGCTCTGCAATCATAAATACTTCGAGGTGCTTAACATGGAGCTAAATTGATGGCTGAATTTAAGAATTTCTTCGTACACCTCATTGACAGATTAAAAGGAGATTTTTTAGGATCGTCCTCCTCAGCATCCATTAGCTTCCCAAAGAATTCCCATTTTCTTGGAAAAAATAAAAAATAAAAAAAGGCAAAAAAAATACAGTATGTCTATATACAACCGGGCACTGTAATAGATCCAAAAAACCGGGAGCGGGGGAATCTGAGAGGTGTCACTACAAACTTGGCAAGCAAAACGTATCCTCAGCAGGAAGGAGAGAGAGAGAGAGAGGAGAAAAAAACCCTGCAAGTCAAAATTCCCAGGGAGATTTTGAAGGGGAAAAAAAAAATAGAAAAAAAAAAAAGAAAGAAAGAAACGCAGGGAGGAAAGACGTGTGAGGAGAGCACAAATGGGATGGCGGGATGTCTCCCAGCCAGCCATCCATCTATCCATCCATCCGCCAGCCGGGCGAGCAGCCTCCCCCCGCGCCGCCGCTGCGGTGAAGCGCGCTCCGCTCCCCGCGGCACCTGCGCGCTCCCTGCGCTCCGTGCGCGCCCCCGCGGGGACCGGGGGATGCGCGCCTCGGGGGGATGCTCGAGCCCGAGCGGCAGCGCAAAGTTTGCCCCGCTGAGCCCGCGGTGAGGTGCGGAGGATCCGCGCTCCTCCGGCCGCGCTGCGTGCGGTAAGCGCCCCGCGGCGGGGCTCTCCTTCGGCTCCCACCTCTGCCTGCCCGCAGCTCCCGGAGCAGCCCAGTGCCGGCTGCCTAAGGAATGGTCAGACAGAGCTGCTGGCCCTGGGCTTTCACCCCTGAGGGCCCTGGGTGCAAACATTCCCCGGGAACCTTCTCCTAGCAGAGCTGCCTGCCCTGCATCCCGGGATGCAAACATTCCCCGGGAACCTTCCCCTAGCAGGGCTGCCTGCCCTGTATCCCAGGAAGCAAACATTCCCCAGGAAGCTGCTCCCAGCAGGGCTGCCTGCCCTGCATCCCAGGATGCAAACATTCCCCAGGAAGTTGTTCCTAGCAGGGCTGCCTGCCCTGCATCCTGGGATGCTCTTCCCATGCCCACTCTCCTCACCCCAGCAGGCCATAGGCACATCACCTCTTATCTCTCACTTCCCCATCATCTCTCACTTCCCCCTCTCTCTTTTTTCCCTCCTGACCCGGTACAGATTTCATCTGAGACTTTCCAAGACCTTTAATTATTCTATTAATGTGCACCCATAAATCTTCCAGAGCAGCATTTCATTAGGCAAACAGCAATATACAGTCCAGGGATGTAAACAGAGGCAGCAGGGGCTGGAGAGGGAAGAAAACCAGAGAGGAACAAATTACAAACTGAAGGCATAGCAAAAGCTAAATCAGAATTGGTCAGTCTTGTTTTCCAGGGCTTTTCTAGGGAAGTTATTCTATGAGGTTTTTTTTTTTTTTTTTTAATTTGAAAACAAGTTCCTTGGGAATAGCTTATGTCAGTAGATCACGGGGTTACTAGAGCAAGCCCCAGTTTACAGCACCATAAGAAGTCTCTCCTGTGAGTCCTTACAAGCTTGCAGTCAGACTAGAAAGGGAAAACAAAATAAAAAGTTCACAAGCATCTTAACTACCAGTGGTTTATAGCCATATGATTTGCATATTTCAGCAAATGAAAAGCAGGTTGTTTGGGTTTTTTCTTCTCCTTGACAAATTGAGAGTCACAACATGGCACCCTGAGTGATGGAAACAAAATATGGGTCCATTCCATCCAACTAGGGCAGGGAAAGACCAAGAGAAACAGACCTGGCTCACACCTGGGGGATCACACATGTACTGTACAGCTGTGGGATTTATAACTTGTTTTATCCCTCACAAGGTGCATGGAAGAGGTCATCAGGGATGTGCAAGCAGATGGATGTGGAAGAACTTCAAGGGGAAGTATGAGATTCAAAACAGGTCTTAAGTATGGATTCAGAGAGGCAGAGACAAGGAGAGAGGGAGGTCAAAGGTGGACTGAGGTCTTCCTAGGCAAAGTGGAAGGGTGGGAAGAAACAGAGAGGCTGTTTCTGTTAAGCTTGTTAAGGCTTCCTTGACTGGAAATTACATCCTTGTGAAGAACTATTTAATACACTATTTTCCAGTGAGGAAATCAAAATCACTTCCCAGCAATTGCGTATGGTTGAATTTCGAGGGCTGAAGGTGAAGGGCATTGAACTCTCTTAACACCTTTTTCTCCAACAAAAGAAGAAAAAAGCCTCTAAAAAATCAAGGATTAATTTAAGGTTGAGTCCAGGAAAGATTCTTCACAATTCTTGTACGAGACTCACATGTTTACAGCAAAAGCCAAATACCACTCCCTAGAAATTGGTGCAAGTGGAAGAACAGTTTTATTCCTTAATGGCCATGTTGGATGCAGAGCCATCTGGAAATCCTGTAGAGATTCCAAAGACAGCACCTGTTTGTCAAACATGATGCAGTTCTGAAGCCCTCAGGTAGTGGGACTGACAGGGTTCCAACCCAGAATGCTTTTCCCAAAGTCCAGTGCATGAAAATATGTGGGTTTTTTCTGTTTTCAAATTAATAAGACCTTGATTTATCCTCTGGAGCCACGTTTGTGACTTTGGAATATGCAGTCTCATCTTTAGCTGCTGCTGAATGGCAGTGACAGCAAGGGCAGATGCTCCCATCTGCCATGTGGCACTGGTGGAGCAGAAAAAACCCCAAAAATGGACTGGCAGATGCTGCACCTCTCCTACCCCTGTGAGGCTCTCTGGGAAAGGCAGCCCCCTCCCCACATGGGCACCACAAACAAAGGTGGGCATGTTTTCCCACACGTTCAGATGGAGCCATGGATGTTTTGAGGAGACCTACAGAGAGGAAGGACAGAGCTGTGGAGCAGCTGTTCCATACAGCATGGTGCCTTTGCAGCAGGGGATTTTCAGCTGGGAATCTGTGCTGTTGTTTTAGGCTGGGAAAATGGGACTTCAGCCCTTCAGCTTCAGTCCCATGGGGAAAAGCACCACTGGCAGCAGGAGAGGACACAAAGGGGACAGGAAGGCAGGCGTGGGGCAGAGCTCTGTGTGTCGGGAAGGCAAGACAGACACATTTCTGAAGTGATCAGTAATTTGGCATTCTCACCTTGAGGAGCAGATTTAACCTCCTGGCCAATAAATTATCCCCATAATCCCCACCACTGCAATGCCTGAATTCCTTAAGAGCTTTCAACTGGGCATGCAGATGATCAAGTTCACAAAGTCTCTGTGCAAGGCTGGCAGCTCCAGGCTCACTCAGGGTCTGCTATGGTGGAAACTCCAATGTAACACGGCCTCACATATCAGTTCTACCTTTCAGAACGAGGGTGATTTGTCAGGATTAGCCTCAGGGGTATTTCTAATACCTTCCCTTTACTTGCAGTGATTAAACAGGATTGAAAACATATTCCAGTCTCTTCTAACTCCTACATCTTTTGCTGGGGATTTATATGGAAGGAAGACGCTGTGAGGCAGCAAGTACCTAATTCATCTCCCAAGGACAACATAAAGTCACTTTATTAATACAAGTTTACCCTTCCCCAGCTTGTAGTAGTAGTTCTTTGTTACCACGTGGGTCTGGCCACATTAACACTCAACCAGAACCACCCTGCCAAAATTTATGAAGAATAATGGAAAATAATTCTATGGTTTGCTGACCAAAAGTAAAAAGAAGACTTCCACTCTTAATGTAATCATCTCTGCTTCTGTGAGACAGAGGAAATGAAGGTGCCCTAAACATGACAAACAGAAAATGATATGTACAAAAATAGGGGAAGAGAACTGCGTAATAAAGCTGTCTTTTGTGACTGTCCAAGGGAGACTGAAAAGGCTGAAAATGAATTGCAGAAAGGATGACTTTGAAAAGAATCTGTCAGCTTGCTTAGCTCCCAAATTCACATCCTCATCCACAACCTTTAGACAGGAAGCAAAATGCAGATGCCCAGGAGTTTTGAGGCAGAGGATAAGACCTTTATGCTTTCTTTTTGGATTATTCACTATATGATTGTAGCTTAAAGTTTCATAACAGCAGGAGTTACAGCAGTAAGATATAAATAATTATGCATATGAAATATCAATAAGTTATTGGCAAATATATTAAAGGGAGTGCAACTTCAGACTTTGAACTTTATGAATCTGGTTTGATTTTCAAGGGTGCTGGGCAGCTGAAGGCCTCCTGACAGTAAATTATGGAAATGTCAGGGACAACTTATCTCAGAAACAATCCCCAACAGTTTCTTGAAGTGCTTAAACTTCAGTCGTCATTTTCCTTTTTTTTTTCTTTCTTTTGACTACAACTATTTATTTCTCCTTCTTTGAATAATTTATACTAATCTCTAAAACAAATCTTGTAATGATTCTGGTAGAAGGAAGTGTGATTCCAAAGATATTCCATGGGTTTCTTTCCCTTGAATGGAATCAAAGATCCATCTAGAGTAATAGAATAGTTGAAGTATTGAGGTGTTCAAGTTTCAAAAAATTTATATATTACTGGTGAGGAAAATTAAAAAATTTGAATTATTTTATTCCATTCTGAGATTATTTTTAATACCAAAGCAGATGTTTTCAAGAGTTAAATCAACATCTTGAGCGACCTTACAGGGAACTTCAAATAGCCATTGAAATATGGTTCTACAAATATAATGGAATACACTGGACATACTATAAAAATATATTCCTGTGTTTAGTGACCACTGGTTAACATTGTGAGAACATTTTCTTCCTTCTGTAGGTGTGAAGGGGCCCTTACTCAATACCAGGAAAATAATAAATGGAAGCATTAAAATAAAGAAATTGCAAATGTTCTAGTGTTGAGATCCTGGGGCTTCCTGAGCTAATTTGGCTTTTTCACCTTAATTCAGTGATCTACCCACTGTAAGTTCCCATATAAGTATTAGGGAAGAATACATATAAATATTCAAAGAGGATACATTCACATATGAGAGACAGATAAATACAGATAGACAGATAGATAACTCTTTAGACTCATGCAACCAATAATCATATTAAACAACAATGTTGTCCTTAGGTCAACTGGGTCACAAAGTTAAATTTGCTTCTGAAATTTTAGGAACAGCAAGTAAAAAAAAGGTAAAAGACTTCTTGTGGACCTGATTTGCCTCCTATGTAAGCAGGACTCTGCAGTCTCCCAGTACAGGTTTCAGGTACTGAAACCAGATATCCAGAAACAAACCTCACAGCTGAATATTTTGCCAGCAAGGCAAATAGACACTTCAGGGGATTTTTAAAAGCTGATCGTTTTGACCCAGTTTCCATCCCAATCACAGGCATCTCTGTACCCAGACACAGCTTCCTGAGTAGTCCCAGTCAGCACTAATCATTAACAATCAAAACATCAAAATAAGACCCTAGGGGTTTAGTGTTATATTTTAGTATATTTAGTTTTTGTGAAACAGTTAAATATATTCTCATCTGACAAATCTCGACAAGCACAGCTTGACACCATGAGTGTTCAAGCAGGGGGCGTGAGCCTGTGAGGTGGTGGTGATTTCCCCATCTGGTTCTCACAAAGGACTCAAGTTTGTTAATAAACAAACTTAAATCAAGGCCAAATTTGATCTCGCTCAAAATAAATCTTTTTTTGTATCCTGATTTTAAATCACATGTCTTAAAACTCAAACTAGCCAGTAGCTTAACTTTTTCCTCCTCTGCATTAATGATAAAAAAGTTCAGCTGCCCGTCAGTGACCAGAGCATGAAATAAAGGTTTTCCTAAACTCTACAAGAACTCATGGATAGAAAACTTTGGTTTCTGTCTGCACTTCTTGTCCCACATCCGAACTCTGTCTAGAATTAAATACATAGTTAAATCATGCATGTGAAAATAAATCTCAATCAATGTTATTACCCCAAACACGAGCTTGATGTAACTTTTAGGGGACAGTTTGAGGACTCTAACTTACATCTATTTAGCATTATTGAGATATCTTAAAACTCCCCTGGAATAAAGCAATGCTATTACTTAAAAAAAAAAATAAATAAAGGTTTCCCTAAAAACTCAGTCACCATGATAGGGAAGGAATTTAAAGACCACCAATAAGGCTGTGTGTAGCACAGAACAGAACACTCAAAACCAAAGCACGAAATAGCAACCCAAGTTGAAAATATTATACAACATTCTTTGGTCTTTTCTCACTTTCTCAAACATTTTTGGTTGTCAAAAGTCTGATTTCCATATCTGAGACTACGAGGTCTACCGGATGTAAAGGAGTCGTGATTATCCTTAAAGTGCATCTGACATCACTGGTAATGCTTTAAACTTGCTACCAGTGCATTTTTGCAGTTTCATCCTTTTAGCAGAACTGACACATATGAAAGCTTTGAAAACTCCAAGTATTAATCTCCAAAAGCATATGTGTAGTGATTACTTAACCAATAGGATGTTTTTTTCAGTTCCTCTACAAGTTGGCTCAGCAACAGTACAATATTAATAATGCTTGAGCTTATACTTTTACAACCTGTTCTCCATTTCTCCCATCTGTCGATAGACTAAAATTATGTTTACAGAATCACTCATTTTCTAACCATTTTTTAAGTCACCCAAGACAACCCATAGCCTTTTTTTTTTCCCTACAGTGACTACAAAACCCCAAAGCTTGAGGCTCAGCTCAGTTTTCAGAGCTGCTGATATAATTGTGCTCCATCGATTTGAGAAACATCATTTGGGTCTCATTCTGTAACGAATGAGAAAAATATTTTCCCCTCATTACTACTCCAATTAAATATATACCTTTAGTTTAATTCCCTATCTTTCTCACCAATCTACAGCTTGAGGCAACCCTAGGGTCTATCACATTTATAGATATATGCACAAAAAACTGGTAATATTTGATAGGGAAAAACAGAGCCAGTGGTGACCTGCATTGCAAACCTGAATCCTCTGGGATGCCCAAACAGGAGAGCAAGGAATAACTGCAGTGCTGGGTGCTACCCACTGATTTTGCATAATCAGCCAATCTCAGTGCCATATCACCTTCCCAGACACCGAGTCTCCAAGGTCCCACACACAAAGCTTTGCACAGAAATCATTTTCATGGTACTAGTTTACACATTGATTGTTTTGGGTAGTGAGAACCAGGGAAATGGAAAGGTCCATCCTCCTCAAGGCTCTGGACTCTGCACGCTGTAGGGGGACATTTTCATATAAAAATTAAATCTTCACAAACTGCTCTTGGAGCTACAACTTAGGCCACTGTTTTCACTCCCATTCAATAGACTTTCCAGCATAAACAGTGGTTTAAAAATTATTCAAGGACCTCAAGGTTTGGCCCCAAATCAATGTGTACACAGATGACTTCATTTACAACTGTTTTTATGCCAAATTTAATGTCAACAGCCTAACGGTGCGTTGGATTTCGTTTATAGGATTTATTAATTTTTATCTAATGAACAATTTCACAAGGCAATTTAGATGATTACAAGTGTGAAATGTTTGCAGTGAGGACCAGATCTTGCCAGCCTCGCTTGCCTCTAGTGCCACTTATATCAAAAGTAATTGAAAACAATTGTACATGGAAAAACACCAAAACAAACAAGTTCAAAAGCAGTCTCCATGAGCAAAGGAAGCAGAGTGGGTATTTCAGTCAATCCTGAGCCATGTGTTGCCTCCATACAGGCAAGTTCAGCTGAACTGACTGGAGAGATGGATTTACAGGAACAAGAATGGCACATTGATGTGAGGATCACACCTTTGGGGAAGAGCTGCCAATGTGTTGATTTGGCCTTAGCAGATTGTCCCTGTGACAAACTCCCCATTGATCACAGTGAGGACAGAATGAGGTCAAAGTTAGACATCCTAAAATCTCACCTTGTCCCTTCAAAGAATTTGAAAATTAAAGCAAGGGAACATCTCTTTAGTTACATATCATAATGAACCAAACAGTGGATTATTTACCAAAAAGATCATCTGCTGAGTAATGTTTGCTTTTTTCTTTCTTTCGGTAGTAGGAGGTTGCTTTCTCCTTCTGATCTTGGAATTATACCACAAAGCTGCCCATTTATAATTAATTACATTTTTGTGATATTTTTTGCTTAGGTGGCTGGAATCTTCCCAGCACCAGTGCCCAAAAACAATTACAGGCATCCTGTTCAGTTTGCTTCCAACTCTCCTTCACCCTCCACCCAGCAATAATTATATTTCTTCCCTGTGTTCCAGAAAACAGAGATTGTTTGCCATAAAATTAACTTGACGTGATTCAAAAGGAAATGCAAAGCATTTTAAAAGGAGTCAGAGAGAGCTGCAATTGTGAGCAGAGGATGGGGAAGACTTGTGCTTTCAGCCAGGGGAAGCTTCATCACAAATTAAGTTTTGTTTTCTTTACTTGCTGCAGCACAATGACAGCTTTGACAGACATATGGGTTGTTTAGAATCGTAAAGGCTTTTTAATTTAAAGTGCTTCAGGAATATATCTAGCTGCAGTACGTGACGTAGGCAATTTTTATTTAGCTGTATTCTGCTAAATGTAGTTTGTAATTGGAACACCTTTCAGCCCAGGCATAGGAAAATCTGTTTCACTCTCCTGCATTGCTGAGCTGCTCTTGCAGCAGAGTCCTACCTAGGCAGTGCATTCAAACACCACACATATTATCTCATTTATTTCTATGGGAACTGGAAGGTACTTGAAGCTGTCACATCCCTGAGCAGACAAGCAAAACCACAAGGTCTTTATGTCATTTAAGCCTTCTTCTAAAAAGAAAGAATGGATAAGGCCACTCTAAGCTGTTGGTTTTCAGGTTTTGTCTTGTTGCAAGGGTGTGGTTTCAGGTCAGTTATGATGCTGTAAGGTTCTTCTTTAAAATGTCATATTTTATCATCAAGGAGCTCGTGACTGTACTTGTTAGCCATGTTACATCTTTTGCCTAATTTTAAAATGTATTGTTTTGGCTCTCTGCTTTTTCTTTAATGTCAGATTCTTTAATGTCAGATCTTTGAGACAGAACCTGATTTCAATTACATTGTATAAGACCCAGAATAAAGGCATTTGCTTAAGTAGAATGCTACTTCATGACACAAACATGGCTGAGATGAGACAGTGGCTGACTGTGGGATCTTCAAACCAAATGGTGCTTTCTGGCCCCTGCATTAGTCACTGCCACTAAAGATGCTGCAGCTCCAGACTCTATTAGTGCAGGATGCAGAAACCACCTCATGCTGCAAATAAGAGATGGGAAAACACTCAGCTTGTAAAGAGCTAAATACTGATAACTAAACCAGAACAGAGATTGGGTTTTCTTTGCCCAAGCCTTACTGGTTCTACCAGCAGGATACAACGTGCACACAAAGGAAGCAATTCCCAAAAACAACCAAATGTTTAGAAAACTCCAGGAAGAGAGGAGGCTGTGCTTCCCACAGATTGACCACTGGTTTCTGCTGTTCTGAGATGCACAGTTTTACAGACTAAGCACTGTTCCACCTTCTATCAATCCTCCATATCCACCTCCTACCACCTACCCTGTAGCTCCAGCCACAATTTATTTACAGCTGTAGTAACACATGACCCCAACCATCCTAACCATTCCCTATTGCTATGTTAAGTGGCAAGTCTTGTAAGATATCCTAGCACTGTCAGTGCTTGAAGAGTTTTCACATCCTCACCATTAATAGCTTTGATTGAGGAGCCCACACAGTACATCATCCAAAGTTTCTCCTCAAGCTATTGTGTTCTCTGGAAAAAACCCTGTGAGAGTTGGTGCTACCTGGTAGAGGGTGAAGGAAGAGCTGCCTTATACAGACCTCAGCATCAAAGATTTCCTTTATGGTCAGTGAATTAACACTGCATTAGGAAGCAGGGACAAAAAAGACAGAAAAGGCTCATCTATAAGACCACTGGAGCCAGCAGAGACAGGACAGATTAAAAAGGAACTGTGAGAATGAAACAAAAGTTACACTCTGACTTTTCTCTAAAAATTTAAAAATATCTTCTGCATGAACAAGTCTCCTGGGTATCAGCTTCAGAAGTAACTTAAAGAAAATTCTCATGTCATTTGTGGTTGATGTAATGTAAGAATCCTTTCTTACAGTCTTTCAGGGAGATACAGGGTAGAAAACTGGACTCCCACTCACAGGCAGATTTTTTTTTCCCTCTTTGCACACTTGTCAAAGAATATGTCTTTTCCTCTTCAAATAGCAAGAGCCTATTCACAGAAATTCTGTGAACAGAGCCTCCATTTCTCCTTCAGTGGAACACAGGCAATGTCAGAAGTGTTTCAAGAGACGTATTAAGAAATAGTTATAAACACGAAGTTTGGATAAACGCAGTAAAATCCCAAATTAATTCTGTGAGACTTGTGGGGGGTCACACATCACTAGGTATTTTCCCAGCACTTGATTATTTTATTTTCTCCCCCATTAACAAAACTGCACAGGTTGGCCTTGTATTTCTGGGTTTTAATTGAGCCTGCATTTAACAGGCAAAAAACCAGATGATCCTGGCAAGCTTCTGCAGAGCCTCTGAGCTCATTTGTTCCCAGGACTGTGCTGCAGATTATTTTATTTTTAAAAAATGTATAATAAAACACCCGACAAATACTTCTGCCAGGGCATGGTTCACATTTTTCTCCTTAAGAAACCTTTATATACATCTGAGCTCTGCTAACTCAGAAAGATAGCCTGCTGTTTTCACTCAGCCAAAAATTGCCAAACGTCAGAGATACAGCAGGAAGAACATTTTGCTGCTTCTGTCACTCCCAGCAAAATCTCTAACATTTTGTTTTATTTAATGGCTTCACTTTTCATAAGATGATTCAAACCCCTATAGGGGACCTACATTAGTCTGCTGACATTTTTCTGCTGGTATAATTATTATGTCCTTCCACAGTCTGCTTTTCATCTGCGCAGAATTTCTCCCTGGCACAGAAGAGTTTAGTTAAAGACCTCAAAGTAGAGAGCTAGAGAAGCCAGAATAGCTCCTCAGCATAAGGTAAGGTGGAGGGCAACTTGTTTGGTATAGCTCTGCGTGTGCTGGGATGCCTGGCAGCAAATAGCAGATGGACACAATGCAACTGAGAAGAAAGAATATTCCTACTCTTAAAAAAAATATTGGGGGTGATGAGAGAGGCATGTTTATCTCTCCTTTACACTCCACCAGGCAAAACATGCTGCATGTTTGAGCCACCTAGACTAGCAGGAATGGAGATTTCTGACACAGTACATACTGCAATATATTTATAAATATATAGATCACTTCATTAATCCTAAATCATAACAATTTGGTAACTCCATGCAAAGGCCAACACTTACAGTTTTGTATGAAAAACAAAGGAGTTTTTTTAAGGAAAAAATAGACCCCACTGGGGTCTAAGAGTCTAATGTAATTCTAACATATAGATGCACTGCTAAATACTTAGAGGCTGAGCTTTGGTGTTTTTAAGGAAAATCACATCTCAACTTAGCTGTACATTTAAGCCGAGGTTACAGCTGGCCCCTTGAACACGTCTTGTTGCTAAGCAGGTGCAGATCTGAAATCAGAGCAGAGCACTTGGGATATAAAGAAAGCAAATCCACCTCCTCAGCTTTAAAGACAATATTGCCTTGGTAACAGGTAACACATGTGAAGTACGTGGTTAATTACGGCTTCCAGTTATAACAGCGACAAAACAGAAATGAAAATGAGAAGCACTGTAGCAAAATATAGACAGCCCTTAATAGTCAGGTAGCTTAAAACATGCTCGTATACACCATTAAGCAATTGAAGAGACAACTGTGCAGGTCAGGTGGAAACAATGAACAGAAGTCTGGAAAACTGAGTTCCCCAGAGTGCAGTCGATAGGACAAGAAAAGATTCAGAGAGCTCATGCCCTGCTCACTGGTGAGTGAGGAGTAAGGGGATCAGAGGATGAAGTTATCTGAAGCTGTTTTAGAGGAAGAGTGCAGCTGCATCCACAGTTTTTAAATTCTCCACTGCCATTATGTACAAGGCTTACACAAAGCTGAAGTGGACACAGCGCTGAACACCTTTTGTCCTTGCTTCCCCACCAAGTGACTCTGACCTCGCCTGCCCCTCAGAAAAAGCAGGAGATGTGAGCACATTATGGAGCTGGGAGAACTGAAACAGAGTTCTTTTAGCACAATAAGCAAGCACTTTGTCAGCAAGAAATGGAATATGAAAACAATCACATAAATAACAGTAGATGAAACAGAGCCGGTTTACACGGTGGAATATGCTGCTCACTAAAACTAAAGGTTGAGGAAGAGGCCAGTGAGTAATCCAGAAATGTTAAAGTCTGAATAACACTGCAATAAAAGCATTTGAAAATCTAAAAGCATATATAACCTAAAGAAAGGAATATCTCTCTCCACTGGTCGCATTGATGGATATTAGGTTCCCATTATATTCATAGCAGACAGATTTCTGGCTTGCAATTAATAAACAAATAAGTAACTTTTTAAAGCTTCATCTGATTAAACAGGATGGTTTGAAATAGAAAATATTTCCGTTTATGATACACAATGTATACCCTGAACCAGACTAAGTGAGTGGATTAATCTTTTTAAGAAGCTTTTCATTGCAGGAAATTATACATTTGCCTGTTTAGAGATGTTTGTGTTAGGATATTTCATTGACACTCAGCACTGAAAGGATTTGCTTGTATGTAAAGCACATAGAGCACCAGGAACAGCACAGTCACTTAACACATGCCCACAACTAAGTGTTCTAACCCAGCTTGGGGGAAGACCACTAAAAAAGTCAAAGCAAAGCAGGCTCTCAGTATCTAAACTCAAGCTGCTTTTGTGCTGAAATATTCAATTACGTGCCTTAATTCTTGCAGATTTTGACTCAGTGCTTTTGTTACCCTCTAAAAGGGATGATAAATACTTGCCAGAGCCTCAGAAACCAGCCCAGGATTCATTGGTTTTTGCAGAGGTCTCTGATAGCATGTGGTAGAAGGCATGACCCATAATTCTGGGGTTAAGCTAAAGCTGACCCAGTAGCCCACAGATGAAAGACAGGATCAATCTATCCAGTCACACATCTTTTAAGACAGCCAGCTGGTTTTGGATGTTTTCAGAGTCACAGTGATAAAATATCAGCCATTTTCTCTTACTCTGAACTATTTATATAACTCTACGGCAGAGCTTTTCAGTAGATGCAGAAATCTAGTTATTGATCACTTGTAATGCTTAATTCAATTCTGAGAGGAAATGGCCTACATTTCATGGATACATTTCATTAAAAGACTATTTACTCATTTTGCATTTTGTAAATGCTTTAGCAGAGAGATATCACTGCCAGCTCACAGGATAGTATGATGAATTGGAAGATTTGTTGCCAGTCTTCAACAAAATGTGAGGAAATTGATGTTAGTACACTCTGATCCCCTAAAGTAATTAATAGAATCACAGAAAAATAGGAAAGAATGGACACAGAAAGATCATCATGTGTATCTCTTTGTCTTAAGGAAGGCTCAAATAAGCTAACATTGCATCAGATAAATATTTGTCTAATTAAAGTTCTCTAATTTTACAGACCACCTCAGAGAAACCTGCATCATTGGACAGTTTGCAGATAATTTTTTTATTGTTTAGTCCGAGGTTTTTTCTTGCAGTCTGCCTATCACCTGGAATACAAAAAAACACCTCAGACCCTTCTTTCCTACAAGATCCTTAAAGTTTTCAGGAACTATGCATTCCTCCATCAACCTTCCTTTCCTCCATGCTCCAAGCTCTGGTTTGTGTCAATCACTCAGTCATTCTCCATCTTGTTCATGAGGCTCTGATCACTCCTGCTGCTCATCTGGATCCTGCTTTAAGTGCAGCACCCAAAACCAAACAGCAGACATTGAGCCAAGCTCTTACCAGGGCAATCACTTGTTCCTGTAAGAGCTAACTGTAAATCTTGCACATCAAACCCTTGCCTTGCTCCCTTTGTGACCCAACATCATCCCCACCTCTGTCTTTGGAGACAAGTTGTCCCCCTGGTTGAAGTGAACTTTTGCTAAGATCTCTGGAGTGCATTAATACAGCTGGTCTTGCCCTCCATCAAGCACAGCTCCAGCATTTCCCTGCCTGCCTTGTGAGAATGCCATGAAAGCAGGCTGGCCTCAGCAAAGCCCTGTCAATCTCTGACACCCACAGCTTCTTACCTGTCCACAAAAGAAGCTGCTCGGTTGTAAAAGAAAATTGGACTCATTCAATGTGATGTGCTCTCAGGAAACCCACACCAGCAGTTTTGTATTTCTCTGCAATATTAGAGTTACTTCAGAATATTTTAATTATTTCTTTCCTTTTTTTTTTTTTTTTTGACAACTGAGGCTAAGCTGCATCATTTCTGAAGACATACAATACATTTATTTTTTTGTCTGTTTTCTAGCCTGTTTTCATCCACCTTCTGCTAGCTTGTTAGACCTGATGACTAATGGCTCCACATCTCTACAGACCATTTGTCTGCTGTCCTTGATAGAAGTTAAACAGCCCCATCTCATCCAAGAAGTTCTAATCTCTTTAATCTATTAAATTCTTTTTGCCTGTCCCCCTCCTTCCTTTTCCAAAGATTGCATCTGCCAAATGATGGAGTTCAAAGTAACACTCTCTCTTTTTTTTCCCCCTGACCTTTCCAAATAAGATTTATCTCTTTTCTATCAATATTCCAGCATATTTCATCAAGGATCTACTATAGTAAGTCAAATACCTGGTACGTATTAAAAATTCTGTGGATAGATCTTTTGCAGGCAACTAAATCAGATATTCAGGCACTAACACAGGACGTGCTTGAGCAGATGTGGAATGGAAAGGGAGAAGCTGAAAAGGTTTGGAAATTAGAGAAAAAATGCATCTTTAACTATAGCCAAGAAGAAAACCTGCATGAAGTTACTGACACAACTGGGCACAGCAGAACTGGAGCTTTCACAGACATTGTAACATTCAGTTAAGGCCACATAGTCATTAAAACTTCTGGTCTCACTTTATTTTCTGGGCATGCCCTCCTTCAAACACTGCATTGGAGATTTTTTAAATAATTTCTGATGATTCACTGTCTATTTAATAGTTTTAGTACAGAGACTGCTAGTGAAAATAAATTTGCTTTTAAGTTCTAGCCCACATTCACAAAAGCAACTGAAATAAAAAATAATAAAAGCAAATAAGTATTTTATTCTACACCTATATTTATAAGCTTAGCCTGAAGATAATAATGCATAAGATCCTGACCTACACTTCACAGATTCACACAGGATTAAGGTCCTTTTATCCCCACACACACCTCCTATATTTTATGTCTTTTCCTATTTTAATAGTGTAGCTGTATAAAGTGCCTCAGGACTTTGTAGAAAAACACTATCAACATTCAAGCTATTAAAAGCATTATGAGTTACTGTAAAATTTATTTACGTTGCTGTTATCTCCCTTTAAAAGTTTAAATGAATCACATTCCCAGGTTCAGAGTGAGTGGGGTATCAAATCTAGCAAGTTGTGATAGATGAAGCAGAAGGCTGTGGCAGCCACAACTGAGGAATTCGTAAAATAGAACAGTGTGAGTTGGAAAAGACATTTAAAAGTCATCCAGTCCCACCCCTGCCATGGCAGGGACACTTTCCACTAGACCTGTTTGCTCCAAGCCCCATCCAGCCTGGCCTTGGACACTTGCAGGGATGCAGCAGCCACAGCTTCTCTGGGAAACCGGTTTCGGTGTTTTACTATTGTAAAAAATTTCTTCCTTTTACCTAATCTGAAGTGACCCTCCTTCAGTTTAAAGCCATTACCCTTGTCCTATAACACACTCTTTTTCCCTTCTCTTTCCTCAAAGGGAGAGGATAGCAAGTGGCAGCTCCCCTGTTCAGAGAGAAGTGCTCATGGCTCAATGCAGGGATGTGTTCATTACCTTTGTCCCTTTTGTAACCTACATTCCAAAATATTATGGCATGTAAAGTCTCATAAAAATCTACTACAGCTAAGTGTTCTGCTTTTGCTGCCATTGGGCTTCTGGAAAAAAAAAAATCAAGGGATTTTATGCTGAATATATTACTGTCATCAAGCTGGTTTATAATGGAAAACATCCTCCTTCCCAAAACTCAACAGCATTACAGGAACCAACCTTTACCTCCCCAGCAAATGACTTTGCACATTACAAACAGGTCCAAAAATCTTTGGGTTTTTTTTTTCTCTGGCCTTACGGAGAGGAAAACCTAGATGAAAACTTTTTCCGACTTTATATGGATGGTGTCATAGCATCTATGAGGAAGGAACATTTTGTGAAGAAAATAAACTTGCAAGACTGGAGGTCATGTCCTGACAAATGTGTAGGGAGGGGAACTGCCTACAGTTCATGAAACATCGGCACACGTATATCAAAGAGGAAGTTAATTCCATAAATACATTCTAAAGTCACTGCATCTGAACACTTAATTTACTTCCATGCTCAGCCACAATTTATTTATAATCTTTATAAATATGAGGCATCGGGGAAAGCAGGTCAACATAAATTATTATTCAATCTATAACCACATCAAAAAGTAGATTAACATGGATTCTTAGCTTTAGATGTCTTTTATAGTAGTTACCTCAGCAATTCGATGGCCATGTATTTGTGGGCTATCAACTGTTTACCATGAATTTTTCTATTTTTAAAAAGAAATGTTAATTGACAAGAGATAAACAGAGGAAAGCAGCTCCTTTTTAATTGAAATACAAGCATGGGGGATGGAGTTGTTAAAGCCAGCTTCAATTTGTTTGATATCTGGAATCAAAGAAATAAAGCAGAGCCTACAATCCATGGTTGTTTCTGTTCCAGTAGCAAAGCTGCACTTTTCCATTTGGACAGGTAATTGTGATATTGTTGCTTGCAAGATTTAAAGTCTGTTCTCTGTCCAAAGGCCCACTGTTCCTTCCACTGAAGTCAAAGGCAAAACTAAACAAAGCTGCCATTGTTTCTACATAGTCTCTTTATCCATGGCATCAGAGATTAAAGAAATGAGAAAAAAAACCCAACTTTTCAATATTTGGCGCTATGACACATTTTCAAACAACAAACATTATCCAACCATTTTCAGTTGCCAAATTTCTAAGGCTCAATCTTGATTCTGTATGTGAAATAATCTCACCTTAAAAGCTGCATCAGAAACAACCTCTGCTGACACACTGTTCCCAAGGGCTTTTTTTCCAGAGGGAAAGCACATGCTGCTAACCACGAACCCAAACTGATTAATACACAGTCTCCCCTGATCTGAGCATACAACTACTGTTCCATGTTTCACAGCAAAAGACAAAGTTGAAACCACGTCAGGAAGATGTTTTCATTATGTCAGCTCTTGCAGTAACATATTTTTCTGGCCGGCAGAAGCCAAGGGAGATAACTTCTTGTCAGGGATACCAGAGGAGAATATGGAATTACCTCTTCACTGGTGAAACCTTCTCTTTGCACCTGTTTGGCCAATTTTCCCTCCTTTTAAATAATCTGCAGTTGGAGATAAAGGTCTACAGATTTCCAAGTCTTGTGTCCATTTGTCTCCAGCACATTCAGTTCACAACTGTGCAAGAGGTTTCATATGCCAAAAGCCCTTGCCTGCTGTTTTCAACACTTTCATGTAGAATAATAAAAGTTTTTGCTTCTTCCCATAAACCTTGTCTGGAAAGAAATCTTGGAAGATGAGAGTCAGAACTTTGACTTGCCATCCTTCCTTCAGCAGATGATTTATATTCAGGGAGTTCATGCATATTTAATAATATAGTTCAAATGTTAGTCTGAAAGCAGAATAGGATTTTCCCTTTCTCTTAAGTTTTTTCCCTTGTGTATTTTGGCTAGTTTTCAGGAGATAGGAGTTTGAACAAAAATTTGAAATCTCCTTGCATTGAATTGTCTGGGAAGAAATCACTCCTGGAGTCCATTCCACAAACCCCTTAAATCCAGGATCCTGCCCAAATTGAGAAAGAATGAAGTTTATTTTCATACTAATGAATGTCTAATCCTCAAACAAGGCAGATATGGTCCGGATGGATTTCCTGAAGTCATGAATTATATTTCAGCAGCTTGATATGAAAATTCCAGAGACCTCTCCAAGCACTAGTTTTCTTGAGGGAATACAGACTAGAAAGTCCCACTGAAACACAACTATCTTGACCTTCTGTTCTTGCTTTTAAACTTCTGTATGCAAAAAGTACAAAATACAAAAAGGAGAACTGTCAGGCATGGACAATGAGGAAAAAATCTAGTACTGAAGCAGAAATCCAGTCTCTACAGCCACTGCAATGTTCAGTGGGATTGTGCTGCTCTTGAGAAAGCCATTTCATGAGGAACTGTGAAATGTTCTAAGACACAAAAGTATATCATCACATGTCCATCTTTTGCTGCTTCTGGAAGAGCCCTTTTGCTTCCTCAACATCAAAGGGTTGTTTCACAATCAATCCTCATTTTTCCGTATTTTCCTCCTTTTTGTTGCCAGCAAAGCCCTGCTATCATATTTTCAGAGTCTGTTTTGAGAACACAGGTACCTTTTTGGTCAGACTTTTAAAGCAAGAAGGAAGATGGCAGAGAAAAGCAGCACTGCTTAAACCGTGGGAAGCAACAGAAAGAAAAGTACAAAAACCTTTCTTGAGGCAGTGGAGAAGAAACTTTCCTTTTATTACTAAAATATTCCTGCATGCTAAATATGCAATAATCTCTTACCTAAAAGAGAGTTGGTAGCTCAACAAATATTTTTGAGTGACAACACACCCACTAATTCTTTTCTGCAGGACTTCTGGCCAACTATTCCATTCTGTCTTTCCTGCTGGCCCATCCATAGTGAGAGGGATTGCTTCCACACCAAAGCCTGAATGAGATTTTTTACCTGCTGAGAGCCTTTCATGAGGATTCCTCAGAATAATGGAATCAAAATAGATTTTGAAAAAGCACCTAGACCCTTTTTGGTGCTTGATCTCATCTGCATCCATGACTGAAATGTTCCACCATCAATTACAAACCCAACACTTCAATAAGAAGTTAAGCACACTTAGCCATTAATTAATTACTGATATATAAATACTATTCTTTCAGCTCTGGAGAGAGAATACAAGTACAGAACCATAAAGATAAATCACACAGCTGCCTCGGTAACTTAGGTAAAAATACAGAGGATATTCATGTTCAGTTGGTAAACTTCCTGAAATGAACTTTTAAGGTGTTTAAGCTTATGAAATTTATGACATCAAAGGAAAAATATAACAACTCCAAAGAAAATAAATAAGAGGAACTGACAAAGCTTTTTTACAATTCATATTAATTCTAGATAGTACAAAACCAGATTCATTATGGAGTCACAGAGAACAAACAGATATAGATGTCTGTAAGAAGGAATCTTTCCCAGGATGCCCAAAGAGACAGACCGTGGCATAAAAATACAAAGCAAGAGGTGTGATACACATTCTGTACTGAAATCCATTACAGCTGCATATATATTTCAGTGACAGACACACAAAAAAAAAAGGAATGGAGAAAAGCACAAACCTACAAACCATGTGGGTATTATTGAATTAGTCCAAGAATTCAAAGGGGGCAAAATGAAGTGAAAAAACCAAACCAAAACAAACCAAAACCCTCATTTTGTCCTCTCAGTATCACCACAGCCCATCAGGGTCAACAAACAGACCAACAGACATCTCCATTTTTATTTTAAACGCTAACACACCAGGTACTACTGCTTTCCATTGGCAAAATAAAGATATGAATTTACAAGCCCCTGCCCTTACTGATCAAATCTGACCCTTTTCCTTCATCAGGTATGTCCTCACATGGACTCCTATCCAAACTCAAGTCACAGATAAATTAAAAGCAATTATACTTCTGTTCTTTGGGGGAGAAAATTAAAAGCTACAACAACAAGAACCCCACACCCCTCTCTAAAACTAAAAACAGAACAAAACTAAACAAAAGCAGTTCAGATTATTTAAGCACAGAGACCTGGTCCTGTATTTTTTTTCAGGTAAAGCTTCTGCTGTGACATGTGGACATTGTGCAGCAGCCTGATCTCTTTATGGCTGGGCTGGAGCTCCAAAGAGCAGCCCTGGAGAGGGAGGACTCACAGTTTCACCGGCAGGAGCAGCCCCCAGCAACACCTTACAATCACAATCCCAAGAAACATTGTTCTTCAGAGACACACTTTTCCCTTCACTTCTGCCTCCTGTGACTGGAAACCATAATTTGTTGTTGCCTTGTATGAGAGGAATTAATTTCCTTCTTGGCACAGTCTCAGTTGTTCCATCCATAAGGAGGGGAGATGGATTCCTCCCATGCCCTTTACTGAGCACAGCCACCAGCTCAGCCTGTGTCTGGACCTAAGGAAGTCAGAGGATGTACAAACACAAGTTAAAAGGAACCTGCAAGTGCATTTCTTTTTTTTCTTTTTTCTCCCTCGACTTGTCTGCATTGTATTCAAGGCCTTAATTTTTTTTTTAAAAGAGGTAAGAGAAATTAAAACTAATACCAGTCCACCTGCAGAATACACTGTTCTCACCATCTCATTTAGCAGAAAGGGAGGGGAAAGGAATGCACCATGCATCTCTTAAAAGTCAATATTTTTTAACTTTTGACCAGAATTCCTAACCCTTAAAATTAATCATATATATATTTAAAAATAACAAGTGACAGTCATAGCTTAGCAGTGTCCATTCTTCATCTCAGAAATCATGGATAAATGGATAAATGCACACAGCCTGAATTCCAGCTGCTCTCCACCCTTCCTGCCACCCATTCACTGGCTTCCCACAAATAGCATTCAGCCAGACAATGGGAAATAGTAGTCTAAGGGTCCAACATTTAAATAAAGTTTCATCAACCTGTAATCCTCATTTTAAAAAATGTAAAAAAGGGGGAGGAAAAAGAGAGGAAAACAGCTTCTCAAGTTTTTGGTGAAACCAGGAATACCACCTGAATCTCCAGTCCTCCAGCATGTATTTCTGAACTGTTTTCCAATTTTGCCACACGGCCCACCTGAGTCATTCTAAACTCAGAATTTCTTCAAACTAAGACTACACCTAAGCTTCTGTGATGAAGTCTTATTGAATATGATTCAACTTCAAAAAGCTTCTGCTTAATGGTTTAACTATTAGAAGCACAGATCAAGCCTCAGAATAAGACAATACAGTGTTTTACTCTATGAGCTATGTAGTCCTGATCACACAAAGACATTTCCACTCCTTTTCCTTGTGACAAAACTCTTAGGCATATTTGGTGGTTTAATATCCTGGTGAGAGCAAGAAATTATATGGATATGCTAGAGTACCTCATCCTCACTCAAGTCTCTTCTTCCTCCTAGATCTTTTGCTTTCTTCAGCATAACTCCACTGCTGCTGTTCCTGGATATCTGTGTGTATTTATCTCTACAAACATATGAGAAAAAAAAAAAGATGAGATGCTGTTTGTAAGAGATAAGGCTCTGATTTCAGCCTTGCATTCAATTTTAATAGAGATTTGGCTCCACTCCATGTGTTTTAACCACGAAGAACTGTATCTTCCTATTAACATGCACAACAGCTTTTAATGTACTCTAATGGCCAATATGGTACCCAGCTACAAGAATTCTCAGTATTCTATTGCATACGTGACTGTTCATTGCTAATGCAATCCATCTGGGTCCTGGAAGGCAAATGTGATTGAAAACAATTGTCCACTACTTTTATTTGAACCCATTTCAAATGAACTTGTGCATTTGAAAATGGCAGGTCGAGTCAAAAGGGGCTTTGACAGAGGAATAAACGCTGCACCTATAAACAGACTTTGATCCATGGCAGAGAAAAAGTCTACAGCAATTTCTTAGTGCAATGACAGTGAAATAATGAGAATGAAATCCAGACTGAGCATCATTCAGTATGTTGTTTAACTCCAAGTACTTAAACAGTTGCTTGTGAACCAATTTATTCATTATCTATTATGGATAGAGTTGGAAGCAGTGAGATAGGTCTGTAAATAATAAGCTGAGTGGGCTTGCTTTCTCTCTCTCTTATATAGCAGGATAACATTTGCTTTCTACTACTCTGATGGAGAAGTTCCAAGGCACAGTGATAAATTGAGCATATAGGTGATAGGGCCCTGGTATTACATGAGCAGCCAGTTTAAAAATTTTTGGAGATACACCAGCAACACATCCCATCAGAACCTGCTGCTGCCATTTCTACATTTGCATAAGCCAGGCTGTCTCACAAACTGCTGCTCCTGTTCCTACAGTTTTCCCAAGCCAAACTCCTTCAATCTGTTGCAGTTTTGAAGGCCAAACCCCTTCAATCTGTTGATGCTGTTTCCAAGTGTGGCTGATGCTCCAGCAGTTGCCCAAGCCAAGCTCTGGAGTACTTTTGCTGTTTATTCTTAGCCTGCTCAGCTCTGATCCTGGCTAGCACTGGGCACCTAACAAGAATCCTAAACTATGAGCCTACTGACCTCACACCCCTCTCTATTCAAACAGGAAGGAAGGGACAACCCTAAAGGTTTATTCAAACCCCAGTTACCCAGAATTCATGAGGCATCCAAACGAGCAGGGATGAATCAGATCCCAAGCTCTCCACTAGGCTCCAAAAAGGATTTTGTCTTTCCTAATGAATCACATAATCCAAATGGAGATACAATTTTAATAAGACGCACTTATAATAATTCATTTGCACAATATTTTTATTATTTTTAACATTCCAGTTGTGTCTTTACTGCAGGAGGATGAGAGCTCTCTGGCCCAGTGTTCCACACAATCCCTCCTGCATCCCATGGGACAAATACGGGTACCATACATTCCTTGTACATTCCACAGTCACATCTATCCCCTAGCAATGCTTTTAGAAATTTCATTAACCTCATTCAATGATTTTGTTTCCTTTCTAACTTGCCCCTACAGAAACAGCACAGTGCCCTAAAGGAAACCCTCCAGCAGCCCTTTTTACCCCATAGTAAAGCAAGACATAGGGCAAAGAAGAGAAATATGTGTTGTACCTGAGCTGGGATGATTTCACAGTGATTACTGTGTTTCCCTGGCCAGTTCTATTTTAAATCTTCTACAGACTCAGTTCCTGTGACAACAATGCCTCCTGCCTTGAACTAGGAAAGGCACACCAGTCCTGGTCATAAGCCATGCAGAAAGAGGCAAATCTCCCTCAGCCAGGATCATATTTTACAGTTCCAGAGGTGAACAAACCACAGTGATGAAGCTGCCTGCCCCATCCTCTTCTGCTGCACCTCAGCATCTATGGGAGGAGGGCAAAGCCAGGCAGCAATTGCCTCCAAGATGAGACATTTTCCCCCTCCATCTTTACTTGCTGCATTTTAAGTGCAAAATTATTTCATTCTGCATCTCGATAAGCTCAAGTCACAGTCAAACAAAGAGTTCTAGCAGGTCATCTCTCCCCCACCAGCATGTTCCCATTTCTGTCTGCAGAGTGTGTTTATTAACAGCAGCTCCTTGTTACCCTCTGAGATGAGCTTTGGTGCTGCTGCTGATTTCACAAGGCTACACAATCAATGGAAACACCTCCAAACCTAGAAGAGGTTATAATTAAAAAGGAATATGTCGATCCATGATGGACTGCTGAAACATTGGCTACACAGCTTGAAAATAATACAAGTAAATTGGCGTAGAATCAGAAGAAAAATATTCCAGCCGAAGTACTGTTGAGGCTAACAGCATGTATGGCTTTAATAGAGTCTCTGGGTTTGTCTTGAAATACATCCCCTATTGCCATCCTCTGTTTTAAGTGTCAAAAACATATGTAGGAACTCAGCAAAGACAGGTCTGGGCCCTGGACTTTTTTTTTTTTTCCCCTTTTTTTATTGTCCCCCCCATCCCTTAAAACACAAAGCAGTTACAAATGCTGCTACAGATGTGAGAAAACAATAGCACTTTTTTTGTAAATTTTTAATTTTTTTTTCATCAAACCACCAGACCTAGCATTTTTTATCTTCAGAAAGCTTTAGAAACAATACTCAGTAATGATCAATCATTATTGTAGAGCCCATGAATACTAAAGACAGAAAATAGCATTAACTTTCCTTTCATGTTTGAGGGTTTTTTCCCTAAAAAGTTGTTCTTTGCAAGGTTGCAATCATCTAGCAGGCTGTAACAATTGCCTGGTTCTTTGTCTTTATCTGTCACATGCTCCAAGGTGCATTTGGGAACCAAGATTGCAACTCTATCATCTAGATCTGTCACCAGTTGAAAAGGATGACTACTTAGAAATCTGTTTTTCTTAAATCTGGTTTGCTGTGTTGTATCCATTTTCAAAGTGCAGACTCAAGTCTTAAAACAATAAAAAATATATAAACACACACATTTTCTACTGGAATAAAAAGCTTCCCTGAGTTTTCTTCAGATTCCTGCACACCATTCAAGTAATATATTGAATTTTCTGTATGAATAAGTATATCCTGATATAATATTTAATAAATATTCATTTTCATTCATGAAGAGCATGTTTAATCCCCTGAAGACTAAATGCACTGTGTAACAGAGAAACCAGAGCTGATCCTGAGCTCATACAGCACATGAACCTGTACCCACATTCTGAACAGTTAATACTCAGAAAAGCAGCAAGTGCTCCTAAGGACTGGAAGTAGTTTGATGCAAATGCAAAATACATATGTAAAAACACTGCTAGTATAACTGCAAATTAATTTATGTCGGGAGGATCAGAATGCTAAACACCTTTATTGGTGACAAATGATGTTTTTTCTATTCTCTGAGAGTGTATTATATGTCTCTTGTCAAGTTGTTGCTGAGATACCACATTATCCAGGCACTTATATTGTGATTTATAAAAGAAAATGAAGACTGCTGCATGTATTATCGGGTATTGTCTACCCACTGCTTTGCTCCTTGCACCTATTGTTTACCAGCACAAACAGGTACTGGGGCTGCCAACATTTCAGGGGTTGTATTTACCCCTAGAGCTGGTAACTCAAATAATAACAACTGCCTGCTTTAATGCCATATAAGAGTTGAGTAACTTCAGCACATGTAGTTTTACTTATTCAAATAATGAGGTTTTTTAGAAGAAAAACCCAAATGACATCCCTGCAAAATGCTCAAAACACTCGGAAAGTTAATTAGTACAACAACGATAGAATAGGGATCACACAGCCTCATTAAAAGAAAATACTTTGATCGGAAAACCAACCTCCACAAGCCAACAACCGTGAAGTTATAAGCAGCAAACTGTCAGCCAAGATACCAAAATCAGAAACTTAAAGAAAACCAACCAACCAAAATTAAAAACAAAAACAAAGAAACAACCAAACAAACAACAGAAAGGCACCGACAAAGCTTTCCACAACCCTACTTCATTGTTTATTTTTAATTCACACAAGCATTATAGGTAGAAAATTCCCCTAAAATCAACCAGATATAAGATACATTTTGCATCAGTCTCAGGAGCTGTAGTCACAACACTTGTGCTAGAGGGGAAATTTGCCATATTTATCATATAGACCTGTGCCCACTGTTTCCTATCAATTGAGTAGTAAAGCATGAGAAATTTAACCTACACAGGAAATGAACATTAGATATATGTAAAAAGAAAGGACAAAGGTATTTCCTCACAAATATCAGTAACATGTTTGCCCACAGTCATTGGCTAAAATTAAACAGAAAGGCGGTTCATAATTTTAATGAATAAAAATACCTTTAAAAAAGAAAATAAACCTGGCAGAGAAAGTACCTGAGCAATATAATCTGCTAACAAGTGATCTTAGTGCCTTAGGCAGTCTTCAACAACAAGAGCTGAACTGCTGACTAACCACGATCAATAATACATCAACTAAGACATGGTAGATCTTTAAAATCCATAGTGCTTATTTGAATGGGGTTTTGGGGTCATGAAAAGCAACATGACCCAAATTGTATTTACTTCTCTCTGAAGTAATCTGAAAATTACTTCAATACATATGGACTTCATTTTTACCGTTCTGGGCCATTAAGTGGGATATTATAAAAATCAAGCTAGATAGTTGTATCTTTTGTTGTTGTTATACACACCCGGTGTTTTTAGGGCTCTTTGCAGGTGTTTTTCATTTTATACTACTGGAGAATCATGGAATGGTTTTGGTTGGAAGAGGTCTTTAGAGGTCATGTAGTCCAAAGCCCTGCAATGAGCAGGGACATCTTTCACTAGATCAGGTTGCTCAGAGCTTCATCCAGCCTGGCCTTGAATGTTTCCAGGATGGGGCATTCACCACCTCTCTGAGCAACCTGTGTCAGTGCCTCACCACCCTCCTTCTAAAGAATATCTTTATATCTGGGCTGAAAATGTTCACTGACAGCTCACATTTTCAGCAGGTTTTCACCCAGCTGGACCCGTAGCCCTTCTCTGTAGGGCTTCTCTCAATCCCTTCATCCCCCAGCTTGTATTGATACCAGGGATTGGCCCAACCCAAGGGCAGCACCTTTCATTTGGCCTTGCTAAACTGCATGAGGTTCACACAGTCCCACTCCTGGAGCTTGCCCAGGTCCCTGTGGGTGGCATCCTTGTCCCTCAGGTGTGCAAACCACCCCACTCAGCTTGGTATCCCCTGCATCCTGCTGAGTGTAAACTCAACCCCACTGCTGGTGTCACTGGTGAGGATATTAAACAGTGCTGGTCCCAGTACAGATCAGAGGGACACCACACATCACTGACCTCCATCCAGACGTTGAGCCATTGAACCCTCTGGATTTGACCATCCAATCAGTCCTCCCATCCAACAGTCCAACAATCATCCAACAGTCCTCCCATAAGAGTCCTCTCTGTCCAGTTTAGGATGCTGTGGGTACCTTGTCAAAGGCCTTACCAAAGTCCAGACAGATGGCATCTGCAGCTCTTCCCTTGTCCATTGGTGTAGCTACTCCATCTCAGAAATCCACCAGATCAGGCAGGCCAGACTTGCCCTTGGTGGAGCAGTGCTGGCTGTGTCTAATCACACTCCCTGTCCTCCATGTGCCTCAGCATAGCTCCCAGGAATACATCCATCCATCAAAAATCACTCTGCTTTGCTGAAACTTTTTGTCACCATAAAATGACATGGCTTGAATGTTTTCAAACTCATATCACTAAAATAAGGAGTGTCATGCGAGTCTAAAGGCCTGGTAGCAGCTCCTGCTCATCCCCTTGCTCAAGGGCTATTACACTGTAGTCCTTCAAAAAGACAGCAGAGGAGATAAGTCTAAAATGACTGTGTCTAAATACAAGAGGAGTTTTGACAGAGTTAAACTCCTTTTAATACACCTGAAAAGTCATGCATCTCTCAAGTCCCAAGTATTCTCTGCTATCATTCACTCCAACCAGGAGGCTTTAGGACTTAGCAGGATCCAGCTTATAGTTCTAACAGCAAGTGGCATATCAAGAGCATATCACTCTCCATCACCAGGATTTTGAAATGCTGAGCATTTTTTAATACAGCACCCCAGGTGTTTGCTGCTTAAAACATACTCTACATGAGCATCTGCAGATGGCATGTCAACGGGGAGCCATCTAGATTCAAAAGCACTAACATTCTCTTTGGGACCCCACGCTGGGGCTCTAAACAATAAAAAAAACACCCATCACAACACACACAACAACAGGAGGGGGGAAAGAAATCAAATAAAAAGAAAGAAAAATCCCAGTCCGAAATGTTCTCCTGTCCAGCACATTCATGAAGTGGTCCTGCAGCCCTCACTCAAATAAATCACCCCGATGAAAATAAACCAGAGAGGCAATTTAGGCAATGTGCTACACAGGTGGTGCTGCCCTGGATAACTCAACCATGAATAATTCAGTCTAAGTTAAGCTCAAATAAGACCATTACTAACTGTTTTCATGTATGAAGGATTGATTTTCTTTCACAAAGAAAGGAGGATCAGGTTACAGTGCTCCTGAAATAAAGATACAGCCCATGCTGCTGGTTCGATCAAAGGATGGTGGAGGTGATGTCCCTGTTTTGCCTCACACCACCCAGGAGGGTGGGGATGTAAATATTCTCCATTGCACGTTGGCACAGTTATGTAACACATAACAAAAATCAGCTGAACACAGCCTAAGAAGGAACACAAGCTGCAAGGAAAAATTATACAATTATTTCTGCTCCTGCAAGCTAAGTGTAACATTTAAAGGCTCTAATTCCAGACGGAGGTTGTCTACAAACAGCACTGATATGACCAAAATCATCAAATAGTCAATAATTGTTAGTGATTTATACACAGGTTGCACAGCCAGGAGGTACGTGATGAATAAATGGCACAAAAATCAAGATCTGTGTGTGAGCAGAACACGAATTCTATTTGACAGACATATGTAAAGCACTGCCTATAGAAAGGCTTATATTCAGAGATTTACAAGAACAAATACAGAACTACAGTGCATAGATTATGTTGTCTTTCTGAGATAAAGACATGCAACTACTTTAAGGAAAGCTGGGTTTTGTCAGCTCTAGATAAGGGTCTTCTCTATATAACTGCAAAGTAAGCATCAACAGCAGATTTTGATTCTCATTTGTCACTCAAAAACACTTAGGAAGAAAAACAGCTCAAAGAATACGAAAGATTAAAATAAATTAGGTGCTCATTTTCCATGATAACTTAACACAGCCATTTAATAGGATGAAAACATTTCAAATCTAGGACTATTACACTCTACTGTGACACTCTAGACAGTAAAAGACATCCTACCCACAGTCATCATCACCACTTAATTTAATAACAATCTAAAATTAAGAGCAATTGACTCTCTAAATACTTGAAGAAGATTATGAGAATGAACCATGATGGAAGAAATCACTTGCTTAAAAGCTGTTTTAAAATTCTTTGCATTATTACAGTTCACTTTCAAGAGTTACTTCGTGAAAGATTATCCATGAAGTAATTTTTTATATTTGCAGCTATCCTGTGGCCACATATTCCTTTTAAAAAATAATGGAAGCGAGCTATAAGTACTTTCTGCCACTGCTCATAAAATTTGGAATTCTTGCCTGCTAAAAATGCAGAACATTTTAAAACAGATCAAGATGAACCTGAAATAATTAGACAGTAATAAACAATTGTTGTGAATTAAATTAATTATGCCCTTTGGCCAGCTGTTTTACACAGGATAGTCTGCAGCACCGAGAACCACCAGCTGATGAGGACTGTCTTCCCTAATTTCAACATTATGATTGAGATATGTCATAAAGGCTAGACTTGGTTTATCTTTACATGTAAACACTTCATTGCATGAGAAGTCTAACACAAGTACTCAGGTTTTTAAGAGGAACAGTGATGCTGTCTCACCAGCCTGTTTCTCACCTTGTTAATGATACTGAAAACCCAATTTTGCTAAGCATGAAGAAACCAAGTTTGATTCAGTCCTAGTGACAGATAACTTACAGAAGTAAAGAAACCAGCTGAAAGATTCCTGCAAGCTTCACTAGGCTTTGGATCAAGCACATGGCAATTTTGCTTTTGTTCTTCTAATTAAACTTGATTACACCAGCCCTCCTACACCGAGCAAACTCTTGGAATGTAGGTATGACCTGCAGGGTTATTGAACCTGCTGGGATGGTGTTATTTCATGATGTAAAATGGTGCAGTTTGGTTAGAACAGGGATGGATGATCTATGTCAGTGCACATTGTAAAAGCACTTTTTGTGTTGCATATCATTCGAGCTGAATATGCACAGCAGTATCTCAGTCAACTTTGACAGTTCAGCTTCTTCTTAATAGTTGTAAAGAAAAAAGAATCGGTAACATGCCATTTCTCTGTCTTTTTCTTATTTTTCCCACTATGTCACTATGGGAAACAAACAAATAAATCACAGCCAGAAAGAACAAATTTTTGACATTTCTTTTCATACCTTACACATAGTTGCAGCTTTGTTATGTGTTGGGTTAGTTTTTTGGTTTGGGGTTTGTTTTTTTTTTTATGAATGGAAATATATTTAATACAAAATACTGGGAAACTTACATTTCATTTTTATTCTATTGCAGGCATAACTGTGAGGGTGTGAAACAGGCCTAAATTAGGTAATACATATTCAGCAACACACTAAAATACACTTAATAACAATCAATCAGTATTTGTCTTGTCTTTGGCTGCTAAAACAGAAGATATCCTGTCCTGTCTGTGCTATGGGCAAAAATTTACATCAAAAGCTGCTTAACAAACCTCAATATTATGACTTCACTTATTTGATGTGTATATAATATGCAGATTTGCATGTTAATTCAGTGTCAAATTTCTTGTCTCTGAACTGAACAGGGTCTGTGAACAGGTTTCTATGTACTTCCTGTAATATTTCCTAATTTCTATATAAACCATTTCTTTATAATAAAATTTAAAAGATAAGAATTTTAGTTTTGTCATTTGGCTGTTCCCTAAGGTCTATCCCTCCAATTTTAACAGTGTAATTCAGCTTCTCTGCTGCTGAAAGGGGCAGGTCTTGTTCCCCACCTTCCCTCCTGGCTCACCTTGCCCAGCACTGGCATCATTTGCTCAATTCCATTCACAAATCCAGCATAAAATTATCCTTCTTTTTTTAAGGGTTTCTTTTTTTTTTTTTTTTTTTTCCTTTTGGCCTAGTAAGTTGAGCTGGCTCAAGGATAGGTAGAGATAAAAGCTACAGCTGACACCAGCTGTGCTGATAAGCCCAGAGAGCAAGGGTGGAAGAATGAGGACAGAGGAGAAAATTCAATCTTCCCTTAGCTCGAGCTCGTGCAAAAACATCAAAATGTCACTGATGGAAAACCAAGATAAAGAGCATTAAGAAGAATTCCAGCTCAAACAAGACTAAAAGCCAAAGTCAAACACGGGAAGCTTGGAGAAACTGTCCTGCCCTGGATCTTTTGAGGGTGGAAAGTGTCAGCTGGCACTGGGGGTAAAGCCAACCACATTCACCCACAGTGGAAGGTACAGGCAGCCCCTGAGCTGCTCTGGTTATTGCTACTCTGGTTATTGCTACTCCATGGCCACAGAAATGGCAGCAGCCTCAGACAGGTGACATATTTAGGATGGGCAGGGGAGTTTGAAATGTAATTTCGAATTGCGAAATTGCATCCAATTGCATTTCATGCTCTTGATGAGTATCTTTAATTTTAAAGCTTAGGTGCATTTTGAAGTTTGCCAAACAGTATTGGGAACAAATATTTTCAAGGCACAGACTGTCTTTTGCTTTGAAAACGAGTTACAGTGGAGGATGAAAAACACTAAGGCACTTTTTCAACAAGGTGTCTCAAGAAAATAGCTATTTGTAAGCAACAGAAAAGCTTCAATATGATGAATACAAGTGCATCTGCAAATCCTTCCCTGGAGGACTGAATGGTTTAAAGAAATACCTTAAATTTTATTTTGCCTTTAATTTAATACTTCAAATCTAGCTTAAGACAAGAGTAGAAGCAAACAGCTGTTACTATCTGGTGGCTGCTGGGCAGCCTATGCAAAATGAACCATTAGTTTTAGACCTGCTCCTGTTAGATAAATTCTCACTTTGTAAAATCACCTCTGCACCCAAACACATTCGTCAGCACCCGCAGTGTCTTCAGCATATGGAAGCAGTGAAACACAAAGTTATTAGTGATAAATTAGCTGCTTCTTTCCTGTTAGTGCAGGAATGGGGTTGCTGCTGATGAACTATATTGCAGCTATGCATAACCTATTCCTAAAGCACTGGTGTTTTGTCTAGGGGCTTCTACTGCCAAGAAACACTCTTTTCCATTATTTCCCAGGGGGCCCAGATCTAAGTGTAGTAGAGGATTTCACAATTAGTCTATTTTCTCATGAGATGCAGCCTAAATTTTTCTTCCTCTTAACTCAATCACATTTTTCCAACTTAAAATCTCTTCTGCTCTACATAATTCTTCCTGCTTCTGTTGCCTGAGTCGTAGCTACATTTACAACACCATATTCTCCCCCTGTACATCACCAACCAAAATGTTTTTGGAGCTTTCTTCCAGCTTTTTTGTTTGTCTGGGGCTTCTTTTTAGTATGGTGGGGATTGAGGGGAAGGGGATTGTTTTGTCACCTTATCCCAACCTCACATCTCTCTCAGGGCTTCATTATTCATTTCCTATTTACATTTCTTATTTTCCCAGATCCCAGGACAGAGTGAGTTGAGATGGATGCTGGGGCTCCCTGCAGGAGCCATAACCCCACTGCAGGATGGATTTTGGCTTCCACCAAAGGACACCAAACACCAAGCCCAGAGCCAAGGCAAGCTCCAAGATTTGCACCACATGCCAACCTGGGAGACACAGGTGAAGCACCAGGAGAAGGAAAGAAGGGAAGAAACAAATTCTCATCACTGCAGCTATGAAACCAGACAAGTCCACTGAATTTTCCTAGCTTGAGAGGAAAACCAGGTCCATGGCATGAGCCATTGCTCCTTCTTTTCCTTGCAATAGTGCTTCATTACAGCTGTGTTTCAATAGTTTCTGAAGCTGCTGCATGAAGAGAGCTGCACTTTCCACCACGTTCCGTGCTGTGCACCATCTTCGAGCACCCAAGACATGAGGAGTCCTCCTGAAACCTCCAAGACCATAACCCCTCCCAATCCTTCTCCCTGAGGCACAACACAAAAAAAAAAAATTAGCTCCGACCCTGGGATCTTAGAGGTGATCTGCAAAGGTTTTGCTGAAAATTAAAAGCTTGTTTGAGATCCCTTAGGAAGATAAAAGTACACAGCTTGGCTAAAATGGAATTACTGCAGTATTAAAAAGAGATGTGAGGGACAGACTGCCAATTACTTTCACCTTCATTCAGGACACAGAGCTGTGGAAAAAGCAAGAGGTGAGCCCTTGGCTCCCTACATTGTGGGAGCAGCCTGGAACCTGCCCAGTCCCCATGTGCCAGCCCCATGGCAGAGGTGCTGCTCACACCCCATCCATGGGGAGCAGAGGGGACTCCTTCCTGCCCTGCCACTCATGACCCTACAGAGCCCAGCATGGGCTGCAGACCCTGACAGCATTCCTCCCTTCCCTCCACACCTTCCTGCTTTCCTGCTGCAGATTCTGGGCACCAGCCAGCGTTCAGGCATCACACCAGCCCCGTGCAGGTGTGAAGGTTTGGTGGGATGGGCCTCCAGCTTCCTCCAAGAGACAGATCTCATGGGCAGGATGTGCCTCCAGAACACACTGTCCCTAATTCATCCCCTCTGGAGCTCTCACAAAACACTGCCTGAAGACTTGACTTTTCCCTGCTTGCCTTGAAGACACTTTGGAACACAGTCAGATCCCATCCGACCCACATCTGCAGCCTCTTCCTTCATTTCCCTCAGTTTTGCTTTTTTCCTCCCCTTTTCACTTTTTAAATTTAACCTGACTCGACAATTTACAGCATTCTTCACAGCTTTGCACCTTGTGGAGCCCCATCTGTGCATGCAAAACGCTTCCAAATCCAAATGTTAGTGCTCTGGATTGCGGTTTAACTGCTGGAGTTGGAGGATTTGTGTTTCTGGGGAAAGGGAAGGGTGCTCTGCCTCCCACGGCAGGGAAAGCAAACCTTCTCTGTGCTCTCTGCTTTCTTGTTCTTAACTATGAGATCTGATGGAAGGAAGGACATCTGCAAAAGGGTTATATAGACAGTGAAGTGGGAAAGGAATGGGGAAATGCTGCTGAAGAAGGAATTAGAACAGCAGCACTTGAGTTCAGCTGTTCACTGCCATAAACACAGCACGGGGCCTCAAAAAGAACCATTCTGATCCTGTCTTAAAACAAATGGGAACCCAACATCCTTGTTACCACAGGCTGCCCTGGCCACACATCCCAGCACTGCCTTTTGTCCCCTACAGGAATCCAAGTGCTTGAGGGTGACACGTTATCATCATGGGCCATTCCTGGGTGTGGCAGCAGCCTGAAATCTGCTCTGTGTTGTCTTTTTAAATTCAAAATCAGCTAAAACCATCACCTTGTACCACCAGCTTCTCTGGTTGTACAAACCATCTTTGGTTTTTCTACCTGTGAAAAACTCTAATTGAAAGGGAAGTTAAATTCTCTTCGAACTGAAGAAAACATATATATTTCTAAGTAAAGGATGAAAAAGAAAAATGTGGAAAATTCAAGCCACTCTCATGATTGAGAAATGCTGATGTGGAAGCTCAGGGGTTGTGATTCTGAGATTAAAACAGCCTTAGTCTGGAGCTGTCCTTCAGCCAGCAGTGCTGTGAAAGGAGCAGCCTGAGCAAACCCCAACCCTGCATCTCCTACGTTCTCCCCTTCCAGCAGTGCTGCTCCAAGAATCGAGTGTCAAACACTCCCTCAGGCATAGATGCTCATGCCCTGGGAGAGTAAATGGCTTTTTAAGTGCTGTGCACCCCTTCAGCACAGCCTGAAGCAGCACACACATGGGGCAGAAACCATTGTGCCCCAAATTAATATAGTGGAGAAGGGAATTAAGGGAGACACTTAAGCTGTCAGCACTTTTTTTTCCTCGTTTAGGATGAAAGAATGAAAATCTGGATAAGTTGCACGATCAGCTGTTGGGTTTTCTTTCAAAAATTCCCTATAAACTGTGTGGAAGGGAGCCAGCCACCAGCTTCAGCAATTCAAACTTGATATAGTTAGGGAAACTGTATGTGCTTGTCCTAATGAATATTCCCCCTGAGTCAGAGGAGCATAAGAAAATCTGAGAATTGCTGCAAATGAGGAGAAATGGATTTATAGAGTAAACTGTAATTGTTTCAGGCTTCATGTGCTGGAGAAATAAAGGGGTCTGCACCAATGTTTCCCTAACAAAATTAAAGGTTCTTTACTTAGGGCCAGTGGAAACTTTGGGAGTGAACTCTAGGTGAACTGCAGGAATTGTTTGTATGATGTTTCGAATGATGCGGTGTGACATATTCCAAAATGCGCACGTAATCGAGATTAATTGCACAGCACGCCGACCTTTTACAGCCTGCAGTGAGACTGGAGCTCAGTGGCAGCACAAAATACAGTGAGGAAGGAGAGCCCAGCTCAGGGCTCACATAGCACTGACTTGAGTCCTCCTGCATGTGTGGGCAGCACTCATGACACCAGAGCAGCCCAGTCCTCCTGCTCAGCTGCAGGATCTGTCACTGCTCCTCACTTGCTGAGTGAGTCACTCCAGCAGAAGGCTCTGACAGGAGCTGGTTGGTCCATTCACACCGAGGGAACAGCGATAATTAGTCATATTGAACAGAATAAAAACGAAAATAATTGACGCAAAATGGGTTCCACGGAATTTGTTCCCAAACCCAGTGGGGCTGAGCCCTTATATTGTGCAAACAGGCTCCACTGAATCAATAAACCCACTGATTTATATCAGCTGACAACCGCCCTGTTGAATTTAATGGGAAATTATCTCTTTTCTATAGATTTTCCCTACTGCTTATAATTACAGTTCTCTCAGATTTTACAGGATGATTCAGTGATCAACATTCTTTGTCAGGCCTTTTAGAAAGGGTCTCACTTTTGGAAAGCAAGTACCTGGGAGAGCTTCAGAGCAGCTTTCAGAGTAATCACAAACCTGGAATTACTATTTATTACTGTGCAGTGCTGCCAGGAACACACACCTCCCCACATCCCACAGGTCCCTGAGAGCCTCCAGCCTTTCCCACCCCTATTTCCCCTCCTCAAGGCTGTGGTTGTTACACCATACAATCCCCAGATGGTGAGAACAAGAAGGACCAGATCCCTTGGCAGACAATGGGACACCTCATCCCACAGAAGTTTCAGGGCCATGGCCATGAGCCCCAGGAGTGTTATAAATGGTGTGAATTCATCCAGCTTTGTGTTGGAAAATACATGAAAAATAATTTCCTAGCAGATGGAGAGAAATTAATTTTAGGACAGAACCTTAGGTTGTATCAGCTGAATTACACTGATCTACTAATCAGAGATAAGACTTCATTAACTTAAAACAAAATGGTGGAATTCATTTTTTCATTATAATGCAAAACCTATACAGAGAGTAGACCCTCCAGTACAGTGAGAAGTAAGAACTGTCTCTTCCAGTGAAGTTGCAGATTCATTTTCATAAATTTATGAAATACTTCTCAAGCTAGTGGGAGTTGCTGTGCAAAGAACTTCAGTGCATTTAAAACACTCTTAAAGGCATTAACCTCCCACATTTTATGTTACAGTGTTCCCTAGGTAACCTTGGGGCAGGAACACCTCACTCCATGGTGTGCATTCCTCCAAGAGGCTGTTGGAAGGAAAATCACCCCAAAACAGCAACAGCATTCAGACATCTTCCCTTTGTGTACTCTCATAACACCAGAAACAGCAATTCATCTTTCCTCCGTGTAAATCAGAATCTTCCTGTTACAAGTAGTTAGACACACACACACAAATAACCTTAACTGAGCACATATAACTCATATAACGTAAAAAATAAACAAACCCTTCAGCAAGCTAAGGATAATTGTGTAGGCAGATGAAGATCGATGGTGAATCCCAGGGTACTAAAGGAGTAATTAAAAATAAACAAACAGGAGATAAAAATAGAACTTAAGCAAAATATTTTCCCATAAGGGTTATACAGTAGTCAAGCACCCTATCAAAAACAGCAGGAGAAGAACAAATTTCTTTCTATTTTAAGTCAAACAAGATTCATTTGCCCGTAGAAAACAGCCAGCAACCTCCAATTCAGTCAATTATCAAAGCCAGAATAAATTCCAATTTTTTGAGATTGGTATTGAAATACCAATCATTTTTTTAAAATTCAGAGAGAGACTGCCCTCGACTGTGGAAAATTTGTGAGTGTGACTTCTGCAATGCACACCAGTCACACCCTCCTCTGCCACCTAAAGGACCATGAGGAACATGGTGCTAAATGCCTCAGCTCAGCTCCTCTGCCTGAGTTATTCAACACAAAATCAGAAGGTAAGTTCATGTTTTTCCTTAAATTGAAAATGAGAGAGGGTATACTGTGGCATCTCTTCAAAAACACTCTTCAAAATAAGCTGGAAATCGTGCTTTAGTTTTCTCTGTTTCTGTACTTTGAGAAATGTGATGATCATGAATAGGTGATACAAGAATTCAGGGTGAGATTTAGACCCACAAAAGGACACTCCAGCACAGTCCATTAATGTTCCTTGTGCATGCAATCTTTGTGTTTTGCCTTTCGAGAGCAGACTCAATTTAATTTCAAGTGCAAAATTTAGAAACAAAAAGGAAGGGATAGAACAAATAAGGAACATCAGCTTGCTGTTCTTTTTACTTTTATGTGTAATTTCTGATACTTCATTATAGATGCAATGCTCTGTGCAGTTTCACTTAAACAGATTTTGTTAACAGTGTACAGAGTAATTCAGAGTCTTAGAAGATTCTAACTTGGAGTTAAGTTACAAAAGCAGGGTATTTTCTTACTTGAGAAACTATGCATCATGTCCAAAAATCACACTTAAACATGAAGTGAAACAGATGCCTTCAGCATCTATGGTAGCAATCATTACACTACTTGGCACTATCCACATTTATGTGAATATTGTTCCAGTTAAGCTGATATTTGTTTTGTTGCATGTCTTAAAGGTAAATCATGTTCCTTAAGAAATACCCTGTTTCAACAGCTGTGTTAAACATTGCATCCCAACCACTGTAGATGCACCATAATTCAATTTTGCATATTGGTACCATCTTTTCTTTCTAGACACTCTCCACATTATACATAAAATCTGCTACAAAACTGAAATGAAAAGCAACATGGGACTCTGGACCACAACAAAGGAAAAAAAATCATTTAGGACAGCAGCAGCAGCACCAAGCGTAATTCACAATTGAGCACCTTAATATCCAGAGTTTTCACACTCTGGTCTGAAAAATCTGCTCAATATATAGAGCTCCTCTCTAATAAGATCAGGGCTCTGAGATGAGCCAAGCCTACCCACTGCTTAGCTGGCACTGAATTTGCTAACGCATTTTTCAGACTCACACTTACTAACGGAGCCTTGAAAAGCTCTACTGAGCTCCATGAGGCTAGGAATTCTCAAGTCTTACTCCCTAGTTCCACAAACTATTGGGGTTTTTGTATCCAGCCAGTCCTTTCTGTATCAAAAACAGGAGCAGCCCTTGCCCACTGCTTTAACAATAAACTTAGTTCTAATACTGATGAAAAAAAGAGCACAAGCATTCTCTGTTGCTAAATTTAGCTGATTTCTAGTCCTCAGGACCTACCTGACATCCCATTCCCAGCTTCTAACATTTGTCTTTGAGAACTTATGGAAAAGCAGTGATATGCCAGAGGAAGGGCATGCAGCAACTTGGGGTACTCCACACTTTCATTAAAAACAGGCACCAAGCTTTAAACAAGCTTTAGCTGTTGCAAATTTTTATTATTCAGAGTGTTAATATAGCATAACTTTGTTATGAACAATCTGGAGTTAATGGAAACACCAAGCACATCCTGGAATGAGAAACAAAGGCAGAAGTAATCTCAAATTTCAAAAGTTAAACCAAGTTATGGTAGCAGGAGAAATTAATGCTGGCTAATCACAGCTGACTGCAGGACTTGTTCTATCTCCTTTCTGTGTATATTGGCTTCTTCAAGAGCCAGGCATTAGCAGTGTGATCAAATACAGCCATTTCAGTGCCCTGTCAGTGATAATGGTCCACAGAAACACTCCAGCAACCCAGTAAGTTATAGGTTAATTAAGTTGAATACATGAATTCAGTTCTCTAGCCTGAGGAGAACTGGAAAATCAGTGAGTGAGTGGGATATGCCTGTATTTCTTATGATAGAATCCTGTAATTTTACCTTTGGTTATTTAAGTTACTGAGAAGATTCAAAACAAGTATGGAAAAATACTGCACTGATCCACATTGTGCAACTGCAGGTGTCAGATACCTTGTCTGAATTCACATTCTCTAGCCCAAAAGCACCACTTAAACCTCAGTGTAATATTTTCTGTAATCTTCATACCACACTTGTATCCCTGTCGAAGTATGTAGCTGCACATGAACTCAACAACATAAAAAATCAGAGTAATGTGGGACTACATTAAATTATGCATAATAGAAGAGCAAGTGGCAGATGGTATTGTAGAGTATGCTGAGATCCTGGTATTTATACAATAGGCATTAAAATAAATGTCTAGATGAACGAGGTGTTTGCAGGTATGACGCACCTAACGCTGAAATAAATGTTTATTTTCAGGTTGCATGCATCATGCACAGGTTATTTCAGACAGATTTGCATCTGTCAGACTGCAGGATTGATGTGACACAGAAATGCAGACAGTAGTAAAGGGAGCTCACAGTAGCAGGAATTGGAGACAGACAACTATTAGGAGACAAAGGCTTCGTAAAACAACAGCATGGAACAAAAAGAAAAACCTACCAACATCAGGGAAAACAGGAGGGACAATAGGAGGTGGCAAAATGCTTCAAAACGCTTGAAAAATGAAAAATGAGATCAGGAAGTTAAAAGGGGCCTGTCCTGGAAAAGAAATTACTGCAAGATATACCAGCAGCTGCTATGGAATGTGACAGCCACTTAGGAGAGAGGGGAAAACACTCCTGCCCTTCACTCTACTCATCCCAATAAATGGCAAGACCCAAAGACAGGAAATGCTGTCACAAATCACATCAGTGTCCACCTCCCCCAGGCCTCTCTGGGCACTTGAGGTGTGGGTCCCTTCCACTGTCCTCATAAAAATAATAATTATCTATCAAAAATCCACTGCAAACAGCAGGTACAGCATTGCCTTAAACTACCCTGGCAGTATTTCCCCACAAATGTAAACAGATTTTTGACCTTCAAATCTGTTGCCCATGCTCATCAGTTTATAAAAGGAAACAAAGATGGACTTCTAAAAGATCTGTATTTTTCTCACAAAAAAAAAAAGGAGCTCTAGGAGGAGATGGGTCACATTATATTCCTGCCAGGTCTTTCTTGGAAGAAATTCAAATAATCACATGGGAACAGAACCTACCAAGTTTTTACCACCAGTGACAGGTGGTAAAAACTTGGTAGGTACACCAGAGCTATTTTGCTCCTGAGGAATATTAATGATGGAGGAAGAACACAAATAGCTCAGCTGCTGAACGGAAAGGGAGAATTCCCTTCTGCAGTGCTCCAGACACACCAACAACCCTGCATGTTTGAGCAATTGTCCAGCCTTTCATCATTTTGTGATAATGTCACTGCTTAGTTTACCAGGCATGTAGCTCAGACACTTTGGGGTGCTAGGGGAGGTGAAATGTCTATGCACAAAATAAGCAGGTTTTTTTTTTATTTTTCCTTTGCAAAACATCAGAAATAAAATGAATTTAAAGTCTCATTCCAGTGGTGCATTTAGGAGCTCCTCAAATAGTCTATTCCAATTCCACAGCAATTCTATAAAACAAAATGAATAGCACAAATCCAGCAAATATATCTCCTGCCAAGATGAGCTCTCCTGTTTTAAAATCTTTTATAGGAGCTAATGTATTTATTTGCATCAAGAGGGCATTATGCCAGTTAACATCTGTGTTCTCTAGAGTTGGTAATTCTGCCTCCCGTAACTAGTCATCAATTCTGCATGAAAATACACAACTGTCTTTCCACTATAGATTCTATCTGCTGCTCAGATTTTCCATGCACATTTAGATAAATATTTTGTGAAATACTTCTGCATAAAGAGATATAGACAGGAAAGGGCAATTCAAACATCTTTGGACACCGTGCCCACACCTACTGATGGCATTTTTGGACCTTTGTATTCAGAGCTGATATTCCCCTATGAAAAAAATTAAAGACCAAATCTTCTGCTAATATAAATTGACATGGCTTCTTTGAAATATACAGGAAATTTCCCAGATGACCATCAGGTAAAGATTCCATTCTGAAACCCTGGGGCTGTTCACAGCATGGAAAATCAGTAAATGAACATACATTTTAATGGGGTTTAAATGACCTTAACTAACAATAAAATCAATGCAGGTGTCTCCATCTGAAAGGCAGACATAATTTCACCAAAAGTAAGGAAATTTTCCTGGTTTGTAACAGAAAAACTAGGTGCCAGAATTGTAAGCATATTCCATCTCTCTTCAAATTTAGGTGCCTGAATACCTTTCCATATCTAGCATTAAATGAGCAGGAAAGAAACCCATCCTTTGCCAATGAGAAATTATAAAGGAGAATCAAAGTCAGAGGAGACAAGGAAAGGAACTGAGATTTAGCCAAGATCATGAGCAACTGGGTGGATCCAAGGTAAGCCATGTGCCAAGCAAAATCATGTAGGTCATTATAATGCAATGAAAGAACCAATTTTGTTTCCTTCATCACCACAGACTTTTCTTCCTCAGCTGACCCTCCTGCCAGCCTGACCAACCCCAGGGTGCAGCTGCACCACACTGGCAACATCCTTAAAGGCTGCAAGCTAAAACTCTGCCTGGAACACCTAAATCTCCAACTCTCAGCCCTAAAATCCAGTTATTGGGATGACTGGCTTGTCAATGTCTGTGCCCTCCATACCTGATTTTATAAGAAAAGCTTCTAGCACTATACTTGCTGTAAAGAATTACCTTGCAATAGCAAATACAAGAACTCTGCATTTCTTTGCACACAGCCATTAACAGAAAATGCCTGTCTGACAGCATGGTCTGCTGACTCTCCTGCTAATTAGTGAATTAACCATCGCCTAAATGACAGGTGGTTCATAAAGGCCACTTACAGATGGCCTGGGGAGTATTAGCAGAAGGACAACAGGCCACTTTTCACTGCCTCACTCAGTGTTTGCAGGGCACATTTTATTGTCTGAATGTTTTCCCCAAGACCCTTTACGACTTCAGGCTTGGGATCTGTGCTTTGCTTCCTGCATAGCTTCAACTGCACAGGAAAATAGCTGTGTGACACTCCAGCAGCCAGAACAAGGGACTTCAGCTGAAGTGCCATGTGCTCTGAATATCCACAGAAGAAACATCTCAGAATGATGAGGTCAACAGTAGACCCAGCTTCTCCTAGAGAAAACACATACCAGTTTTTACTGCTTCTTGAGAGGTTTGTGAGCCAAATTATAGTTCCTATATTATTGCCAAACACAGTACTCAGGTTCCCAGTTTATTAGTTAGAGGCAGGCATTTTATTTATCTGTTGCAGTTACTGGTTTTTTTCTTTTTTTCCTTCAGGTTTCTCTTCAACTCAGTGTTTTCTCTTGAAATTGCTCATATTTCGAACAAGAAAGCCAGTTTATTTTCTGTGATATATGGTCAATTGGTGATATCAGAAAATAAGTAGAAGAATGTGATATGGTTTCAGGTTACACGTGGAAGCCACTTTTCTAGGATTAATGGTTCAATTAAATGGAAGTATAACTTCAATATTCTTTTTTAAAATGTGTATCAAATCACACTGTCTTTCTCATTCCTGGAAAATGTTTTCGTTATTTTACAGACCAGTGGAGTTCTGAAAGTCAGGCCTTTTTTGTCTCAATCACAACAGACTAAACTCTCAAGCTTGTGCACACAGAGATTTGTTGCAGGACAATTTATAGCAGTGCAATGTCAGTCAATACCACCGTTAAAGAAACAACAGGGCTTTCACATTAGCTGTGACTGTAAATTACTCTTTACCTCACTGTTCAGGTTATTAGCTCAATTAATCCTTTTGTCCAGAAATCACCACCTTTACAGAGAGTCTTTATAGACAGTTCCCCAACACAGAAGGTTAAAGTGCAACCACTCAGCCAAGACACCTTTTGCCTTCCCAGTCTCAATATAAATACTGAAAGTGGTTCAAATTTGGTTTCATGCATTAAAACAGGAAATTATGTACTTCTGCATTTGCCAGTAAAAAGGTTTATGTTGAGGTTTTTTTGTTCTCACTGCACAGTGCAAGAATCAAAGGCTAATGAGCACAATTTCCCTGTGAGTAGGTGAGAAATCCTTTGAGTTTTTTCCCAACTCTTTTCTAAGACTGAACTATGACAAAGACTTTTTTTCAAATGAAAAGCATTATAGTGCTGCAGTGTCTTCCAGCATGAATATAGCACCAGCCAGAATGAAGGAACCACTTACTAATCTTATGTGATTCTACACAATTCTCCCACACACTTGAGTCATGGTCAAGCTGTTTAGCTTCCATAGATTGTGATTAATGTAAGTAGCAAGTAAAATTGTTCTTCTCTGACAGGATACTTTGACTCCACCTTTATATTTTCCACTCAGCCCGGACCTGAATGCAATGAGAAATGGTGTGATCAGAATCATCTGAGTAGATCTGACACTTCTGTATTAAAAAGTGCTCTAGTATTATTTGGCAGGGACTGCTGCCTCCTAATCATCAGACTCACATCTTCACAACACAGACAGCAACAATAGGCACTGTCATCTCCCCTAGAATTGGAGCACAAAAGCCTTCAATATGTTTGATTTTTCTGTCTCAGAACTCTTGATTTTCCAGGCTGTCCCTAAACACAAACGACAGAAGTTTTATTGTTCATTTTATAATGAAACATTTCAGCATTGTAGCTGATTGTTTGAATGGTAATTAGGTATTTTTTTGATCTTCTTTTGAACCCCACTTTTTTTTTTATTTAAACACTTTTTGTTGTTGAGCAAACTGAGGTATATTCCTGGCTGCCACACTACAAACAATTCAATTTGGCAGATGCTGCACCTGTCACTGGGTTTTGCCTCCTTGTAAGAACAGAGAATTGAATTGGTGCAAATGTCCCTGTTGCTCTGCCTCTATCACCTGTGTCTGCTTTCCAGTTTATGCTGGCATCCATCAGTTCTCACTGTGCTCACCACAGATGACATAAAACACCAGGCATTGCAAATTCTGGCCACACTCTGAGCAATGTATTCTTAAGACATTTACATTTCAAACTCCCCACTCCAACATCTGGAAAAAAACCAGTAACTACAGTGCAAGTGCCTGAATTATGCTGCTCTATGAGGAAATGAAGGACTTTTTTTGTGCATCTGTATGCATGAAGATCACATATTCTACCAAGAGCAATAGAGCATGATAGAAGTTCATTGTGCTTTAGTGAAAAGGTCATTAGACATTTGAAATAGTAATTACCTGTATCTATTCACTATCCCCTATGACATCCCTAATAAGAGAGTTCTCTTTTATCATGCCTTTTAGACAGTACATTGCACAGACATTGTAACAAGGAATGCAGGAATTTTTTTTTTTATTATTACTTTTATATTTTGAAATAAATTACTGCATAATACTTTTGGGGGGTTCATCTTTCTTTTGTGAACTTGGAATGAGAAAGGGAAATTCCTGATGGCAAACACATTGACAAATATTGTCAGACTTTGCTAAAAAGAACTATTAATTAAACCACGGCACCCCAGTGCGTTAAAATATCTATTGCTAAATTCTGTATTTCAGAGATAGGAGGAGGCAGCAAGGAGCCAGCAGAGTTATCCAAGGCAGAGATATTGCATGATGCTCAGGCTATGATCAGTTGTTTCATAAAAACAAGATCAGACTATGACCAGCAGCAGCTCCAGCCTGGTTGCACTTTTTTTTTCCTTGTCCCCAAGAAGACACTTAATATAAAATTTAATCATCCAAAATTGTCAAACTCAGGGCTCCCTTATGAAAGGTCCCCTCACTGAAGGGATAAGGAATGTTTTTTTTAAAATTAAAGTCTTTGTACTTCACATTTCACATGCTTTTTGATTTTTTTTTTTCTGGTACCTTTAATATAAGCTAAAAATAATTTTAATAGTGATTGCCATGGCAATGAGTAAGCTAAGCTCTCAATATTTGAACTTCCAACTAACGCTGGAGCGTTCAGTGCTGTGCTTTGGCTGTGATTTATCACACCCAGTTTAACAGAACAAACCCCACACAACCCTGAGGTTCATCATGGCTCCACACAGGGCAGCACAGGCAGGAATTTGGATCTGGCTGGGAAAGGAACGAGCACACATGAGGTGTAAGTAATTTCCTGAAAGCAGGAGAGCTATATTTTAATATATGGGAATGCAACTAGGATAGCTGCTGCTTTCAGCCAGGGGACAGAGGGCTGGGCATGGAGGAGCTGTTCTGCATTTTCCATGGGCACCTCTAGCCAGTCCTCCTGCTTCTCCTCCTCCTTTTTCTTCTGCACAAAGCCTGTTTTAGCTGCATTTTTGCAGAGGCGATAAATCCAGTGCTAAATGAAGAGGTACAGATCTTTGGAAATAGACTTGGATGTACTCAAGGTGCCTCCATGACTTTGGTGACATACCAAGAAAAGGAATTTCCATTGATACCAAAAGAAAACTGTTATTGATAAGACATTAGGAGGAATTTTATATCTCTGATTCGTTTTTATTAGAGAAATATGGCATTTCTCTTTAAATCACCCTGGAATTTGGTATATGCTTGATTACAGAGTACATGAAAGATGGGTGATCAAGAAAACTTTCAATGGTTTTTCCTGCTTGACTTGCTATATATAAAGGGCAAGAAGCCTGATTTTATGGACCCTAAAATATAAAAAGGACTCAAAATCCAATATACAGCTTTTTGTTGTTGTTTGCTTCAATAAATCTACATTTTATCTTCTCTGCAGGGCACAAGTTTATCTTCCAAACAGCATCCATTTTGAAGATGCACTCATCAGCACTGCAGGATAATTTTTGGAGAAGTGCTGCAGGATTTCTGACTCCTATGGAGCAGAAGTATCAGAATAATATAAAGATTAGAGCTTAAAACATAAGCACAGGAGAGTATATTTGCCCTAACCTTCTGAGACAGACAATGCTTTGGTGCACAGATGCACTGTGAGAAAATTCACAGCCTCACTCCAGTCTGGGAGAAAAGCAGCAATATCATGCAGGTGTGCATTCCTAAGGCCAGGTGCAGCCAGACATGCCTGATTCTGACACTGCACATTGCCAGTCACCTGTAACTCCTGATTTTTCACTGAGCTCTAGTTCTGCATCTCTATATACTTTCCCTCAAATCAAAACCCTAGTTCATCACGCTGCACATTACCACCAGGACCCATTACCGCAGCTTGAGCCTTTATTAAGGTATCAATATGCTTCCCAGCACTCTTTGCTCCAGAATCCCCAATTAAATTACTGCTTTAATTGTCTGCTGTCACTGACAGATAGGTAAGTTCATGTGCTAGTCCACAGCAGCAACTGAAGGTACTTGCCTTAGTGCAGAATTATAGTACAGATTTAAGTGTTCTTTCTTTAGGCATAAGAAATGGTCATAAATCATTGCTTCAGCACAATCTGCTCCAAATGGTGTGTTTGGGGGGTTTTTTTTTCACCCTTTTTCCAGGCTTTGATTCACACTTGCACTTACCACTGGCCTGATTTAAAAGTTACTTTCTGCTTTCCAATCTCTATCAATATTCGTGGAATGCTAACACTCACAATGAGTATTTCTCTTCAAATAGAGGATTTTTAAAGCAGCTGTCCATATTTTGTGTGCCTGGGAATCCTTCTTATATTTTAATGAACATCCAACAATGAGGAAAGGGATTGGCATTGATACATTGGAGTTAAATTGAGAAGCCAAATTCTTTAAGTTTTCTGGTAAATAATACAATTGTTCTACCCGGACTAAGCCTCACCTTGTTGCATGCAGGACAAGAGCAACCAAAAATGATCAGGAAGAATGACATCCACCTGCCTATGGTTAAGAGTGACAGAGCCTCCAGCCACACAATATTCCTTTTATTCTGTTTTGATTGTTTTATACGAGATCAGAGCTTTAAACTGTGCTGAAGTGCTTTATAGCTCCAGCTAAGTTAGGAACTGACATTTTAATGGCACGTTTGAGGAATTTATATAGACAAGTCATCTGACCCTAATGTGATAGCTTCAGTGTAGCCCAGAGTAATTCAGCCCAGACCCCACGGGGTCAGACAAAACCGTAACTCTCTTTAGTCTCTGAGCCATTAAAATTCAGCTAGACTGCGAAGTTGACAGCTGTTTACTGTAAGGTTACCTCCTGCCTGCCAAATAATGGGGCTGCTCTTGGCACCTTTCCACCCTCTGAGTTGAGAAAAGACTTCCTTGTCGTCAGAACCGAGCTAAAAACGTTGTGTTCCTCCAGCCAGGAACGTGGGTACCTTGGAACAGGCTGAAGCAAGATTGAGCTGGTCCATTACCTTACCTCAGCTCTCCTCAAAGTGAATGTTATCACAACAGTTGAGGGGAATATAAACTCCAATAGGGAATTCTGCCTAGTAATACTAGCAGACCTACAGGGAGATTAAGAGTAATGGCATCTGCTCTTCCAGAGCCTCCCAGCTTTCTCAGGATACCCACGTTGCTGTGGGAGAGAACACCAGGCTTCCTGCCTTGCTCCCTTAGCTATAAAGGGAAAGAATGAATTTATCCTTTGTTACATGGAAAAAAAACCCAACCATAATTTTGTAGCATCAGCTGCCAAGAAGATGCATATTAATGATAAAAAAAGACAAATGTCATGTCAAGGTCAAGGAACAGTGCAGGAAAGTCAGCAAAATCCTCTCCTTAGAGCCCCAATCCCCATTTCTCATAATTTTGTAGTTCTGTGTTTCACTGTTTCTAAAAGCGCTCTCAACACTGTAGAAAACATTTTGCATTATAACAGTATTAGCTAAAAATAGGGTAGGGAACACAACAACTCCCCTTCCTTTCTAGCTTTCCAGCTCTCCTGTGTGCTCTCTCCACAAGCCCATGGGTTTGCACTGCCTGCCACAGAGCTTGGGTGTCTCACCAAGGAGGACAGACCCTCCTCATTTTCCTTTGCTCTCAAAACCACATGCTCAAAGGTACAATTCAGAACCACTCACGACACGTGCAAACGGATGAAATCTTCCATTTTTCAGCCACTCTACCTGTGGAAGGTTACATAAAAGCGAATAAAACTACAAATCCTTCCTCTTGCTATATTTTAAAAGAAAACAAAGATATAACTAGTAATTTCCACTCAAAAAAACGCAGTGCAGCTACCTACCTGCAACAGCAGTGCTGGGCTTCTGATCCTCACCAGGGGAGCTGCCAGTCCACCACCCCAGCTGGCTCAGGTGTCCAACCTGAAGGGTGGAGCCCCTTAACACCTCTTCCTTTTCACATTTGCTGTTATTTAGCTCTAAATAGCTTTTCTCGCACCTGCCTTGTTTGGGTCTTAGGCTCCATGCAAGCGACCCCAAGTCCCAAACTCGGTGTGGGAGTTGACTGTGGTGAGCAGCAACTGCTGTGTGGGTGTTTCAGGAGCTGGCTGGGAGGCAGCTCACTGATACTTGTAGGTTTTAAGTCACTTGATGCTTCTGAAAATCTTATCGGAGTGCTTTGAACACCACCAAATGTCAGCAAAACCAGGACGCAATGGAGATACTCCTTGTGAACACAAAAGGTGTTTTCACCCTCAAATGAGCTGCAGGGCAGATATTTGTCAGTCATATGGAGGTGCTGAGTCCCAGCTTAGCACTGAAGTTAGTGCAGGTCTAACAGCCCAGGCTGAGGGTACCAGCTATCTTCTGCCATCCCACCCCCCCCCCCCACCCACCCCCCCCCCCCCCCCCCCCCCCCCCCCCCCCCCCCCCCCCCCCCCCCCCCCCCCATCCCATCCCATCCCATCCCATCCCATCCCATCCCATCCCATCTTACCCAGTGAATTTTGCTAGTCTGGGCTGATACTCTCTCCATCATCCATCAATGGTCGGCTGTTGTGTTCCCCAAAAAAGCAATCTGCACCTTCCATGGGCATTAGGATCAACTGTAATTCCCATTTATTTTTCTTGTCTCACTCGTTATTATTCACCAAGCCTTCCTTGGTTTCTGTGTTGTTAGTTCCCCTGTTTTCCACGACTAAGATGGATGTTGAGTCCTTAGCAAACAGGACTGTTCAACAGATGGCTGTTCAGTTCATGCTCTATTGAACTGATTGTTTGGTCTTTTTATAATTAGATTTTTTCTGGTGCTTTGTATTATTTTAATGAATCCTTATTAACGGATGGGGCTAAACAAAAAAGGCTGTCCTCAAGTGCAATGATTTTAAACAGTTAGGAGCAGCACTTCTTATATAACAGCATTTTGGCCTGAAAACCATCTTCAGATTCTCCTTGAGCATGGGCAAAAAAAAATTGTTTTGGATGCCATTATTTTTTTTAAAACTCAAGTAATTTTCTTCAAACCGAGATAATTTTCTTCCTCTAATGAGTATTATAAAACCTGTCAGGTCTGAGGCTTCTATCTTTAGTCATTTGTTGGAATTATGCAAGTCCACAATTTAAAATAGAACATATGGAGCCTCCTGACTCGGTTCAAAAATGGCAGAACTAATTCCATAGAAAGATTTCTCAGAAAAAAGCTGACTTTGAAGCCAAGTGGATCATGGAAAATTTTAGCAAAAAGTATATTTTGAGAAGGTATGAGTTGCTTAAAATGCTGTGTTGCATCTTAATCTTTACTTTAGCATTTGGTATCAGGAATTCCGTAATAACATTATAATTATCTATAATATCTGGGAAATTTTTTGTTCATCCTACTTAAAGGTAATGCAGTGTGAGTCACTAAAAATTATAAAACTGAATTGCCATTTTAACTCCAGGATATCATTGCCTCTATTTTGCACGACCCAGATACACCTAGCTAAGAAGAAAGTTTTTATATATTTATTTACACACATAAATACATTTACAGAGAACACTGGAAAAACAGACCCGATAAAATTGAACATCCCTGATCTCTTGGGCAGCACAGTGCTGGACACTGAGAAAAAGTTACTCCGTGAGGCTTCTCCTCCCGTCTGTTATTTCTCTCTCTGCTTCTTGGCAATTTTTCCCGGTGACAAGGCGGCGGTGAAGGTCTGAATCCAGCGATCTGAGTGGGTGATATCTATCAATCTTGTGCCACACGTATGCAGCATTGCTAGGCAACAGGTAGCAGCATGACACCCACACCCTGCAATTTCCTTTTGGTGACTGAGACTTTTACTATATTAATTATACTGAACTTTATTTCATGCATTTCAGGCATTAACTTATATTTTTAAAAGCTCTTTGAGCTAAGATTACTTTCTGCTGCGTATTGAATGAACAAATATTGGCAGCTGATAAAATCATCACTCTAACAATTGCTAGATATGAATGTGGTACATGAAGGCTTCTAAAATTGCAGATAAGTGTGATATCAGATTATTTTGTGTTGAAGATAACTATGCTACAAGGAAAAATTTCTGCTAGGCCTTCAAAACATAAAAGACATAAAAAGTGAGAGGATAACTAGGGAGGAAGTTCCTTTATTCTCTACTTGCTTTCTCTACTGTATTTTTTTTTTTTTTGCTGGCTCTTTTTCAGTGATTAGGATGCTACAGAGGGACTAAGCTGCAGATTTACTTTCATGCCCCATCATGGACTTTTTGTGTGACCATGGGCACATGAGGCTGTGTTTTACTACAGAGAGAAGGCAACTGAGCTGCTCTTACTTTACTCCTCATGAATTAGCCCAGCTCAGGAAAAATAGCCAGCCCTTCAGCATTATTGCACCCTTGCAGGCAATGTATTTTTCTATGGATCTGGGATTTCTCAAGGATATATTCCACAGTTATTTAAGCTGCAATAAACTGGGTCATTCTACACATTTAATTTTGAAATAATTTGCCTGTCCTTTCTGAATACACAAAGGAAATCCCTGAAATGTGCTCAAATGGAGCTAGTCTATTTATTGTAAAGTGCTTGTGTTAGCCACTGATGAGTAATAGTAAGTTCAGCTTTAGTTCACACCCTCTGAGGAACCAGGCAAATCAAATTAACAGTAGCATCATACTCATATTCAAAGTTTTGCCAGCAGACAAAACATTGTTCAGGGCAACCCCTGAATTACAACCCAAACTACATTTGCAGCAAAAGGCTCTTTGAAGGTGTGTTCAAATGATCATGAGCAATTCAACTACCATTACTTGCAGAACTACCATTGGCTTCCATGTCTTGGCTAAATGTAATTCAGTAGGCCAGTAACATTTATGAGAAATTGAACATAGCCTTAATCAGTTTAATTCCACCTGTGTCACTTTATATGCCACAGTGTTTGTGAGCTGATCATGACCTGTGTGTGCACATATAAGATTCCTTGACATGTGCAAATGCAATATCAAGGCACATAGTCCCTTAACAGCAGCTTAACTATTGCTGTATTAAGATGAATGGAAAGAGAGAAGAACTCTCCAAACCATTATGCTAGGGTTTTTATAGTAACAAGACAAGTACATTTATATAATGTATTTTGAAACACGATTATTTTTATAAATGAAGCCTCTTTTAAGTGTGTCCCTGGGATCTTAGTCAGCACTATTTATTGTGCAGGCATGGTCTGCACTTGCATGTTTGTCTGAGGACTTTTTGCTGCTGTTACTCACCAGCTTTATGTTCAGGTTACATCCACGACTGGAATGTACTTTCCATTCAGAAATTTTATCTGAACACAAGGGGAATAACTTCAAGAATTTTAAATGAATGAAGAATTTCTTCTTTTCTTCTGCAGCTGGACCTCTCCTGACATTGGCTCAACATTGCAAAGGGAAGAAAATTCCAAAGCTGAACCACAGACCTGAAGAGAGGAAGGCTGTTGTGCTTAGCTCTGAGGTTTAACCAGGAGGAAAACAAGAGCACAGCTCCTTCAGAAGACATTTTCCTCTCCACTTAGACTTAAAAAATCAGTGCTGGGATAGAAGCAGATGGGTAGCTTTGTTTGGATGCACTGAGTTCTCCTAGGTGGGCTCCAGAAGGAAAGTCCAAGTGCTCAGGCTCAGGTCAGGACACAGCCTGGAGAGCAGCGTGGCTGAGGGAGCTGAGTGAGAAACCTGCAGCACATCCAGCCGTGATTAATGAGCTTGGAGAACAAGCTCCTCAGTAACCAAAACCACCTTCTTAACACCGAATCCCGCTGGCCTAGGCGAAAAACTGCAGCCTGACAAGCACACATAAAAAGCTGGATGGGTTTTTGATTAGTCTGTTCCCTGTTGCTGCACAGTTCTGTGCCAGACACGAGCCCAGTGAGAGCAGAAAACCCTGCCATGCTTGCAGATACTTGGTAGTCAAATAGGAGCACGACTTTGAGAGTCAGGATTTATCGCTTCAAAATACTGTTGTTTAACCAACAGAGTGGTTTCAGTTGCCCTGTTAGTATTTGGATTGTTGTAATTTCCACTAAGAATTTAGCAGGCAACATCAAAAGCTTTAGCTTGGGGAATTCCTAAGCAGGGATATGTTTAACACAATTACAGATGTATTTGTAGAAGATGCAGAACTTGCTGTAGGAACTGATAATTTAATTAGATTCTGGTTTTTCTGATTCATATGCCTAATATTCTGAGTGCCATATTAAAAAATAAATACAACTTAATTTTTCATAGGGTATTGCTTTGTTCTGCTATACAAGCAAAGAGCTGATTACATGGAAGGCACAGCTTTGATTGGCTATAAGAATTAGGACCTCATTGTACGGTGAAATAGCTTTCAAATACAGCTAAAGAAAACAGGCTGCATATACATAAATACATAAAATCCCCAGGGAAATATTAACACCATATTTGGGAATTTTATGTTGAAACTCACAAATTATATGAAGCCTTGAATACCAGTAGCTTAAACAGAAAAAAAAAATGTTCTTCATAAACTATTTATAATACACATTTCTTAAAATGTTAACTTTCAGTTTTGCACCAAGATTTAATGCAAGTGCCATGAGACTTTTAAGTAAAGTCTCCCTTCTATCTGTAGGCTACATACTGTGATCAGCAGAAGTGCTGGCTTTATCATTTTCATAGACCTGATGCAGAAGTAGTTCGGTGACAGTCAGTGAAATTACACCAGTGAAACTGAGAGAATCAGACCCATGTTTATTAAGTAGAACAGAAATATTTCTTTATAGGTTCAGGAGACGCTTAATACATGTCTGGATGTATATGATATGCAAAGAAAACCACTGTTCTCCTGGACTGACTGTAGAATTGAAAATGCATATGCCTGGGTATCTCAAAAACCTCATGTAAAACAAGTTTGCTGTATTTGTGGATACCATGAAGGTCAAAGGGATTTTATAGACTTTTTTACCTTATTTAAGCAGTGCATCAGTGATCAAATTCTACTCATTAAAACAGTGTAGCTGCCTGCAACAAATACAGTGTGCCATAAATCTGGGTAGACAGAAATTTAAGACCCGAAGATCTAAGAAAAAAAAGAATTCTTTGGCAGAGGAGGCAATATTTGTATAGATTTTCCATACAAAGTCAAAATCACTCCCCTTCCAATTGCCTGTAGTAAGCACAAAGAACGTTCCATGTTGTAATATTTGTTACAGCCTTTCAGAACCTCTTCCATAAAAACTGGTGCCCCTGCAGAAGCCCAGCTGCTGGATTTTGTGCCAGGGAAGAAGGAGAAGAGCAGCAGGTGAGCAGTAAAGCCACACAAGGAGGGAATCCATTCAGCCCTGGGAGGAAACATCACAGGGATCCTGAGCTGGGCTCCTCCTGCCATGGAATAATTCACTGTTGTAAACCTGCCGTGCATGGGGGAGCAGAGAGGCCACAGACACATCCCAAATGGACCCATTGCACAGGGTTTCTCCTTTGAAAAGTGGCTGTCAGGGCTGCAGCTGGAGCCTGCCCAAGTCAGGATGGTTTCATGCTTCAGGAGAAGTGGACACAAAAGTGCAGTTTCAGAAGGCAAGAACGCTATGATGAAGCTGCTTCCTCACTCTCTGAGTGGCAGTATCAACTGCAAATAATTCTTCCAGCAAATGTCAGGATTTTTTGTTTTGTTAGAAAGTTCAGTGGGGCTTACTGTGTTTATGTGCATGATTAACCTGTCTTTGTTTTCACTTTTCAGATTGTCTGAGAAATATGGGTTTATAAAAGTTAAAACACCAGAAGTACTTTGGCACCCAGAAGACATCAGCATCTAAAGCAGCTTGGCTTTTGTTTGCATATTTTCCCATGCTTTGTTCCTCATCAGAGTGGACAGAGAGCACTCCTGGATTTCAGTGGTGACAATTTGCTCATGCACAGAGCAGCCAACAATAAAAGAGGCAATGAAGGTACTGGGCATATGTGGATTTTTCCCAGTGCTCTTTTGTTGGTTCAGCTTCACAGAGTGATGACTTTTTATGATGATTTTTTATTTACCTTTAAAAAGCTAGAATTATCTTGAAGCTATTTAGCCATCAAATTTCCTCAGTACATATATGCATACACAGATAATGTAACAAGAGGACAATGAAGAGTGCAGCTTGATTTCTTATTTCTTTTGTTGAACTGTTTCAAGTTCTCTTCTTGGAGGAAGAAGGGCTTCTAATAGTTTCAGCTGGAATACAGGGAGCTAATGATGTACAATTCTAATGTCCAAAGCAGATTTCCTATTACAAGGAGCCTTAGACAATAAACATATAATGAGTCTGCAAGTAATTTCTCACTGAAAGCTGATGGTTCCAGTGTTCTTGACCTGAGTGTGGGATTGGTTTTGTCAAGATGGTCAAAGCCATCACAAGTACATAAATTAAAAAGGGGCAAGATGATTATATCAAAATGTTGAGAAAACTATTCAGACTAATGAATGCAATCTAGAGGAAGATCAGCCAAGGTTAGCACCAGATGTTTCTTGTCCCACATGCCACAACTTGATTGTATGGCAATTAATTCAGCTGAAAAGTCTCTGTGAGAACTGTTTGCAGCACAATTTCAAGCTTGGTTTCAAATACCAGGAATCATTTCTGATTTCTTAAAACATCCCAGAAAAATGTGAGACTCTGCAGCAAAATCATGCCAAAAAGTACTTATAAAAGTTGTATTTAAAGAGCATTAAAGGAGTATTCTCAAATTAGTTATTACTGCCAGACCTTTAGGGCTCAGAGCCCAAAGGTGCAGCACAAAAGCTTAGCACCTTATCCAGTAAACATTTGCCCTAGATCATGCTCCAGTTCAGAGGTACAGCAGAATTTTGAACCAAAGCATGGTAGTATTTGTCCAGTTCACCAACCAGAACATGACCAAACCAAAAAAAAAAAAAAAGAAATCAATATTTCCCTAAGTATTTTACAGCTCATCCTCTATTTTTCTTTATGGCATATCAGACCAATGACCTACTATATTCTTGTTGGGAAGAAAGATGCTTGTAGTTATTTAAGCTTTGGGGTCTGCTTAAAAATGAATTCCATTAAAGTTAGATATTCACAGGCATGAAGTTAAGAAATAAATAAAACAGAACATACTTCATCATAATATACCACTTAATTTTGTTGTCATATTTACAGAAAGAACACGTTGAAATTGCACTTCAAACAACTTTAAACCTAATCCTGAACAATACAAGCCTGAGACAAAATGAGATATGTTAAAAATTATGGCTCTGGTTTTCCTGAAGTATTGACCACCCAAATCTATCTTTAACTTCAGATACAATTGTGTTAAGCATGCCTGAAAATTGGGCTCTAAATTAAAGATAAGTGTTCTTACCTGGGTAACATCTCTGGAAGTACCACCCACAAATTATATAGTTTCTTCCCATAGGAAAATTGTCTTCTGGATTATTTTAAGACAAAAACACAGAGCAGTGTCTGCCCTCTTACAGGTTGCATACTAAATGCAAGGAGGAGAAGGAAGGATTTATTTGGAATCTTCTAATTGACCTCAGTGGGATTGGGCTGAGACCCATTAAAACATTTATGAAAAGCAGTTTTGGAGCATGAAGAGTACCCAATCTGAAACATTAATGTCTAGGTAATATTAAAAGTAATTTGCTTCAAAATTGCAGGCAGGGGAGGAGCAAGATCCTGCTTGCATTAGAGACTAACTTCCTTCAACTTTCTGTTTACTAAATTCCTTCAACTTTCTGGTTTTATCATCATTATTTTTTACATTGTTGCAGAGACAGAAGTTGTTTTTCCTCAGGCTCAGCACTGACCCAAGTGCTGGTGATACTCCTTGCTTTCACCTAAGTCCTGCATTATCCTGATTTTTACACTAATATGCCAACATATCACAGCTCCATCCTTTCCCAGGAATTACGTAGGCAGTTGAAGGCATTAGAACAAATAGGCTTCCAAAATTAATGTGTTTTCCAGGAAGTAAGCACGGGGGTATCCAAAGCCAGAGGGCATGTTCAGAACAGGGGAATTCAATTCCAGGGTGTCACAAAATGTTCTCCATCACTGCAGCATGGCAGAAACATGTTCTTAATGCTGTGATAGATGCTCTAAATATGGCACTTTCTCAAAGTTATTGGATATGGGAACATGCAAATCCACCAATAATGCTTTTGTTTTATGAAGGGCACAGCTACCAGAGGTAAGTGCCTCCCTAAGGGTTTAGCAGGAGCTTTTCAGATGGCTCCCAGTCCAAACACAAGCTGTGCTGGTGTGATATCCATAACAAGTGCCTATATGAAACCATCCAGGGAAAGTGAACCAGTCAGCAATGGGAAATGCTGTGTTATAAATGCAAACAGATTGGTAGGAAACATTTGTGACCTTCCCTGTCCAGTGCATCTTTTCTCCAGTTCCCAAATCACTGGCTTTTCCTGCTGTCCTTTACAGTTTATCCCCAGAGGCTCCCCAAGTGAACAGTGGCCATACACACAGTGGCCATACACACATTGGCCTTTGGACACACGGATGTGGTGCTGCACCTCTTCCAAGGAGGAGGAGCTGTGTAGTCATCCCAGAGCCATAAAAGCCATAACTTCACTAAATAACATGGCAGCCCAGCTTTTGACTGGAAAAGATCTGCAAGAGCTCCTGATGCCAATGATTATTTTCCCTCCTGCTCTCACAGGCACATGACTCAGTTACCTCACCAAGGACAGTCCATGCTGGAGGTCAATGTCTCACTGCTCCTCCCAGCTCCTCTCCAAAGTCCTCCCCTGACTGCCTTTGGCTACCTGGATTTTTTTTTTTTTTTTTTTTTTTTTTAAAGGAGATATTTAAGATGTGGCATTTTGGAGTCGAAAAACAAACATTTTGATTTGAGAACTTTGTTTCAATGTCTCTCGAGAGGTGTGGTCTCAACACTTTTTTTTTTTTTTTTTTTTATTTTTCCTTTTGTGTCCTTTTATTTAATTTGCACTCCCTGCTTGGGCTATGTCTTACACAGCCTGTTTCTCAGACAACTTTTAATCAAAGACAACTACTTTCTTTTCTTGCTTATTTTCCAGGGGAAAAAAGAATAGATTTGTTGCAGGGCTACAAATTTCTAGGGAAGAAGCGAAACCTCTGCTAAAAAAAATACCTGGAGAACGTTTTTCAAGTAGGCCTACTTTTTATTTTTTAAGGTCTGTTCCTAGTGAGGAATCTTTGATGTAGTCAGCAAGACTTTTCTTCTGCCTAGAAGACCTATTGATATATAGCCAAATAGAGAGCAGAGAAAAAAAAATCCACTCTTGTGCGTCACCGGATTCTTAATCTATTTTATGAGCCTTAAACACTACAACTCTTTGCACAGTGGAAATTTCAAAAGATCCAGAAACTTCTTTTTTTTCTCCTTCTGTGGCTTTTCTAAACCTGAAGTTTTTACGTTTCAGGAGTATTTTTAAACAGCACAAACCTTTTTTAGGCTTTCTTCTTACCTTCCTTATCAAGGAAGAAAGAAGAAATCCTGTGAATCAGATCCCATGTGCATAATCACACAACTCCACGAACTAAGCACATCCATAAAAAGCATTCAGCTCTAACATTGCTGTATAGGGAATGCTTAGACTTAAAAATTATGCTGTTTGGACTAGCAACTTTGAATACATGCTATGAGCAATCCATCTGCACTATTACTTTTTATTTTCCTTTTTTAACTTAAATCAGGGGACGTGAGGAACCTGACAGTGTCTATAATAAACCTGCTGATTACTTCACCTTTTGTAATCTCGTTTCTCGTTTTGTTTCACATCTCCATTATACTAAGAAGCGCACAGTTAAAACGTTTTAAAAAATTGATCAGCTCTCCATTGCCAGCCAGGAGGTTTACAGCAGTAACCTCAACCAAGTTTATAATGATTTCACATTTGTTACCCTTTCCAGAGCCAGTGCCCAATATAAATATTGCGAGTTGGGTGGGCTGAATTTGCCACTTACCCTGGGAGGACTCATTCACAGTGGATTTGCCATCTTTATTTTGAGGCACAGGGTCACATCCCAGCCTGGGAGCTCACCACAGAGGTGAGGGGTGTGGGTGTGATGGGGATATGGGGGAACAAAGGGCTCCTGGCCATCCCAGAGGAAACCCACACCTCCTCCCTATTGCCTTCATGCAGAGAGTGGGGACTAACGTGGGAGGAACTTCTCACTTGTTGCACCTCACCCCAATTTACAGCCCAGCCTCAGCACTTTCTGGAGACAGAAGAAGAATGGATTTCTTCCATTCACCTCTCTTCCATCTGCCCCAAATCTCTTGTTTCTTTCCATCACACAAAAGCAATCTCTCCACATCGCAGCCATCTCACCTCAGGAATCTCATGTGGAAACAGGGATCAGCTTAGGCCCTTGGTTCAGCCATTCTTCAGTGTCTCCACCCAGAGGTTTTTTCCCTCTCCCATTAGTCATTTAGGTTTAAACAAACCACAGCTTTGAAGATTTAGGTGGAGAAGGGCCTTCTCCTTTTATATTCCAATTTTGTTTCCAGTTTGCATCTTCCTTCCAGTCTCATTTCGTTGTGACCACAATATTTTTATTTTCTTTTTTTTCTTTTTCTTTTTTTTTTTTTTGAGGCTTAATTTATTTTTTTTTAAATCTGCATCTCCCTGGATCCTTTCTCCAGACCCTGGGAAATCACACAAGGGAGAGACCCTGGGAATACTCCATCTGCAGGGAAAGGCTCGATCAGAGCTCACACACTGTCAGACACCAGAGAGCCCAGCTACACAGGAAACTCAGTTTCATTAGCTCTACTCATCATCCAACTACACATTTCACAACTCTATCATCTCCTCTTATTTATCTATTTCCTCCTCACATCTTGAGTGCTTCTCCCCTCTTTACTGAGTCCCAAAGCATTTCCATTATACTTCTTTCCCCCTCCTGTTGTTTTAGCCCTGCTGTCTTTTTCCCCACAGCGTTTTGCTCTGCATTTAGAGCCAGAAGATCAGCAAGCATGGACAGGATGCAATGATTCATCCCTCTAGCTCTCACCTCAACTGTGGAGCTACAGCAGGGAAATTAGATGCCATATCTAAGCTCTACCTGGGGAAGAAAATGTGCAGGGGAAGAAAATGTGCAGTGGAAGCAATAGGGCTAAAGCTACAGGGGGAGAAAGAAAAAAAAACGTGGCTTGGAAGTAAATTTATTCACTTATCTGCAAAACAACATTTTTAACAATATGGCACATTTGTTCTGTTTCAAGGTTTTGTGTGTTAGTTACTTGATTAATTGCGCCGATTTCGCTTTGTGTTTCTTATTCATTTGTCTCCCTCTGGTTGTGGGATTCTTCAGTCCTCAGTGCCTGAGAGGAATGTTTGGCACTGGGATGGGACTGCTGTCTGGGATGTTTATGCCATTTCCCACTCTATTCTGAAATGCTTGTTTGGCCCTTGCAGTGTTCCAAGTTGTGAACATAACTCCAGCGTGTTTTCCTCCATCAGCTCTGTTTGGTGGCCTGCAGTTACAGGGTTTATTTGTCTTGGTTAGAAGCAGCAGGGACTTCATAATTTACTGCACTTTTTAAAATGCATTTGCAGAATTTCTTTAGAAATTAAAGCTATCAAGTTGCCCTGATTTAAATGTGTTCGGCGATTTAGTCTCCTGACAAATGAATAAGGACCGTACTTAAAACACTTTTCTAAACCTCTTTTAGAATTTTATTTTTTTTAACCACATATATTAGTGGAGCTCAGGCCCTGATGAGCATGGATATCCCTTCTCCAGTGGTCCAAGGTGGAAAGAAACCTCTGCTTACACACAATGGTTTGAAACACAAGTAGTACAAGAAGGGTTGTCGGGATATAAATATTCCCTTCTGGTATTATATAAAATAACACACCTTCCAGCAGGTTCTTTTTTTCCCTCTTTTCCAAATATTGGGCTGAAGGTATTCCCAGGGAGGTGAGGAACAGCTGAGCTGCAATGCCTGGGCTGGGGCAGGCAGTACAGCATTTAGGACTGACTGCCCCAGGGACAGCCATGCCGTCTTGTGCTCATTGTTGTGTCCTTGCAGGAGCCCAAGGGCTTGGGCTGAGCCAGTGGTTCACTGCCCAAAAGCTTCCCCAGTGGGGACATCCCTTGAGAGCCCCTGAGGTGACTACAACTGTGCTGAGCTGGCTTGGGATCATTTTTAAAGGGGATTTAGGGAAGGCAACTGCAGAAACCCTGGAAGGGAGAAGCTGCTCTGCCTTGGCTCTGCTGTCTGTCCCTGACAAGGGTTCATTTCTCTGTGCCTGATTCCTGTATCCCCATTTCACCTCCAAGAAGACTTCTTTCCTCTGCTTGGTCTACTTGAAAATGTCTGCTACCATGAACATGTAGAGCTATAATGGGAACTTGATCTCAGATGGCACTATTTAATTTTATTGTAATAATAGTAATAAATGTACTAAGCACAAACAATGTGCTCTGTGTAGAAATAGATTTAATACATTTAACTGGATTTTGAAATTGGTTCTCCATGAATGGACATCCATTCTGGTTCAGATCACAGGAGGCATCTCAGATGGTACTTTGAAAGATGATAGAATACCTGTCATCTTGATACCAGGATAAAGTGGAGAAGGAACATTAGATTTCTACTCCAGGCCTGTGAAAAGACTTTTTTTTTTTCAGATACTTGGATTTTATTTCATTATGTTTCCTCTTCTTCATTTAATTTAATAATATGTTTCAAATCTATTTATCCGAATGCATCTGTTTTATACTTGGGGAAATACAATCTGAAAAGAAAATGTAACTTTTTTCCAGTAAAGTTAAAAGAATGAAATGCAACTAATTTTAACATATTGCCACTTAATGTCATCTTGTTTGCTGATAAAATACATGGTAAAACATTTTCAGAAATCAATTCTTGAAACAAAACAGAGCTTTCCTGGCTAATGAATGGAGATGCATTCATTTATTTATAGGGCATTCATCATTGCAATTCCTTTGTGTTCCACAAATATTAGTAAGTGGATCCATGCAGCACTGAAAAGAAGGGAAGTCCTATTAGCCCCATGAGGCACAGAAATCACATGGTCTGCCCACACTTACCAGAAAGGTGCATGTAAACTATAATTAAAATGAAAAAGAAAAAAAAAAAAGTTGTTACTCTTATTGCTGTACTTAACCAGTAAAAACCTCCCTCTGTCATTTAATCCTGCTAACCTGAACCATTAAACATCCTCAGGCAACCAGGAACATCTAACCAGATAAAAATGTTGGGTTGTTTTGTTGGGGTTTTTTTATAAATACATTCTTCGACATTTTTCCTTTTATTTCCTGAGCCTTTACATGAGTTATATCTCCAAGCTTTTTCCTGCAGACATGAGGAGTAGAGAAATTGTTTTAAAATATCGTTGAGATTGTCATCTAATTGCATACCTTGTAGAAGCTGAGCTGTAAGCAGCCTGCTAAAGGAGGGGAAGCCTGTTTGTACTTCAGGGTGACCATACCTTGGTACTTGCACTGTTTTCAGGAGTTATAATATTGTCACTTGTTATATCAGAATCAATAAATTAAGTTTTTTATTTGATCCGGTCCTTTATGGTGCCTAGGCCTTAAAAGGTCATTATTTTTATCTGTGCAAAGTGGTAGTACTGCCAGAATATGCATACCTAAGCTGGCAAAATTATTTTGGAAAAATAGAAATACTGTGGTAATAGTATTCAAATGTGAGCACTGACAAACTTTAATGGGTAATCTCCAGACAAATGTAAAAATGACTCCTTTGAAGTGTTCTGCACTGGTTTATCTTTGCTCCAACAAAGTCATCAGGGCTCTTTCCAACCATTTGAAGGAATAAGCAAGGGCAAAAATGAGAAAATTCTGCAAATCATTGCTGTTTTGAAAGAATACACAGAAAATTCAATGTAAAATGTTTTGCTGAATTCCACATTTCTTCCTCACAGATACAAGCTCTCTCTCTCTCTCTGTGTAGCTCCTTGTTTGCATGTGTAAAGTTATCCAGCTCCGTGAGTCTCCTCGCTGCCATGGAATTCAGATGCTGCATTTGTGCATTTGCAGGGCTGTGACCTCGAGCAGCACTCGCTCAATGTAGTAACTACCAGTTGAGAAACAAAACAAAAATCAACTCTAATTGTGCCCATTGAGATTCCAACATTGAAAAATAGCTTAAATATGGTATTTCTGAATGTAAATTTTATAAAAAGTCTGACGACTTTGGGATTCTGTTAGCTCTTTAGTCCCTCTGTAACGAGGCTATTACATGGCATTGCTGAGATTGATGTGGAAAATAATGCAGCTGCTCTTGCAGCTGCAGAAAGAATTCACAGAAGCCAGGATGCAGAGCAGGATCTGATCAAAGTCCCTGCCTTTAGCTTTCTGCTGTGGGTTTGTTTTTTCTCTTATTTATTAGCTTAATTCCAGCATCCTCTGAAATGGTGCCTTGCTGGGAATAACGGAGGGTTAAAGTTTTAATGGCTTTACTTTGCCTCACAAATGAAAACCCTGGAATTTACTGTCTTCTGCAAGCCAGACTCAATCTGATAGCAGCAAATGCTGGTTAGTTTTGGTTTGTATTTTTGCTTTTCAAAAGGAACACTTCAGATTTGGTCAATATTAAGACAGTAGCAATCAAGAAAACAAGAGCATCAAAAAGGAAGAAAGACACTTCACAGGTGTGCAGGTGTACAAGAGTATCCTCGTGCTTCTGCTATTTAAAAAGACATTTACGCCTTTGGGTAGGAGCTGATGAACTCGTGGGCTGACAGCTCAAACTGTCTGGTTCTGTGTGGCCAGCAGGCAGGTTTGGAGCGAGGTACAAATGCAGCATCACCCCTTCTGCTTGTGGATTCATGCAGACAGAGGGTGACAGGAATGAATTGCAGCAGCAGAACACTGGGCCCTGGGAAAACACAGATTTTGGCAATCCCAAAGGGATTTGACACCATTCTCTCCCCACTTTCTAACCCTCAGGTCTGGGGAGGATAACTGGCACCTTGGCTCTTTTTGGTTCTTTCATGGACCATGGTTGATATTAGATGAAAACTATTTTAAATAATTTTGAAACCAAGTTTTACACATAACTTAAACCCAACAGAAATAAATCACATCACTCAGTCTTTCATAAACACCTTGTAAGGCCTTCAGAAAAATAGTTCCCAGGGAGATTTACAGTAGCAGATGATCTAAAGAAGCAAAGCACCACCATTCACCACCCAAATCTGAATGTACTAATGCCTGATAATTCAGTAAATTCAGTTACTGGCCAAAAGTGACCTGCACTCAGCACATGACAGCAACTGTAAGCCTCTGCTCCTGTTTAATTCTAAATTTCAGAGCTAAGAGAACATCTTGGAAGATCTCTACTCATGGCAAATTCATAGCACAGTGTTTGCACCCCAGGTGTAGCCACACCAAACACTGCAAGCTTCTCCTGGCAAAATCAGCTGGATGAAAGGAACTGATGCAGTTCTCATTCAGCTGATGGAAGTTGTTGGGTCACCTTAGTGTGAGTTAGTATTCAGGTTGCAGTATCTTGCATCCATTGGAGCTTTGCAGAATTTTCTCAGGAAGGTCATAAAATAAAACATTAGAGTAGTGTAACTTCAAGGTTACAAAAGCATGGGCTACACAATCAGCATTAGTCTGTGACAGCACTGGCTCCAGTCCCAGCATAATTTTTAGGAAATAAAAGCAAGAACCAACCACACATTTAATAAAATAAACAAACAAGTTAGAATCAACTTTTGGATCTGATTTTCTTTTGTTTGGTTTTTGGTTGTTTTTTTTTTTGTCAGCATCTCAAAACCATCACTGGATTCCCCTTGGCTGTCACTGCCCTTACAGATTTGTGTCACTGCATAAAACCATGGCAAAGACCAGCTCATACATCCTGAATGAGAAATTGGTACCCACAGAACTTGTGCCATGTACCTTTCTGCTTATCAAGGGAAGAAAAACTTCCCTACTGTTCTTGCAGCACTTCAAGGTTAAAATCCATATTGACAAAAATAAGACAGCAGACGTAATAAACATTCACAGGGATTACACTGGAAAATGAAGACTCCAAGCTGAAAGAAAAAATTAAAAGCAAAACCATACTAAGAAACTAAAAGCTGTCAAAGAACTGCCTTGAATATTAATCTGAGCTATTTTAGCCAGGCCTTTTTCAGCACCTTTTCTTTCCTGCTAACTTTTATGTTCCAGCTCTCTTGCCTGTACAGAGTTGCTGAATTGATGCCTTGCCTGTCAGGAGCTCTTTTCTGTGCTTTAGCTCCCAGTTGTTACTGGATTTGCCTCAGCTGCCATATTAAACCCTTGCATGTCAAATTACAAAGCAATTAGGGTGAAATGCATAGTCTTAATACATAGGTTAAAAAAAGTCCAGAAACCCTAACTCTACATTTTCTAGGTTTGTAGTGATGACTTTGGAAATTATTAAAATATCTCTTTAATTAATATAATCCCCAGATTACTAGCATATGCTTCACCTAGTGTCATGTAAGTCTTTTATCTTTCCACCTTTCTCTTTTTCCTTCCTCATAGGCTTTTTCTGCCTAAGAATGTTTAAAGTTCATTATTTCACACTGTGAGAAATGGAATAAGCACTACTTGAGTATCTGCAAAAGCAGCTAGTGAAGCAAAGAGGTACATAGATGAACTGTCCAAATGCTTTATCATATATCCTGACCCCTGAATTGTGCCTCATTCTATCCAACATAACTGCAGGAATACTGAGCTGAAAGCCCTGGGAGCTCTGCCATTAATAGAAGGCAGATGTGGTGGAATGAAGAAGAGTCTCAAGGATGGGTCAGTGGTAGCTGCCACCACTGTGCTCTGAGTCAGGAGCCAAAGGGGGATGGAAGCACAGCCATGGCTAACTTGTGTAATATCTCTGCTTACCATCTCTGCATCCCAGTGGGACTCATCAGATTTAATTACCTATCTAATGCGAAATTCAGCCTCACCCCATGAGTTATTGCACTTCCTCAATTCCTCTTACGTTGTGGAAGCACGGCACTTCACAGGACTGGTCCTGCCATGAAAATTAATTAGTTTATGCCTGAACAGGGCTTTCAACATACAGATCATCCTGTATGACAAAGTAGCGTTAGATAACAAACCAAGTTATTCAATTGAATTACGGAGCCATAAGAAAATTATTGTCTCTCATTTTTAATCAAGCAGGCTCCAAGCCAGATTAGCCCCAGTGATGACGCTTTGGCTATTTCAACAGATTTTATTGCCACCAGAAAAGTTTCTCCTTCCTCTGCACCCTACAGTTTTCACTGCTGTATATGTAACACACTCAATAAAGCCAGCTCTAGGTTTCAGGTGAGCCTCTACCTTCAGGGAGCAGTAATTGTTAAGACAACTTGTCGAAGGTAACAAGCAAAAGCCTTGTTTGTTTTGAAACAAACATCTCCACCTTGTTTTGTTTGGGGTTTTTTATAAGCATCCTGTTTAAGCATCACTCGCTGCAGAGATACAGGAGATGAGAAGCAGCTCTGAAAGTTCAAGAGAATCAAGCCCCAGTAGTTCTGCATTTCTTTCTACGGCATCAGAGAATACTCAGGTTATAGATGTGCATGGGATTTCATATGCATGAATGCTTCAGTGCCCTCCCACCAGTTCTCAGACTCTTTATTATCCTCCATAACCCAAGCAGAAGAATTTCACTACTACTTTTAAGGGTCATCTGAGTAGAAGCCTCAAGACAAATTGTTCTGCTGAGGCTGTAGAAATTCAGTAGCTAACTTGGCAAAAGAGAACTTAGTTTTGTTTGCTGAGGGGGAGAGGTGTATTTTTTCACATGGTCCTCTTGGCAAAGATAAATTTCTGATCATACCACTCATTTGTAGACAAAAAGTTCATCAGTTTCCATCTTTTTGGATTTGCTAAAACCTTTGGGACAGATCAGTGTAAATTTATACCATGGGAGGATATGGACTAGCTGCATGAGATTTCTGATTTCTCATCTAGGCTGTGTTCTCCATGGATCCCCCCTGCAGGAGCATTCTTATCAAGACAAGAGCAGTAGGGACTTCCCAGCACCCTCTCTCTGCTCCCTTTTTCCCTCACCCTGCATTGTACTCTGCTGGTTTTTACACTATTCCCTCCATTTATTGCTCTTACATTGGAAATCAGATAGAACAGTCATAAAGAACAACAGCACCAAAGAAATAAAAGCAGCAACAATAAAAGACAAGAGAAAGAAATACCAGTTAATGACACCTATCCAGGGAGATTCCTCCTGCAGGGCAGTGGAGCAATATGAAGGGCATTCAGAAGGAAGATAGACCCTCCACCCAGTACAATTCACTTTGCATCTTGATATGATGGCCTTTTTAAACCTTACTTTAGTTTTTCAGTGCCCTGCTTGTCCTCTTCCTTTTCTCCTTCCCACTCTCATGCCTTCCTCTTCTCCCTGTTGCTTCTTTTGATTGACTTTGATCTGGGGAGTTGTTGTGGGTTTTGTTATTACTGGAGAAAAGAATTAGGCACACAAAGGAAGATACTAGATTTCTTACTTTCCAATAAAGTTATTGACTGAAGCTCTAGCACTGATTTATCATGGAATGGCCTGGGCTGGAATGGGCCTTAAACCTCCTTTGATTCCAACCCTCTTGCCATGGGATGGGCAGGAACACCTTCCACTATCCCAGGTTGCTCAGAGCTCCATACAACCTGGCCATGAACCCTCCCAGGGATGGAGCATCCACAACCTCTCTGAGAAACCTGTTCCAGTGCCTCACCACCCTCACAGTACAGATCTTTTTCCTCACATCTACTCTAAACCCAATCTCTTTCAGTTTGAAGTCATTCCCCCTTGTCCTGTCACTACATGTCCCTGTAAATGTTTTAATTTTATTTTTATTTGTATTTTTATCATTTTGCCAATTTTCTGTACATCATTCTGGCATCAAAGTGTAACCAAAAGGAAGGCTCTCCACCAAAGTTGCCTTTGCTCAGATGGGATGGTCCTAGTTAGGAGCTAGTTAGGTCCTAGTTTTTTACCATAAAAAATGACAAGAGCTGTCATGCAGTTTTGCATTTGGTGAACAGAAACAGCTAAAATGGTGACTCTCATGTCACATATGTCCTCACAGTTAATGAGAAGAGCTGGAGCAGGAAAAGGATCTGTACTCAGCCCATCTCTCTGGCACTGTCTGAGCCAATGCAGGCCATGCAAGACTCCTTCTTTGCCGTGGATCTGGCAGCTGATGTGTTTTGTGCACTGCACAAGGTGATGGAAGCCGCTAGAGGTGTGAAAACCCCTCCTTTAGGTTTGGGCTTTCCTAGGGATGTGATTCTTTTGTGAAGCAAAAGAGAGCCCTCTCTGTGCTGTGAGCTCTCATTGAATTCCTGCCTCATCCTGGAGGCAGGGCTGCCCAGAGCAGTTCTGGGATTCAGACCTCTTAATAGCATGTGGGCAGACCTAATCAAGCCCACAGCAGTCTGCAGCAACCCTCCGAAACCAAACTTTGCCCCTCTGCACTCGTTCTTTACAAGTACTCAGCTCCCACCATTTCAAAGCAATCTTTCAGAAAATCAATAGTTCTTCATCTCCTTCAGAATGAGAGCAAGTAGGACACTTGGACGTTTGCTTTGTAATCTCTTCAAAAATTGCTTTCTTGTCTTCCCAACAGAATTAGGAAATATTGCAGTACCAAAAAAAAAAAAAAAAAAAGTAGAAAAAAATCTCGAAGTTTTTCAGCACACCGTCTCACTGGCAGAGCCAATCTTTGTATTCCTTTTCATTTAGGGATTACCCTAAGCTCGCTGCTGTTTATACCTTAGGCACACACACATCCCCCTTCCTCACACAGAGGAATTATTTGTCCTCGCAACTCCACTTTTCAGGAGCCTACTGTGAAAACCTTTACCACTTAAAAATTTCTGGTTTTCTCTCCCTCTTTCCTCTCCGTGGCCCTTTAGCCATGAAAATGAACTGCTCTGCTCCCTCTGAATCCGGTCGAGGAGGGTTGGCCAGGCTTCACATCCCGTCAGACACAGCGCTGACCTTTTTTCCCTAATTGACAATGCGGGGTTTGTGCTAATGGGATGACATCACCACACAGAGCTGGAATGCTCTCCCTGCTGCCTCTTTTGTCTCTTGGTATTTTTCTCCCTCACTTTTAGAGGAAGTGTATCCCTAGGAGGGAGTGTAAGGAAGACAGTTACACAGTGCCTAAAAATCATATGCAGAAAACATCTTCAGTTTTTCTCTCTTTATTTTTCCCTAGTCACACCAGTTAACAACTATGTATCCTGAGCCCTCACTACACACTGAACCTTCCTTTTTCCTCTTCCAGGTTGCAATCACTGATGCTTCTTTTTCATGTTTGCTTTGCCTCACTGTCCTGAGACGTGCTGCTGGGGAGATTGGTTCCTCTTGGGTTTGAATTATAATTGCGGTTGTTCGCCTACTGTCCTTTTACAGCTCTAATTTTATTCAAACAACTTGTTAGTAAGATCCTTGTGCATCTCTACAGCAATAAATAGTTAATTGAGGTGCCTAATTTTGTGTTAAATCGTTGGCAGTTTATATTACTGAGCATCACAGCAGAAGTTAAGTTTCAAAATAACGCTTTAAAGAACACATGGCGGGGAAGAGGCCCCAAGGAAATTGAAAATATTAAGAGCTTTTTTTAGCCATTTTGGGAGATTGGCTCACCCATTTCAGTGAGTATTAAAACTTTTAAAGATGCTGCCTGTCCTGGTTTCAACTTCTTTAAATATTAAAAAAATTGTCTTAATGCTGGTTATAGGTTGGCAGCCATGTGCCCAAACATGAAGTCTGGTCTAAGCCAACAAACCAAAGAAATACACGTGATGGGTTTTTGCTGAAGACAGAAAGAGCAGAAGTTTCCCATTTCTCCCTTTCTCTTCTCTCCCATGGCTGATCTGGGTACTGCTAGCTCATGGTATGTGTTTCCAGCCTGCTCCAGTGACAAATGAAATGGATTAACTCGGATTCCAGGTACTTTAGAGAATCTGTTTACCCTGAGCTGTTTTAATTAGCACAGACATGCACCAGGAGCTGCAGCGGTAGAAGAGAAGGGAAGTATTGACCACATGGAAGAAGGAGGCTCTTAAATCACTTGGGGCAGCTCTGCAGGACCAGGGATGGCTGTATCCTTCCTTCAAGGAAGCAGGAATGGTAAGACAGGTAAAACATAGAGGAGGAAAAGGGGAAAGATTCGGGGGGAGGAAACAAATCCCATTATTATTTAAAACAATCCAAAGTTGGCAGGAAGAGGGATTTATCTATTTTCCTTTTTTTGCCTGAACAATGCCCAAGTACTTCATAGGAATTACTATATTCCTGGACACATTACATGATCTTAATGCTGCCCTTCCCCTTCTGCATTTGAGTACTGTGAAAGAAGGCAATGAGAGCCACATTATTAACACACTTGGTGAAAACTTCTCTCCATTATTTTAATCATATTTCCCATTTAATTTTGCATGCTATCCTTAAAGAAACAAGAGGTATTTTAACCAGGATTTGTTTCTTACATTCTGATTCTGTCACATTTATCCTGAACTTTAGTTAACTACCACAAGCTATTGTGAGCAACAGAAGGATTTGGAGTTGTCGTAATTTGAATATTAAGCCTAAGATTAACCCTGACCCTGAGCTCACTGTCTTTGCATGAGCATCTAGTGATTCATCTGCTAGCTGTGAACAGTAATTATTAATATGGTTTAATATTTCTTTTATGTTTATGGCCTAATGAGTTTAGTGCTTTTCCTATTCAGCACCACATAAACAATTAATACAGGAGTTTCAGCCTCAAATAGCAATTAGGATTGTATGGTTAAATCCCTGCAAATTACTGTGAAAAGACCACTATTAACCTTGCCAAATTTCAGCCCAGAGCCAAATTTATTGGGGTTTTTTCTTAAAACAGGTTAAATACAGTGAGTAAAAACAGTGTTTAGAGTGGAAGTGCTGACAAAACCTTTACTGCAGCAATGTGGACAATGCAGCTGTAATAATGGCAAGTGTGCCCTTATCACAGCAAGAAAAATGTAAGGAGTCCTGAATTTGCACTGAATGAGCCATTACTTATGTCTATCACAAAGAAACAAGAGTACTGAACAAAAAAAGATACATTAAGGGTTGGATTTTTTTTCCCAAAAGAAAACTAAAAATAAAAAAGATCAGATGTGACTCAGGCTTTCAAACAATAAAAATAGCAAGATAAAAGAACTAGGTTGCTTCATTGCCTAAAGAAATGGCTAGAATCTTAAAAAGTCTGAAACCTGATTGTGAGAGACTCACTTTATGGGCTGCTAAGGAGGTGCTGACCTTCATCATCAATAGATTGTCTGAGCCTTTGTGGTATTCAGCAGTAAAGGAAGTGCTTAAAAAGTCATCCTGCTGAAAGATGGACTGGAAAAATCTCCAGTTCAGATCTCGGCATAGCTGTTGTCGGAGCACATGCTCATTCAGAAAGCCTGCCTGTAAATCTAATACAGATAAATCTTCCTTCATTTTTAAGTGATAAAACCGGACCATCCTCACCTTTAGAGACGGATCAGGATATCTGGAATTCAATATAAGTGAAATTATTATAGAGGAGGGCAGCTAATGACCTGCCTGTTGTGGGGCTCTGGATGTGTTTTGTTAGAGCACTATATTTCTCTGTCTGCACTGGAGGCCACTGCAGGACTGGGATCACACAGCACCAGCGGTGTCATTTCCCCCGCGCTTGCTCCGCGGTTTCGCACGCAGTTTTGCCCGTTCCAACAGCTGCGCTGAAATGGGCTGTAGCAGATGACTGCCCTGTGGTTTCAAACAGCCTTCTGGGTGAAAGGGACTATCACAGATGAAAGATTTTAGCTCCTGTAACTTTCTGGAAAAGTCCCCTCCTTGGCTAAGCAGCATACCAAGGTGGCACTTGTCACAGATCCTCTAGCAAGGGGAGTTGGCTGTGCTGATGTGTGGCATTAAGGCACACAGGGGCTCCACGATGGTATGGCAAAGACACTTCATTGCAAAAATCTAGGGTTCTTAAACTGTTAGTTTGTTATGAATTTGCATACTTGTGAGGCACAACAAATGTGCTTTACCAATTATCATAGACCATGGCAGGAACAGGCATGAGGTGTAACCAACCACAGCCCCACGGTGTGACCACTTATTGGTTCTAAAAATTGTTTTACAATTAAGTAACTTGTTTAGCTGAGTCATTCCCAGAATGCTTTTCTAGTTAGCCAAAGTAGCAGAAGTGATCAAGGATTTTATGAGGCCAACAAGGCCATCGCTTTGCAAGGCCTTTCTGCTCCACAACTCTGGGGCGTCAGGCTGACACAGCTGCAGGGTGTGACACACAGACGGGGTGTCTTTGCACAAAATGCACACATGTGGCAGATACAATCATGCTCTGGGTGAAAAATATCATGGTGTGATCCCTGAGAAGCCGTGCAGCACTGAACATTCACAGCACAGAGCACAAAATACAGAAGGGCCTCTGGAGCTCCTGGGGCAGCACGGGAGGTCAGCCAGGCCATGCTGAACCAAGGCAAGGGAAAACAAACCAAAACAGTGACAACAGAAATCTCTGCCAGCTCTGATCAGGGTGGGGAGAGGGAGAATTAATGCTCTCTCCAGATCTAGTGCCTAATTTGTCTCTTAGTTCTAGCAGGGCATTTAAGAGGCACATTGCAGCTCAGATCGTGGGTCCCTTACACTGCTGTCACACGGTTGGGTAAGGAATGTGTTTCAGTGTAAGGAATAAACTCAAGTCCCTTTTTTAGCTTCCCAGCTGCCATACAGCCCCCCCAGACCCCCAAACCATGCCAAGGTATGATCCAGCAGCTCAGCACGGGGGAATTCCTGCCTCAATTTGGTTCTCCCTCCCAGACTCTGCCATGAAGGACAACTGTGACCCCCAGAAAGAGCACCTTGTGTTGTTCTACTGACAGCTTTTACCAAGATTGGTGAAACAGACATTTTTCTGCAGCACAGTCCCACAGAATTCACATCCCAAAGAGCTGTAACAGCAATGTAAAGGTCCAGTTCCAAGGCAGATTAATCCCCTCTGGGAACTACTGAAAGAAATTCCTCTCTCCTGTCACTGCACTCCAATCAATGCTGAAAGGTTCTGCCTTGCTATATGTAGATTCAGGAAGAAAGCACTGCAGCCTTTGGTATTTAGAAAGGTTTTACTTCACATCTGCAAGGGCAGAAGCTTTTTTGGTTGAAATCAAAGTTTAAATTCTGAAGAAAAAAGGGCTCATCAAAGAACTGGCAAAGAATTTAACAACTAGGTGCCAGCTGAAATGCCAGTGTGATTTATCAGCAGGTTCTTCTCTAATCTGATGTGAGATAATAGGATAAGGTGTTGAAAGCAGAATCAAACTGGATACAGAACAAAAAGCATAAGTAATAGGGTTCATAAAATTATGCACATAAGTAAGTTTACATTATTGAGTAGGCAGGACATTCTCCACAAGAAGGTTTTCTTAGATAGATTAGGAAATCAACAGACAAAACCAGAAGATTTTAAAAGATAAATGGTGTTATTTTCATTTTACATGCATTTTTTTCCCCATGTAAGCCTCTCCATTTGGAGAGACATGATTTCCTTAGTGATAGACCCAACAAAACACTTGGCTGGAGTAGCTGGTGAGAGGTTTGTGCATCTCCTAGCAAAGATTAAGCCTCAGATTTGCAGAAAGCTGAATTTGCTTATCACAGATCAGAAAAATCATTCCTGAGAGCTCACAAATTTAGAGGAGTTCCCTTCTGACTATAGCACTAAACTGTCTATATATATTCCCCTGCCTAGTGATTCATTAGAAGCATTTTACAGGAAACACTTCCAAAATAAAAAACTAGACATTTTAACAAAAGTCTTGGGAAAATAGTTAACTGACAAAGATAATGATTTTCTAAAAGCTTTTCCCTGGACATGGGTTTGGGGTTTTTTGCATTGAGGTAGTGATTAAAATGAGGCTGCCTGATATTATGTGCTTCCATTGCACAACCCAAAGTCATGTTAATCAGCTTGAATACCTAAAAATACAATAGGAACAGTATAAATCCACTTGATACAGCAAAGTTCACCTCTCTGGTCTGTCAGAGAAATGTCTGTCAGTGACCAAAGAATTCTTAGTCTGCATTTTACAGTTCACTCTCTTCATTTTATTCTATGGTAAATTATTTTTAAATTCAGTCTGGCCCAGCCAATTTCCCATTTGCACTGGTATCAGACACAGGGCTCTGCCTTTGGCAGCTTTCTGGCAAGGAGAAGAGTCCACTAATTCTCCTTGAAGGCTCCTCAGTATTATATGGAAAATTCCTGCAAACTTATATCTGATGCAGAATGGGCTGTAACCATATCCTGCAGGGCCACGTGGAGCTCCAGCACAGAGCCCATTTGGGACAGTTCTGTTGGCATGACCTCGCCCAAAATCACCATCCTCATCCCCTCAGCTGGGGCTGGGGCTGCTGGAGGCTCTCTGCACCACTGCACAGTGAAGATAAATCATCATTTCCTAAATTACCCAGTGCTGCAGCCAGAACTGCAAAATGCAGCTTGCAATCTTTGGGCTATGCTATGGTTTGTTTTAAAAAGGGATTGAATGTCTTACAAACAGGTAAAATTGCTGCCAGATGCAAGTGCATTAGCCTTCTCCAGCTGCTTTACTGCTGCCATTCAAAATAGCTCTCTATAAATATGATTCCTTTGAGCTCTATTCTGACAAGTGCAGAGCACTATCTGGGAAGGGCCAGTGGTTTTCCATCCCCACTGAACCCAGTAGGAGTTGTGATTGCTCAGCACATTGCTGAAAAAAGTCTGCTGAAATTACATTAAATTGCACAATTATCCCCTCACCTCTCGCTATTTTTCTTTCAGTCATGGAAGGAGGCAGGGAAACAGAAAGAAAGACAACAAAAGAAATGGTGCAGACAGGGCAAACGCTGAACAGAAATTGTAAAGCAATGAAAAACAAGCCAGGACAAAAGGGGAAACATCATTAGAGACTGGCAAGTGGATATTCCCAAGACCTCCACTTCATATTTCTGTGTCAAAACTAATGGAAATAGAAACAGAGTTGGTCTTCACTGATGAGGTGGACATTTCCCTTGGGTTTGCCAAGTTTGTGAGGGTTGCTATCACACAAACAGCACGTCAACATTCCAGAAAACCTCCTAAGGACAGCACTTTGCACCACATGGACAAGCAGCTCCCCAGAACCCTCGGGAAGGCAGCACTTGCTCCAGGCAGCAGCAGCCAAGTTTCCCCCAGCACTGCAGGCACAGGGGCAAAGCAGCACAACCACCTCAGCAAAGGAAATGCAGAGCAGTCCTTGTGCTCACCAGGTGCAGCACAATCCATGTGAACAAGGAACACAGTCCTGGGGTGCATAGGGCTGAATGAAAATCCTGAGATGCAGTTTCATGTGAAATCCGAAAATTAAGAGCTGTGCATGAATAGTAGAAGGAGGGGAGTGCTGGACTGAACAAAAAAACTCTCAGGTGATGTTGTATTTTTAGCTAAGGCTTCCACTGTATTTGTGTATAGGGGAAAATTGAAAGGCCACAAAGTGAAAAAAAATGCTTCACTTTTTATCCCAGCTCTATCAGGGACAAATGAGATCTCAATAATCAGGGAAGTACCCCCTCTGCCCCAGCTGTCCACACACAAGTGCATCAGATGTTTAATCCTCTGGTTAAACAGAAGTCCAGTTTAGCCTCTTTTTTCCCTACAGTATTTCCGTCATGCCCTCTGTTTCCCTTTTCCCTCTAAAGCCAGAAGATGGCCACTGGATCTAAATCCTTTTTCTTCCCATAGTGAGCAGCCCCCTTTGGATTCAGATGGCTTTGTCTTCAGCAGCCAAGAATCCAAAAGCTGTGTTTCTGTGGAAAAAGACCTCTTGGTTGCCTGAGATACTAAAGAAATAATGTGACTTTGGCTATGATCTTTGAAACTAATCTGTGATTTTCATGACTTTCTGCCTTTAAGTACTCAAACTTGAGCTGTCTGAAGCAGTTCTGTTCTTTGATAAGTAGTTATTTCTGAGTTTTCAAAAGCAGAGTCCTTTCCAGTTTCAGGCTGAGCCCCCTAAAGGAGGGATCTGCAGACCTTTGACTTTATTCAAAATCTCTTAGCCAGCCTTGAGTTTTATCAGTATAATATGAGAAGAAAAGAGTGAAAGAGTGAGTACCTAGCACTCTGGCAAGGTTGCAATTAATTTCACAGAGGGGAGGGAAGAGAAAGGAGGTGTAGCAGAGCCCAGCAGGTGGGTCACTGCTCCAGCCACCAGCCTCCTGCTTCCTGGAAGCCAGAGCCAGCAGCATTTACAGTAAAACTGATTGTTCAAAGTTGTATCATTATTCCCAGATTTCTCCAGTGCTGCTAATCTCAGTTAATTATATTGGAAATCCCTCGTATTACGACCATGTAATTCATAATGTGCCAGTAGAAGTCATGGTTCATAATAATCACATAATGGGCAAGGACTTAGACGTAATCAGATTTTAGTTACCCTGTCGTGTTTCCATAATGCTGCTGTAAAACCAACATAATCACAAAAAAGTACCAGTTATTTAAACATTTTTATCAGCTTGATGTACAGTATCTTTCTCTCCCTCTCCCTCTTTTTTTAAACAATGTAAGATAACAAAAATTGGATTACAATTGCTGGGAACAGACAATGATAAACTGTTTGCTTGTGTGCAGAATGAAATTTAATAATGGCATCAGCGTCTCGATTTTTAGCAATGTTAGACCTGTTAAATAGTAGCACTCTGCAGCCAAAGGCTGCTTTCAAAGAGGCAGCATTGGAGCATTGTGCAAACAATATCTCCAAGAGCTCAGCTGTCTTATAAACCTTGAAAGATGCCTTATATCCTCACAATTAACCTGGCTGCTAACATTTACTGTGCAGATGAGGGCTTGACTTTTTCCACAATACATGATGCAAAAAACCCCTTAGTAGCTGTAAGGATTTTAAAGGCCAGTGTCTGCCTCTCAAATAAAATAAAACAGAAGAAAAAAAAGAGCCACTTTCCATTTTACAGGAATATGGTTGGTGATGAGAAGAGAGAACTTGCAACCTGGATTCTCTGGACTCTCTCTAATGTTTTATCTCCACTCTGACCCCAATCACTTCAGCTGTGCACTTGACATCCTGAAAAAGGGTCCAGCTACTCTTCTTTCAGCACTGTGCTGCCCAACTTAATTCAAAAGAATTTGTGAAATGTTAGAGGTTTTCAGGTGGCAAGCAAATATCCTGTTTCTGGTTTTTTCCTACCATACTGAGGGCACTTTATTTTAAAGCAATAAATATTATAGCAGTGAGTGAGTAAGGTCAGAAAGTGTCACCCTTTCCTAGTGCCTTTTTTTCCCTTTACATTAAGAAATGAGCTGTGATGGGCACAAAAACACTTGTCACTCGAGAAGAAAGAAGTACTTGTCTCCTTCTAGGAGGAAATGAAAAGGTGGTGAAAGAATGGCTAGAGATTATAGAATTTCTTCCTGGAATTGTGGGCAGAGTGATTGGGAAATCACAGAATTGTAGGGCTGGGATTTCTCAGCAGTCTCTTAATCCAGCTCTCCTCTGAAGCAAAACACAGAACATCCCAGGAAGACACTTCTGTACTGTTTCTGAAAATCTCCAGTGAGACAGACTTATCTGTATCAGCAAGCTGATCCAGAGTTTTTCCACATCTTTCATGCTGCAAAATAGCCCATGATGGTTGTGTATCCTTATTTGACATGAAGGGCAATTAGCCACCCTATTCTCTCTGCAACCTCTCAGCAGATCTCTCTTCAGTCTTCTCTGAATTAAATAAATTCAGTGCTCTTAGTATCTCCTCCCAGGCCATGTTTTCTAAACCTCTGTATTTTTGTTGGTTTACTTTGCATTGTCTCCAATTTGCCTCTTTTTTGGGATAGAGACAAATTGGAGATGGTGCAGAGAAAAGCAGCAAACCTGAGCTTGCTGGATTGGAACTGTGGGTGTTTTGCTCAATGCTTTCTGAAGAAATAAACAAAACCTCCTCTGCACTTTGTGGGGGTGAAGAGACACATGAGATGTCATAAGCTCAAAGGTCAGGAAATTCAGTGTTATGGTTTCTGGTGCAAAATGTTTCCAGAGATTTTTCAGAATTGAGGAAATTGAGGCTTTAGTCTGACATTGCAACAGTTTGAGCTAGAGATCCTGCTCGAGAAAAGTGTGTGCATAGCCTTAAATTTGAATAATATCCCTAAAGCAAGTGCTAACTTACATGCTGCAAATATCACGCATTTCTTGGCTCTTCTTTTAAGCCAAAATGTATTTTCTAGATCCACCTATATACTCATGTCATATTATCATTCTTTAGATCATGTTGTTTTGCAAACATGCAAATAACAGGCAGTTCTGAACAACTAGCACTAAAATTATTGAATTGGAAATTAAAAACAAAGCAAATTTATAAGAAATTAAAGTAGAGATGTTTGTTTAATTTAGAGATTTTATATGTTGGAAAGCATGCTGCTGATTACCATTGACATCGGGAAGGCAGAGTTATCAGGAGAAGAATTGGTGGTTTCTCACTATTTCTGCACTATTTTGCTACCATTAATCAGGAGGGACTTAGTTAGCTTCATTAAAGTTGGCCTGGGAGAGGAAAAAATAATGCTCCCTTGGAGAACTCTCACTGTTAGGGCTTAAGAATTAAGTGTTTTCTGTTGCTGGTGAGGAAAATAACTGCAGAAATTGGGGCATAGTCTTCACTCTTCTGCAATAGACATTATTATAAATATACTACATTGAGAAACACTGCAAATTTCCCTAAATTTTTGACATCCATCTGTTGGAATGTAGGGAAATAGGACTTGAACATCTGGGCTGGGATATGAAGGGTATGAGAAATCACTCTTTAGCTTAAAACCTCAGTGGAAACCATATCATATACATATCTCCATAAGACCTCTAGACAATTATTAACAGCTTAGATACAAAATAACATTAAACCTTTATGAGGATCAAAAGATCTTGTCTCACACTAATCTCCTAATATCAGACAGCATAAAAAAACTCCAGAAACATCAGCCTGTTTAAAACCTGCCCAGATTTACATTTCAGACCCTGTTGTTCTGCAAATAATCCTCCCTTGTGATTTAAAAATAAACGAGAAAGGTTCCTGGCTGCTGTGCACAGGAAGAAGTCCACAGCATGGTGTGGAATATCTGAGACATGAAATGCTTCCCACGTGTGATGGAAAAGCCTCCAGCAGCATGTGGTGAATCCACCAGGGTGCTGTTGGGGTGCTTTCCACAGGCTGGAATATCTCCATTTCCCACTGATGGCTGTGACAGGCACTGCTCCTGTGGCAGGAGATGGACACTGGTGTCATCTCCTCTGCACACCTCGATCAACCTCTCCTGCAGCTCCCTGCCCTGTGGTTCACTGCTCAGAGAAAAGGCTTTGTCACGGCCACACACCCTCTTCCAGGCAGAAAGATCTGCAGAAAGCTAAAATTTGGAAAGTGGCTGTGGCACCAGAGCCTTGTGGACATCATTTCACACCCACAGAGAGTGAGGCAGCGTGGTCCAACCAAGCCTTCCATCAACTTCCTGGGTATTTCTGTATAAATTCCTACGTGAATAGGAGTTCATCTCAAGGAGTCTATCTGCTGGCAGAGCACATCAGAAAGGCACAGGGAGCTCTCCTGGCTCAGTGCTCAAGGGCAGCCCCGGGAGTGCTGCAGGATTAAGGATCTTTGGGTGTGTTCCCTTGGGTTGGTGTTCCCTGGGGCAGGAAAATCACCAGGGAACCTCCCTCCCTGCCGCGGTGCTGCCTCTCTCTGCAGCTGTGCCCTGCAGCCCGAGGAGCCACCAAGGTGTGACAATGTGCAATCCCTTCCTTTTGCAGCACACACACTGGGATTCCTGGTCAGCCACTGGAAGGAAAAGGGTGGAAAGTGGGACTTTATGGAGTTTTCCCTGTCCTGTCTCTGAAAGAGCTGTGCAGAGACCACACACTGTTTAACATCATAAAATCCTCCAGGGAAGGCATGCTAATGGCTATATATTTATTTTGAGAATCAGCTTTCTAGAGGTAAAAATCAGATTCAGAAATTACGTTACATCATCAGCACAGGTCCTCTACAAACTTCCTGGGAGTGCACTTGGTCTTATACAGAGAGCATCAAAAATGACAGTCAGTGGCTCCCTCAAAGCCTGAAAGTGAGATGCTGACTTTGCTCTCTCAAAATATTCTTTAAACTTCTAATAAAAGAGTTGTTTCCTAAATACAGCCTACTCATTTAACTTGCTTAAAAAAAGAAAAATTAAAAAAAAAAAAAACATCAGTTTTTTTCTCCCTGTAGTACCATCACTATATTTTAGGCTGCAAAGCCAAGAAATTGATTTTCTTTTTTTTTTTCCCTACTGATACTTACTGTCTTTTATGGCTGCAGGAGATTTTAGACCAGGAATGTGAAGCTTACAGATGGCTAAAACCTGGCTTGTGCAATAGATAAAGTGGGAATCTGTTATAATGATCCATTTGGACATGCTCCCATTTTCTGATCACTGAATTTGAATCTATTAATCTCATAGACATTTCCAGCATGCCCATCACCATGAAATAAAGCTGTGAAACTCCACAGCTATATGTCTGTGAGGATTCATGCTCCTGTTCTTGCCTGAACTGCTGTTACATATATGGCTTATAAAGTGCTTTTCTCCCTCAAAGGAATACTACAAGTTGACCATAAAGCAACATATTTCCTCACTCATGTGTGTGTACAAGAGCAAAATCTGTATTCCAGAAAGGACAAGCCATATTTCCCAATAATTTTGGTGCCAAAGCAGATCAGTCAATTTCTAATTAACTCTAATTGGCTTCCTCACATGCTTTTAAATTATTTACCTGGAGGTGACAGGTGCTCAAAAGCACCAAGTATTTTCTCCATACTTTGTAAATGTTAAGCACTATACTTGATTAAAAATAATCACCCACCACTTGTCACTTACAAACAAAAGCCTCATTGACCTAAACAGATGCAAACCACAGGTTTTACAATCACCAAGAAACAGTCAAGGACCATGTGGTAGATTGCTCAGTAGGTAACATAAGGGGGTGGAAAAAAATAGAGAGAAAAGAGAAAAAATATTTGGAAAATATTTGGGGCAGCCTTGGAGGAGGCATTAATCCACTTTGAAAGACATTGTCCCAGCAGCCACCATCATGTGTGACCAGGGCATGTCATGTCTCTGCTGGCTGGACCCACAAAGGGCTTCTCTCCAAGCCAGAAATCCTTTAGGCAGATGAGCCCCACATTTCCCTCCATTTATTGTAGGCACTGTGATACCCACAGACGGATAAACACAATGGTACAGTGCTGCCTCACCTCTCTCCATGGAAAGCAGTACCTTAGAGCTCACCTTGAAATGCAGTTTCTTTTCTGTTCAGGGCCCTAAGAAATTGGAGGTATTTATCCTCCCAGCTGCCATCTGCTCCTGGAAGGAATGGTGCAGGAACAGGGAGGGCAGAGCAGCTCGTGTTTAATTTGTGGCTCTGGACACTTCCTGGCTTGAGCCAAGGGAGCAAAAAAAAAAGCAATAGGCAGGCAGCTGAATTTATAGCCACAAAATTAGGCATGCTGGGAGAAGGCTCAAACACCACAAGCAACTCAGGCAGGCGAGCAGCAGCCAGAGAAGGTGTGCTGGTAAAGTATTTTTCATCTGAAATGTCTTTAAATCACACTGCTGCATACCTACCCAGGCTGCAGAGGAGAGACAGAGATGCAGCCTGAAGTGGGCACCGAATTGGAAAGTGTTCATGGACTGATTTGAGAGTAACTTTATCCATGAGGACAGTTTAGAGAAAATGTGTTATTAAAGTACTTTATTTCCATTTAGAGACTCACACAGGCATACACAGACAGTAGGTGGTGACAGCTGCTACCAGAACCATTTGTTATCTTACTTCTGTTCAGCTTTTGACAGTGTGAAATGAATATAAATGCTGGAAAGCTTTACAGAGGTGAACCAAACAATAAAAAGTAGGGGGGAATGAATTCTGGTTAGGTTACTTTAGGGAAGAGCTTTATTTCTGTTTATTCCTGAGGCATGGATGTGTGCTGTGTTTCCAATACTGAAAATACTGTTGAGAGGATTCTTGGTGGAGTTTACCAAATCCACACCATCCTGAGATGGTGAGAGCTGGCCTTGAAGCTAACTTTAACATCATTCCCAGAAATGGCATGAAAATAAGGCTTCAGCAAATTATTGCTTCTCCCTAATAATCTGTCCATCAAAATGGAGTGAACCTTTCACATAGTTTGCCTTAATAAAAGTGCTGGTGAGATATCTCTGTGTTTGGACTTAGCAGGAGCAAATCTCTTGGCATCAAAAGGATTAAATTAGTTGGCCTGAAATTATATTGCTTTTTCCAAGCAATCATGACAGCTCTGAGAATCTTGCTACAATATAGTCACATCACACCAGCTGACAGTTGCCTCCAAAAAAACCCATTCATTTTGGCCAGCTCCTCCTGTGAACACTATTAACAGACTGATGCTCCTGTTTCAGAGTCCAAGAGGCATTTTTGAGCTGCACCCCTATCAAGAGGAAGCCCTGGTCTCAGTTTTGACTTTAGTCTGATTGTTTGGTTCTCACATGGAGAATATTTGTACCATTCTCACTTTGGTTACATCTTGGATGAACTGACACATTTTGTTTTACAAGGGCAATCTATAAAGGAGACTTTGTTCTGCTGTACAGAATATAAAGTTCCTCAGAAACTACTGGGGTATATTGATTGCACAATATATGTTTCATTAGAGCTTGGGGTATTTTGAGGGGTTTTTTTGGGTTTTGGTTTTTTGTTGGCTTTTTTTTGTTCTATGATGACTCCTCTCACCCTGGCAATATTGATATAACAGGAATTCTCCATAAAATAGGGATTGGTAACAAGAGGCACAGGTTTATAGCACAGCACACAGATTAGGCTGAAGTCAAGCAGATATTTTCCTAAAATCTTTGTTCCTGATTGAATGTTTCTAAAGCAAATTATTTACTATATGAGAAAGATCTTTAAGTTTGCATGGGGGGAGGTAGAACCTTAGTCTGAAGTTGGGCCAATAAAACAGGAATGACTTGGGCTTAGGAGTGCTGCAGGGAACATCGTTAGCTTCTGTGGGAGGGAGAGATTCACGTCAAGTTTATTTTTATAAGGCAGCATCCACCTAGAAATGAGCACAAACCAAAACGCTATATCCTCTGAATTTGGTGGGCACTTGAAATCTCGTTTTTGCAGACAGCTCTTGATTCCAAAAAAAGGCCAGAACGGTGACAGATAGGCAAAACCTGTCTGCCTTTGGGAAGCATAAATTTTGGGTTCCAACTCCTCCAGCATTCTGCTCCACCTGGTCACCAGATCCCTCCCATGTCCCTCTGCTTCCTGCTGGCTGCAGCTGAACAAATTTAGTCCTGGACCCAGGCAGGACCAAAGATAAAGCCCATGGCCATGTGTGGAGGGCAGGCTGAGCTCCACCCTAGCAGAGATGAGGGCAAGCAGCCTGAGAAACTCAAGCCAAGCCAACACTGTCCAGCTCTATGCTTTTCTGGAAAGCAGTGGCTTTCTGACTAGAAATAGGGATCCTTTCTCATAACTCTGCATAGCTGAGGTACAGCTGGCTCCCAGCCAGTGCTGTGTAACCAATAATGTGCCTGAGATAGCAAATGTGTCCTGCACACACATCATTATCACAAAATCCAGGGCTAACTCTGCACAGAGCAGCTAATATGCCAAAAATATCATACGTATCTATTATTTGAATTATCCATTGCAGAGCACACTGCAGGAAGGCTAGTAAATTCAGTTCCTCTTACCTGCCATCTGCATTCATATTTAGGAGTGAATTATATGTTTTCAACATGTTTTCCAGCAAGTTATTTACACAAATCTCATTAAGAATAAAGACAGGGGGTTTATATACAATTCCTGATCTACTGACTGAAATTGCATACCAAGATGTCAGTGTGACTTTGAATAGAAGCTGGAAAGCTATGCTGCATGAAATCATATCACTGAGAGAAAACCTTCATGCTTTTTATTCTCCACACTGACATTTCTTTCCCTCTCTCCACTGAAACAAAACCACCACTAACAGGTTCTTTGTTATGCTGGTTTCCTGCCGGATTTTTGATAGTGCCTAATAGTGGTAAGGGCTGGATTACAGTTCAATATACAAAAAGCAGTTTGTTTTCAGCCCCGTGTGAAGCTCGCTCTCAGGTTTTGAAAGTAATTTTCAGGAGTAGCCTTCCTTAGCAGACATTTTCTGGGATGCAGTTGGTGCTGGACCTGCCAGGTGCCTGATGTGAGATGCAGTGACGTTACCAGGCTGATTGCTTGGACTGCTCTGAAGTGAAGGCATCTGGCTAGGGCTGTTGGCTAGTAGAAGAAAAGGCACTAATTAAATATTTCTTGCCTTTTCAGGTTTGTCCCTCTGATTAACCACTTTAAAAATGACTCCAGGGAAAGGCACACAGTTATCTTGAAAACAGAGAGGCATGATTAAACATTCCTTTGCGAACAGAAAAATAGTAAAGGAAAAGGAAGGCAGTCAGGTCCAGCAAGGCTGGCAGGTTATTGCTGGATCCAAACAAGGCCTCAACCCTTTCAGCCTGGCAGGGGAAAGCCTGAGTGATCTTATGGAAGTTGCCAAAGAATCCCATTGCCACACACCATTTGACCAAATTTACTTGTTTTCCCAAGTTAATTTTCCTATCAAAATGTGTCTCTAGCCACACATACAGATGGATATCTACTGGCACCTTCTTTAAGGCAACCTGTGCTCCTGAACTGAACAGACACCAAACCTATTGCAGTGATCACTAAACTGTTACCATTGCCAGTTTCTGACATTTGCACCTTTCACCTTGTTTTCACTGAAAAAAAATCTCCAATGTGTCAGTGTACAGATCATCAGAGCTCTAATTTTATTCTTCCAAATATGACACATGATAACTACCATAATGAACAGCATTTCCACTGGTCTTTTACCAAAGCCATGGTGGGTTTGAGAGATCTTTTCTTCTCTAATTAACTAATGTCTCTGAAATCTTTACTCATAAAATTTCCTTGCCTGCTGCTGCCAAAATTAAAGCCACAATACCACAACAAGATCTATGCTGAGGTCATAGGGTTACAGACTTGTTCTGTGGCCTTTGACAAAGTACTTTATCACAGGTATTTACACAACTGTGGTTTCAGCAGTGTATTTTTAGGGTCCTAAACATTGCAAGGGAAACCTCCTTTATCAGTGAAAGTTTATCATAATTAGAGTCAGTTCACCACTAACACAAAAATTCCAGGTAGTTCGTTCATTCCTTGCATTTCATTTATACACTGAGTAATTCTTTCAATGTTCTTCTAAATGGTCTGCACAGTGACCTCCAGCTGTAATAAAACCCCCTTTTTAAATTAAATTATTTCTGGACAAATATTCCTAGATATTGCATGGGCTACTCTCAGGTAGACTAAGTCTGAAAGTGAAAAATACTGTTAGGTTTGCTAGCTATGGTAAAAAAAAGGACATAAAATGTTAGATTTCAGGTTATTAACCCCAGATTGGCTGTAAAGCTTCAAATGTTTAAGTTGTTTACTTCAATTTCATAGCCTCTATAAGCTTTAAGATTTTGGCAAGAATTCTGCAGACCGAAAGTCCTAAGTAAGATGTACCTGCAAATTTCCCAGTTTGGAATGAAAATAAATTCTGTAACATAACTCTGGGAAAAGAAATGCACAATGGCACAAAATGGAGCTGCCTCTCCAAGCCCACAGCTAAATTGTGACAAGACCTTAAGACATTCAGAGGAATGTGATGGAGATGCTTTTACCTTTTGCTTAAAGCACTCCAAAACACCAATAGCACTTTTTAATTTCAAAGTTAGTGCTATTGGACAGCAGATAAAGAAGGGTTGGTTCTGCCAGGTGAAGCATGGAAATTGCAAACAGATCTCCTCCCAGCTCATTATGTCTGGAGGTGGCACAGCCTTTCTTCCTCCCTTGCTCTCAGTCCCGCAGGGTTTCCCGTGGTAACAATCTGTAGCTACAGAGGTTCCTTTGGATCCCTAGGAAATTTCCCTTTTTGTCTTCCCCTTTGAAGCTCAGATTTGAGTCTTTCCACAGCTCTTCTCCACATCCCCACCTGTGCAGCCAAACCCAGCTTGCTGTCTCTTTCCTGCCCAATTCCTGCCCTGGGAACTTCCCCACATGAGCTTCCTCAGGTGCTTCCTGGCACTGTCTTTGCCTCACCCACCAAAAACACTCAGTCAGACTCAATATTCCGTGTCAGAGGGGACAATGCCAGGGAGCAATCCTTACCCTGCTGCACAGCCAAGGCCCTTTATCAGAAAGGCCAGGAAAATGCGCTAATTGGTGGTGAAATGCACACACAAAATCATCACCTCCATCAGACCTTGGGAAATGGGGCTGTGCAGGGATGGTTCACCCAACAGAAGCCTTTTCCAGTGATGTCTACACTCCTACCAAAAAAAGTCCTTGCAGCAGTGAGCAGATGGAATTAGGCATCTTACTAATACCAGACACCAGGGCTACTTTGTGCGTTCATGACTTTTCTGCTTAGTACAGAAAGAACCATCTCCACAAAATTAATTTGATTCTTACTTTTGGTGCATGCTGCTGTTGTTTGTATGAAACAAGTGTGGAGTGATATCTCTCAAATGCATTGAACTGCTGTGGAAATGCCACACAGAAATCAGGAGAGAGATTGGGATGTAAAAAGTATAGAGCTTAGATGGTCCCAAACACAGGCACAACTCTTGAAAATATTACTCTGATTTTGTGAGATTAAAGATTGAGTTATTATTAGTTTCTTTGAACTCTTACTCTGAGATGTCTTAGAGAAGACCTGAGAGAACCCAATCTTCACTGTATTTATACATATTTTCTGAATCCTTATCTGTTCAGATATGGTTCAGAGAGACTCATGTCTGGGGTTTTGTCAGAGATAACTGAAGGGTTACACAGGTCTAAACATAACTCTTCGTATCAGCACTAAGGCTGAAGGAAACTCTGAATTGCAGCACTTTATACTGAAGGGATCCCTAAATGATTCTTTTCTTCTCACAATCATTCAAGAACTTGAAAGTCCAGGGAGTAGCCTCAAATCTCTCATTCCCATAAATTTCACAGAGGTCACAGCATGGCCAATTCAGCTGAAAAGTGTTATTACAGAAAAACTTGATGATACTTTTATGTTCACTGATGTGAACATAATTCTCTGGGTCTTTTAGCTACATATAGCCTGCCTTATCCACAGAGACGCTTCAGCAGATATGTATGGTACCATGAGCAAAGTTAAAAGTGATGCATATTCTGATTTATAACTTCTACTGATAACAAGATGATAGAAAATCCTAAAAATATGGGTGTTATTATATACACTGTGTAACTTCACTCAGCAGATAAGGGATGGGAAAGAAAAAAACATTTATCACACCTGAAATGGTGGGACACTTCCTTGAATGACCCTTGTTGCGTGGAAAGAATTGAGCTGATCTCTCTAACCAATGGACAAAAATCTTAAATATAGGCTTAGCTCTGTAGGTGCCAAGTGTGGATATGGATCTCTAGTCATTCTTGGTTTTAAGGACCACACACAGGCAGAAAGATGCACATATAGATGAGCTCTTTTTCCTGACAGATTTAATCATCTAAAGAGGTCTCAACCCGCTGAGCTGACATTGCACCTCCCAAAGATCCACCACTGGATTGTAACTATATAGGCACAAGGAAGTAATTATTACAAATAAATTAATTAGGGATGGGGAGCTGGACAAACAGGCCAGGAGTTCCTCCTTCGAGGGGCAAAGCAAAAGAGAGTCCCTTGGGAAAATCCAGCCTAAAGCAGAGGCTGCCCTCATCCACCTCAGCCTCCAGGCCCTCAGCATTGGCCTCAGCCTGATCCAAGAGTTTAAGCACACAGCCCAGATAAATATTACTTTGTTAATCTTCATTAGAAATCTACTTTTAAAGCTCATTTGCAGTGAAGTCACTTAGTCAGATGAAATCATTGCACACTAAACAATCCTGTTAGGGATGCTTATCCAAGCAAAGGGCGTTCAATTGCATTTCCATTAGCAGCACTATATGGTTATTGTCCTTAAAGACAGGGCTCTTAGACTTAATCTATTTTCTTAGAGTTGAATTTTCTCAAGAACTAAAAGTTAATTTTTACTACTTTCTGGCAATACAAAATCAGGTTTCCTGCAGATCGATAAAACAGATTTGAGGACTGAAAATGGTCCTGCCCAGTCCCGCGGTTCTGCCAGCACTGAGATCTCCCTGAAATTTTAAGAAGTTCTGGATTATCTGTCTAATGATGCACATTATTAAATAGAACATTATTTAATGAGAAAGTCACCGGCTGTGGTGAGCAGCAGGTGATTTATCTATCAGAAAAAGAGTATGTTTTTAAACAGAAAATATGATGTTTCTCTCTGTTGAATTCTGTACAGCTCAAGAAGATAGAAATGATGCTTGATCTCATCCTTTTTACTTTCCACAGCAGTTTTCTGGAAGGACAAGTCTCCCATTAAATGAGAGGGAGATTTTCTGCTTTGCTTCCCTTGTATTGCTCTCTTACCTGTGGGGCTAAGGCAGAGTTCAGCAGTGCTTTACTGAAGTGAGGGAAGAGCTCTGACTCCTCCCTCACCCTTGACCTGAAGATAGATCTGGGGAGCCTGATGAGCCTGAACTTTTGAAAATAGGAAAGAAAGTATATCTTTCCCCAACAGTGTTTTTAGTTCTTAGTACATTCTCTGCTTTCTTCTCTCTCTCCCAGGAAGAGGACACCACATTTTATTTTATGTTATGTTCCCATATATTTGCACTAATTTCTGTAGTAAACTTTAGTTATAGCCAGGGTATATTTTACTTCAGTTTTCCCCACTTGTCAGTGCTTCCACCTTAAAAATGGTATATTATAACCTGAATATATAGTGGCTTTGCTTCTTGTATAGCTTTGCACCCAAGGCATTGCTGTAGATGATCCCTTGAAAACATCTCCAAAAGGTGTTACCACTACTTCCCGTGATTTTGAGGCAGAGCTTCTAATCTGCTACTTGAAAACTGGGGAAGCCTGGTATTGCTGTGGAATCATTCACACAGGTGAAAATACATATTGATTTGGTACACTGCTAAGGCTGAAAGCAAAAATTAAGCAAAGACTATGAATAAATCTTGTGCCGAAGGAATCAGTCTCATAATGAGAAAAGAAGAATCAATAAAACACAACTTTCACATGGCACTGGTGCTTAGATTGGGCTGATTCTCAGAATTTGAGCTATTGAGCCACAATAACCATGTAGACATTACTGCTCTGATAATGCAGAGGTGAAGGATATTGCAGGGAAGTCACATCCACAGTTCATGGTACACTTCAGACTGAAGTTAGACAAATACAAATATGCTCAGCCGTGGTGACAGTAATGATATTATGAGCACTTGATCTCCTTCAAGCCAGATTAGGTCAAGGATGGCTTCAAATAATTTCCATTGCATAATCCCTCATGGGCTAGCTTGTGATCCACATCAAAGACCAGCACCACCAGCAGTGCATAAAGAAGCCAGAAACAAAACTTGCACATGGTAGAGATAAAATTCCCATTAGTTTCAGATGAGTTAGGGTTTCGCTGGGTTTGTGCTGCCTTTAATTAGCAATCAGGCACAATAATCATTGCTGTGCGCACGTCATGCCAGCAACACTTCATTATTGAGGCCTCTGCTCATTTTTTTTCCTTTGTTTGGGATGTATTAAGATGTGGACTCCCAGCTTTGGAGAAAATTATAAATATTGCTCTCTTATTCTAACTGTGACTTCCAAGAATACTAAAATGCAAAAGCTATTTGCATAGTAAAAATGGAACTAGAACAGGAAATATATTTTTTTACCTCATTTAATTTGTCTTGATTTCAAAAAGGAAGAATGACTTGACAAAAAGGAAGAATTACTAGTCAAGGCTACAGAAACTAAAGCCTATTCAGACCTGCTTTGGTTTCTATTGTCTTAATACAGAAACTTCTGATGCACCAAGAAAATAAATGCAGTCAGATTGAGATCACTGGAAAACATTTTTCACTTTTTTCTTATGTGTAATTCCTATATAAAATCATACCAATTTGTTCTTAACTCCTTTAGTTACATAACACAAAGAAGAGTGGCAATCAGTAATGCCTATTTTCAATAAAATTAATTTAATAACTTGAAGAATGGGAATAAATCTATTGATCATAGTGGGCACATTTTACAATGAAGGAACAGATACGATACAATACCAGTAAAAAATATTCTGAGACATAATTAACATGGACAAAACCTGAAATGCAATCAATAGCTATGTTTTTTTTTAAAAAGAAAAAATAAATTGCTCTGAGCTGTCCTGCTAAAAACAGCTTCCTGCCATCAGTTAACTAGTGCATACAGAATTTTTATTCCCATTGAGTTTTTATGTCATCACCACATTGTAATGGTTTGCTGGTAATCCTTTGGTGTTAATCATGAATCCAAATTAAAATATTCATTCCTGCATTTATTTGCATTTACTGAACTATTCTTTCTTTAATTTCATGTAAATTTCACAGCTCCTGCATTCATTTCTGAAGCCCTATTAGCAAAAAATCAGCTTTAATATTCTCACCCATGGTTGTATCGAATACACAGTTTTGCTAGAGAGAAATCTTACAAAATATCACAACTCAAGAAATAGAAAACAGAAGAAAAATACAAGGAGCTCAGTCTTCAAGTGCTTAAGAGAAGGCATCTGCAGTGGGGATAGCTTTCCCTTTCTTAAGAAAGGAAGTCCAATTTCTATCATCAGCTTTAGATCCTGTATGAGAAGCCAAGTCTAGGTCCTCCTAAAAAGTGGAAATGGTATTCTCTGATTTCTTAATATTCAAGGCTGCCTTTAGCATCACTGATACAACTGGGGACACTGGCTGGGTTCTGATCATTTGTCAGGCTGATACAAAAGATTTACCCTTTGTGATCAAAAACTATTCAAACCACTTCTCATCCATCACAGCTCTGAGCAAACATGCCATGGATTGACCTCACCAAGCAACATTTGCTGTAAGCTACCTGACCAGCACTTTTCATCATAAGATAGCCATCAAAATAATTCCCAACTTGCAGTCTGAAGCTATAAAATGAATCACACGATATTTACGTGCCCTGTGGTCCTTTTGGCCCAGGCATTATGGCATACCAGGGTTTAATGATCTTAATAACCCCATATGGCTGGCTGAGAAATTAGATTTTCCCTTTGGTTGCAGAAGGCAATTTTCAATTACAGCAGATGGCAAAACAGTGAAGGTCTGAGAAGTCAAGAACTGGCTAAGAAACCTCAGATTACTACTTAGGCCTTATGTTGCTCAGCCTAATAATGTCAGTGGTTGAAATTTTTGCCCCAAATGAAAACAGTGTTGAAGCAGAGCACAGCATTTCAGCAGAGCAGTGCCCCAAATTACATCTGCTCTTCAGAGGGCCAGGCCTGACAGCACCACAAAGCCACACTTGCATATGGGAAAACAACCTTTGGAGTATCACATGTACAGCTCAGCAACCATTCAGATCCACTTTTATTGGATATTGGAGAGAGCCATGCTGAACTCCAGGATAATTGGAGATGGAGATCCTTCAAAACAGAAGTAATTTTTCCATGAGGTTCCATATCCCCTTACAGTTTTTTTGATTTTGCTTTTTTATCCTCCAAGCTTTTTTACCCTTCATTCCCTGCTCTCCTTCCCTTGATCTGGAAATTGTGAAGGTCAGGGTTGAGGGGAGGAAGAGGAACCAGACTTTACAGCGCATTTCTTCGTTATCTCTAGGTAATGCCTGAAAAATATGTTCATGGTGGTGAGGAGTGTTTTAAGGAGCTATTCAAGATCTTTGGGGGCTAGCAAAGATTTTCCTGTGTCCTTGCAGGCTCTGCTCCACAGCACGACCCTGCTGCCAATTCTCCCCCTCCCTCCCTCCCAGAAAGGCTACGCACAGAGAATGCAGTAAATCTGCAAAGCTTTTTCTGCCTTTTTATGTGTTCAGTGGAAGGCAGGGCTCTCTAATGCCTCTTGCACAATTCATAGGGAGACACATGAAGTAGAAAATAGCACCTCTGTTAAGTAGTACACGATTGCTTTAGTGATGAGTTAACAGAGGGAATCTCTTATGGAGGCACAGTAGGGGGAAAGTCTAAAACAGCTGAAGGTTCACAGATTTACTTCTAAATCCTCTGCATTTTTCCCAGTGACTTTTCAAACACTTACAAAAGGTTTAAAATAATTAGTAGTGATCAAGATTTATACAGTATCTGTCAGAAGAAAAGACATCTCAAAAGACATCTGATCTTGGTCAGTGTATTATAGACTGAATCAGTCAGGACACTTTAACCCAGATTATTCAGAACTTTCAGACTAAAATTCAATATTCAGCTACTTCTGCATTCCCTAGCTTCCTTATTTTGCACCTTTAAAATAGGACTGTATTAAAGTAACTTGAGAATGGAATTCTAGTGAAATATTAAATAATCAAAAATAAATAATGCAATGATGTGATGATACAGTGCAGTCAGTGGGCATTAAAATGGAGGCAGAATAGAAGAAGAGCTCAAGAATAACACAGATTTTTTGGCTGAAATAGAAAAACAAGAAATGTAATGACTGATACTCCTAATCTGTGGGAAGTCTATAGTGCAATGTATACTTTGCTCTAAACTACTCTCCTAATCTTTTTACCCCTTCAGAAAAGGGAATAAAAAGAAAGAGAAGAATTAGCAACACCAAATTACTTCGGCAATTGTGTTAGGCATATTGCACTATACATAATAGATGAGATATTATTAATACAGAGCTATTCCATTGAGATGCTCTGGATCATATAAACTAGAAGTACTCTTAAAAAATAATTCCTCCTCATGCAGCGTTTCAAATATTTCTATGTACTTGAATTTTTTACTCATTTTTAAATGAGCATCATTGTCTCTGGATTCTGATTCCCAACTCTGACTCATGTATTTCCATGTTGACATATCACTGACATTGTTCCTATTTTATGGGCTGAGACTTCCTCCACTGAGGTCAAAGGCTACATCCCTCTTGACTTTGATGATGCTACTTTGCAAAATCTTCTATCTGCACAACATGTGGTTGGGTCTTATTAAGAAAAGGTACATTTTGGGGAAAAAAAAAACTCAAAACATGGCAGACATAGAGTTCCTTGTAGAAAGAAAAGTCTAACAACACTGAACATGACAGCAGTGCTAATGGCATAAAGAAATTTGCTAGTACAGCTGGAAAACAAGAGGGCAACACATTGTACGAACAAGATGGAATGCAGAGCACCTCCACATGTGCTAAGATGTTTTGGGAGCTTCGAAACAAGATATTTCTAAATATCTTTTTGTTCTGGACCAGAGAACATTCTCCTTTTTACCACCTTCACAGCTCAGGAATCAAGACCTGTATGGCACATTTATCTTATGCTTGCAATTCAGAGCAAATTGCTGCTGCAAAACCTTTTAGCATGGCAGTTGTATTTCACTTTACTGACAGAGAAAAGGCGTTGTGTGAAACCTTTTTTGGGAGCCCGCACTTCCTCCCTTCCTGTCTGTTTAAATATGAAAACATCATGAGATGGTTTATTCTGTGCACTGACAGTCCTTGCCCATAGATGCCATAACTGCATTTATTTCTGATGGGTTGTGCACAAAAAAAGAATAAAAATCCAACTGCACAAAGACAATTCAAGCATCCTCCTTCAGTGTAAGAGGATTTGGTTGTCTTTCTTGATGCACCCAGGTTTGGTAGAAGCTTTTCCGTGTGTTTTGTTCAATTACGATGATTATATTAAAAGGGATTCCTTGTGAATTATCAGATTGACAGACACTCATTCAGGGCTCTGCCAAATTTGCCTGGATAAGCAATATTCCACACAGCTCCTCCTGTAGATGCATCTACCAACCAATCCTGGCCCCTTTGTCCTCCAAAGCTTTTTTCTCCATACTCAAGATGTTATCTAATTTTGAATATCACTTCTTTAAAAGGAGTGGCCAGGGCAGGGAGGGAAGGGTGCTCCCTCCTACAGGAACCAGGGGAAAAAGGTCCCCAAGTGCAGAGCAGGGTGGGCACAGTCCCAGACAGGCTTTTGGTGGCGACAGAAAGACAATTCCCCATGGACCAATGGTTCTGAGCCTGTCCAGGCATCAAGAGGCTGAAATCAAGTTTGGGGTGAAGGCCATGCCTCCTTCCCATGTCTCTTCATGTGGCTCTCCTCACCCAGCATCTCCCTTTAGTTTCTAATGCCCACCAGCACCAAAACCACCTCATTCCTGTCCTCTGGCAGAGAGTTCCTGCATGCCTGCTCTCACAAGCCAGCCAAATATTTCCAGCAGTTTGCTCCAACAGGGAGGGGTTTTCCCTCTTCAAGACATCATCTTTGGTAAACTGTCACACAGAGGAAGGATGATCACAAGGTTTTTTGTCTCCAAGACACATCCTTCTTAATTCCCTACAACAGCACCAGGAAGAGAAGTGGTTTAGAATACAAAGTTGGCTATAAGCAAGTGCACAACCATGAGGTTCTCAAAAAAAAAACTTAAATAAAACCTTGATGTTGCTGCACATGCAAATTGCAGGAAAATACAATGAGGTTGATTCCTGACTGTTGTAGGGTTCAGGAATCTGGCTGTCTGTGGTAGAGCTGAACTCTTAAAGCAGCCCTTGGGAGCACAGAACAGAGCACAGCAGACAAACTGATGTAAGGCTAGAACTACACAGCACACAATAATCTACCTGCCAGAGAGATGAAACAGGGAGAAAGAAGAAAGGTGAGGTTCAGTGTAATTATACAGGATTTGTCAGGTTCATCCAGGAGTATATTGGGGCTGGATCACCAGCTGTACTGACTGACAGTGCTCACCTAAGATAAAAGCACTGTATTAGTCAACAGCAGCTGCATACATGGCTCTGCTGAATGCTGCTTGACACACTTCTTTCTCTGACATTGTCTTTAAAGTGGTGAAGAAGAGCTCAGTGAGTGCATTTGTGCAGTTCCTCAGCGCCAGGAGCATGTGGATGTGCACCCTGAAACACCCACCCACCCTGCAGAGGCACAGGCTGCGTTGGCACTGCAGTTTTCCTTCTGATAAATCCCCTAATTCCTCTCTAACAGTCAGCTGTAGCTGACTATTTAACCACACTGCATCTCAGGGAAGCAGGGATAACCAGGAAAAAGAACAAGCTGCTACTCTAATTAAAGAAATAACTGCACACCCATCCACAAACCAACCAGCTTTTACTCACAGTACTAATAAGAAGAATGAGTTTATCTGCTCGAGCAGTGAAGTGCATTTTTTCACTTGTTTCATCTATGGAATCACCATTGACTTTTTCTTGGCCTGTAAAGGCCAAACACAAATGATGTGGTGGATTGTAGCAGAGGCATTTCAGGTCAGTCAGATCAGTGTTAAACCCCTGTTGCATTTAGGAAGGAATTCGACAGAGACTGTGCACCTCAGGGAAAAGGCAGTGTGATTTCCAGCATCCAGTTTTGGTGTATCAATCCAAGTTTCTTGCCACACCTGTTCTTCCTCTTAACACTGGGCAGTGAGGTTGACAGGAAAGCTTGGAAAGAAAACTGCAGACTGCGTGTCTTTGATTTGCATACCCCAATTGCTGTGGCAGGGAGAGGGTTGAAGCCTCCTTTCCTTCTCCTCACAGTTTGAAAAAAGATAATAGGACAAACACTGTATTATTTTTAAGAGAAGATGTCAAGATGAAAAAATGAAAACGTCAAAAAAGGGGCTGATATACAGCATTACTTAAAGACTGTTTTGTTGAGGAAAACTGACCAAATGATTTACGAAAGGCTTTTAACAGGGCAGTCTTTGGATTACAGTGAAGATGAAAAATAAATGAAAATCTATTTCAAGTTTGCTTTAGCCTAGTCATTTGACAGATGAGGGCAAAACCTGGCAAGAACACAAGTTTTAATCTTCAGATGTAGTGACTTTATTTGCAGTTTTGCCGATTAAAGTTTTCTCTGTGCAAAATAAGAGCTTTTCAGAACATTTTCAGATGTTTGCTGTTGAAACTACTTTTCTTTTTTTTTTTTTACATGAAGCTCCCATGAAAGGCACACGAGTAAAAAGACCCAAGATGCTTCTGCTCATGGCTCAAAGCTCATGCAGACATTATCCTGACTGTGCTGCAACCACTGTGTCCACCACCTTCTTCCCTTCCCAATTCTCCTTTCAAGCCTCACTCTTGAAACTCAGCCCTCCTAATTAATTACTGGATTAACCAGCCTAGTACCAAGATGCTCATGGCTGGAGGTGGATCTTGGAGCACAGGCCCATTCTCAGTGTGCCCAGCCTGGCATATTTCTGCCTGACCAGATGGGTCCACCATCTGCTCCTATTTGAAGGAAAACTTCCTGGAATTAGGGTTTTCCTCTTAACCTTTGTTTGTACAAGTCCTTTCTTCCTCTTTCCTTTTTTTTTTTTTTTTTTTTTTTTAATTTGCCTTTTCACCAAAATCACCTGAAGCACACCAGAGTCAGGTTTAAAAGCCAAAGGGGCATCTCCTCCCAGTTTTGGTGCACAACCTGGCATTAAATGATCTCTGCTCTATACAAAGGCTGCTGGAGCTGCAGCAGCACAGCAAAGAACTACTTCATGGGAAAGCAGGAACACAGCAGAAATTATTTCTAGTGCATAGGCTTCAGAGAGTGTAGCAAAATCAATCCAAACTCCAGGAGTCAAAGGTAGCCTTCTGCTGTTTGCTCAAGCTACCGGGCCATGCTATGTTATTTTTCAGTATAGAATTTATAGATCGAGGGAAGGAGTAAGGAGTTGATCTCTTCGAGATGAGTTAAAAAAAAAAAAAAAAAAAAAAAAAGATGGGGAAATGGAGAGCTGATATCTAATTCTATGAAAATCTGCCACAGTTCTATATTTATTATAAGCCTATCCCAGCACATCCTGCTCAAAGTCTTACAGAAAATGTGTTGCTAACTACCAGGAAATCATGGATTTTTTTATTAATTTTTTCCCCTCATAGTGCTATTGCTTGGCTGTGGTAGAAGCCATAACTTGGAGAGGAGGGGTAAAATTTAAAAAATAAAATTAAAAAATCAATATTATTATTATCTACTGGTGGCTACAGTTTACAGCAGCAATAATCTCCTCTAAAGCAGCTTGCAGAGGTACCAGTTGTCACCTACATGAAGTATTACTCTTTCAATCAAACCATTAAATGCTGATATCATTTGATGTTTTGGTCATTTTGATTTGGTGGAATTAAGTTTTGGTGACCATCAGAATTGCCCAAACTTCACATCTAAACAGTGTTTGGCCAAGAGCTACAGTATTTGCTGTCGGCATTCTCTTTTCATTACTGCTAAGAGTGATTCATTCCCTCATTAAGAGCAACTAATTTCTAACATCCTGTGCTGTTCCTTGCACTGTATATTACAGTGAGTGTTCAGATGTGCCCCCAGTCACTAAGTTCTGTTTTTCCTCCAGTAGTGCCTGAAGTTATGAGATCATTTGTCTCTGGTTTTCTACACACAAGCCTTCTTCCCAGGGAGGCAGCAGATCCTGCAGGTTGATGTTTGCTCCCAGTATAGTTTTCTGAGCATCTTTTGCACATGTTGGGCTGTGAAAGCACAATTCTGGATGCTATACCAGATTAGGGTGGTCTTCAGCAGGGTTGAATCTCCAGGGCACAGAGCAGCTCTGCTCAGGCAGAGTAAAGCTTTACTGTGCAGAAAAGAAATATCTTGTTTATCTAATTACTGGCAAATGCAAATGGAACCATTCAGAGCTTCAGGCCTTCTCCTGTGTGCCTTGCAGAAAATCTGCAGAGTGTCTTTGATTCAGAAGGCTATGGCATTTTGGAGATACTTTCATTTTTTAACTTATTTTAAGAGCTCCTTCTGAAAGCCACAAACATACAGGTCATGAGTGCTGAGTACATAGAGAGGAGACAGGTATTGGTCTTCTAAAATGCAGTGTGTTCCCATAAATGGGAATTTATAGCTGAATGTGTTTGCATCTATATTTATATCATAATTTCAAGAAGATGGATGATGATTTGGTTAGGAAAAGGACTAGCTCTGTGATCATTAATATACTGAAATCATAAAGGCAGTGGGTTTTTATGTTAGCATGATATTCAAAACTCTCAATGAGGAAATAAGCTGGTTTGCAAGCTTTCATTGCAACACAATGTAGTATTAATCTCTTTATTGATGTCCTAATCGATCATTAACCACTTTATAAAACATGAATGTGATGATAAATACTAAACTTTGCATGTCTATGTAGCTTTTCTCCTAGGACTGGGAGAAGTGCTGCTGACCAGAGAATCCAGTTGCTTGCTGGAGATCTCACAAGTGGAACTAATTAGAAGTAGAAGGAGCTGTCACTCCTGCCCTCCCCGTGCTCCCATCAGAAGGCCACCCTGCCTGCCAATCTTACTGCTGAGCTCCTGCTATTTTTATCCTTTCATCTTTTTCTGATATTGACTTCAAGCCTGTAATTTGTTACACCTGGAACTGCATCTATTAAAGTTAAGGTCTAAGAAACATGCCAAGGTCCACCCACGTAGAACCTATCACTTGAGCAGAAAGAATTTCAGAGCTTTCCAGGTTAACGTTAAATACATTCCAAATGCAGTTTCTCCAGGTAGATGGGTCAGGCACCTGCCACTCATGTTTGCCAAGGCAGGGCTCAGCAACAACTTGTGCTGCAGCAGTTTTGCTTACCTTATCTACAAGCAATATAGAATATTACCACAGGATTTTTTTCCCCTAGAGCAACACACAAAACCCTAATGAAATTGCATTTATAATCTAACCTCAATAAAAATTTTAATAATGCTTATTCCGATATCACAGCTGTCAAGAGAGAGTCCATATTACTTTTGAGACAGTGTTGAGATGTACAGAATAAGTGCATACAATCTGTGTCTTAAACTGTGACTATTAGGAGCTTTTAATGATTTAAGAAATAAAAATTTGAACTTATTCATCTCTTGTCTTTTAGAGGAGCATTATTCTGAACCCAACCTCTCTCCAGAATCACCTGCATTAAGCTGCTTGCTTTTGGTGCTTACAGAATGATTCTGAAGCTGCAAATCACACTGCTTGTGGCTCTTGAATGGATTCTCTACATCCCTTTCATTCCAGCTCTCAGTAGTAAGGACATCATCTTAGATCCAGGCGTTTCCAAAATCAGTGGGAGTTTTGGGCTGGCTTTGTGCATATGATCCAATCCTCCCAGTCGTCATAACATGAATAATCCCAATTACATCCCTAGCTGTGATTAGGCAAATGCATGTAGGAGCATTCAGTCATCCTTGGGCACAGGTGTGAGCCCTGGTCAGGTCCCAGAGCTGTGCTGGATGGAAGCTACATCCACTCAGGTTTCCCTGAAACCCTGGGCAGAAGCTCAGATGTGCTCCAAATGGAGGATGGAGAGAGAGAAAAAAGAAAGAGAAAAAAAATAATCAAGATCTCAGGGTACACTGTGGTATGCTGCAAAATTTAGCCTTGTGCAGCTGAAGAGATTGCTGGTGTGAACGGGAACTGCTGGCAGGAGGAAAGCCTGCAAGAGCAAGCTCTGCTTGTGTGCTTCCACTGATGCTGCCAAAAAAACTAGAAGTTGCACCATGCAACAGAAGTTTTTAAGCACCTAAGATGCTTGAATGAAGGAGAAATGCATGAGGAAAAGCAATGATGAGTTGCTATGTATCACCATTACTGCTAACATTAGACACTTACAAGGGACTGCTCAGCTGAAGACCACAAGGTATATCACAAAATATTTCACATATCATTAGATAACTAATGGCAGAGCAGTCAGTGTGAATTAGGCAGGAGACTGAAAGGGTCACTTTGCTCATCCTTTAAGATGGATGCTGGTGGCACAGCCCTGAAGCCACTAAAATTGCAGAAAACAGGACAGGGAGTGGAAGAAAACTTTATCCAGGCAGACAAGCAGACTTGCAGAGAGGATTTGGGAGGATGAACTTCAATTTTCTGTGTGGGACTTCTGCCAAAGACTCCAGGACAAGCACTTTTCCTTCACCAGGGCACACATTGAGATTATGTCAAATTAATCTCCCCTGGCTTTCAGTCATCAGTACAGGCAGAAGAAATCAGCTCCCCAAGCAAGAAAACACTTTTTCTAAATTTCTTAAGAAATGAGATTTCAGATACACCTGGAATATTTCACTTGACCATCAACCCACCCAGCCTTTGTTTTTAATCTCAAAACACAGCTCACTTTTCAGAGAAGCTGTTTCGAGCTAAGAAAGAGAAACATTTTGTTGAAAACAATAAAATGTTGTGATTGTTATCAGTGAGATGTAAAAGGAGATCTGAGAACTGTCTCTTCTTCCTGAAATCTTGTTGATGTGCTGATTCAGAGAGAAATTGTCATCTACTGAGTTATCAACAGGTGAGGTTCACTGCTCAGCCAGATGTTTTAGAGCTGTTAGGAACAGATGTTGCTTTGTGACAGGTGGAGAATCCTGCCCAGGATACTTTCAAGCCCCAAATTCACCTGTATCCCAGCAGGTGAAGGGATAAAAGGGGATTTGTTTAGGGTTCTGGGAAGGAAAAAAAGGTTTCCCCTTTAAGTCAGGTTGAAAATTCTTTTAAAATAGTAACAATAATAAAAAGGTTTTTTCAAAGTATGCTTTTGAAAGCTGAGCTTTCTTGAGAAGTAATACGAATAAATGGCCATATTTGAGAAGATTATATGAACAGAGAAGCTGCTCATAAATATGATTTCAAAAATAAATACAAATTTGTGGTTGGTGTCAGTGCAGATAAGGAATCAGTAAATTTACTACATCAGCAGGCAGGAGGGAACACTGTCAGCCTTTTTTCCCCACATTGAGTAGCTTTCAGCAAACTAGACGATTTTAAATAAGATTATGTATTTGTAAAGGAGAGGAACATTCCGACAGACTGACTCCAGTGTGGTTCCAAAAGCAGTGACTGTAGCAGTACTCAGAGTTTAGCCTAGTTTAACATAGTGTTATAGCAACTGTGCAGAGCTGCTTCTGCAGATTGTGTTAAACTAAGCTTAGCACCACTTCTGTCATCTCTCCGGAGTCACTGGTCTCAGTCAAACCCTGCTCATGGTGCAGAGTGTGCTCTGCTCATCACAGACAGCTCTGCCACAGGGATACTCACACTTTCTGGGAATACAAACCTGGGGTTTGTTAGCAGAAGCCATCATTCATTTCTCCTTGCCCTTTTCTTTTTTTTTTTTTTTTTTTTTTAATGAGAAAGTGGTCCTTCTATTCCTTTTTCTGCTTTTAAGTCTCCCTTGCCTTCTCACCTCCTCATGTGATTTGTAAGTTATTGCACAGTGCATGAAGAACACCCAGAGAAGTCATGGCTGTGTGAGCAGCAGTGGCTGGCTGGGAGCAGTTCAGCTTGGCACAAACACCATGGATAATCACGTTTGACTCAGCCTACCTATCAAGCTGAGATCCCCTGAGATTTTGTCTCTGAAGACATGCCAGACTGAATCCTCTGGTTCAGAGAAAGTCAGAGGTTAGAGAGGGGTCAGCTGTAATTTAAGCTTCTCTCAAAGTCCTCTGTGAGCAATTTTCACTCCCACAGCCCAATATCAGGAGAGTAAGCACAGAATGGAGACTAAATGCAAGGATGTCTGAGTTAATGTAAGGAGTCTGATGTCTGCATGTCTCCTGAATTTTGTCAGCTGCACAGGGATCCCCCTGGGATAGCACAGGGATGGGATGCCACCATGGAGAGTGCAGCCTGAGGCCATTTGGCACTGCAAAGCAATCCCAGAAACACCACTGTGGGGTCACAGCATCTGCAAACAATGAATTCCAAAGTGCTGCAACCACTTTCCCTGCGGTGTCACTTAGTAAATATATTTCTCCTCTTTTGGTATCTCTCATGTTGGAAGACTTCTCTGGACAAACACAGTAAAGATTTAAACCTCAGCAGGGAGAAAACCCATTTCAGTTGAAAGACCATCTTGGTCCTTGAACAAATGGGCAGAAATGTGTTGTGTATAAATTTAGTCTGGAAGTTACCAGGAAGTTTTAGGCATCAGAAGGCATTTAGCTGCAGGATCTGCCTCCAACAGCAGCAACTGGAATTGTCCTGCCAAAGGACACATTCTCCCAGCTGGTCAAAAAATCCCTCAATAACCAGAATGGAAGGTTCAGGAAAGGGCCCTGGGCTCACTTCAGTCCTAAAACTGAGAAAATGCTCTTGGAGAAGGCCAAGGAGAACTCAACATTCCTGGGAATATAAGGACACCATTCCTGGAGGTGTTCAAGACATGACTGGATGTGGCATTTGGCGCCAAGGTCTAGATGACAAGGTGATGGTCAGTCAAAGGTTGGTCTCAATGATCTCAGAGGTCTTTTCCAACCTAAATGATTCTGTGATGGCTGCTGTAGGGGAATATGAGACTGGGGACATGTCTCTTCCAGGGGCTGTGCCACAGAGGAACCTCAGAGGTCCTTGCTGTCTCAAGGGACAGAACAGACACCACCTAGCCCTGCTTTCAAGGACAAGAGTCCTAGGAAAGGAACATGCAACAAAGGTGAGCCTCAAAGCTCCTGGAGGAAGAGATAGCAGAACCTGTGTGTCCTTCAAGTCCCCAAGCCCACGGGCTGTGATCTCACAGCTGCCTGTTACACACCCACAGAAAAAGGTCTAACCAGATGAGCAGTAAGGCATGAAAGCAATTTTTCTTCCTTACTCAAACAGTGCAGGCTATTGCTGACTCTGAATAGCCTTGGATCAGCAGCAAGGTGAAAATGTGCAACTTAGAGGAAAAATGCAGCAACCCACTTCCTGTAAAACTGGAGGTTTAAACCTCCAAGTACAAAAGGTTATTTTGCCCATTTTTCTCCTTGAGCTGTATCGTTCTCATCTTTCTGCTAATCAAAACGCTGTGCTGATTTAACAGTGTCACTGTGTTCTGTGAAAAGCTTAAGATAGCTCTTTTATCACCAGTTAGAACACCAGTGACTTGAAATTAGTTGTATACATGTAGGGGAAAACAGACTGTCTGTCCCTCTGCCAGAACAAACAACTCATCTTCATCTGACTGCATGGAGTAGGGGTAAGCAAGCCGTAAGGAGGAAGAAGTTTTAGGATCTTAATAGCTGTGGGATGGCTGACTCAGCTTTTTGACATTCTGGTTTTAAAAAAAGGGAAAAAAAATCCTATCATCTAGACAATCCCATCAGCTGAAAAGCAAACTGGGTCTGCAAGCAGTAAACCTCAGCCCTCCATGAGAGTCCAGGTCTGTGTCCCCTTTTAGTCAGGTTTGAAAAGGTAGTGTGAGAAAGCAAGGTGAATTATTTGGGTTCATTTTTATGCCTGGGTTTGTTTTATGAGGCACACAGCTGTACTAAGGAAGGATGTGTAAATCCTCAGGGTTGGGGATACCAGCTGCCTGCCTCCTGCTCACACCTGCCTCCGTGCTACCTGCCTTGCCTTCCTCTTGGGAAAACAGGAAAGTTTATCTTCTGTCTCTATCCTAATTGTTTCAGTTTTTCTCAACTGGAAAAAAAAATCCAGTTCTATTTTTAAAAAAAAAAAAATCTGTTGTCATAGCAACAGAACGCCCACCCCACCTGTGATCACAGAGAATCCCTCAGGGCTCACCAGCATGGACAGGCAATGGACAGGGAGCATTCCCACAGCTGGGGAGGGTTCATTTTACACCATTATTTCACAAGCTGCAGGCTCAGAGCCCACTGACCACCCAGGGCACTGATCCCAACACCCAGTGCCAGGGGGACACACGGCCCAGGACTAGGGACAAACTGGGAAAATGAATGAAATTTGATCTAGTTTTCCTCCATGTGAAAAGGCTCCAGGAGCTTCTGATGTCTCAGTCAAAGCCCAAAGGAAAGCCCACGTGGGCTGTTATTTATGATGACACCAACACACAATGTTAGTCCCTGTCTGCAATTAACCAAACATTATCTCTGTGCCACACACATCCTTCTTGGTCACCTGAAGCTGTCAAACATCAGCTTGCTCAGGTAGGGTCCCATCAGAGGCAAGAGGAAGCCTTCAATTCCAGTGTTTCCACAGCTCCTGCCAAAAGGGAACCCAAACTTTGACAGCACCTAACTCAGGGAGCATGAGGAGAAAAAGGAGAGCAGAGCAAATCCAGAACAAGCATGGAATGTGCACCTCTGGATGTTTCATTGCATCTCTGTTACCAGCAGTCCATCCCATCCCTTCTCCAAATGGCTCCACTGTGAAGCCAACACTGGCACAGGTTCCTCCCACACCTCCTGGGATCATTCCATCACACCCATCCTGGCTGGTGCTCAGCTCCTATCAGCTCATGGAGAGCCTGATGTCTCCCTGGGCTTAGGGAGCTGTTTTCCTGATTTCAAAAAGCTCATTTTAAAAGACTCATTCCCCCATGCATCTCCCAGTCACGTTTGCAAAGCAGTTTCTGTGTCCTTAAGTGGCACTTGGCATTAAATGAGAAATATTTGTATCACTGAAGAGCAATCTCCACACCATGCAGAAAGTTGTTACTTGCACACAACCATGGGACAGACAATAATAAATACAATAAATGTATCATAATACAGGGACCATTTTCCTCGAGGAAAACTTATTTCTGCTTTCTAGCAATGGGCTAATGACCCAGAAACTTCAAAGACAGCAGGTGTACCCCATCACCAGCCTAGGAGGGTTTGGCAGGACAGAAGTGTTTTATAGCAGCTTCCCAGTGCATTTAAGGCTCACTAGTGAAATTTTTAAGAGGGACTTTTAGTCAGTCCTCTGCAGAAATTAGCAACGTCAGAATATTGCACACATATAACATTTTGCCCCAACATTGGGGCTAGTCTACACATAAATCAAACCAGAGAGTAGAAATTTCATACCTGCTCAGTATTCTGAAGTGCTGTTTATCTCTCCTCATGTAATGGTTTCCAAATGTCTCCATGTCATCAGAGTAATGAGGTTACACTTAATTAGAATATATGAAGGTATTTAATAATTAAGTGTTATTATTTTGTACACTTTTCAAATAGCATAATTGCATTAAAATTACTACCTTCTGCTTATTTCAGTTATAAACATCACTTTCCTTTTCTAATCTCAGAAGAAAATAACAAAGGTCATCCAGAAGGGAGCTATAGCTTATTTTGCATCTTGTATCCCAGGCTCAATGCTATTGTATTAGAGATCTCAAACGCCTAAGTGTCTGCATTAGGGGTGATCTAAGTAGGAATCTTAAAGTTCCTGTTAAGCTGAAAAAAACCAGAGCTATACTTACCCTTTCCAGACAGGAGGTCTGCACAGGACTAACAGCACAGTGCAGTGGCTGTGGCCCCCTGTTAGCACCACTCCCTGCAGATCCAGGTGAGCTCACCTGGAGTAAGACCCACAGGGAATTTCCAGCGATTTATCAGCCCCTTGATCTCAGCAGCAATTAGGGCTGAAGAGCACAGGAGAGTGAAAGTTACTCTAATGTGCATAGGCTGTGATAATTCCTGAGGCTCTGCCATCTGCAGAGAAATCCTCCTCTCCCCTTCTGGGCTTCTCTCCTTTCTGTGCAGCTCAAGGGGAGCAGCCAAGGATTAAGGAGCTGACCTTGAGTTCTGCCCTCATCAATTTCCCTGTATTTACAACGGTAAATGAACACACAAGCATTTAGCAACAACGTTAATTCCTTGCCTTCTTTGGAAATGGAACACTCTGGTGCATTCCAGAAAATCCTGCCTATTTCTATACCCTCACCATCCATTTTCCTGTGACAGACCTGCATGGCTGCTGCAAAGGGTTTGGCTGGGCACTGTTGGTGTCAGCAGTCGTCACGCACCAAAAAGTGCCTTTGACTCTGCTGTAGCAAGTCCTGTGCATGTCTGGAGATGGGCTGAGGGAGACGGTTCAGCATCTCTGGTCTGCTCCTCACCGCCACGGAGAGAAATATATCTTATTATTCTGCACCACCAAGTGGCCAGATGGAGCAGAGATTGCAGAACACCCCTGGATCCTGGCTTGCCACATCGCCCAGGTGGGTTTGGTTGTGGTGTGGAAGTTCATATTGGCCTGAACTGGTAAATAGGAGAAAAAACACGGAATATAAAGCCTCATTTCTTGAAAGAAGAAAGTTCCCCTTTTCTTCTGACATCCCCTGAGGTGTTCCTGAAGGTGTGTTGTCAGAACTGCTTCAGTTCTTACTCAGGCATATTTTACATATTTCAAATTTAGTGGTGGATGGTTCTGTAAATACAAGGCCAATATTTCTGACTATCACTGAAGTGCTTGTGTCAGAAGTAGGAAGAAAGCACATATCTTTGTTCTTTAGAGATTAATCCCTCTGTCTTTAAAAACTGTAAAAAAAGATGGCTTTTCATGCAGAAAGATGCATTACGTGGTCTAAATGGGAGCTATTTTCCCATTCTTTTGTACTTTATGTTTCTTGTGCCCTGTTGAACTCTTATTTAGTCACTCTCGAGGTACAAAGAGGTACAAGGTCTGTTGCTGATCAACATTACTTGTCCAAAATCCCCACATGACATAACAGCTGATCCCAGTGCATAACATTATAAAATATTGATCTGTAACAGGGCACAGAGTGGTTCCTCATTCTGGTTTGGGAATATCAGTCCATGCATTGGGAGATTTCTTGTCTCAATATGTTAATGGGTTGCGCCACTGGCTGAGTATCTTAAATAATAAGTTCATAAATAGTATTTACTTAAGTAATATTTTACTTAAATCTGATGTCAGAGTGTCTCACAGTCTCTTAGTGGAAATCTTTGTTACCTGGATTTCCATGGGCCATGGAGAGGTACTCACTGGGATTCAGGACCCCAGCTCAGAGCTTTAAGCCTTCACATATTTCTGTGGGAGACAGGCTTTTAACCTGCTCAAACATCTCAATTTGTCCTTTGGTTTTTGAGTGTTCAGGTCCCTAAATATCTTCCAACGCCCAGCCATGTAATCACATTCATATGGTGCAATTTCACCTATGTCCCTGCCTCTGAAAATTCCCAGTTCCCTATTGCACAGGAAACTTCAGTTCTGTGCACTGAGCCTTCGAGACCTTCAACAAAAATTCTCAGACTTGGGCACATTTGGGGTTGGACACAGGCCACACACACAGAGCCTTAATCCCTGCATTTCTTTTGAAAGCAGAATTTTCTTAGTGGAATTTCCCTTCCTAAGTCCTGAGGTCACGGTGGCAAGCATTGGTCCTGACCTGTGTGTGTTCCCTGTGACCAAGGAACTGAGCAGTGAAATTGGGATGGAGGCACTCAGAAAGCTCAGAGGGGTTTTATCTATGTTCCTCCCCATTCCTGATGCAATGCATGGCAGTACAGGGGAAATCTGTCAGGGATAACAGCAGATGTTGAAAAACTAAACACGAATGCTGGAAATGTAAGTGTGCTTCTGATTATTTAAATCAATTTAAATTAAGAGGGAAGAATAAAGAGAAAAGGCGTTTGTCTGGAGTGCAGCAATGCCTGGAGACTTCTGCCACGATCAGAGTGACATTGTGCTGTGCAGGCTGTGAAGGATTAGCAAAAGATTGAGCCAGGGGGACTCACACACCAAATCAGTAAATCAGTCAAATATGAGTGTCTGCATTTCACAGCTGATGCTGAAAAACAGTGAGAAATGAAGCAACTTGTCTGAGGATTGATGCCAGGCCTGTCCAGGGCTCTGTGCACCTCTGGGAGCAGCAAGCCTTGGCTCAGGGTTAAGGACCTGACGATTTCAACCTTTGGAATGACAGCAGCTGAGGGGCCAATATAACTATGGCATCCCAGATTGTAAATGACCACTTGCAAATGTCCTCTGACTGCAAAAAACCCACAAGGTTTCAGTGCTTCAGACTGGCTTATATTCAGCTTGGAATTCCCTTCTTTCTGTCAAGGTGGCTGCAGGAGCAACCAGCACTCCTGTGCACAGCTATGGATCAGGCTCTGCCACTGCCAGGGGAGCTGGAAGCTTTGCAGAGGATCAAAGGCATGGAAAAAACAGGACACATTCATTCAGTCTTCCCTCAAATTGCACTACATGGTTATTTCTGTTTGCAGCTCAGGACACACTGAAGGTCTTTCCTCAGAACCATCACCAGCTCAAGCAGGCAAAGCTGGGTGCTTTGCTCAGCTCCTCTGCCTCATCCACAGGGTCCATATGTCATTCCTGAGATTAAACCCTGGCACCACTTGGAGCCCATGAGCAGTTTGCCAATTATTTTCAAGGCAATGAGGATTTCATCCTTTGTTCATCCTGTGCCGGCTGGGCTAACGATGTTCAATTAGAAACTGCTCTTTGTTCTAGTGCAGTCAAGAGGATTCTTGCCAATGATTTGAATGAGCATTGGATAAAGCTTATGGCTAAATCCAGTCCTTATGCAAAAATCCATGGATCCTACTGAATTGCTTTTCTCCCAGTGAAATTAATGGGAGCTGTATGAGAACATCTAAGGGAAGATTTAGTTCCTGTTTGTAACAATATGTTACCCCCTGATACTGGGCCTGTTTTGAAATGTTTATTGTTAAATCCATGTATTTTTGGTTATATCTCATTAAGAACATAATGCAGCCTTGGAAAGTACATTCTGAAAGGGTATTACAACCGGATTGGGATTACTGTTTGTGAGAGACTTTTAACTAGGGGGAAATTTCAAATTCAATTTACGGTAATGTCAAACCACAATTAATATATAGGCAATGATAAGGGGAACATGCAGAAGTACACATTGATAGCACTACATCAACAAATAAACTTTTGGAGCTAGTAATTAGGTACACAAGATTATTATATGTTTAATTGACTAAAGTGACAATTTGGAATTACATCTAGTCACATTTAATTGGATTTGGAATCTCTAGAGGAAAGGAAACAGAGAGCAGTGTAGAGAGGCAGCCATAAAAGCAAACTGATTTTCTAAAGTCTGTTAAGACTCTGCATTAATATCCTTTGCACAATAGTTTTTTAATATCCCTCAGCCTAGAAAGAGTAATGCAATGATTGTCACAGACAGTGGGACTACTAAAGCGTACTCAATTAGGTGACAAGATAGCTGATTACTTTTAGTTTGGGGTGGGTTTTAAGCTATAGTTTATTCAAAGGTGAACTGTGTCTGAGTTTGCCATAGACAAGTGATATTCCAAGATACAGGGTATTGTACCTGTTGATGCTGTCCTAGAAGAAATGTACTTACATACAAGATATTTCATCCCCAAATACTTTAAAGGGAAAAAAAGAAAAGCCAGGCTAAAATATTGTATAGCATCCATTAAATATTTGCTGAGAGCAAAATACTGAGAAGTTATTAAAATAAAATGTTGTCTTTTGGCAGATAGTTTAAAAAATTTACCAATGCTTGTCTTAAGGCTGGACAAAGACTGAGAGTTATGTGTAATCTTTTGGTAAAGAAGTCGTGTTGCACTCTTCTAACATCACCTGCATTAAATATTGCTATATGCATCCTTCCCTCCCTGTACACTCATTTATTCTGCTTTTGTCATGAGGAGGGCCATGACTGCTGACTATACATTCATCATGACGGGAGGCACTGTGTGTGCAACAAGCGACCCCATCCATCTGTATTGGCAGCTAAAAATTGATAGCCCAATGAGGAAGGAGGTGCTTATCTCACTATTAAGATCAAAATGAAGGATTGCTGCTTAAAAGACTGCCGACAAAGGTAGCTCTTGGGCATATCAATCAACAGGGCACGATACGGTGCTGCCGTATTTATAATGAAGTAGATTTTCTTGGACTAATTTTAAGGGCAAAATTCAAGGTTGTTAACCCTTGACTCATACTTCAATTTTATGGAGTGCTATAAAATTTAATTCTGGGTTCTGTATGGCCCCCTAAGCTATTTTTTGTGAAGTCTTCCTGCCATAGTGACACTTTCCTCTCGCAATTTGCATGGTACTAATCCTCTGACACCTTTTCAAACCCTTCAACTGGAAGGGGGGCAAAAAAATGGCTGTAACAAATGGTCTCAGAGGAAGCTGCAGAGCTCTGTGAAGGATGAGTAGGCAAGACCCCACTCTACCAAGATTACTGATGTGAGGAGTAGACCATTGACTTTAATGAGACTCGTCTCCTGAGTGATTCCTTTTTAAGATGGCTGTTCAGCCCCATCAGCACAAATTCAAGTTGAAGGGAACTTCCTCCTGCTCTGAGGAGTAAGGTTGGTGGTGAATGGATCCTGTACTGGGAAAGGCTCATTTCTGTAGGAGTTTGCCAGTGAAGACTCTGCCTTCATCTCCAGAGGGATGGCAGCATTTGGGCCTCAGGTGGTGGAAAACCCTCCTGCCTCCCAGAAAGGACCTGGTCCTCTGGCTCTCTTTGTCTGTACAAAGAATTTAAGGATTCTAGGAACAGTATATGTCCCATGCAACAAAATTCCAGGGTTTGATTCTGATCCCATTTATTTTATCTTATTCTGTGAGAACACCTGTTACATCTGTACTTCACGTGAAGTGGTGCAAAATATGCCTGACATAAGCCAAAGTAATAAAGATCAGAATGTGATTTTTATATCTTCCCTCACATGATAAATTCTTTCTTTTTAAAACTATTATTAGTTGCATTCTTATTGGTAAAATGGAATAAATCTGAGTCCTAGGAGCTGCTGAATTTCAGTACTGCTGTGAGTGCAAAGTGCATCTCATTCAGAGAATTACCCACTGGGCTACTGTTTGCAGTGCCTGTGAACTTTCGTATGTGCTTTCCAGCAGAGAATTTCTTCTGTACAGAACAGTTTGATTTTTTTCCCCACTGGGTCAGACTCGTTTAAAATCTTGAGTTCACAAACACATTTTATGGAGGGGTCATTCCTTCAAATGGAATGTCTTTTTTTGTCTCTTTACGCTGGCATCCATTGACTTCCCTTCTTGATGTCATGGACATGAAGCTTCAAAGAATAACCCCTTAAAGGAGGAGCTGTCATAGCTGTCCTCTCCCCCAGGGGTTCAGGCCATCCTGGTATGCAACAGGGCTGAAAAAGTGGTGTGAAGGACAAGATTCATCCTGGTGCCTCCATGCAGAGCCTAAACCAGGAGCTGTGGTTGGGCTAAGCTGGGAATGAACCAGACGAGAAGGGGGTATGGAACTTCTTCCAGCCATTCCTACGAGTCTGATAAATATCAAGGGCCAAAGGATGCTGGCAGTGGTAGGACTCTGGCTCATCAATACTTTACTGCAGAGCCCACAGCTCATTTCTCCTCCTGACAGAAAGCTCCTGCGTGGGCCTGGCTGGACCCCTGCAGCACCAAGAGGTTCCACCAAGTGTCTGTGCCCCACTCCCACTGCTCTGCCCTTCTCCCAAATCGCTGTCATCTTCCGCAGCAGAAGCTTTGAAACGTCAGCAGAGATCAAACCATTTGTTTGATCCCCACTGCACTTGATTTTCACCAGGAGGCAGAGATTGCTCTGCAATTGTGTGCCTTTTGTGCAAGTGCCTGAGCGTGGGCTAGGCGAGGGAATCGGCGGTGCTGAGAGGCTGACACAAACAGGAGAGGCAGCTGGGTGCCCAGTGCTGCTCCCACTCAAGAGCTTGCACTTGAGAAACACCTCCTGAAGATACATCCTGAAGATTAATCCCCAGCACTCCCCTTCTTCCCCTGAGCTGATGAGTTGTGTGCACTCAGCATCCCGGCTGACTTCAGTGTCACCAGAGCACACAGCAACAATTAGCAGGATGATGCAGCTTGTGACACTGCACTGGGACTTTCCACCGCAGAGAGACTGAGCAGAGGTAGCATCATCCTTTTTTTATTAATAATCTCTCTGTTTCATGGTGTAAAAGCTGAAAATAACTTGTCACAACTATACATGCTCATGTGCTTTTGTAACCAAAGCAACAGCTATTGATGCACGCGCTTCGTGCTAACTACTCCTCTGCCCCAGCATTGGCTCACAACCATGAGCAACATTTTCCAGGGAAAAGGGAAGAGATGGGAACAGGATGGATTGTTTTTTTCCTTTCATGAAGAAAGATTTTTAGATAAGCTGTGTCACTCATTGCTTTGATCAGTGGGTCATGTATATAACCTCCTGGCATGGCGTTGACCACTTTTGTTTCTTCTTATCACAATTCTTATAGCTGCTGGAAAAGGGTTTTTCTCCTCACAGCCTGTTTTCTACTTCAGTCATGGCTTCAAAATATTGTGCAGACCATTTGAATCCTTCAGTCATCTTTAGTGCAAAAAATTCAGGTCCTTAATTCACATCTGAAAAGCTCTTTATTATTTATCCTACTTCTAAATCACTATGCTTCTCCTGATCTATTCCTTGTGCTCAGAGCAGTCTTTATCTTGTATCTCCTTTGGTTTTCTTCTCCTGATACGGGGTTTATACTTAGCTTTGAACTTCTCCTATCCCTCACATCAACTGCCAGGAGTCTTTTTTCTTTAAAACCCTTCTTAAAACATCCTCAAATTGCTTCCCTCTTCATTATCAACTTTTACATATTTCTTCATCTTTGGCAGTATCCTGTTCCCTGTGACTGTGTACCTCCTCTTAGGCACACTGCAGGGTTTGTACTGCTAGATTTTTAAGGCCCAATGGGCTCAAACTGATGAATTATCTGACTTTCTACATAAAAACACCACAGAATTGCACCCCTGCTTTCCTGCATTGTTGCCACCACTGGAAAGCAGAGACTGGTTTTGAGAAAGTTTACCCAATGCCCATTTAAACAGCTTAGAAACAGAATATTTACCATTGCACATCTAATAGATTATTTGTTTCATGCTTTTCCACCTGTTTTCCCCCTAATTTATGAACTGGAACCCCACTCACTCAATCCTAACTTCCATCAATTTATATTATGCATTCATTTCCAGAAAGCTTAAAGACCCTTTAGCACCTCAAATCTTCTCCCTATATATGTACCTATGGATCATGATCAAGGCACCTTTAAAGATTCTTTTTGATTAGCTTTTTGATTAGCTTTCTTTGATTGTCCCCTTTAAAGTAAATCATCTATTTCTGGATCTTCTGTACAGTGATATGTAATACCTAATGCCCTGTGTTGGGTTTGAATATTAATACCCAGCTTCCATTCTACTCTGAGACAAAGGTATAATGCTGATGAGAGGTGGAAAAGTAATTTGCACTGGATGATATTATTCAGTAAGTTGGGCCTTTTTCTCTGTTCAAATATTTTATTCTGTGGATTGAAAATATACATTCCAAGTTAACATCTCATCAAATGAATGGGCTTCTTTTCATAACCCACTAGAGATATGCAATGGATGATTCGTGTGTTGGCTGTTAGATTAAAAATAGATTAATTAAACAGAGTTAATCACAATAAATAATAATGGAAAAATTGAATGTATTATAGTAAATATCTTCAGAGTGGTAGCAGCAAGACAAAGTTTAAACTTAGTTATTACTACAGTCATGTAAGGTCCCTAGGATTTCTTGTCTGCAATGCAATTTCTCAGCTGGTAATAACAAAACCAACAGTAGACTTGTGATATTTCATCCCACAGAAAGAGTCCCTCTCCAAGCTGTCCAGTTTTACTCACACCTTGGCAAACAATTGCCACTGGCTAAAAACTCTGCAATATAAGCTGGGTGTTTCATTCCATGAGTGAAAATATACCACACCCATACATTCTGACAATGGCAAAAAAGCACAACCTTGTCAAACAGGAACTTTGCAAATACCTTGAAAGCCACAACTTAATTTCACCAATATCTGCCACTGCCATCATATTATAAGGTGCCTTTATTACCTCCCTTATTAATATCTCATCTTAACTCATTAGCACATTACAAATTTAATTGCTTTCATTATTCCATTGTGGAAACCATGTGGCCTATTTTATGCTACAAGCTGAGCTCCAGCATCCACTGTGCACTTAGATCCAAAGTCAATCCCACCCAGCCAAAGTCTTACACTAAATATCATTGCACCAGCCATGCAGAAACTAACAGAACACCAGGAAAGCATTTCAGACTTGTATGTTCATATCTGCACACTTCCATTTGAAAAAAATCTTAATTCCAGGATGTAGCCAACTCAAATTGCTACAGTTCAAATGGATGCCTTTTCTTTGCATTGGGGTAAACTGGGCTTTTAGCTTTAATTCCTGTTCATCCCCAGTGTTCTGGGCAAGACTGCAGCCACCACAGAGCTGCTCTCAGCACACAGAAAGTGCAACTGGTGTTTCTGAGAATATTTCTGAGAATATTTCTGTCAGCTAAACTCAGTGCCACAGAGAAATCTCCCAGCAGCACACAGAGCTCTGGGTACCTTCAGACCTTTGTTTTTCATCTGGTCACTGTTATAAACATCAGGTGCTTCCACCCCAAAAAGCCAGGGCTGCTGCAAGCCCAGGGCAGCACACACCTCACCCAGTGAAATAAAATAAAGCCCTGCTGAGCACCTCCAGCGCTGTCAGCTCCTGTCCAGCTCAGCTCCATCTCACCCCTCGCGGGGTGACAATCCAAGGCAAGGAAGTTCAGAGGGAAAAGCTCCAAATCCAACCCCTCCTGGTGGCCCCAGCTGGTGCCCAGGCCTGTCAGCAGAGCTGTGTGCTCACGCTTGACCCGTGCCCTGCTATGGAGAGTGAGGTTTCCAAGCTGGCAGAGGCAGGGATGTTTTGTAATCCTCCTAATGGAATGACTGATAGGAGCTGACAGGCAGCCTCTCTGGGCAGCCTGGCCATCATATCACTGAGAAAACCTATTTCTCATTAATTCTCCAAGCTATTTTAGCAGCTCATGCAGTGCCACACTTCACTGCAGGGAAGTCCCTTCTTTAATCAAATCTGGGGGGAAATTCGTGTGAGGGCAATGGGTAAGGAGCAGGTGTTGGTGTGCCTGAGTCTCTGTTGTCCCAGAGGTTGTGGAGCTTGTTGCTGCTTTAAGAATTCATTTTAAATTTTCTCATGCCAGAAAAGAGATTTCTCTTATAGCTCTTCATAAACACCAATAGGTAATCCCCCCTCTTCCATATTTATGGCCATTTTGAAGGCCAACTCTTGCCTCGGAGCACTGAGCTTTTAATTTCCTGGTGGCAAATTTGGACAGAATTATATTCCTTATCCTGCACATTATAACAAAAAGATTTTGGCCCTTAAGCAGGAAGATCAGTTTGTTCCTAAGACACCTCACTGGTACCCAGATGACCTCAGTGCAGCTTCTGACCAGTTTGTGGATTTCCTTTGTCCTCATTGCATCATGAAGCAACTGCTAAAATTGCTTCATGAAGCAACTTGCTAAAATTAAAATTAATAGTATTTGTCAGGGCAGAATGGGCCTCTTCCTATGTATGCCATTTCAGGGATTCACACCATTCTGCCTTTGGAATACACTCTTTGTGAGATATGACTCTCAGCTGCAGAAAATCAGCATCATTCTGCTCTCAGGTACAGTAGTAAAAATATGGAGTAATTGAAAACTGGATTGAGAAGGCAAATAAAATAACATAACACAGAGTTTCTATCATATTGGTACTGATTTGGGAGCTTTTCACTGCTGGTGTTATTGCTGATATTTCCATTTCAGAAACAATTCTACATGTACAAAGCCAAGGAATTTAACAGTTTTCTTGCATTCTTTCTTCTTTAATAATATCTACTTCCACATATTTTCTACTGACTTGTATTTTTCTGGTATCCAAATCATTCATGCTAGAATAAAGACTGCTTGAATCATAATGCTAAGAGAAGGCATTAGTTTAAATGTCACAATTATTACAACAGATGGATTAATTGTCTCTGATTTGAGGAAAGATGGATTTATTTCATATTAGCTGAATGTAATAGGCAACACATACCTTGCTGTGGTTTCTAGCTGTTGCAATTCCCATATTAAACAAATTATATCAAATTATTATCAACCCAATTAGGATTGTAACTGTTAAAAGGGGCCCATAAATCAAAGATGCTCAACAGGAACAACCTGGTCAGCAAAGCTCTAGACCATTTAAAAAACCTACAGGGCAGCTCAAAAGTAACGTGCATATTTCAAAAGCAGAATTTTCCATTCATCCTGAATTTTACTGGTTGCAAAGCAGAGCCTTAAGATTTACAAATGAAACCTGAAAAAACAGTGCAGAAACCCACCCATTTCGTGCTGTTCTCAGGCCTCATTGTTCCCTCGAATTGCCAAGGTCCTTAAGAAGTTACACACCCATTATCCACTTCCCTTTCTTTGTGCATTTTCTCCTTTCTTTGGGGAAATGAAGCTGCAGGCAGGAATGTGAGCTGTTCCCAGGATCATTACTGGTGATGTGGCTCTGTCTGCACACCTTCTCTGGAAGAGCTACAAAGCACACTGAGCAAAAATAGACAGAGCCCCTTCTCAGAAACATCTCTATATGCAGTCAACTTGGCTTCTACTAAATTAGCAGCCATTCAGGCACATAAAGTAGTTTGCTATTGCAATGACTCAGGCATGATTTCCCACTGACCCTCTGAGCATTGCTGTCCATTTGACAGGCTAACCACATCAGTCACCATCTCAGGCTGCCTGATTCATCTCTTCACATTTAAGTCAAGTTCCCAAAAGATGTTGAGATCTGTGCTGGGAAGGATTGACATCTCCAGTTATTTTCTGCATTTTAGTTTCCTTTTCTTCTTTTTTTCTCTTTATTTTTTTTTTTTTTCCTCCTCTTCAGGCTAAAAGCTCTGAAAACACCTCACAGCAAATATCCCACCTTTCTCCCAGGAGTATTTCCTTGCCAAGCTCACTCCCTGTCTCTCAAGCACTTGCCTGGACCACCTGATGGATGAAGCACCCAGATGTTGGCCAGTGGGCTCTGACTACACCTAAATCCCTCAGGGATGTGGCTAGCACAGGTCTTTCCTGTGAGAATCCTTCTCTCTCTTCTTCCTGTGTTTTATAAACAAAGATAAAGTTTGGATGTTATTAAAAACAGTTTCTCGGATGTGGACAGTTCAGGCCTGGCCAATCAGGCCTAGGGGGAGGCTTCAAACTGACCAATCTGGGTGACCTTTGAAAAGTCTCTATAAGATGGAATTAAATAATAAAATTCTTCTTCTTGATGCCACTTTGAACCTGGGTCTTCTCACTCTGCTAGCAGCTCAACAGAGACACAGGGATGCTCCGTGGTTGGTTCTGCCTGCCTGAGTTCAGACTGCCAAAGCTATTCAGCTGAGCACAGTTCATAATTTTTTTTTTTTTTCCCCCAAATTCAACATGATGTTTAAACTGTGACCTGTTCCTGACCTAGCAGGAGCTGTCCCAACACCTGCTGAGGACTTGAGATTGCACAAGGCTTCTCCCAGCACTGGAAGGGCAGCTGCTGCCCAGAGCAGCCATGGGGAATTGTCTCACTGGAATCAGGGTATTCCTCACTACAAAAACATCTTTTAAAAGAGGACAGTGTTAACCAAACTTGTTAAAACCCACGGTTTTGGACACTATCTTCATGTAGAGGGTAACTGGCCTGAGCACAGACACCACAGGCAAGGAGCTTCCAGAGCAGCCTCCACCCTTTCCATACGCTCTGCATTCCAGGATTTTTCTTTAATGACTAGTGATCTCTTTAAAAGGATATAACACACGGATTTATTTTCTTCCCAAACATAAAGACATACTTACTAGAGAATCAAGCAGGCCTTGGAGCCCAAGGTAACCCATCTGCAGCACCTCTGCCTTTTGGAAGACACAAATCTGTCGCTGCAGCTCTCTGCAAATCCCCTTTCAAAACACCCTGCATCCAAACTAACTCGCAGAGACTTAAATACCTTAATAACTTAAGATCCCAAATAAGCTGGTATTTGATGTGACCTACCTTAATGGAGAGGCATTACATGGCTGATAAGCAGAAAGTTCTCATCTATTGTATAATGCATGATTTATTCATACCATAAACATCTTGAGAAAGGGATGTGCTCTGGCATTCTGTCTACTTATTTTTTCCGCACAGAAAAAATATGAAATAAAAATTATGTAAGAGGATCACGCTGGTGAGAAGATATTCGTATCACAAACAGCCGCAGACTTAGTGGCAGGGCTGCCAGAGACTTTTTTATGGTTGGGAAGATATAGAGAAAAGCACATAGGTTGCACTGCAGTGCACCCATAATTCTAACTACCAGCCTAGGAGTGGAAGCAGTTCATAGAAGAGGCTAATGGCTTTACCCTGTCTGATACCATTGCATTAATAAAAATCATCAACAAAAGCATCACTTCCTGCTGTACTGTAAATGAGACAGGGGCTGAGTGTGCACTGCAGCTGCAAGATAAGGCTCTAGAAAGATATCTAAATTTTTGGCTAATTCTAGATGTCAAGATAATTGGATTTTCCAAATTAAACCTTTCTGTAGTTAAAGAGGATTAAGGTTAGGGACTGTGGCAGGGAAAGCTACCGTCACTGTTATGAAGACTTTTTCACTACTGTGCCATTTTTCTTCTTCTCTGTCTGCTCTAATGCTAAATGGCAAGAGCTTCATAAAAATATTGAAGCAGTTACATCATTTGCCATCAAAAGCTGGCATGGGAAAATTTCCTTTCTTGTTCATCTACCTATTCATTTTATGAGTTCTTAACAGAATTTTAGTGAGTGTTGAATCACAGAATTATAGACTGGTTTGGGTTAGAAAGAACCTAAAAACTCATCTTGTCCCACCTCTGCCATGGGCAAGGACAGCTTCCACTATCCCAGGTTGCTCCAAACCTTAAACCCTTCCAGGGATGGGGTATCCACAACTAATCTGGGCAGCCTTTGCCAGGGCCTCACCACCCTCACATGGAATAAAACATTGGATATTGCATAGCCAAGATGCTCAGAGAAGAGTATGAGGTGGTGCTATGTCAAATATAGGTTTAAAACCTTGATAAAAACAATGTTTGTTGTTTAAGAACATCTTTTGGCTTTTTATTTTTTGTGACAGCAATGTACATCCCTCAAACCTGTGACTGAGGCATCCCTCAAGCTTGTGCTTCGTGAAGGAATTAATTGGTGCTTTAATAGAAGTGCTGACAATATAAATACCCCTTGAGATACTTTGTCTCCATATGGCTTCTCTGCAGACTTTCTCTGATTCCCCACACTTCCAAAAGAGGGATATAAACCTCCTGACATAGCAGAGCATGAGTCAGTCCCATAATTACCAAAAGAAATCTTCCCTAGCACCAGGTTACTCTGCAGACTCTTTTTAAGCCAGATTTTGCATCTTTGCTGAAGCAATAGATTCTGTCCACTGCTGAAGTAAACCACCACACTCTGTGGCCTCATGGCAATCATGGTCTTTACATTCATTATTATAACTTGCTAGAGGAGCTCTTTCTTACACCTTAAGATAACCTCAAGGACTTTGTGTTTTCCAACTCTTCTGGAATTAAGGGCTGGAGTGTCACCCCACGTGATGAGATTTGCTTTGGAGCTCAGTTGCAAGATATGCAAAAAAAAAAGTCATGTTTCTTTATCATTTTGTCAGTTTACAGCTTCCCCCACACTCACAAGAGCCTCACTCTTCTTTCACTCTGAGGCCAAAACAGCAACATCCTCCCTCTTGCATCTGACAGGACATTGTAGAAAGGACAGCTCTGATGCAAGGACCTCAAAACACATGAAATTGGGAAAAACCACTTGTCCTGCCCTTTCTGCAAGGAATTTCCTGCAAGTCCACTGAGCCCTTCCAATCCTCTCCTCAGTGTGTTTGTATCTTGAGTGACATGGTGCTCAGCACAACAAATGTTCTGGAGGCATCTCTGCTTCCTGGACATGCTGCCAGATATTCATCCACAGTGACAGACTTTGGTGCATAAAGGCGTGAGCAGAAAAATCCTTCGGGATTTCATCATATAAAGTTTTCTCCTACAAAGTTTTTATGGGCTGAAGTTTTATGTCTTTAAAGGCTTTACCCCATAAAAATCCAAGAAGATAATAAAACAAATAGTGTCTACGTCCAGGGTCAGTAGCCTGGGGGGAAAATGCTCTTGGGTAATAATAAGAATACTTTCAGGAACAGTATTGACCAGAAACTATGAATCAGTTCTTTTCCCCATTGGCTGACATTTCACCATTATTGCCCTAAGAGCTACTCACTAGCCACAGGTACATGGCAATGCAGAGATCCCAAAATGTGACTTTGAAATGTTCTTGAGGAAGATAAACCCAAAAATGAGCTTTGCAGCCTTGGCTGGTCCAGCTGCTCACTTTTTCATCTCGCTGCCTCACTCCACCTATTTTAAACCCAAAGTGTGTGGATACACCCAAACCCACACTCACATGCTCATACCAATCCAGATTAGGAAAGGGCTGCCAAGCTATAGAAAATAATCAGAATACCCAACCTCTCACACAAAATTAGGCTGGCCTAATTCCGTGTCTATATTTACACATGAAATTGAGGAAAACTTGGAAAAGTTTTCTAAAAAACGTATCCTAGAAAGTTTGATTGGTAGCATTGTTGGGCTACTGATCCTCTAAGGGATCAGTAGAAAGACAGGATAATTAAAGTCCACGGAAATAAGAAAACCTAAAATCACTTTCCTACAAATCAGTGCAGACTGGTAAGTTTTACCACAGCAAGGAAAAGGCACGGAGCTCCTCATGTGTCCCCCGAGCTCTTGGCAGGAGGACACACTTGTTATTTTCTGGTCTGATACCTCCAGATCTGTGGCATTGATCATGGATAACATGGTTCTGCCCATGGAAAGCTGAAACTTCTCCTCACCTGGGTGGAATGTTATTATTGCCCCAGGTGGTCATGATACTATTACACACATTCGAGGCTTTTTAATTCTCCAGGGCTAAACTGGCCACTCCAGACTGCCTCCATTCCAATAAATGCAGGATAATGTGCTGGCTAAATATAGAAATCTAAACTATAAACAAATCCCCAGTGATACCCTCGAGATCCAGGCAGAGTAATCAGTGTAAGAGCACTCAGGGTGCACATGTGGCAGCCTATCCTAAAACCTACTCAAAACAACCACAACAGTACTTCTGCACACCCCATACCAATAAACAGGATGGCAATAAACTGCCATAAAACCACATCAGAAGTCCTGTTGTCTAAAGCCATTAGAGAGAAGGACATGGGTACTTCACTAATTGGCACTCTCAGCCTCCCCTCCTGGGTTGGTGGGAGCAGCCATCAGCTGAAGGGATGACTCACGGAGGAACACTGTGTCTTGGATAATTTTACACAGGTGGGGGATAGACTGGAGAACAGCAATGAGGGCTTGTCAGTAAAGCATGGAGCTGATCCCACAGTGACACCTCCTGTGAGTCACCCCAGTGCTTCAGGGCCCCTGGCACACTCCCACCCTGCTGAAATGCAGCTATCCCTGCCTCTCACGACTTTCTGACCATCCCTATTGACTTTGTGTCAGTCCTGGCACTATTTTCCATGTGTATTACTTTGCCAAGGTACAGAGGTACAAAGCCTTGCACTTCCCCCCGTTTTCAGAAAGCAAAGCCCACCTCAAGAAGACAAAACTGCTGCTGGCAGGAGGTGAACATGACCCAAAGCCCAGCCCAGGAGGAGCTGCAGCCCAGCCTGGCTGGCTCTGATGGATCCAAGTGCCAAGCAAGGCTGCTCCAGGCTGGCAGCTCCTCCTGGCAGCTCCAGCAGCAGCTCACTGGGGTCCACCGAGTGTGAAATCCACCTCTCTGCACCAGACCTGCACAATGCATCATTCCACTCATTTCCAAGGGATGAAAAGGTTCATAAGCTTCGTGTTGCCCTCTGCACAGGAGTGAATTTTCCTCTTAATGCAAACGGTGCTTAAATGCAATATTTTAAGACTAATATTCCATATAGGCACAGTGTCTGATTCGTGCCAACGCGAGGGGTAATATGAATGCTTAGTGTTTTTTAACCAGCTTCCAAGGACTGAATAAAACCCTCAGATGAAAGCTGTGACCTTCAAAGAGCATGGAATCACTCTTTCTTTTCATCTAGAAAATAATTTAGCTAATACTTCTCTCCTCATTGAAGGCATAGGCTCGCTGCACAGAAAGCTGTTTACAAATGTTCTTTCTCCATTAAATTGATTTTCTGACTATAGATAGGCAGTGTTTTCTGGAACTAATTTAAATTCCCCTCTAATTAATATTCAGGACCAAAATATGTTATCTTTGCATGACTGTGCAATTATTATAGGGAAAATATCATCAGAGAAAGTAGGGAGGATTTTTTTGTTTTTTTTTAACTAGCCATTACCCAACAAGAAATGTATCATTTCTTTGCCTTTTTTAGGCTGTAACTCAAGAAGCCTTCAAGAGAGAAGTATCTTTTTCGGTTATATACACACCATTTGTGAAAGGAGACAAGGCTGACAAAATGAAGGAGGCAAATAAAAACTTCGCTAAAAAGCACCCTGATCTCATGCAGCACATATTCACAGGTAACAGCAGATGTCACATGCTCTTTAGCACCGTGTGCTGTTGGTGTGTGGCTTCAAAAGAGGCTGAGAGAGTTGTGAAGCTTGAGCTCCAGACATTTCTACAGTTCTGGAAAGAAAACTGTCTTCTGAGGTTTGCTCTGTGGTTGTCCATGATTTAGGAAATCAAATAGATTCTCTGGCAAAGTACTGACTTTACACTGCAAATCCCTAAAAATACAATTTTTACCCATGAAGTGCCATATTTGTGCTGTTGAATTTCATTATTACAACCAATCCTTTGTCCAAAGGTGGGTTTGCAGGGTGCTGTGGTGACACAGAGCCCCAAATTCATTCCCATCTCCATGGATTTCCATGACCACTGATGGTTATCCTGCAGCAGGGCTTCACTTTTCCCTTCTGTGAGCACTGCTGGACTGAGCACCACCTCTGAGAGCATCTCAGCTGCAGGGATGGCAACAGAGACCCAGGTTTCCTTTAGCCTGCTGGAGACAAGCAGCATCCAGAGAGAAAAAGGGCTTTATCAGAGCTTGTTCTCACATCCTGGCACAGTGAACTCCAACAGCGTCTCCTGGGGCAAACAAATACTGAAATTCTGGTGACCACAGCCTTGTTTCAAGAGGAATGGGCATGACATTTTGGCAGGGGGATAAAGACATTTTTTCCTGTCATTAACCTGGTGACCTGGAACATAGCTGTCCCTGATAACACTTGGCTCTGGGTTGTTGATTGAGAAACATGAAGGGAAAAGTACATTTCCCACATCAAATTCTGGAAAGCCTCTACCTTTGCCACACAAGCTGGCTGGGTAACTCACCTCCAACACCATCATCCCAAAGGCTGAGGGCCGTCTGCTCCCTGCAGGAGTTGCCCCAGGTCAGATGGTGCTGACCCTGCTGAGCCAAGCTCCCAGTGGATAAAAAAAGCCTCCCCAAAGGAGACAGGCTGCATCTTGGCAGGAAAAAAGAAAATCTATTTCCAAAATGCAGCTAGGAATTAGGAAAGCGAATGTTTGCCATGAAACTGTGCAAATAGGTAACACAAGTAAACTTTTCTGTTCATTTTTGGTTTGCTTTAGAAAGCCAGTACAAAACTAGATCATGTTTTGCAAGTTGCAGATCCCCCATGTATTGGTTTTCTGAAAGGAGCTTTGGGGTTGTTCAAAGAGAGAAAATGAGGACTTATCTGTCATGAAAGTTGTAAAATCCCTGTCTTCCATTTACTTGCTGATGGGACTGTGGAGAATTTCCTGGGACAAAAGTACTGGCATTAAAAGGGGTATAAAATAAAACTCCCTCAATTTACAGCAAGGGTGAGACTTTCAGGAGCACATAAGCAGCAAAAGTGTGCAAGTGTTGCACTGAAACTCAGTTTGTGTTCATAAATCACTGAATGACTCTGAAACTGTCACCAGGCCCTTTCCTACTCTTCCTTTTCCAACAAGGAAAAGGAAGAAGGAAAAAAAAAGAAGGGGGGCTAAAAGATCCCAGATCTATAGAACTTGAGTCAATTCTAAAACAGATTGAATGGAGCCAGTTCTGCTTTCAAATGTTTGTTTACAAAAATCTATCAGTTAAAAGCATTGCTTCAATTTTTTTTTTTTCTGAGTGCAGGTTCTGGGATCACTGAAGTTTCTAGGGTTTAAATGGTATGAAAGGCAAAGAAAAAAACCTATGTACATCAGGGCTGTCCTAGGAGCCCTCTCAGGCTGAGCAGATATGGCTCCTTTTCCTACACTTGATGCTGAGATAAAACAATATTAGGTGAAGTCAGCCAAGTCTGTAGTGTTTACTCAATTTATCAATTTAGATCTGACCTAAAATCATAGTGCCCACCAAAAATACAAAGCAACAAGTTTAGTTCCTTGTCAATATGGTACCACTGAGCATTCAAACTGCAGGTCTGAATCTCACATAGGTGAAATTAAAAATAGCAGTTAAATCCTATTCTATCAGTGGGTGTGAAATACCAGGCATCTCACGAACATGTTATTTTAAATAACCTTCCTATTCTGCAACAAATATCTGTCCAATTTCATTCCAAGTTCTGCAGAAGTGTAAGGTCTGAATTGCTTTCAAAGTTTTCCTATTGCCAAGGAAAAGGAGCAGATCCACATCGAAATCCAAGTGTACAATGCAGTTTGTCACGAAATTGGGAATCCAGCAGCAGCAGAATATGCTGCAAGGGAAATATCAGGTCCACTTGCTTTGATTTATATCAGGGTAAGTCTGCAGAGCTCTGAGTGGGGTTCTCCATTTGTCACTGTGACCACACAGCCTGGCATCTTAAAAGCAGAGCTCCCAGCAAACAGAGCACTCCTTTGTGAGGAGTGACACTGACATTCAATCTCGGTTTATTTTCTGCAGGGGGAGGGAAGGGAGGATAGATCTGGTCCAGCTCCCTGCACAAAGGTGGTTTGGAGAAGTGCTCTGAGCATCTGTCCTTCCCGAGGTCGGGGCAGAGCCATCCAGCCACACACTCTGGACACACCACAGCACAGGCTGGCACCTGCCAGCTGCCAGATCAGACAGGACATGCAGGAAACCTGAGATTGTGGTGATGGGAAAAGCACAAATTTGGAGAAAATTAAACCTTGCAAGTTCAGGGAACAGAAAAACAGCTTTTTTTGCAGTTAAAAGATGAGGATGTTGTGTTCCGAAGGGTTGAGCTCTTTAATGCTTTGGATGATCAGCACTGAGAAGTGCATAGATGGGAAGAACATGTTTTATCTTATCAGCAGCTAAATCTGAGCTGCTGATGCAAAAGGTTGCAAAGTCTGGAATTTTGAAACTCTGTTAGAGCTGGGTGGGTTGGTTTGGTCACCTTTGTTCTGGCAGCATTTCTGGAATCCATTTCAGTCCTTTTTAGACTTCCTTTTTTTTTTTTTTTTTGTTCACAAACAAAAAGTAGCTTCTCTTGTGACTGAAAAGAATTGTGACAGTGGAAATTACCTTCATTTTGCTCTTCCACATCCTCGTGGAATCTGCATGTGGCCAGACATGGCTGAATCTCTGCCTGCCCTGCAGGGCTTGCTGACTGTGGGTTTCAGAAACAAATATATTGGAAAAAAACTTGGAAAGGTCTTTAACTAGAAAACTGCCCATTTTTTCAGGGTAATGGCTGGGATAGCTCAAGGGCGGTCTCCACAATCCTTGCTGGGTGAGGAGGCTTGGGGGGTTTCTCAGAGCCCTTTTCTCTTTGCCCAGGGAACTTTACCCATCCTTGTCACTCCTACAGCTTATCCTCACCCTGATAGGTCCTTCATAGAAAATGAATAAGAATAAACACAGCCTATGCTTTTTTGATTTAATTTCCTAGACCAGAAGGCACTTTTCAGTTCTACCATGGAAGAAGAAACAAAAAATATTTGGGGAAAGAACTGGGGGAAAATATTGTAATGGATTTTTTAAGAAGCACCAGAATAAATGTGAATATAAAAACCTCTTTTTGGTGTGTGATGGGTGGTGGCAGAAGCGTCTGTCTGTGTGAATCATGTTGTCCTTTTCAGTGGGTATTTCATGCTGGACCTGCTCCTCCCATGTCCAGAAACACCCTGTGACCTGCAGTAGGAGCTGAAATCAAATTGGATTTAGATACTTTTTAAAAGTACTCCTAATTATTTAACAGCATACCCGGTTTATTTTAAATCATTTAGCATGCAATTTTCTCAAATCTTTATGGCCTAATAGATCATAGCCCTTCTCCACATAACCACTGAAATTACTGTCTATATTTAATACCCATGGTATTCTACACATTCCACAGGGATCTCCATCAAGAGTTAATAATTGCTACTTGAAGCATTTCTGATGATTCAGATCTTGATCCCTGTGTAGGGAAGTATGTGCAATAACCTTCAAATCTGCCATAGCCATATTAAAGGTATATTAGTTAATTCTGCTCCATACTTTCTGCAATAATGTACACAGCTTTTTAGCAGCATGGCTGTTGATTAGCACAAAAGGTCAAAAATCAAATTTGCATGTAGACTAGACTGTTTTAATGCAATTCTTAAATTATTCTCCTGAAAATATGAGGAAGAAGCCTCTCCTCCTCCCCAGACTGAGAATGCTAATGTTAATGCTTTTTCCCTAGCAATAACAGGGTTTGAGTTTTCTGTGCATTGAGGGAATCAGAGCCATTTTCTCGTCAGGAGTGTCTTAGCAAATCACAGGATTTATATTCTTAGATAGGAGGTTGACAAAAACTGCTACTTAGCAACCCCTAGCAAGGAAGAAACATTAGCTGGATATTTGAGGAAGCTCCATCTCCTTTAGTTTCAGAGAGCAGCTGCTGAAACAACAGTAAGTGCCTGAACTCTCACGGTTAGTGGGAGATAAAGGTGCTCAGAGCTCTCCCAAAATTGGTGCTCACAAAGTGTCTGCATCCCTGGGAGGCAGCAGAAGGGTCAGACATCCCCAGGAAACACAGCTGCTTCTCTCCAGTTCTCTCCTGGAGCTTTGTGCTGGTGGCTTGGGATGACCAAAAGCCCAGGTTATTGATGTGTGGGCTAATAGAAGTGGCATCTTTGGGGAAGTGAAATATCTGTTAGTGCTCTGGGCACTGCACTTCAGAGCACTTCAGGAAGCAAACAGACTGTGGGGTGGGACTGGATACAGAATAAACCCCTGGCCTTTCTGAAAACCCCAGTAAAAGTGCAATTTAGGAAGAATAATTGAGTCCACAATTCTCTCTTTGGGTGTAGCACAGAGCTTTTAGAGGTAAGAGTCCTCTATCACAGTTAGACAGTCTCTGAAGGGTATCAGGAAGAGAAAAACCTTTGAAATTGGGTATCTTTTGGATTTTCCAAAATTACCCTGTTCTGTAAATGACTTTGGAGGAGAAAGACCACGTGGTTCAAGCAGAGCCAAAGAGCAAAAGACAATGAAAATTACACAGATAGACACCGAGTCAGAGCTGCTCTGCTACTAAGGATAACATCTCTTTATGGGGCTGGCAGACTTGGCCAATTTTCCTTCCTTAAAAGAATTCCAAAATTTTCATTAAGCTGGAGATATATAACTCCATCTTAATTCTGTCACACAAAAAGTAAATTAAAAACTTACGCAAGACAAACTTCAGCTACAGATTTAAGCTTTAAAACTTACTTTAAGAAGATGAAAGAATATCTTTGCTTTTTAATAGAGCCAGTGCTCCTTTCTGTCTCATTTTTCATTTGAAGATGCAAATGTACAATCCAAATTGTTGTCCTGATCAGATTTTTTTTTTTTTTTTTTTTTGCAAAAACGCCTCCATGCTAAAGTAGACCTTATTAAGCCATGGGAGCACTTAAAATTCAAGTCAATTCTGCCACCTCAGTCGTGCAGCCACACAACCTAGAGTTAGTAATGTGCTTTATACACACACACCACTGTTGGTATGACGTGAAGTTAGAGCTTTAAAAAGCAGAGAATTTTCTCTTCCCCCCCCCGCCATAAAAGAAGAGCCAGTCCCATTTAAATCAAGGAGACATTTGTGTGTTGTAAAGCAAGAAGTGTTTGAGGAAGAATGTCACAGTCTGGCCCTGCATCTGAGGCTGGTGGGGAAATGCCATAAACTCCATCTACCCAGAAACACCACAGCACAATGGTTATTTCATTTGCCTTAAAAGATATCTGTTGGTCAAAGCTGCAGCTACTCATCTCCCAGCCCGGGCTGCCAGCACTGACAAGCAGTTATTCCATTAAGTGATTTCACTGGGGTGATTTCTGCTGCTTTCTGCACACCAAGTTTGCCTTCCTCTTGCTGCAGTCCCACGCTGGTGGCACTTGATGCCACTTAAGAGGGGAAAGAGTGGCCAGAGGGGCTTATTAGATTGCTCATGTTATAAAGGTGAGCAAAACCCACCACATGATTCACAGCACGATGCTCACATTTACACACCTCACTGTTCTGCTGTCTATTTTTTCAGTGGAGGGGAAGTATTTACTGCACACAGATTTCAGCACACACACTTCCTGAAGGATACCAAGGGCATTAAAGGAACATTATGATGGATTTTGTCCTGCTTGTTATTGCAATGCACTACAGAGCTGCTTGCAAGGCATAACTTCATTCAGATTTTTGAGCTGAAAAACAGTGGAAAAGACTCCACAATAGAAAAGAACTACTGGGGGGCATTCCAGCCTTTTGCAAAATGCTGCTCTTTAAGCTGATACTTAAACATGCCCTGAGTATTGGGTATGACACATCCTGCTTAAAATCCAGGCTGACCAACCACTTTGCTTTCCTTTTAGTTAGCACTCAGCAATTTAACTTTATTTATAAATAGAAGTGGCAGAAGGGATGACTCCTTTCTTGCCTATAGAGAAAAGCAAAAGGTGGGGGTATCACACCAGAGCTCTCAATACATGAAAGGACACATGATTCACTCCTCTCACATGCTCTGCAGCTCCTTGCTGCAATGAAAGGCTGCCCTAGCTTTGTTCTGGCTGTTAGTGCTGGGGGTTTAGCAGGAGCAGGTGAGCTCCAAGCAGAACTGGCTGATCTGCTCTGTGTGGGTGCTTTTTTCATCCCAAGGTCAGGGGAAGGAGGATGTCACAGGGATGATCCTCAGGCAGCAGGACCTTATTTCTCCCCCAGCAGGAAGGTCTTCAAAGATGCCTCTGGGAACAAACAGCCTTTTGGGGTTTAGTTGAAAGGGAATTTGTGCAGAAGAACGTTTTCTAGGGAATGCTCCCTCTTGGGAGGCTCCCTGCCTCAGGCGAGGCTGCCATCAGGAATTAAGTCCTCAATAGAAAGTCCCTCAATTGCTTATTTTTACTTTTCTTTTAAATTCTCCTTGGAATAGTAGTCAAGAGGGGTGAGATACATCTGGAAACTAACAGCATCATCATTTACCTGTTTGTTATCTGAACATGTTACTGCATTTCTAACCAGGATAAAACAGTGACTCCATTCACTGCATTTTTAGTTCCTTTGCTACCTGATTCCTCTTTCCCACCGCAGTCTCCATTTAAGTTGGCTGCTTGCTTAACCTTCACTGTGGCTACCTGTGCTGGTTTCACTTTCATCTGATTGCCAGGTCACTTTATTATGTTTTTTACTGCAGCTTAGTAGCCCCTTGAATTCTGCCACAGTTCATGTAATTCTCATCATGCGGATCAGCTCCCCGTGGAAATTTTCTTCCTGCCAGCAGCAGTTATTTACTTTCTCTTTCTGCATTTCTCATTGTCACTGCAACACCTCCTCTGACAATGTTCAACCTCTTCTAATCCCTTAAAAAAAAAAACCAAACCTTGTTGGTTATTTATTTATTTACTTCCAACCCACTCTAAATTTAAATAGCATTGCCGTGTCCGCAGAGTGAGTGTTTGCTCAGATGCCAAATTTGTTTCCTGCAGCTACCTGGCCTGCCCTTATATTTTTCTGAAGAGTCAAGCAGAGAAAAAATTGTTTTCTTTTAGCCTTAACTTTCTTAATCACTGGAGAAGCCCCCAACAGACACAGCATGAGGAGAGAGGATTGTTACCTGCTTCCTGAGCCGATGACTCAACGCACTCACTTCTTAGTGTTTGCACAAAAAGGGTTTGGGCGGATTTCAAGAATAGCACAGAAAAACCATTTGCTGCGTCTCAAATGTTGTGAGACTATTTGATGTCGATAAGAGCTCTCTTTCTCTCTCATTAGCTGATTGTTTCTCCTTCTGTAAATGCACACAGCTCTACCTGGGGCTTCCAGAGACTGATGATCAGGTGGAGACCAAAATACATTTTGTTCCTCGCTTTAGCACCACGTTAACTGCACTGGGTCAGCTTATTATTTCACATATCAGAGAGCACAGAAATCTTTTTCCTTGCTGGTATCTCCTAGTAATACTAGGTCAGGTCCTCAGAAAATGCCTCTTCAAGCGATGAAAGTAGTTTGTAAGGAGTTGGCTCAGTCTCCCCTCTTAGAGATGGGTTAGCAGTTCATGAGGAGATGGATTTGGAAGGACTCTCCTGGATCCTCAAGTCATGTGCTATTATACACCTTTGTTTCACCAACTATCTCACTCATACACTGGGTAAAATCCATCTTACAACTAGTTAGACTTTCTGTCTTTTCTGCTCCAAGGGAAACATACTGCAGACCTTCAACCTGAATTATCAGAAGCTTAATTGCCACCCCAGTCTTATTTGTACCTATTTATACACAATGGTCCTTCTGCTATCATTGTCTTTTATCTCTCCTTTCCTTTGCAGTTGTTTGCTCTCTTTGGAATCCAGCCCTGCATTATGTTTATTGAGAAGAATAAGAAGCTCTTGGCATTTTCATTAATAGACTAATCAAAGCACACTTCTCTCAAAAGAGGTATTTCCTACCGGGCTGGCTTCTCTGCTCCATGCTGCTTGGGTTTAAATTAACCTCTCCAAACACAGCAGATGGGAGCTATCTGCAATCCTCCAGAGAACTGCTGACCAGAGCTCCTTTTCCCTGGGCTCTGCCTGATTCTCTCCTTCAGCTAATGGAAATACCAGTCCACTGCCTCAGCTCTTTCTTTTCCAGTTGCTCTCACATCTGGAGCTCCCAGATTACAGCTCCATTCCTGACATTGGTCTCCAGCACACAGTCCTTTATTTCAGACTGTTTTACAATTATCTTAGGTATTACATTAAATGGTATAAAATTAACTGTACCATGATTATTTTTTTAGAGCTAAAGAAAACTGAGGGTTTTTTCCATTATCGTTCCTGTAACAGGTATAGAAAGCACCATCAGAGTTGTTATTAAATTCTTAGCCTTGCTAAAAGAACCAAGTTTCATAGTCATTTTGGTAACAGTGATAGTTGCCCATTGCAAATTCCTGCAAAACTAAGATGGAGACCAAACCAAATGATGAAGATTCTTTGTGAAGTTCAATCTAAAAACAGGACAGCATTTATTGAAAAAAAAAAAAAAGTCATTCCAAACTTTCCTTTCACTCTGTTCAATTCATGATTGGACCCAGAATCACCTACCTGAAGTGCATGGAAATGGCAGCATCAGGGTGCCACCATATGGAGCTGCCAGAACAAAGGTCTGCTAAAAATACTGGAAGTGGTTTTGAAAATTGATGCCAATTCTTGGAATTTCAGGCACTTAAGTGCATTCAAAACCGTGATTAGATGAATGGAAATTTCACTCCAAAGGGCTGAGCATTCCGATATGCAATGGCTCCATCTCGCCGGGAATCTAGGCCAAATTGCTTCTGAAAATCTCAGTGGGGTGCTTATTTGCATTTTTGGCATCAGAATACTTCTGAAAATATGGTGGCAAGGCTGCCATCCATCAAACACTTCAGCAGGTGCTGAGATTTTATGCAAGCACTTGGCTGAGTTTCTGTATTCACACACTTAAAATTTACCATGTGCCTGGCTGCCTGGAGGATCAGAGACCACCTCTGCAGGTTTTAGGCCCTCAAGGTTATATATTTGAAAACTCTGGATTTGCCTAGTCTGCAAACAAACCGTAAGCTGACACACTGCATGCTTTCCTCAACCTCTCCACTGAAACTTTAAAAGCAATCCATATAAGTTAGGTAATATTTCATAGAGGGGATTATGGAAAAGCCATTTCCAAATGAGAAAATTGCATTCAAGTTTGTTATCTGCTGTCCCCCCTTCACATATGTTATGACTGCATATTTATTTTTCTAGTACTACTAGAGAGAGTGTGGCAAGAAAATCTCTTTTTTTTTAAATTTTTTTCCCCTCTTCAGAGATTGTCAGCAGCACTATCTTTAGGGTGCTGGATGTCATATTGCTTAGAGCATTACCAGCACAAATATATGGGCTGATAAGCCTCAAGGTACAGGACTTAAAGAACAAGGTTTTTTTTTCCTGTGACTCTCCTCTAACCTCGCTGCTTTTGCTGGGAAAACAGGGCAAGCAGAGCTCGTGTCCAGGGTGATGGAGAGGTTCCATTACCCCAACCTCCAGAGAGAGGAGGAACAGCCCCAAGTGATGAATCAAGTGATGGCTGAGCTGGCCACCACCCTCTGCCCGCAGGGAGCCACTTGGGAGGGTGCAGAACTGGTCAGGTTTTATTTCCAGCACTTATTTTGGCTTTTAGAAGATGGGAGCCAGGGAGGGAAGCGCTGGGCCACAGCTCTGCACTGCAATTTGCTCCATAACTCATTTTTTCCAATGTGCAGCCCTGAAGTAGTTTTTAAATCGTCCTTCAGTGCTTTATCAGAGGAGGTGCTGATCACCTGCAAGGATGACTTTTATAGAACCAGCATGACTCATCTGTGGGCATATTTTTAAAACCTCTCCTTTTCCCCCCAAACCTCCCCAAATCAGTCTGGGAAAATGATTGCAATTATTCAGATCGTGCTACTTTAAGTTATCTAACCTCAGAAGCCACCTGCAGCAAAACAGCTACAGCTGAGCAGATGGGGAAAGGAGAGGAGAGGTTTCCTTTCCTGCTCCCATCCATGGCTTCATCCCTGTCTCAGAATAATCTCTGTGCCTGCTATGCTTTTTTTTTGCCTTTGTGAGCAGGGCTGGGACTGGAGTCATTAATAGCCTGATAGTACATCAGTAAGCTGCAATCAGAAACTACCACATGATTATTCTTCCTCCAGGCTGTCAGGTTTTACGAAGGGGGAAGAAGGGAGCTCAGGTGAGTGTAAATTTTAAGCGTTTCATTCTGGGGGGAAAAAAAAAAATAAATGTCCCTCCACAGTCCTTGCATTTAAACGCAGTCCAATTTTGATGAACCAACTAAAAACTCTTGGTTTTCCCAAAGCCAGTCCCTTGCCATTTGTTTGCAGTCCTGCAAAGCTCCTAAGCTCTGCAGAATTAGAGCTTCACAGCAGCTTGCTTTAGGGAAGAGAAGCAGCAGCCTGCAACTGCAGGAGGTGCTTGCCAGACTTTGAAGTCTGGGCTGGAGATAAGGGGAAAACGACATTGCAAAGAAACTGTGTTATTAAAAGACATTCTCCTTTTGATTCAAGTTCTCCAGTATTAAACTTCAGCAGGCCCACATTTCAAGGCTGACTAAAGGGTCTTGAGTTATTGGTACGTATTTCAGTGATAGGTTTTTCTCCAGGGCACAATATTTTCAGTACATCACATGTTCGGCAGAGGCTCTCACTCTCTTGTCTGTATCTTGTCATGTAGTAATCATAAACCTGACCTCCCCAGAAAGCTTTTTGGAGAAGCTTTAGGCCACCCAAAACACAGGGCTTTGGTCTCTTAAGGGCAGGACTGGGCAGAACAAAGGTCCATGCTGGGACATTTAAGTGACAGGCTTTACATCTTTCAATGGAACACGTATTTTTTGTTTACTGAGCACAAGGTAAATATGCTTTTTTAAAAGAATAAAGACAGAAAATCTCTACCAGCTACACTGCATTAATTCAGAATTCATATATTTTTCTTTGTTCTGCCTCCCAGCTGTAAAACATATCCTTATCCTGTGTGTGCAAATGGAGGCTCTGTTCCTTTGCAACTGGAATATTTTAGTAAAGTTAAGGCACCACAGTGTGAGGGCACAAGACTGCAGGCAAGAATGTGCTGAATAACTTCTCCAGGGAGTGATTAATGGGCTCCATCTTCCCTGGTGACACCAGGCCACATGGCCCAGGCTTCTCCTATGCCAGTAGGGATGAGTTCCCTACACATCCCAGCTGCACTGAGCACAGACATCACTGCCCATCGCTGGGTCTGAGCTCCTGACTCATCCAGGGACAGAGCGAGAGAGAGATCCTCACTTTCTCACCCTCCTCATCTCCCTGGGGTCCTGCAGGAGGAGATGTCTGCAGGGCTGGGCTGTCCTGGTGGGGTTCAGCATCTCCCAATGACCACTCCAGGGGCAGCCCCATGTCCCTGGGGTCAGAATCACCCAAACTGACCCCATGTGCTTCTCACTCTTCACCAACCTTTCTAAGAGAGATTTAATTTTTTTTTTCCTTGAAGAAAACTGAGCTGGCCAAGTTCTAATCGCGCTTGGACTAATAAAAATTTAAAATAATTCCTCTGAGGTCATTCTGACTTTACGCTGGTAAAACTGAGATAAGACTTTATGACCAAGGAAGGCAGTTAAATTGTGTGAGTTAGAAAAGGCTAAAGATGCCAAATGTTTATTATCACATACTGAATAAATTGCATAAAGTTTAAAAGACACTGAATTTATAATAGTACAACTCACGAGGATCCCAAAGGCATTTCAGCAATAAACTCTTCTGTGTAAATGTCTTCCTGTAACTAAATAAATAGAGTCCTAAGATATGGCACAGGGAACCTCAACTGAGGCCTTTTTAAGTCAGTATTTATTCACAAACCCTGGCAAAACAAAGATTCTATGATTTCAATTATCTTGAACAATTGAATATGAGTGGAGAAAAACCCCTGAAGAAAATCTTTCCAAGGTTTATGATTTCTACGTCACCGTATTTGTACATCATAAATCAAGATGAGAGGTTGTTAAAAAAGAAAAAATCTATTTTCATTTAAAATCAATTTAGGACAATTCATTTTTTTTAAAACAGCATTTCTCTTTGGGGGGGATTTTCCAAAAAAGATCAGCTTTGGGAACATTACTGTGGTTTGCCAACTGCCCACTCTTGTAGCTGCTCATTTTATCTGCCAGTAGAGCTGGTGAAACACTTTGGGTGATAAAAATTAAAACCAGAGCACACACTGGGTACTTTTCACTGGCATGTACCAATAGCAGTGAAACTAACTGGAAAGATTTCTTAATTTCTTGCCCAAAGCAGTGAAAGCTGCAGCCTGGCTGGGCTGTCAGAGAAGCCCCTTAGGGGTGGCAGACTGATGTCCTTGTCCCTGTCCCAGTGGGTGCTGCTCAGCCAGTTCTTCAGAGAGAATTCTTCCAAGAAAAGCAGTGGGAATATCCTTCCCTTTCCCAAGCAGTTCCTCTGCTGCCTGGATGGATGCAGGATCTGTGCTTTGCCCATTCTGCCCTTAATATCCTTAATCTCTGCTCTGTGTCTGTTCTGGGTTCATGGGAGGAGATTATATGTCATAAAAATATTGTGAGAGAAAATTTCTGGCAGGTTAACTCTTGAAGTCAGAGATAGAAATTTGCAGTTTTGTTTTACGTCAATGATGAGACACAACTTGAACAAACCCAAAAGTTTTCATAAACTGGACTGATAAGATTCAGCTCAATGGGTGCACAAGCACAGGGAAAACAGGCTGGGCCTGAGCATAACAAATTATTTTAGAGATTCAAAAGAAGATTCCTGCATCCTTTATCCAGTGCTGGGATACAGATAAATAATTTAAACTTCAAATACTTTAATGTGTAGGATAACTTGAGGAAATGAAGATCTGCTTCTTGAATCTCAGGGCAGCATTTTTGTATCTTGTGCAGATGAGCCTAAATGCTGATGTTTTAATTTTTACCACCTATATACTCATATTAGACTGCAGGTACAGATGGAAAAGACAATTTCTTGAGGGAAGAGACAACTTCTCCATGAATTCTAATGCTTCTATTGTCCAGTTCCTTGTAATGAGTAATGAATTTGGGAAGAGATTAAAAAAACTATTGTTTGAGTTCTCTTTAAACAACTAAACATTCTGGAATAGACCTACTAGAGCACAGCAATGTCACAGGTATTAAACACCAGTTTCTCCCAGTTTGTCCCTAAATACTGATGCTAGTGGCTGCCTCCAGGAGTCTGCTCAAGGATCTGAGCCTTGTGTCTCTCTTACTGAACTAAGAGCCACTGAAACATTTCCAGGAGTTTGGGAAGGGTGCAGGGTGAGGCAATGCTGTGACTAACCTGGAATATACTGGAGCGAGGCAGTGCTACAGCTAACTGGAATTTTAGCCTCCCTTCTCACACTGAGGACTGATTACCAAGTATTTTCCCTCAGCTTCTTTTTATAGTTTACACTAGAAATTGTCAGCCTTGGTTTTATGCTCTGTTATGCTGAATGATGGGGAGAAGGAAGGGTTTGCCAAAGGAAAAGGATAGTAAAAGTAAGGAAAATGAGCTAGATACTTCCAGCTATAGTAAAAGCATCTCAGCTTTATTGTTGTCCTCTTGTAAGGTTTTACATGCTGCTTTAAATGATGATACATTAGCCTTGGGAGAAAATACTAAAAAGCATCCATGTATGACACAGAATATCTCAGACAGCTAAAGAATAAAATATGGAGCCTTTATTCTTTACAACCCAAGCCTTCCTTTACTAAATATAAACATTTACTGCATTAAAATGTACAGGCTTATGTACAAATTTTCCAGAGGATTTTTTCCCATTGTGAAGTATTTTATATCCACAATAATACAGTGTAATGGCTGAAGTAAAGATGAGGTGGCAGTGCTCATTGTGTGAAAGATGAGTAATAAAATCATCAGCGTACAAATGATTTTTTAATTAGGTTTTAATCTGTGTATTTAGAGAAGTTATTTCTGTGTGAATTCCACACTGATAATTTTTATCTCAGTACCACAGCTGCAGTCACTAATGGCTGATGCCATGGACATCCTTGAAGGAAGAGGTGAAGAAGATCGTGTGTGGACTAAAATTCAGAGGGTGAAACACAGCAGCAAAGGGCAGGAGAGGATATTGCTCCTTGGGGAGTAAAATTCCACCTGAGTCATATCTGTTTGAAAGGTAGTAAAAAAAGTGGGTGCCACTTGAAACCTGACTGCACCCCTTGAACTCTGTTAGTGCTCAGGCACTAACCTCAAATACATGTTTATTATTTCATGTAGCCCCTATGGTTGAACTCTGTCCATGCTAACAGCCTCATGGGGTTGTCTAACACATTTTTAAAAAGACAAAACCCCAACTTGAATAGCTTCTTGTTGGCTGAAAATTAGAATTCTCTTCTATCTTTGTCATACGTGGTACTGTGCTAATTGGATGTGGGGGGAAGTTGTTAGGCAATGAAATTCAGCCCAACAAATTAGCTCTCTTAGTGGAGCTCAAATGAGGCTTTGGTGATGTGAGAGGTAAGAGACATGTAAATGCCTTTCTGGAGCCTCTGCACAGCAACTGGTCAATTTAATTCTGCAAGGATTTGTGCAGTGCAGGGAGCCTTGTGCTGGCTCTCAGCACAGATGAATCTGACCCTGCAGAACAAATATTAATAGGTCAGGCTGGGATGGAAGAGGAGCATCTCACATTTTTACAAAGTCTTTCAAACCAAAGCAAATCGCAGCTCTGGGCATTCACCAGCACAGACATTCAGTCCCTCGTGAGGAAAAGGACAGCAACACATCACCAGGGAGGGGAAATGTTGTTAAATAGCTCCTCCAGCTCCCTCAGACCCCAGAGGGATGCACTGGAATCACTCTGGATTCTGGGTGCAGTGACTGGTGATTCCCAGGCAGAATTCCCAGGCTGGTGAATAAAGGATTTGAATTCTGCACTGGTGGGACTTGAAATTGCCCTTCTTTGGGATTTGGGGTTTGCAGGCAGATCTCAGGTAAGACTGGAAAACCCCAAACCCTGCCTGCACTGAGTCAGGGTACCCAGGACAAGCAAACAAGACAGAGATGTCTGAAAGAAACCCCAGGGATGGAGGGTCAAGGTGTTTTCAAAGTGATTAGATTCATTATATTTCTAAATTATTTGAATTGCAGTTTCAGAAGCCATCTACGTCTTCTGAGAGAAACTCTGAGTAGGTGTAATCTTGCCTCAGTTAGCTGTCAGTTCAGTGGCTTTTAATAAAGTTTTCCAAGAACAGAATGTTTTCAGAAACTGATCAAATCTTAAATGCCCCAAATTATAGACAGACTGGGTTTCATGTCTTTCAAATGCTTGTGAGGCAAAACAAAGGACAAATATTCCTACTTTTTTTGACACTGCACCAGGATAGTCTCTAAATCTCTCACACCTGCCTACAGATCATGAGAATCTTTTGCAATACAAATACTGCATATGATATAAATGATATATATTTATATAATTACATATATTTTCCTGCCTTATGTAATAAACCTTGATAACTAGATGAGTGCAAATGATATAGTTACAAATAGCCTATTTTCCCTGTACTGCTCTAGTACTTAACCTTCCCATTTTAACAGGAGACCTAAATATCAAAGACAGATTTCCAAATTTTTTCCAAAAATCAGTATTTTAACCCACAGTCAGGTGTTTGAATAAGCAGCCTGATTTTCACAATTCTGAATGACCACAGGACAGAGGCTGTTGAGAATGGATTGAACAGAGATATCTAAATGTTTATTAAACGTTCCTCAAAATTTGGTTTATTCCCCCATTTTTCACACAAAGTGACTAATATCTCATTGCAAATTCAGTAAAACAAAGTATTTTCTTTGTTGTATTTGTCTATATGTATGTGCATCCTTTATATTTCTCTGGATACTTTTGCTTTCAGTGTAATTTTAGCAGAAATCAAGCTAACATCTAAAAACGGACTGGTACCCCATATTATGCCACATGAATCCATGCATAACTCAATATTTGGGATTGAAATTTACTGAATGCATTAAAATGTGCTCCCTGCCATTACAAAATTTGGTGCTTCAAACTTCGTTTGCATTCTGAGCATATGCTTGCATTTAATTTTGGACAACTCACATAACTATTTGATTTGAGGCATCTTGTTCCAGGCAGAACTCACTGTTTGTTTCATAATACTAAAATATTTTTTCTGTATTATGTCAGAACAAAGAAATGAAAAACATCATCAACTTGACTTTTTCAAAAAAATGCATTTCAGCATATTCAGCATGTTCTTAGGAAAAAATTCTGTTTAAGTAGAAGACAGAGAAGAACACACAGGGTTTGCTGGATTTTTCAGTAGTTTGTGGTTGTTTTTTAAATCTGCTCTAATTGAGAATGTTACACCAGGTTAAAGATATCTAACACATTATGAGAAGGAGGATTAAATCTGATGATTAAAAATTAATGTGATGTGGATTATCATGCCGCTTGAGCTAGAACCATTTCCAAAAGTCCAGAATTTCTCAATTCACTCAGCACATGACACTGACTGTAGGAGCCTACAAAGAACCTTCACACACATCTAGTTGCAAGGTAGATATTTGTGTTTGTGTTATCAAATTAATTTACATATATTGGAAAACAAAAATGAACGCAAAGGAGTTTATACAATCAGCTATAAATGCAAAGCTCTGGGAAGCTGACAGCTCTGCTCCCACCAGTGCAGTTTGGCTTTTGCAATAGAAACAGCTGTTGCACCTAATGAAAGCACTCAACAGCTTTCTCTAATGCAGCAGAGTTATAGCAGTGCCTATTTTCCAAATGGTTAAAGGGTCTGTCAGAATTGCCATTACAAACCACTGTGTTCAGAGCTTTATATTCCAGAGTCAGCCATAAAAAATTCATTCAGGCTGAAATCTGACATCAAAGGGCAAAAAGCCTGACACCCAAACACTTTTCCTGTTGTTCTAGTAGAGTGTTTATCAAATTAGTCTGGAATTAATCTGGACTATTTTGGATTTACAGGACTGACAAAGTACTAATAGATATGTAGCTTCGAGTGTTTTGGGTGCTGCACTGCTCATCCAATTCACTGACAGATTTACATTTTTAAGCCAACTAATTTATCAAACGGGCTAATTATTTTTGTAAGCTTAAACACCAAGAAATGAAATATGACTTCATAATTAGGTGGAAAAGAGAAAAACATCACTGCATGGAAGATGCTTTTCTCGGTTTGCCAGGCTGTGACTGCAGCCACAAGGAGAGCTGTCCCAGGAAAGCCTAGATCACCTTGGGAGGTTAGGAAACATCCTCCCACAGAGTCCTTACCCTTACTAGGCATCCCTGAGGAATGCCTCAAAGGTAGGGAAGATGGGTCTGTTCAACATCCCAACATCCCCATTCTGCAGAATTTTACTGAAACTTTTGCTTGCAGTCGCCTGGATAAATTTGATCAGCAATTTTGGGAAACAGACACCCTCAAACCATTCCAGCAATTAAGGGAAGGACTGGGGCACAGTCTACTTCAGGAAAATAGGCATTTCTAAGAAAATTTTTATCACCTTCCTTCTTTTTATTGTTGTCATAAATTTCCAAACTCAACTTGCTGGTCTTACAAAGGATTTGACGCAAAATACTAAGACTTGGGAATTTTTTTTAGTTACTGACTCTGTCCAAATTGTGTTAAAAGTTGAGCCTTGAAGGAATTTAAATATCACAACATCAGCACTGCATGAGAATGGACGTCTCTGAAGCCCCTTTTATGCATGGGAATCCCACCTAAAGTCATCAATAGGAAACATTAACAGAATCAAACTCTCTTTCTAAAGGGGCTTAAGTCTTCACCACTCAAGAGAGGTAGAAATGTATTCTTGCTTAGAGGATTTTAAAGTGTAAATTCTCTTCTTAAGTCAAATTATATTTGAATTTATTATTTCATCAAGACTTTTTTAGCCCAGTGGTTTAAGCAATGATCTTTAATGTATAAGGCTCAGCAGCAATGAACTGAAGAAACTGAGGAAACTCCAAGAGATACTGAGTGAACTAGGCTGATAACTCAGCTCTGTCCCACAAAACTCAGCCTTAAGCAGATGGGACACTCCCCTAATAGCCAGATCTGGCTGTTATTGATGAGCTTCTTTGGTGACAGAGTTACACATAATATAAGTGACCTCTGACATGCACAGCAATGCTGGGACTGGCAGCAAAGCTTGGCCTTGGGTCACCCAAGGAATCAGGGCTCTGCATGGTCCATGAAGGACTTCAGAGCAGCCCCAGACACACAGAGGGGTTTAGAGTATCCCAAATACATAAAACAGCCCCCTGCTTCCTCAACAGAGCCTTTGCCCCTCTGCAGTATTGAAAGAGGAAAAAAAATAAAGAAAAAAAAGAGATTACTTTCCTATCTCATAACAATAAATTCATTAATAAAGCATCACAATATTGTTACAGTGAGAGGCATTTCATTAAATAAACAGATCCTTTAGAGCCTATCAAGCAGAAACTTTTGACATCCAAAGAGAGAAGAGCCGTGTGAGTGAGAGTGCCAGGATGGCTCTGCTTTCTCTACCAAGATAATAATGCAGCTCTACTTCTCTCCTCCATTTAGCCCCTAGGCTTTCGTAGCAGTTTCACAGGATCCTCTTAACATCATTTGAACAGCCAAAGGAGAGACAGGAGTTGGCAAATAAACACTTTCCTCCACTTCCACATGTGAGACACTTCATAAAACCTTCACAACTGAGTTTACCTCAAGGGCATCACATACTTTGCAATTTAGATAAGTTATTATGCCCATCATTTGCTGAGCTCAGTGGAATGCCTGTTTCATAAATCTGAAAGCAGAGCAAACATGGATGAGTGAATAAAAGAACAGATGTAACTTACATAAGGATAAGAATATAACAAAAGCTGCACTAATATATGTGAATATGAAATGAAGTAAAATTAGCCTAACATATTATATAATATTTTAGCCAGGCACGTAGGTTTTCAGCAGTTGACCTCTGCTCACCACATCTCTGCCTTTTGCAGCAGCAGGGGGACACTATCTGATGAACTGTGCTCTTCCACTGACATTATCTCTTAATTGAAAATCAAGCCATGGAAAAGGGCCACAGACTTGCTGGGCTCTCAGTCAGCCAGAGGAGCAAGGAGGGAGATTCATGGGATGTTGATGGAAAGTGGACACGTTGCTGAATTGTATTTGCTGGCTACCACCACAGCTCTGTGATGGATATGACTTTGTAACACCTGATAAAGTCATCCAAGCCCACGCCACAGCCACTGGGAACTGCACACAGGCTTTGAAATTCACTGAGGTTTTGTGTGCTTTCTTGGCTCAAACTTGGCTATTCCTAAATTAATAGAAGGAAATCAGTTCCTGGTTTATTCTCTTCTTGGCACTGTGATGCAGCCAAGTGTTTCATGGATGTATGAACCCACTGTGAAAAGGGAAAGCAGAAAGGGTAGGAAAAGCACATTTTCTGAAATAGGAGTAGAAGTGTGACGTGCAATGAAGGCAGAAAAGGGCAAATGCAAAAGAAAAATAACATTAGCGGCACTGACTCAGGTAGACTGAGAGTGAAGGAAGCCAAGAGCAGAGCAACCAGGCAGAAATGCAAGAAATCTTGTTGGAGTTGACCAAAGATGGGCTTCATATCAAGATTACAGGAAACATACTGAGAAATTTTGGAAAGGATTAATTCTGAATTGGCAATAGCCTCAAGAGAGAAAACAAGTAACTGTGGCAGAGGTTCTACCCTGGTTTTGAGTGAAGTTTTTTAATCAGGCAGAGGGAGTGGGCAGAATGCATGAGCAGAAAATGAGATTTGCCCCACAGAATCTCAGGTGATATAAAAGAATTGTAGGCAACCAAAGAGTTGCATTAATACATTCAGCTCCACCACAGGGACAATAAAACCACGACAGCATTCACAGAACTCTACGTAAGAGAGAGGTGACAGTGGGATTTCAGCAGCTATCAATACTCCAAAATCAATTTCTGCCCCTGTGAGTCTCTGGTTCTCTATGCCTTGCATAGAAGAGAAGAAAAGAGGCCCCAGCAAGATTCCTTGGCTACTCTGGAAGGAGCAATTGCATCCTCCCATTTCCCACTCTCCAGACAGCAGTATCTCACATAAAGCTGAGCTGTTTAGTGATCTCACCCCAAACAGCTCTGCCTCGTGACAGACCATCTAAAAACAGCAGCTGTGGCTACTGACAGGGAACTTTTCAGCATAAAAGGTTGTGTTCAAATCTGAAGGAGATGTGGGAAGTTTTAAGTTTGCTGCTCCACACCCAAAGGAAGTTTCTCTGTACAAAAGGATAGGGGTTTTTTCCAACTAAATCAATCAGTCTAATAACATATATCATCCATACTCATAATTCTTAGGCCATAACAGCTCCAACAAAACCCTGCTAATGTTATCAGGGAGGAGTTTTGTATTTAGAAGGCCTTTGGTCTATTCCACCAAGATATAAAGTGTGATAAGTCACTGGAATAATTTTAAATAGCAGCAAATCTGGCAACGAAGCAGGAAGTGTCCTAAAATTGGAATAATGTAGGTGCTTGTAGCTGTCTGGCAGTTAAATCACAGGTAATTCTGGGCATTGCCAGTCCCCACATAAGGATTTAGGCAAACATTTCCCCAGCCCTTGCTAATGGTGCTGTCAGATATAAACAGGCAGTGTGCTCACCTGCTGCCCTCAGCCACAGAAGGTCTCCAGCCCTATAAACACTTGCTACCAGGAATTGCTGCTGCTGTGAAAAATAGTGTGAGTCAACAAGGCTGCTCATAGTAAACTCCATGCTGGACAGGGATTTCAGAGGAGCTTGTGAAGTACAAAAGGATTGTCTGAGCTGTAAGGTGGTTATTAAGTGTAATTCATTACCAGCATCAATGTTAATTTTATTCTGTTCCTTAATCAACAAAGACTCTCTCCACCATCTGTTCTTAGCACTGGGGCTTTGCTGTGTGCTCAGAACCTGCAGGCAGAACCTGGTTTTCCATGTTTCACTGAGCTCATCCCTTAACTGGGAACTCACCAGAGCTGTCTGTCAGAATTCCCTCCTTAAGGAAAGGCTGTGCATACAAAGGAGGCCTTGGGAAGTACAGATTTATCTTTGGTTGGCACCTGAGCTAAGAATGCTTCCAGCAGCAGGTCCAACAAATGTAGGGAAGCAGCTTTGCCCTGCCCAGGGCAGCTCAGATCCTGGGCAAACCTACTCCCTTACAAAAGCAAGCATTGCAGTCCAAGAGTGTCTTACTTAACACAAAAAATGTAAAATCATGGTTTTATTTTCTCCCCAATACTAAGCAACCTCTGTCCTAATTGACTTTGATGGAAGGTATAGATTGGGATGTAATTTTCATTAAAATATCAGTATCTTTTCTCAAGCTTTTCATTCTATATAGCCATCCCTACTTACACATAGACCCAACTGCTGTTCCTTAGGTTATAGTCACCCCAAGGAGTGCTTTAGCAAGTATCTATGGGAGACAAAGGAAAACACTGAGACCTGCCTCATGTTTAAATGCAGCTCATTTGCCTTCTATTACTTATGGCTCCCAAGAAATAAAAATAGACTCTGTATACCAATAGATCCTTTTTGCCACTACCTGTTATTTATAGCTCCTGCACACATTTTCAAAAACACCTGTTTCTTTTTGAGCATGGCTCCCTGGAGCTGTACTGGGGTTTGGGATGTTTAGACACCACACTACAGAGGATGCACATTCATGCACCCATGCGAGACACACTCTAATGATATAACAGTTTACAGAGTCTGCTTGCTGCTTACCCAACTAAATTTTTCTCTAAGCAAAGGTATTTCCCTAGAGGAGGTTTTCCTAGTTGGATTCTGGCTCTTTCTCATTTTATTCTGCACTCTCTAGCAGATTCTATAACCGATATTTTGCATTTTCAGTCAAACTCATGTTGATCTGTTAAAACATGTACATTCTTTCCAGTTCAAGTCAGCTTGTGAGGAGAACAGCTCCCCCATTTTTGGATGGAAGCTTCCTTTGGACAGTCAGGAAGTCACTAAACAGAGACATCTGTTACTTGGAACAATCCCTTGCAGCAAAGGTTGACAAGTTCTGTGACATCTGTGGCCCATCAGGACTTGGACAAAACCACTGGAATGATGGATGGTGTCCCAGTCAGTGCCTATCACTGCCTTAGGAGCCATGTGTGGGATGTCTTATCCTGAGGAGTGCTCAGGAAATGCAAAGGATATCCTGGATTGGGGTATTTCAGGGCACAGCCAGAGCACCCAGGAAATTTCAGAAAGGACATCACCAGAACTGCAGTAAGTTTTTCAGAATTGGAGAATTAAATCTCCACAAAGCCCTGCTTTGAGGAGGAGGTTGGTCCAGCTGACCTCCAGAGTCCCTTACACCGAAATCTGGGGATGATTGTAATTCAGCTGCAGCCAGCAAGTGCTGCTTCCAGTGCCCTGCCTGGCACCAGCAAATCCATCAGGATGGCATCCCGAGAGCAGGGCTCAGCACTCACAGCAGCCAGGAGCTCCCCTTATCCATCACTGGCCAGCAGGTGCAAAAGGGCAGCATTAGAAATATTTTTATATGCTCCAAACAAGGCCTGTGTGATCCTTATCTGTGTGGGGATCTATAGGATGTCATTTTCAAGAACTCCTGTAGGTCTGAATCAAACCCTGAGCCAAAGGGACATCATACATTGTCTCACCTGATAAGAACCTCTGCAGTGCATCCCTCCAGCTAATCCTGGTGCAGTGCCTGTTACCCAAAGAGCTCCATGGTTTTGCTGCAGACATAAAATGCATTAGATATTACATGTGTTCCAAAACCAGGAGTATTTACAGATTCTGCCCAGCCTTAGAGATGGATGTAAAACCATTTCAGTTAAGAACAAGCTGATCAGCTCAGTATTCACACAGACCACAGGTCATTTCCTTCTCCCAGCAAGCTCAGAACTGAGATTCAGAGCAGACTAATTGACTCACAGTCCATCCAGCTACTTCTGGTGCACTAATTATGCTTTTCACCTTCTCACTCCAGGTCGGAATAGAAATGCCTTGATGTGTGGCACTGAGGAAAGGCAGACACAACCCTGCTCATTCAGCTGATTTTCCCCAAGAATAAAAGAGCAGAAATACCTTTGAGACATGACTTGTCAGTGCTGCAGGTCTGTGCTGATGTCTCAGTGACACAGCAAAGGCTGTACCATGGCCACAGCATACAGAATACCCTCTGGGTCCGAGGGCACACAGAGGGGTTTTGTCCTTCCCACGCATTCTTCTGACTTAAAAATAGTGTCATTTCCTTCAGGTGGGCCAGACAGGTTTGCTTTTCTTGCTCTGTTTCAGATTTTCACTCAGCCACCAGCCTAGAGATCTCTCTCTGTCCCAACTCCCCTAAGTTTTAGGCACACAGACCTGGTTTGCTCCCCAGATAACTCGTGGGTATAAACTGAAGGCAGAGAATTGAAAACACCAGCACTACATATCTGTGCTCTTGCAGAAGCTCAGGTGTTTTAATTCCCTTGTTTCTTGTTCTGTCTCTTCCCAAATCAACAATTTCCAGTGTTGATATCTTCCACATACGATTGATGCGAGAATTTGAAGCACAAATAATTTTGGGGCAATGTAAAATAAATACAATATTAACATAAAGAACACAAACACTGGAGAGCTGGTTCATTTTCAGATTTCTGTCCCCCAAATCCTGACATTCAGTCTCAGCATCAGTCTGTAGCCAGTTATTGCTCTGCTTGGAAGTAAGTCACAAATCTTTTCCAAAATCCATTTTCCTTCAGCTGTTGTTCTGCCACTAATCATGTTTGGGCTGGCTACAAACAGTGTCCTACCTACTCCCACCCACATGCATTCTTATTTAAACTGTTCCTGGGAGTGGGGAAGGAAAAAGAAAAGAAAAGAAGTGGAGCTATCGATTCCAGGAATTTGCATTTCCCAGTGAGAGCCCCAAAGGTGCCTCAACACTGCCAGGCAGCAGAGGAGTGAGCACAGGCAGGTTTTAAATCAAGGCAAAAAGGCAGAACATAATGCTTCCAATTTACCTTCTTAAGATGAAATGTGCAAGGTAAAAAGCCATGAATTAGCACTAGCGAACGCTGCAGCCACCAAAAAGAGATTTTGAAGGCATCCTGCACTGCTCCCCCCCTTTATCTTGTCAAGAGACTGTATTTTCATTGTGCTCTGCTGGTAATTTAAATCCTGCTCGGGCTCCGAGCGCACCGTGTAATTGTGAGTCGGCAAGGGTTTGAATGTCATCACTGCTGTGCAAATAACATCATCAGCTCATCAGCTGTGTCAGTAACATTGCAATTATGTAAGCCACTATTATTTCCACCCCTGATATGCCATATTAGAGCTTATTTTGGGGGCTGGAGCTGACAGGTATTCTATCAATATGAGAAGCACACAACAGCAGCCGAGCTGCAGCTCCAGGTAGGAACATCATTCCGCTGGGACTTTCTGGTGACATCAGCAGCAGTGCCACAGCTCAGGGAATGTCCCAAAGGAGCTGCTGGAAAACCTGGTGCTGTTCTGGTGTCACCACTGCCCTCACCCCACACCCTACCCACCACTGAGGACCTGTTTTGTTTCTTCTTACTCTTTGTGCTCACCCAAAGGCAGGTGTTACCCCCAAAATGGAAAAAGTGACTTTGAGCTGCAGAGGAAAGCTAGGTAGGTATTTTAATTTGGTCTGCTGGAGAAGAGTCTAGGGTGCTCAGTGGTTGTTTATAACATGGCTAAGCCCCTGGACTGGAGCTCAGCACTAAATGATTAGCCTTTCCAAGGCTTCCCATGTGCTTATGGCCAGATCAATGATTTCCTAAGCTTTTATTTTCGGCTTCTTAAAAATGAGGCTGGCATAATGATTCCTTCCTCTAATCCTCCACATGATTATATGGTGATCACATCCCAGCAGAGACAGTCTGTGAGGCTTCTTGGAGAGCCCCAACCTCCCTGTGCTCCTGTTCCAATGGATCTTCTGGCAACAAGAGAGCAGAAGCCCAGGCAGGAGTGCCCAGCAAGGTTCACCAGCACAACAGAAGCTCTTTTTGTAGCACCATGCTCAGTGCTGAGCACAGCTGGTGCCCTGGAAATGCCCATGGAGCAGGCAGGGCTCCTCTCCCTAACCCATTCCTCGTGCCCTCAGCAGCCCAGGGGACAGGCAGAACAGTCCAGAAATGCTCCTGCTTGCCTGGACTTCTCTGTCCCACACTCCCAGCCCTCACCAGCACCAACCACGGCCAGAGCAGGCAGCTCAGCTCCAAGTTCAGCCTGAGGAGCACTTTGGGAGCAGCTCAACACTGAATAACTACAATAGGAAACCACACTCAGATTAATTCCCACTCAGCTGCTCTGTGTTGTGCCTAAAGAAGCAACACTCCACTGAACGTGTGTCAGCGTGATAGATTTGGACTCTCTTTTTTTTTTTTTAAGATTATTTCAGCTTAAAATGCAATTGGAAGATTGATTCTTTAGATCCTCACATTATATAGGGTCTGGGTCTAGAGTATAACTCAGTGTGAAGGGAGATGATTCTCATCCTTGCCTTGCAGAGACACTGCGTATCGCCAGAGCTGACAAAGGGAATGAATAAAGGTAAGGGATGGGGAGAGAGAGACATAAAATTATGAATGCTTGGTATTTACAGAATACCTGTACACAGTATTATTATTCTATTTTTTTCTTTTTTTTTTTTTTTTTTTAAATCACCCCTACAAGGAAGATGAATACCTGAATATGCTCTTTATTAGGTTAATTACTCTTTTATTTGGGGGGACACTGAGGTCATTATTCTTTTACTGTATTCTCTTGTGTATTATATTCATGGGAAAACATATTTATTCAGAACTTCATTTTGATTTAATAGAAAAATGGTTCTTGCCACAGCAATGTGGAATACTCATTTTTCTCCATGTGTTGATTTTTGGCATATAAATGCCAGAAGCCTCTGTTCTCTTTCCTTATCAAGAAAAACTTGCCTGAGATTAATTTCCTCATCATCCTTTCCTTTTAAAGTGGCTGTTTTTCAATGCCATTTAAAGGCAGAGTTGTGATAAATTCCTGGTTTCAATGTACAGATTTCAATGAAAGAGTCTATTCCACAGCAGTAAAGTCATTGAATCCAAATAGAAAGAGGGAAAAAAAATAAATTATGAAGTTGGGTACTGCTACTGCAGCCAATTGTATGAGAGGTGCCCTCATGTGTTTTGCTTTCTAATGACAATTAGTTTTGAAACAAACTGATTGCAAAAGTTTTTAAGATTTTTATAGAGGGGAAGGGACATTCTTCTGATGCAAATTCATTATAATTCCATATCAGACTAATTGAAAACAACTCAAACACAGCAGAAGATAGTTTCTTAAGGAATAAATGGATGAGAAGAGCTGGGATTGAAAACATGAATTTGACTCCAAACCTGTACATTTCTGACCCTAACATTTAGCCATAGAGCCAGAGAGAAGATTTATAGATTTATAGGTATTGGGTAGATAGGTCAACAAAAGTCATCTTTTAAATGATCCTCCCCCTCTCTACAGATTATCTTTAGCAAGACTTTTCCCTGTACTTCATTAGTCTGAACTGTCTGTGAAAGGCTTATTTTAAATTGAATTAACTTTAAGTTGTATTAATTCAAATTTAAATTGCATTAATTTTAATTAAATTTAAATTGTTTTCAACTGTGTTACAACTGTAAGTAACACCCAGCGCAAAATTTCCTGCACTCAGAATATTCTGCATCCAAACCATAAACTCCTGCAGGCTTCTGACCCAAGCAGCATGGAAAACAGGAATCCTCAGCAAACAACACAGCAGAGAACACCTGAGCAGGTGATCCTTGCCCAGCATCCCCAGGTGAAGTTCACAGGCTCTGCTAAGGCTGGCAGTGATTTTGGTGCCCTGTGTTTGCTTTGTGAGAAAATAAACTCACTCTTACAAAACCAGCATTCAGTTCACTGCTTTTTCTTATTCAAGGGGGATTTTAAAACAAAAGGAGAGAAAGAAACGGAAAATCCAGCCCCCAGCCCTAAGAATTAATTAAAAATCCAGGACCTCAGAAGGTATTTAGCCACTTAATTCCCATTATCTGTTTATCACACACAGGAGTCTAAGACCTGCAGATTTTTAGCTGCTAGAGACTGCCTTCCTAGGCTCTCAAAAAAGATTTCTGAAAAATAAGAAAGAGCTAGCAAAAACCTTTGATGGTCCTTTGTTCATTGTTAACAGAATAAAGAAATCTTTTCGAGAAAAAGAGGAGCTCCTTAAATATGTAGGACAGAGAAACGAAGAGTTATTGCCCTTTGGAGATGGCATTATTTTGCCATGGAGTTGGTTTTGTCAGATTTTGTTTTATGACACAGAGTGGCAATCATCCATCTTTGATGAGCAGACACGCACTAAATCAGAGAGACTGCTCTCCACAGATCACCGAGGCACAGCACACAGTTTGGTAAATCATGAGGCTCTTGAATAAATACTCTTAATGTATGGCAAGCTGGCTTACAATTCTGCAATGTTCAAGGAAAATCAGGTATTTTTACCTGGAATGCTGAAAAATAATAAAGTGCACTGAAAACAGGTGATCCTTGGGATGAAAAAAGCAGCAGGGAAAAAAAAACAGTTGTCTGTGCAACGTGAACAATTTGATCTGAGCACACTGAGAGAGATGCTCCAGTCTCATCCCAGAGCTTTGTGAGAGACCCAGATCCGAGGCAAGAGGTGACATTTCACTTTTCAGATATCAAGTAGGGCGGAAAACCTGTCTTACACTGCAGATCAATACATCACTTAGAGAGGGAGAGAGAGGCCACAGCCCAAATCAATCTGCAAGGTGTCGGAAACATCGAGGGCAACACCTGGCTGCAGTGCCCTTCAGCCCCCAGAGAGCCTCACAAGAAAGCAGTTGTCAGGAGGTGAAGTCAGCCAGGAAAGAACACAAAGCAAACATGAAAGAAGCCTCTGTCGTGGAGAAGGGCATTGCTGTTTTGCAAAAATACCCATCTGTAAGGTATAGATCCCCAGGCCCTAATGTGCATGGGGTTTTACTCAGGATTCTTCAAGCTGCGAGAAAAAAAAAGGAAAATATTTATTCCATGGATATGCTACATTTTGTCTGGACAATGAGGAAGAAGTTAGGTGAGGGGAAAGTAGATAAACTTGTTCTTTAAAGAAACTGCAGAGTGGGTTATAACAATCCTCTGGCCTCTTAGCTGGCAGTTTCTACAAGGTGAAGACATAAACCACAGCTTCTCTCATTTAAGAAATATTATTACAAGCCAGACTTGGTTCCTCGTTCTCTTCTTTTACTTTAAAAAGTCTGGCCCATGGTTTCTGTGGCTATTTTAGTGCTGTGCACAAGGACACATCCGAGACCACTCCCCATGAGTTCCACTTTCAGGTCACTTCTCTTTCAAAGACTTGCTCCCAAATGAATGATGGGGGGTTGTTTCCCTCCATCACAGAAATCTTTTTGTCACAAAAATGATTTATCTGTTGACAGCCAGGTTCACTGCCCCCAGGCAAGTGATGGCAGTTGAAACCACTCAACGAAAAGCAAAGAACACTATTACCAATTTAAAGAAAGGGAAGGGGAAAAAAAAGGTATAAATACTGCTCTCCTCTAAGATTGCCTTGTAACTCTTCCCTGCAAGAGACACAAGCAAAATCAGCTCCTCCAGGTGTTAGATATGTGTTTACTCTTGGGTTACAACGTTAATTACAACTTGGAGAAGGCAGACTAGGCAGTGGTTGTTGTTTAAAAAGATATTCCACTATTTGTGAAGTCTCTGCTGTCAAACAGGTATGGTAAAAACAGTTGAAAAATACAAGGTCAAAGTGGGTCTACACATAAAGTATTGAATGAAACATATTCCCTTCTAAAACAAAGCTCATGGCTAAAATGAGAGGAATCATGACACACAGTATTAAACTTTTAACCCAGCTGAGAAGTCATACAAATATAACCTGCTGCTTCCTCAGTGGCTAGATGTGGTCACACATCCTCAGCCTCAAAAACCAGAACAACAGCAGGCCAAGTTTTACATTTCTCCATTTGAACTCCAATTATTGTCACAAGAGCCAATTTCATGTTGGGCCGTTCCTTGTTCTTCTTGTAATTCATCATGAGAAGACGTGAGATCTGAGATACCTCAGCAAGGCACAGTCCATGAATAATACAGCACATTACTTTGACCTTTTCAGTTTGCTTTGTGGTGTGATTGGCCAGCCATTCCTGTCCTCCCCTGTTAACCACCCCATTAACCTGGGACGTGAAGGTGGAACGGACAGACAATTAGCCAGCAGAATGCTAAAAAGGTTAATGCAGGAGCTCACAGCCTTGGCTTCAATGGGTATTAAGATTCTGCAATCCCTTTCCTCTTTCGAAGTCTTCAGGGAAAAAACAAGAAATCACATAAGATGAACTTTGTTCTCATTTCAGATCATAATCATGTAGCTCCTCTCAGATGTCACACTTGGATGATTCCAGCGTATGCGTGAATAAACCGAGAAGAATGTTTATTTTTACTCCTCTCAATATGGGGAATATTCAATTAAAGTGGTGAACTTTTTCTTTGAAGTTGGCCATTCTTGAGTAAAGGCAAATTGGAGAGAGTAGTGGCAGAACAGCTCCATACAACAGCCTTCTTGCAAAGGTCACTCCTGCTACGCTAACTGCTCAAGCTGAGTCATTAGAGTGATTTCCAACTCAAAGAGAGGAAATGCTGGAATTTTTACATCCTGTGGGCTGTCAGCTGCAGAAAACTTCATCTCAGTACTCACCAGACTACGAGGACAGGCAGAGCTCACATGTTAAGGCACATGGAGAATGTGAGGCACACTAGGTCTCAGTGAAAGTGCCTGTTGAAAGCAACTGCCCCACTTCTCTGAATTTCTACACATCTTTAAAATCTCCCTTTTTTTTTTTTTTTTTGAAAGATGAAACCATTATGAATGGCACAGAACAATAGGTAAGTATCAGAAACTGTCTTCTGAAGCCTTGTAGTCAAAGGTCCTAATTTCACAGTTTCACATGGGCTTCTTCTGCTCATAAAGATTTTCCAACCATCACTCCAGTGGTTCAGTTCTGATGACCTGGGTAATTTGTTTTTCAGGCACTGCCTGAAGTGTAGAAATGTGCTGCTCTGAGTTGCCATTACTAGCAATGCTATGAAATACTTTAGATGGAAGCAAAGAGAAAGGCACCTTTTGGCCACCTATTATTAGAACACCAAATTTTACACTTACTACAGGTATTGACCGCAATAATGCAGTCCTTTTTATTACCTCCCAGTAATAATATATTCTCTATTTTGCTTAAGGTGAACAATGATATTCAGACAGGAAGAATTACTAACAAAGAAAAGACAAAGCTATAAATTATAAAAATGACTTGATAGTTTCTCTCTGTAATACATTTTAAGTCCAGAAGGGATCATTAAGATCACCTATATGCCAAGGATTTTTACACTGTGCTTTTTGATGTATGGGATCTCAAGTAACATACCATTTCTTTTGACCCTTGCTCTTGAGCATTATCTCTGATGGATTTTTACAAACTGCATATTGAAATATTCACATGCTTAGGGGCCTGCTCACAAACTAAAAGAGATTAGAGAAGCGTAATTTCTTTGCAGAAGAGCAAAAGTTTTGCTGTGTTTTTGTAACAAGTTGAAACCAGCATAAAGAGAAGTTTATCAGGCTGCCATATCTTTGTTTTGGAAAGATTGGTGGCAATTTTAATGAGTTCTAATTCTATGTCTGGAATAAAACTGAGTATTTCTGGGCACTGAGCAAGAAGAGTTATGGCAGTTATGGCATTTACAGGCTCTCCATAACTCTCCCCACTGCCATCCAGGAGTAGACAGGCACCATCATGAGAAGAACTGCCAGCCTCAACACCTGACCTCTACAGATCACTATCACAAATTAAAACATATCACCATTTAGGAGAATACTGATCTTGTCACAAATCAGATCAAATTCTGGGTATGTTGAATAGAAAAGGCAAATGAAGAGAAAGGAATTCAATCCATTCCTGCATTTGTTCACCTGTCTGAGTGACCTGGAGACTCACTCCCTGTGGCAGTGAGTGAACTGTCCCCTCCTGCAGGTTGAGGGTTAAAATTATCCTCTTTGTCCTGTGTGCTCATTAAAAGAGGTGATCCACAAGGGAGTGAGAGTGGCAGGAAGTGGAGTTGTGCTGCTCTCGTGGTTCAGCTCAGCCCCACGCAGCCTCTCGCTCACTCGCCCGGGTGGGAGGGAGAGAGAATCAGAAGAGCAAAAGTGAGAACGCCTGTGGGCTGAGATGAAGACAGTTTAATAAGGGAAGGAAAAGCCGTGCACACGAGCAAAGCCAAACAAGGAATTCATTCCCCACCTCCCATGGGCAGGCAGGTGTTCAGCCATCCCTGGGAAAGCCGTGACAGTGACTTTGCATCGCACGTAACAGTGACTTGGGAGGACAAATGCCATCACTCTGAACATTCCTGCTTACCTCTGAACATTCCTACTTCCCTCTTCTTCCTCAGTTTTATGCTGAGAATGACACTGTACAGCCTGGAATATCCCTTGGGTCACTGAGATCAGCTGTCCCAGCTCTGCCCCTTCCAGCTCCTTGAGCACCTGCAGCCCCCTCACTGGTGGGGTGAGGAGCAAAAAATGCCTTGGCTCTGTGCAAGCACTGCTTAGTGATAACCAAAACATCCCTGAGTTATCCACACTGTTCCCAGCACAAATCCAAACCACAGCCACATACCAGCTACTGTGAAAAGAATTAACTCTACCCCAACCAAAACCAGCACAGCTGCCTTGAACACTTTCTCCCCAAAGCCTCCTTTAGAGCAGTAACTTTACTTTTGAAATATAATTATCACTGCTATTGTTAAATGTGCCCAAAGAACTTTTATTTTCCAAAGGGATGATAACATCAGCTTTTACACATCAACAAACAAGCAGAGAAAAAGCTTTTTTTGTTAAGATGTGGAATGTCACTTTTTATGGGGGTAGTAGCTGGAGGTACAAAAAGCCAAATTCTGCCATTTAATTAGTAATCAGCAGTGATCTGTCAGTCAGAGTTACTGTAATTCATGAACTGTTAAGTCAAAGCAAAAATGGCAAGCAATTAGACTGTATCCATTAGAGCTTCCCTAGCACACACTCACACAGCCAGGGTTTCAATCGGAGGCAAAGTGAAAGTGTGAAACTCCTTAATATATTCCGCTTTTCAATTAGCAATCAGTGCTGATTTGTCAGCCATACCAACCCTAATGCATAAGCCATTGAAACACAGAAAAAAGGCACATTTTCAAAACCATTTATGCTTACATTTACATTTCCTCCAGGCTAAAACATTGGAGAAACCACTGAAATGCCATCTTTGCCATCACAGAGCAGCAGAAAGCATGTAGGAGCTCACAATCCAACACAGCCAATGCATCACTGATGGTTTGGGTGAAGACACAAGTTGAGTATTTAGGAGAGGTAGTTGGCATGTCCAAACACTGACAAATAAACATTATCTTTGTTAACTGTACACAACCCAAAATCTTGAAGAGCTCAGGTTTATATTCCATTCAACTCCACTTTAAATAATCCATTTATAAATTGATAGTGTGCTTACCAGGCTGTTGTTTTCTTTGATCTCTAGATGGAGAAGGAGGTGAGGGAAGAGAAGTGTAAGAAGTCTTCTTTTACCTGATCTTCACAGGTGCCAGAGAAACCTGAGCAGGAGAAGAACACAACCTGCTTCTGGGCTTTGGCAGGTGCAAGATTTTACTTCTCCTCAGCCAGGATGGGCTCTGTGGCACTCCTGAAGCTGAGCAGCAAAATTAGGCACTCCAGCATTAGGCCAAGAGCCTCTTCCTTCTCCCTCAGCCTTTAAAGAAATTGAGGAGCTGGTGGGGGGAGAGGGGGAAGGAGGAATAGAGGTTTTCCTCTTTTTACCCACGTTAGTATAAATATCAGAACTTCAATTCCTTAATTTCACTAATATAAAGTACCTGCACTAAGCCTCCCTGGAGGGGGTAAAAATAAAATGCTGCTTCATATACCTTTTTAAAACCCTTTTGTTTCTATAAATAAACAGACACGTATATATCTTTACATATAATAACTTTCTTCAAAAACAGAAGGTAGCTCCCCCGATAGACAGGCTCTGCACTTGAAGTCAGTGTCAGTGTATGGATCAGCTGATAAAGGCACCAACAGAGCTTAAACTAATTACAACTTGCAGGTAGGGTGGTAATTGCACTTCTAACTGCCTAAATTAAGTACACAAAGGCCTGGTTGCATTTGTATAGAGGCTGACAGGATACTCTGTGCCAGCTGAAAATTCTGCCCTCCACAGTGGTAGTTTTTAACGAGAAATGACTGTTGTTAGCCTAACGTCTGACAGAGTGACATCTATTTCACTACATGTTTAATTAGTTTGTTTTCATGGTGTTCCTGTTTCCATTTCAGCTTTCCTTAGTGGTGGCAGTGAGGAGGTTTCTGGCTCTGTGTTTAAAACCAGTCCCAAGGCAAAGAACATGGCACCAGTTTGCCTTCACCCCTCCGATGTCAGCTGCGTTGAGCACTCAGCCAGCATTTTCAGCTTTCAACAGCTTTTGTGTTTTTCAAGTACATCCTAGCTGCCCCTGCTTTGTCTCTCATGGCTGGCTTTCAGGGGTTATAAACATCCATCTCACACAGGACTGTGCAGCTCCTACATTTGAAACAGCAGCTATTTCTCTGCAAAGCACAGGTCAAGCCATCCTGTTGAATTGACAACAAATTTGCAAACGGGTGCTCTAAAGCAGCTCTGAGATCTCCACCTTTTGTCTTTGAACAAGAACCTATATAAGATTAATCATGTGAGGCCATGAATGCTTTAATAGTTTGCTGTGAATGTACATTTATGAATTCTAGGTATGTGAATGGCTCCAACCTCTAGTCCAGACTTCCTCCAGGCTCTTGGCCACTGCTGGCTTCTTGAATATCTCAGTGGGGCTCTTCTAATTTTTTTTTTAAGCAAGCAAACAAGCTCTTGCTTCCTTTTTCATCACCCCACCAAACACCCACCAAGCAGAAACCCCTTTCCTTTGACAGCTGTCCTCCAATTACCAATTTAGAGCAATGGGCAAGAGGATTCTTGTAGCAATGACCAGAGCTCAGCAAACTGGTTTTGTACAGACCATGAGAAAAGGTTGTGGTTTAAGCAAAGACCATCTTTTGACCTCCTCTTTAGAATTTGAGTCTTTCTGAATGAAAAGAATTGTATATGCTGAACATGTGTTGGCTGATGCTGTAGCACAGAGAGGTAGAAAGGAATGTCCTTTTTACCTGTTTTTTCCTTAAAAGAGTTGCAGAATAGATCTTATAGTTTTACAATTCAGAAATCTCAGCATAAAGAGTTAAGAAATTATACCGAATTCTACTAAACTGTCCAAATTGAAGTTAAAAAAATTCAGACCCCTCTTCATCCCAGCATTTGTAAATAGTACACCTACATTTTTAATAAAAATAGAAGCCTCTCTTGCTGAAACTTGACATAAGGGGTTAAGATAATAATGCATCCACAGTGTAGGAGTGGAAAAGTCACATTTGAAGCAGGTATAGTCTTCCTCCTTCTCCACCAGTGAGCAAGACTGGGCAAAACTGACTCCTCCATGACAAGGTTATGTGCAACAACTGAAGAGCAGGAGGACTCAGCACTGTAAGGACAGGCTGATATTGACATAAATTTGCACAGAATTTACCAGGTTAAATATAGCCTTCCAACATCAACAAAAAAAACCCAGAAACCAAGAACTGTTGTTGGATTTTTAGCATAGTATTTATTGAATAGTTTATTTCCTAGAGCCACTTTATAAGTGTCAGTGCATATTCAGTGAAGATGCTTATTTTGAATGGATAAGGACAAAAAACTCCAAAATCCATAGACACAGATCCAGGGGATATTTGTGAATATATTAAGAAAAAACAAAAAAAAAAAATTCAGGCCTACAAGTGGTATACTTTATTAAGAATAACTACATAGGTAATTAGAGTACAGTTGTAGGCTGGAGCCCGACAATGCTTTTTTATTTTCCCCCACATAAAAAAGTAAACTTTCATAAAAGTCTGTTTAGGAAAGCCAGAAGCAGTGTTAAACAGTTTATTTACATTGTTTAGATTGGCAAAAAGAGATATAAAAAACAGTGCAGTCTGACACATTCAAAAGCATCACTAGTTACATATAGATACAAGACAAAACACAGGTGGTTAAAAAGAAACCAGAAGTTGTGAACTCCTGCTAATACAGACAGCTGAACTGTTAATGAAATGCAGAAATTTACATATTTAGATAGTTTGAGAGAGTGCATTGCATTGTGCAAACTGTTCAGAGACGACAGAAGACGTGAACATGCAGTTTTAAAGGAAGACATAAATACATGAGAAAGCCACATAAAGCCTTAGGAGTACTAAACTGAAATTTGACACGCCAAAATTGGACCCTCAAGTTACAATGTCACACCAATAATCCCATGCATTAAATAACAATTTGTTAACCAAGTATGGGCAAGGTGTGGAGGTTTGGCTTTTTAACAACCCTGCTAAACAGGAGTGTAATTCTTTTCCTCAGACTTCCACTACAAAGCAAGACAAAGAATTCAACTGATCATTTTCGGTGGTCAAAGCTCCTCATACCACTGTGTTACAGTGAGGCTGCAGGAGATCATAATCACAGAACTCAATTCTATTTAATTATAAACTACATTTATAAAATATCTGGAATAAGCAGCTGTACAACAGGTTAACTGTAATATTTGAAAGGTCAGGTACTTCATAATATATCTTCACTTAAGAAATCCACAATTCAAACATTAGATTACTCTGCCAGTGGATGAAGTTAGGCAAGCATAAGAGTCATCCAAACTAACAGTAAATTATGTGATCATCATCTTCATTTCCAGAACTCACAAACCAGTTTATTGCCTGGAGGGGACAATTTCCATAGAAGAAAATGTTTCAGTTATGTTGGTAAGGAAATAAATCTGTGCAAGGGAACACTTTAAATGAAGGCCAAGTTACTAATTCCACTGATTGGCTGATCTGCTGCAATACAACTAAACCCCCCTTGTGATAACTTAGTGTTAGCTAACATTTTACTAATCATTGCTAAGTGCTAATGACTAAGGTACCATTAATGTCAGTAACAGGTCACTGACCAGCCACTTGCTTGTCAGTCACTCCCACAGAGCAGTCTTTTCCACCTGCCTCATATCAAGTGGGTTGTTGATCGGCTTAATGTGTGACTCCTCCTTTCAAAGATTGAGGGAAGGCTGACCAAGGAAGGAGAATGAACACCCTGTCAGAGAAAAAAAAAAAGTTATTGATCATTTATGAGCCAATATCAACAGTGCAGTAGTCATTTCTTAATCTTGATATATCATACAAGGAATGTCTGAGTGCAGATCTTGAAGACTGGCAGTTTTTGAAATTAATGATTCAGCATTTCTAGAGTTTGAATAGAAAACTTAAAACATATTTTAAAAACTGAAGAAGAAAAAATTTTTTCCTTGTTGCCAGCCTTGAGAGATTTGGAATGCAAGAACACTTTTTTGAAGAGTAGCTGTTAACGAGCATTAGTATACATCTTGCATCACTTTTTGAAGCAATAATCTCCCCCCAAAATGAAGGCAAGATACACTATGATAATCTCTTAGAGAAACAGAGCTCCCCCTCCAATCCTACAACTTTCTGTATTATCATCATCTCCGAGCCCCAAATGAGATGCTGAACACATGTCTCCTTGGCTGCAGGAAGCAACAGACATCCCAATGATGTGTCAGAGCTTGCTTTAGCTGTGCCTGGATGGGCACACACTAGGCAAGAAGCTTTTAGGCACGACTTTTCTGATGCTCAGAGAATAAGCTGCTTCTGAGATTTAATTACAGTGCAACCAACACATCAATATGTAGCACTAAAAGTAAACCTCTTTGGATTAGCTGAGATTTTATATTCTTTTCACATTAGACCTCAAGATACTTTCACAAGCAATCTTCTTTTGCTCTTTATAGCCCAGCTGAGCTTCTCAGCATATCAACAGGTCACGGTAGCTAGGCAGCTTGTGCACCTGCATGCTTAAATAATCTTTTAAATAGGGATATTTTGGGCAGGTAAGGATATATACTTCACTATGAACAAGTCTTATGCCTGTTTATGGCATGTCCTCCATTTGCAGTCATACAGAATATCTGAAAATTAAATCCTAAACTCCTCTTTATAGAGCAGCGCTTATTAGACTCTCAAGTATTTTATACCAGATGTTTTGGTTTTTTTACAGATAGGGGAACAAAAAACTAAAACCACAGGTAAAAAAGGAGCTTCTCAAGGCTTCCCCGCAACCAAGTTATTTAAGTCCTCAGAACTCTGGCCAGTGAGCTACATAGCCACTTGTACAATTGAACTGCAACAGTAAGTAATTCAATTGTGTATCAATTAGGAAAGAAAAATCAGAAAAATTACATTTAAAAGTGTTTCTGAAAGAATAAACTTTGTACCCAGAACCAGAAATAGAACTAGACCACATGTGAGTGTTGACTCCAAGCCTGTGCCTTAGAGAACATTAAAGAACCCAACACCATTTCTAGCCCTTTGTGCAGTAGAGCTGTACCACGCCCTCTTAGCTTAGAGAACTGAGGATTTCTTGCTCACTTCAGTCAGGATCTGATGCACAGAATTTTCCAGCACCACGCTGGTTATCATCTCCAGCATCAGCACAAGTAGTAGTAATAACAGGGAGAGCACATGGTCTATCCAAGGCATGACCATTTAAGCTTTCCAAGTTGGAAGAGGCTTTTGCTTCTACAGCATTTGAAAGATGAGTATTTGGAGAGCCAGGACACAGCACAGGCCGAGGCTTGGAATTTTGAGAGCTCCAATCAACAGAACTGGAGCGATGAACATTAACAGCACATTTGACAGATCCACTTAGGCTGCACGTGGAAGAGGAACGAGCAATCTACAATTAGGAAGGGTTTAAGAGTTAGTCCAAACAAGAAAAAAAAAAAAAAAGCATCCAAGTCTTATTGATATTTTTACTCTTTTTTTTCTACACAAAAAAAGTCCTATGTAAGCATTGGCTAGGATTTAATTTAAATGAAACAGTATGTCTGACTAACAGCTTTGACTCTCTTAGTGGACTCAGGTTTCCTGCAGTTTTGGTTTCGTGCTCAACAACTGCACTGGTATTCCAGCCTGAGGAGCTGGAATCCAAGCCTCTTTTCCCCTCAACCTTATCATTCAACCAAAAAGGCTTTATGCAAGTTCAGTGGTGTGTGGGATTGGTTAAAAAAAACACAACACATGATCTGCTGCCAAGCTGCAGCTTATTACCACAGAGGTCCAGGAGCCCTGGGAAGAATCTGAAACAGGAACATAATTTTGCCACTGCAAGTTTCTATGATTTTGTGGAAACAAGTATTTTTGTCTGGGGTAGACAAGCACAAAAAGAAAAGTACATGACTTGCAAATTCATGAGTAATGAGATACAGGTCTGTATCAAAATGAAGACAATTAGAATGCAAAAACAATTGTTGGCATAATCATAATAGAAGGAACAAAATCTCTCTATAGAGAACTGTGCTTTAGCCCCACTGGTGGATTTTTTAGTTCCTCTAAAGCAAGGGAGTCCATGGTGATACTTGCTCCCTTATTGGTTCATATTTTCTCATGTGGGAGAGCAGGGCAGTATCTTTATGTTGTACAATTTAATGGCCACTCAAACATACTGAATTACATCAATATTAAAGTACTAACACATCAGTCAGTAGTAGGAAGATGAATAGGATTCCCTTTTCTTGGCCTTCTGTCCCACAAACTACAGACTTGAAAGCAGGTGTTTACTCCTCAAATTTACTCAAACACTATAATAAAAGCAAAGATTGTGAAAAAATTCCTCCAAATCTAGTTTGCTTTACTAGACTGTACTAGGAAATTGAGTTTGGCCTAATGTAGCAGAAGAAAGCTGCAATAAGCAGCCAGGCATAGCAGAAGAGTTACAATATGTAGAACAACATATTATTTTACCAAGTTTTCTTAAACAGATATGAGGAGATAATTCCCTTGTTTTTTAAAAACTTGCAGGCTGCAGCTTTTATATTTCTCCACCCTTCCCAGTTTGTTTCACAGGATGTCTGTCATCTCACTACTTTGACTGAAACATTCACCATATTATTCAGGGTTGTACACTACATTTCTATACAGTGTTCAAAAATCAAAAGCATGAAAGAATATAAGACAGTGTGTTGAAACTTCCTCACTCTCTCAGAAGAGGAAACATATTCCATCCCTAGGCAAAAGAGACTGGTGGAGTTTTTCAACTTAAATGTATAAGGTAACTCCCAGTTTCTAGTGCATCAAGATTTTTCTGCATTTTCAGCAAGTAAGGCTTCTCATTAAACAGCTCTTGAAAATAAATAGGTTTACGAACACAGCTGAAAATCATCTTTTCTCCACAGTGGATGTTGATATTGTTAAAGTGAGACCAGCAGCAGGCATGAAAAGTGTGATGTTAAGGTGAGTCGTCTGGCCTGCAGAGCTAAGCACTCACCGCTAGGGAGGAGGTGCTGGTCAGGCGGCTGCCGATGTAACTCTCGTTAGCAGAGCTGGGGCTCCTCCCTTCTGTGGCACTGTGAGACATCAGAGCCCTGCGGAGAGCTCGCTTTGGTGTTTTGGAGAAAGAAAAGGCTCTCGTGACCTGAGGAGTTAGACAAGTAGTTATACACTGACAAGAACCAGGCTGTAATGACTGCTATTATACAGGCTACCATTCCAATTCTCAACATCTCTAGGATGGTACCAGGTGTTGGTGTGACTGTGTCACAACCAGCCAAACAGCCACACCCAAAATGATCTGACTTTTGAAGGCTCCCCATCATCCCTGCTCTTCTCATTCTGTGCACGTATGAGGACAACATGGCAGAGGGAAGGAAGGGCAGAGATTCAGGGAGAAGTCAAAGGTAGGTCTGGTCACCTAGGCTTCCCCACAGTCAGCCCCCCTCCTTTAAGTTGCTCTATATTTTGCATTCTATTTAAAAGACTCAAAGTATTAAACAGCATAAGTTCCATAACAGACTCAAAAATGACTACATAATACTTATGACTGTAATACTTAAGACTATATACAGATATTCCAAAACCTTGAATACCCCTCACCTTCTTTCTTTAAGAAACTTATACTTAAAGAGTTTTAGTTCAGATTAAGTTTTTCCTGTCACTAGTATAAATACTACAAACCACCTGAAACAGGAATACTAGCACAATTCTCTGACTATAATAACTTTTACTGAAAAGTACTATCTCTGCAGTATCTTACCTTTTTTGATGTTTTCTTTATTGCCCTGGATGCTCTGCTTAAAGTACTGTCCATATCTTTAGTGTTTACTTCAACTGAATCAGGATCAGCAACATAAATGAGATTTTCCTGTAGACAAAAATAGTCTTAATAATGGTCAAATATCAGCCCTTGTCAAAATACAATTTTCTAGTTCATTAGATCCGACTTAGAGGTTTTAATTGCCATATTTTTCCATATTTAACTCTTCATACAGTTCAGCAGCTTTTTGTTTTCAAGTCATTGCATTAGATCAACAGCTGGTGCAATCAGTTTCTGAAACCACTTCATCAGGAGTTTTACATTCAGTTTGTCTGATTCAGTTTCAAGTCCAGGGCTGACCAAATTAAAGGCAGTAGTTCTGAGGCATCCCTAGGGAGTTTCCAACATAAACACTGCTTTATGCTACTGACACATCTAACACATTTCTAAAGTGAAATCCTGAGAGCTCCAGCTGTCATACATTAAGACTAAAGTCCTTCATAATAAGTGCAATACATGTTGCAGAACAGACACAAGTTTTGGGGTTTTTTTCACGTCTCATTCTTTAATTCCAGTATGTGCAAAGCAATCTCTGACTGTCTACTTACAAAACTTGGGGAGCACACGGGGCACACTAGTGTGAAGTTGCTGGGATGAGATTTTTCACTGTTTTGTGTGTTTATTTTGAGAAAAAGCATTTTTCATTAAAAAAAAAAAAAAAAAGAAATCTCAGAAGGATCCCAGTCAGCAGCTTTATGGCCATTCCCAGGGCCTAAGGAAGAGTAGCCAAAGCCTTTGCTGCCACCAGGTGGCAAAGTCAATGTTATCTCATTCACAGGATGCTGTAGAACTCTAAAACCAGGCAAAAGCGCTTTAATTGAAGCTCAATTTGACATATAAATCAGCAAGAAAGAAGTACTATATAGCTGGTACAAAGCAGTAGTTACAGAAATTATAACTAATGGGATTCAGCATAGTAGGTTATAATTTGTCAGCATATGATTCTGAATGTCTTGGGGCAAGAGGGAATGATACGTTTATTACACAAAGGTTTAATTTCTATTAAAAATCCAAGTTATATGTGACACAAAATACTGAAGATAGGCAACAGACAGATTAAAGTAAATTAGCACTTCCAAATCAGCACTTTTCCTACTCAGTACCTAAAAATGAAGGAAAACCAGAAAGCCAAGTCTCTATTCCTAAGTCCTAGATCACAAGACAAACAAAATAAAACTAAGATGCTGTTTGCATTACTTAATTACCTCTCCTGTAACAAGCATGTGTTTAGAAATCCAAAGCAAATGTTGTACAGTAAGAATACACTGCAGAACAGAAAACATTTCTGGCTTAAACCAACTAGCTTCAGCCATATGTACTGCACGTATTTTCAACAAATTGAGATGACTGATATGCATAGACTTTTACATAATTAAAACATTAGCTGAAAGCCTCTTGCCATAATTGGAGAGGATCTAATCCTCAAATTAGTGTTTTTCTGACTGCAGAAAGCCCACACACTGAACTTCTTGAAATGTGACAAGGCCAGTGCCTCTTTTATTTCACTGTTTTTGTTATTTCTTTGTTTGAAGGTTATAGACTTCTCTCTGTGGGAACAATGCTTCGTGTCTTTTGCATTATGGTGCAGATAAGGTGTAGAACAAAAAATTCAACCTAACACCTGGTTAAACCAACCCAAATGATTCATAACACTGGGGCTGTAAATTGAAACATAGCTGTGGAAGAAGGAAGCTGAGTACAATTCTTGTTAGATTTACAGTGCAGAGTTAAATTATTTATAATTAATTTGTGATGGTGAAAGGGTATGGCTCTTGATTTTTAAGCACTACTTAGCTTCTGCACAAACTAACTTTCAGACCATTAGACCATTTCCTTTTCTACCTTTTAACCACTCACTCGCAGATGAGGTAGCACAAATGTTTTCTGCTCTACTTTACCTCAGGCATGGCCACCATTAACTTCTTTAGCTTCATGTGTTTAAAGCCAAAAAGAGGGAAATATTTCAATCAGCAACATGGTTCCAGAGTACTCACTGCATCTGCTTTACAAATAGTGTTGGCCACATGCCGACACAAGGTCTTCAGCCAGTCCTCCTTGCGAGGGTCTTCAGTTGTCATCTGGAAACTGAGCAGCTTGTTGTTGAGTTCGGTAGGTGGCCTCACAACTAAGGCAAAGGCTTTCTGGCAATCTACAGTTTATTAAAAAAAAAAAGCAAGGAGTTAATACAAAGAATAATGATTTCTTTCATATAATTCAGGGGAAAACCTTCAGAAGGGTCAACCCTCTGTCTGCCAGGAGTTGGAGCTACAGACAATATGATTTGGTGCAGTGCTGTTGTCTTTATTTACACAATAGCTTGTTGTATCACTTGCAACAGAAGAGTTCTGTCCACAGCCACCATCAAGAGGCTGCAATCAGCTCTTCATGCAATAGACTGATCATTCACCAAATAATCTGCAGAGCAGTCAGCCTCACCCACCCTCTTTGCCATTTCTCTTTTTAATTTGGTTTCCATGTTCAGGTGGTTCAGAGAAAAAGCAGAACATATGATGTGCAGATCATCACTTACAGTAAAACACCAAAACTTGCCAGGATAGAAATCTAGAAACTGGTGTGACTAGATTCTTTATAAGTCACTATCCAGGCTGGAGCAGTATGGCAAATCAGACAGAGAAATTAAGTCCTCTTTTGAGATGCCAAGCACAGCTCTTCCTGAGCATTATCATCACCAGTTAAAAGAATACCTGGTTTCACACCAACAGCACTTTTCTCTGGCCAGTCTAATGCTCGGGGCTGAAGTTTGGTTTTGATTTTGTAAATCCAGAGCTGTCAATGTTTAACTCTGTTTATCTCACACTGCCAATTGGTTGGCTTATGCTAAAGCCATCTAGCAGTTCTGCCAAATTCAGCATCATGCAGTGATTCTTGAAAAGCCACAAGATATCTGTGCAAGGAATTCTCAAGCTCATACAGAGATTTAAACAGAAGCTTTTACTAAAATCACATACCTAACATACCATACAATAAATACACCTTAACATTCCAGCCCACAACAGCAGAACTTCCACCTTCACACTCTGAAACACAGTTTTCATTAGCTACCACAGCATTTCAAAATACACAGACCTTCTGTCTCCCTGATGTCCAGGACTTTCTTGATCTGGGAGAGAGGCATAAGAACAACATGCTTGAGAGATGCAGGAGGCCTTGTGTGGCCATGGGGACTCTTGAAAGCTCCAATAACTTTATGCCGTTTCCTCGCAATCTGCAGTGAAATAGAAGAGGAAAGGGTCAGTTGGAAGATCTCTTGTCATTGTTTCCTTTCCTTTCTATTTTTTTTACTTTCTACTATATTGGCAGGCACAGAAAATCTTGCTACTCTACCACATAAATCTGAAAGGAATTCACTTATCTCACTATTCATTGCCTACAGTTCAAGTGGCCCAGCAATATTTGTTACTTGGCGTCAAAACACTCAGCTGAAAAAAACAATAAATTTTAAAAAAATATCTAGAGAGGAAGTAATTTTGCATTACAGACCTCAATTCTACCCTGCATAACAAACAAGGGCCCTTTGAAATCTACCACAAGGTAGTCTAGATTCAAACAGAAAAGACATCTATATGCATTAACCAACTTAAGGTGTGGTGTGTTATGTCCTAGAAATATCACTTGCTGTTGCCATTGAGGAGGCTTTGCACAAAAAACGTATAAGATACTTGTGTGTTAAAGTAAGGCATCTTCAGTTGCTTGTCTCTTGTGCAAGAGACAAGCCAAGAAGTTTTATTAAAAGGCGTTTTATTTTCCTTTCCTTCCTTTATAAGAAGTGATGAAACCAAGTCAACTGGACTCCCAGGAAGAGTTCATCACTAGTCACAACAGGCTTTTGTCTCCAAGTGCTGCTTAGGACAGCATTAATTTTGAATTATTTTAGAGCTAGTCTTCTATGAAGACAATGTTCTCCACTGCTGCAGACAGCAACAAGTACTTTATGAGAGTGTCTTTTATAACTTCAGTTTCTCTACATTAGTCTGCAAAACCCAGTTAGACTTTTCCTCTCTAGCTCTTCTGAACATATTTTTAGTCTGAGGCATTCATTTTGATTTTTCTTTGGTAGCCTAAGAACAGACAGATCTATTGAGGCCCACTATTTACTCCCATTAAATAAAACTAAACTTTAAAAGGACAAATAATCTCCTGAGCCAAGGACTCCAAAGCTTTTTCATCCATTGGTACTATTCAAAGTGCTATTCAGATAAACATTTTTTTAACATATTAAGCTGCTTTTATGTTTTTACTCTGGCTGCAAGACATTAAAGGCTACATTAACACCTCTCAGCCATGCAGACATGACTATGTTGCCTTATATAGTAGCTGACAGAAAGGAAACATCAGCATGTGTTAGCCTATCAGCAATCTGTTGATTTCCTCAAGAGCTCTTAAATTTTACTTATTTATATTCATGTGAAGTGTCAAGCCTTTCACAATTCAGTTCATGAGATATACTTGTATAGTCATCTTACCTCTAGGCAATCATTGAACAGGAAGAGTGTGACCTGCTCTCCCCTGTCACAGAGGTCATCACCAAGTGCTACAGTTTCCAGACGCTGAACTAAGCTCCGGTGAGAGGACAGGAGATTGGCCTAAGTGACAGAAGCAAAAATCTCATTAAGCATTTAGTCCAAGGGCTGGATTACTGCTTGCTTACAGCTTAACACTGGAAATCTGTTTAAACCAGCACCATTGCATTGTAACTTCACACAATTCTGCAAAGGGAACAGAATAGTGCAGTCATTTAACAGATCTAATGACTTACTGGACATCCATCCACTTCATAGACAACATCAAAGAACTGCCTTTGTGCTTCTGTTTTTCTTTTGTCTTCATTAATGTGTCTAAGGGAAGCATATTATATTAATCTTCAATACCAAGCAACAGTAAAAGAATGCACTGCATTTAAGACACAAAAGAAATAAAGCTACACATTCAGGGATATAATTTATACAGCAGCACTTGCCACACTTGCCTGACAAAATAAACAAACACCACATGCAATCACATAGGAAACTTCAGCCCTAGAACACTTTTCTTGTCATGTTACCAGCACTTGGCACACCATGCAGTTAATATAGAATTCCCCTCCCCTGCCCTGCAAGATTTTGAACTAGACACAGTGCAGTTCTTTACAGCCTGCATTTTATCCCCCCAAATCAGGACTGCAGCTCACCAAGCAGCAGATGCAAAAATAATTACAACCTAAAAGTTGTTGTTCAAACTGGACAAAGATTTACCCAATTAATGAAGGAGTTCTTGTTGCTGGAGACATACGCTACACTTCAAAAGAGGTGAGACTTACAATCTAAACAACTTCAGCTTTCATCTAATTAACTGCTGGAACAGTGCCAAGAAGAGCTAATACAGAAGAGAAACTAATCTCCCACCAAAAGTGTGTGCTTTTAATGGATATATGCATAGAAGTACAGAAAAACCCCATCTTTTCCATTCTAGAGAGAACAGATAGCAATAGGAGTTGGATCAGAACAGAGGACTGGGAAGGTTTCCTGCTGAGGCAGGGAGTCAGCACAGCTTCAGGTACAAGTGCTGGGTAACAATGTCACAGACTGCTTCAGAGCTCTGGCACACAACTCCAAAGTGCCAACAGCAGCCAAAGGGAGGCTGAAGAACACATACAGTTATGTTTACTTTCTGTTACTTGTGGCAACAAAATATTGACAGCAATTTAGAAGGAACAGAGAGATCTAAATGCAGTGTGTTTAACAGGATGTTTCATAGAATCAACATGACTTACGTCATCACCTCCTTTAATGATTCAATAGCTCTCTCTAGAGTTACTTTATCTGGGTTCTCTTCTGCTGTATGTTTCTTAATATCTGCAAATAAAGAAAAAATTAAAGAAATAAAAACTCCACACATATCACAAGTACCTGAAAAGAAATATGAAAAACTCAAGTTTAAACTGAGTTAAGATAAGCTGACTGAAGAAATCAGATCTATCCTGGAGTCCAAATAGCACTGATTAAATGGGGTACTAGGCTGAGCAACAGTTGTCCAGGCATCTCATTAGGGGAAAAACCCAAACACATACAATACAAAAAACAAACCCTTACACTATCAAAAAAAATTAAATTGAAGTGCAGAGACAAGCATAGAAGTCTTTTGCTACCTGAAGCAAAGGGTGATGAAATGGAATTTTTATTATTTTTATTAACAAAATCATTATTACAGCAAGTGGTTGATACCAGGTAGAACATATGAAACTGTGAGCCTTGTCAATACGATTTGCTCTCTAGTTTATGTTAGTTTCATTTGAATCTCAATTATATTCTTGTTTGAAGAGACAGAATTGTCAGTGCAAACTGTTCCTCTATCTGTATCCTGCATACAAATGCATGAACAAGTGGAATTTAGTCAGAAGTATGCTTTCTGCAGTAGTGGGTCTCACTGACTGCCAGTAATCACTGTTAACTCACATAATCAGGTCTGTTTTAGATGAGAAAAGCTGTTGCTAATGACAAAAAGTAGACATTATCTTGTGGTTTTAACACCTTCACAGACAAACTAATAAAAAAATACATCACTAGGTTACCATTTAGTAGTAGGGCAACACTGGGCAGCCTTTGAACAGGACGGATAAGAAGCTCAGCTAGGCTTTGGCGGCCACATTCAGGTTTAGCTTGATTTATCTGGGAAAAAGGAAATAATGTTTACTCTTTCTTTTTTTTTTTTTTTTACACACATACACAAGAAAAACACAAGATCAGAGAAAAACTGCCTTCCTTGAAATTAGCAGTGCTATACAAGTGTGAAATTGTTTACTGCAGTCATTAACAGAGCGTGCTAAAAACCACATTATATTCAAAACTGCACAGTGATTTATATTCTCAGAATGTCTAGTTTTAAAGTGTCCATATCAACCCCTCAGCCCTTGTTTCAGGTGATAATGTGGAGTGGGACAGGGGACAATCTGTTCTCTTATTTGTTCCCCATCTTTTAGAAATCAATATTTTGATGTAATTCTTAGTCCCTCAGAAAACACAAGCTGAAATCTGTCAGTGTGATTACTTCATTATTTGGATATAGTAGAGGAGTTAAAGCTACACTGTGCTATTAACAGTACACACATATCTGAAGAGCTCAAGAGTCTTAAGACTCATCTTCAGATAATTTTCTTTGAAGATCATCTTCCTGTTAGATCTCCACTGTTAGGCTCCTATTCATTAGTCACAAGAATGCTGAGAAATTCTACCTCCCTGGAGCTTCACAGCTGCCCAAAGAAAGTTAAAAGCTACTTCAGAAATACAAGTCTCACAAACTCAGGGAGGGGACCAGTCAAAGCAGCAGCTCTAGTTACCTTTACAGAAAAAAAACCCATGTATTTGAGAGGAACTTTTTCCAGCAACAAATGCATATAATCAAACTACCTTGAAAGCTGTTTAACAGAGAAGAACTCACACCTTTCATGAAAGGGTCATATGCAGAGCTTGAGGGATATTGAAGTTCAAATCCTTCTTATTTCTGTCTCACCAAGAGATGTTCCCATTCCTTCAAGCTTTCAAGATGTCACATTCTTTCATCTACTGCATTCAGTAGTATATGGTAACAGCCTCCATGTTCTACTCATAGACTTAGTTCTGCAGACACTTACCTTTAGGAAGGCATGAAACCTTGGCTTCTGTTTCTCACATCTTGTAATCGTCTCCTTGCTCATTTCAAAGAAATTCACAAACGGAGGGTATGTTTTCAACAAGTCTTTTGACTGAAAGAAACAACTGTTAGGGCTCTGCTTTACATATTATGTATCATTGTACATATGTTCATATGCCCTGAGCCATACAAAGCTGCTCAAAGGCACATTGCAATAAAGAATAATAAAAAAATGTGTTGTAAACCCATACGTGTTCTCAGAACAAGTTAAGACATTTTTGCATGCCAGATGCCCAAAATTGATGCTGCTGATTAAACGCAGGCTGCTCTCAGCAGCAAACATGTGACAATCTTAGAAGCTGCTGAGCAGCTCAAGTGGAAGGCAGGTTCTCACCTAGCAAGATGCTTTTGGTGAGAATTTTGGAAATTTCAGACAGGTATTTTCTCCAGTTACTGCAATCACCTTTTAAACCACCAGAAGCAATACCTTAGACTGAAAACTTTTGAATGACAAGCACTATTTGTCTCAAAACCATCAGGTCAATAAAAGCACAAGATACCTAGCAAACTATTTATGCTCAAGTCCATTGCAGCCCCAAACCTAACTTTCTCATGCTACACATTCTGTAATTTGGAAGACAAGGAGTCCTTATTCGCTTACAGATTTCAAGCCTTGAAGAAAGAACACAAGAAGTTTCTGTGAAAAGTTATTTTCCTAGTTCTTTACTACTGATCAGAGGCAGCAGATAGCTAAGGGTACAGGAAGTGGCTTTTAACGTATGAGTAAAAAGCATGTCTGCAGTGCTTCAAGTTACAGTTCTCAAACTGTAGCTATTTGTAGTTTTCCTCCCTCGTACCAGTGGACAAACACATACACTGAAACTTGACATGGATTATACCACCTAACTCAACTGAAAAGTCTAAATAAAAAATACAATTATACAAGTTGGAGTTCTTTCTCAGTAGTGCTTTGTTTGTGTCTGCTAGCTCCTAGAAGTGGATTGTTTGTAAGGCAAGATAATCGTTGTAAGCATAAAAAAAGAAACAGGAACTTACATATTTGAGAATGATATCACCAATACTTTTGCTTTCAGTCCAATTTATCATAAGATCTTCCAGGTCTTCCTAGAATACATGCAGGGATGGGGGAAGAAAACAAGCTGAGCATAAACTGCATAAAGCCATTAAATGGGATCAGTGTTTTGCCAAACACACATCGTTAGGTGTGGGTTTTGTGCTGACAAAACAGGCAATCCTAAAAGCTGTACAATTTCACATTCAGCCCCTCCAGTCTACTGAGTGCTCAAAGCAAGAGCTCTCTGGCTTACTGAATAAAAATATATACTTGTAAATCGATACAAGTAGAGCCTGGCAGCATATCAGGACTAGCCAACTCTGCAACAAGATAACAGTGCTGCATCCAACACACTATACAACACATCCCAGAGGAATGTTAAAAAAGGATACAGAAAACAGTCGAACCAATTCTAATTAAGAGTGCACAGCTAATCTAGGACTTAAGTCCATAAGACAGGATTGAAATGCAACTAGGATAGATTCCCCTCACTTGCTAGACCAGGGTGTCAAGGAAAGTGAGACCAAGCTGTTAAGCCTGTATCAGCTTGATAAGGATCATGCTCATTCACCATCAGCCAATAAGAGGGACTGAAGGCTCAGATTCACCTTAAGTGAAAAGAATAATATTGGTTTGTTGCTGCCACTGCTCATATCTTTATTACACTGAAGATGAAGGAAAATACAACAACTACATCAAAGCAACTCTCCCTACACTGCGTGCTGCAGGTGACTCCAATCTGACACATGGACACACATGCTCTACTTTCATCTCAGTCTTAGTGGGCACACATCAATACCCAGTGTGATTAACCAGACTGGACCCCAGTGGTTGGAAAAAAACCAACAAAAAATGTACAAACAAATCACCAAGTTGCAGGCAGTCTGCAAGTCTCTTTATTTTAAAAGCCTACTCTGAAATGCTGCCAGGAATAGGCATATGCCACTATTTGAAAGACAATGTATCAGAACCAGAAAGAATCTATACCTATCCAGCAAATGTAAATGAAAACATGCAGAAAATATTCAAAGTCTCTGTGAAAGCTTCCCCTACAGGGGAGAAAGTGCAGCTTGCCTTGATTTTAGTGTGCACATCAAGAATATCTGGAATGCTGCCAAATATAGTCTTAATCTCTTCCTGTGCAAGGATGGGTCCCCCAAGTTGTCCTTCCTTCTCCAATGGAACTTGAAATAACTGATGAATTAAGAGAAAAAAGTTAATGGCTTCCCACCTGCCAAATCTTGTGTCAGAAACAGTTATGAAAGCAACAGTGTTTTCCTTCTAGATCATAATTTCCTGCAGTCACAATCTCGAGACGCCTCCATTCAGCAAGAGTGGGTTATGGAGAGTGGTTTGAAGATACAAACACTTAGTTTGATACATCACTACAGCATAACCCCCTTTCATCTCCTTTTCTACTCACACACATTTTGGCTCATTCTTTAAGCAGATAATCAGCTGCAATGGAAACAGACTTTCAAGAAATTAAGCTCTTCCTGTAAGTTGTTCGCTATTCTGTTCTTCTTGGAATAATTTCAAAAAAAGATTTTTCTCTCTGCCATCTCCCTCTATTCACTAATATCTAAAATATTAGTCATGAAGATCCTATTTTCCCAACACTTGCAATTTCCATATAAATTGCAATTCCACTGCAGATCCCAGATTAGAAATTGTATTTTCCAACCTGAAACCGAGTATTCTTATACATGAGTAAAATTACATGAGACTGTTTATATTGTCATCTTCCTATGAAGCTTTGATGCACCCAGACCCTCAAAAGCCTGCAGATCACAGGTTGAAAATACTAACTGATGTATAATACAAATAGTTGAAAATACTAATTGATGTAAACACTTGATACCTTATTACAATAGATCTGGACTGGCTTTAAAACCAGCTTACCTGAATGATTGTTGTTAGAATATCAACATAGTTACTTTCAGTCTGATACAATTCCTTTGCAACCTGCCATCTTGCAGACTGCTTGACAGGAAGAGGAGTTGAGTTTTTGGAAGGCCTTGCACAGGATTTTGGTGTATCTGATGAAGAGATATTACCGAAAGAAAATAGAGCTTTATTACAATAGTCCCAAAAAACAGCTCACCCTCAAAGACAAAAAACAAAACAAAAAAACCCAAAAATAACTTCAGAATTTTTGAAGTTTGGGTGTTTTTTTAATGCTATATTGTAGAGTTATCAGGGCTCTTTCAAGAAAGTGCTTCTCTTTATTACAGCCTTATTATAGAACAGTAATACATTATTCCTCAAAATTAGACAAACTAATAAGCCATTTATGGGCAGGTCAAAAACTTGACCCTATTATTAGTACCTTATTTATCAGGAAGCAAGGATTAGGTGCTATGGAGAGTATTTTAGATGATTTACTGTTGACTATGCTGCTAATTTGCTACAGACTTCCAGCAGAGTATTTGATGCATTTTAGAGTAACACTGGACTGTACTTCCTATTTATCACCTCCATATCTCTTCCTTCAGATATGAACATGCTTACTAAGTGATGACAAGAGGCAGCTTGGCCTGTGTCTGAACTCATCACTCCAACTTTTTCCTCCCGACTTTGAAAAGGCAAAAACCTGGAACTACTTTGCAAATCTGTAGCAGAACCCCTAAGAATTCCCTACCACCACCATTTCCCCTGGCATGCAAGGGCTCTTAAAACATTATGGGTGTGGCCGAAGCAAAGTTTTTAGCTCTACCTCCACTGGCAGTGCTTGACTCCGGAGTGTTGGAAATATCCAGCAAGGAGCCAATAGAGAGGGAATGTTCAGCTGAGGGGCGTTTCCGAGGAGGGAAGGGGGACATGTCTGTTTCCCTGGTCAGCTGAGCAAGAGTCTCCTTCAAACGGCGCCGTTTGCGGTTGCTGTTGGGAGTGCTCAGGGAAAGCAGCGACACTGACTTCTTGAAGTCGGGACTCTCCGACTGCAGTGAAAGAAAACTTCATTTATCCTCTGTGTCCAGTTCAACTCAGTGCAGAAATAAGTTAATTACAGAGATCAACACACAACACAAAAGGAAACTTCTTAAGGAAGCCAAGGCAAAATGGATGAATTTTTTTTTTCCCTTTTTAAAATGGAAACCACAGTAGTATTTTGTTTGACTAAAAGTAAAACATTTGGGAAGCAGAAAAAAGGTTTAATTCCAAATGAGTATTCTATGTATAAAATTTATAATGGATTATCCGGAACTTAAATGCTGATTTAAACCATCTGATCTCTGGCCCCACACACACTTCTGGGCATGATAATTTTACCATCAAAATATGCTGTGCATTGTATTAGTGTTCAACATACCTTCTCAAACAAATACATGGACTCTCCAGCTCTGGCATCCATTTGAATGCTTCCCCAAAACCACTAAAGGAAAAAGGAAAACACACATTAGGAACACATTGTAGAGCTTCACCCAAAGTTAAAAATATTCAAAATAATCTATAATAGTAACACAGTTAGTATGGGAGATATTTTTCAGAATAAGCCACATGCTGGCATGTGGCACACACAGTTCTACCTAGCAGCATTCTTTCAAGAATTTTCAGCACTAACCTCTTGCTTTACAACATAAAGTTTTTTTAAAGGTTCAAATGGAAGATCTTTTACTGTACTTTCTTCAACCACCAAGTGTGTACACCTTTCATCACCAACTGGTAAATAATGTCCTCCTAGATTTAAAAAAAAAGGCAAATTAGCAAGAGTAAAGAATATTATTGTTAGAAATTAGTTTCTCACTTAAGAGCTCTGTGGCACCCGTCATTAAAAACTCCATTCTCCCCACAGGTTTTCATAAACAACCACCTTGCATTTCTGTCATTTCTTCCATGTTAGCTTTCTCATCATCAGAGAACCCCAGGAAACTTAACATGCAATCCTGAAAGGGAGGAACCTTGAACTGATTTCTAAAGTCATCATCAGCTGCACAGAAATCACTGAAAGAAAGAAGATGCACGAGAAGGTCACTAAATCGGTGCTATATCAGTATTTGAGCAGAAACTCACAATATTTCAGGTGAATAGGATGCAAGGTGAAGGCTGAAGGAAAATAAACACCTACATTTCATTCCTTTTGTCCCACGCCTTATAAATCCACTCAGCTTTCACGATAGGAATCCCAAGACTTACAGCAATCTACAAAATAGGAAAAGCCTAAGTTGTACCAAATATTTCCATTTAAATCTTTCCCACATCAAGAAAAATTTGTAACCTTCCTTTTACTTTTCGAGACAGAAACAGTAAAAAGTGAATATAGTCCTTCAAGAGTCATTTCCAACTGCAGCTCCCCAGAGTTAGAATGTCTCAATTCAGTGACTAGGAGATCAGATCAATAGCTATTTTGACATTTCCTCAAAAGTGCACCATTTTGTGCATTTGATATCCTTCATCACTCACAGAAACAGAAAATCAAATCTCTGATCCAATGGAATATGGGATCTTTTTCTGCTTTTGATACTTTGTATGAAGAAAAATATCCTAGCCTGCTTTTATCAAAGAGAAAGTGACTATTTGAAAGGTAACTGCCATGACTCCTTGAGAGATTGTACAGCTTTCCTACTTTTTCACCTTTGAGTTGGCAGAAAGGAGTGTTTGAACAGAAATAGGATTTCTTTTTAAGATTATAAAGAGAAACTAGAAAAAAAAGCCACATCCTACCAATAATTCAAACAAGGGAGAGTCAAGGGGCATAGACATTGTGATGTCATACTAAATAGTATGAAAACCTATAACATTTATTTACTTCTAAACAGAACATAATTGTCCCAAATGATTCCCTTTTAGAATCAGAAAAGAAAAAGCACACTCGTGTTTATTTATGCATAAAAGAAGATTTGAATCCTTATCCATAACAAGATAAAAAATAATTTTTAAAAGAAGATATGCACCATTTAAGTACTTAAGTTTTTTACAAGTTACCTCCAAGTTTATTATTTGGACAGACAAAAGCAGGTATGTTGATTCATAAACACTTGTTCATCGCTGTCTTAACTACCGCTAGCATCAATACTTGACCATTTGGAATCTTGTTATTTATTATACTTGTCTATTTTCAAAATATCTGCAGTCAATTTATGTTATTTAGATCTCCCACAGAGACAAAAACATGCCAAAGCTCAACACCAGGCAGAGATGAATTCACCATTACAAGTTATTGTTGTTAGTACAGGAAAAAACAGCTTCTGAGCTGAAGTATAATGCACAAACTTAGTCTACAAGAGCCAAATTTCAAAGTTTTCCATGAAACATCAACTCAAGCTTACATACTCTGAATTTGTCTCCATGTGTTGAGTTTGCCACCAGATGAGTAACTTTTGAGCTGAAGTCCCTTCGAATAATTCCACCCATATGATGAACCAAGGTCACGAGCTTGACCTGAAAAATAAAGATGAAAAGTTTTCAGTATCTTCTGAAGAGTGAGAGCAGTACAGAAGTGGTTGACAAAGCAAGTTACAGAAGGTTACATTAAATGTCTAGAAATAGAAATACTGTGATCTGTTCTTAAAAAAACTTGTTGACATTTACGGAAGATCTAGCTGATATATCAAAAGAACCATTAAGATTTGTTTTTATTTCAACATTTAATACAGCCTTGCTGTGTAGTATGAATACTGTCCAAACCACCTGTGCTCTCAAGATCATCATACATAATGCCTTCACCCATCCTCAAATATCACTGCCTCTGGACTTGCAACCAAACAAAGAACCAAACAATTCATTCTCCCCATATGAGCTTGAGCCATGGTTAAACCTATAGGTGATAGAACAGTAGAGTATCTTGAAAATATATTTAACATGGTTTTACAAATCCAAAGAAGAAAAAAGTCTTACTAATTCATCCTTCTTTCTGAATCCTGTAAAGCACAGTACCAAGTTCAACATACTTGCACAGTACAACGGACGGCAGGAGAAAGGCAAAGGCTGAAAAGAAGAAGAAAGCTTATTAGTCAACAGCAAACTGATCCCATAAAGTTTTCACATTACCTTTAATACAGTATTGCTATTTCTAGCCCTAAAAAATGTATCAGACACTAGTCCAAATCTGTGTATTCAGTTATACCTCAGCTCCAGGCCTACCAGCGTTCTGGTAAAGTAACTAGAACATCCCCAAGTTCTATCCAAGGTAGAGCTCCATCCTTTTATTTCCTCCCCAGTCTGCCCTACATGACAACTTTTGAAAATATAAAGTGATTATTGGAGAATCATTAGTGTGCTGCCTTCCCTAATGGGATGATCCCAACTGCTGAACAACAAGTTCCACAACTACAGCAGCAGCCGTAGCCTTACCACTGTCTGCCTGCACTCTCACTACATGCAATATTCTAACACAGCATTAGAAACTTGCTTTGCCTAAAATTCTCTTGCTAGGAATGCTGCCAACTGACTGGAAAAGCAAGACAGATTTTACTGTGAACTCACTGCAGCAGAGAGCTACTCAGCTGATTTCAGCAGGAAGCACACACCTCTCCTTTCTGCGCACAGTGCAGCACGACGGGCGGTCCAACAACACGGCAATCTGCCTTGCAGAGCTTGGGAAAGATGGGAGCCTGGAAGTCTGACACAATGAAGATGGTCTCAAATTCTGGGGAATCAGAATCTCCAAGCTCTTCTATCGTGTCTGTCTTGATGTAGGGCATTTTAATTTCCTTGATGTACAGGGATGAAAGGGAAAGCATTATTCAGGCAACATACTTGCACTAGTGTAAAATTCAACTGATGTTTATTTTGGACTATTAGAAAAATGTATGATTCATATTTCAGAGACAGAGTTAGGATTTGTGAAAGCTGAATGCAATGCACTGTTCTCTAGCATAAGAATAGCTATGAACTGCTGCATGCTTTAAGACTGAATGTCTTAAAGTAATTCCTGCTTCTGAAGAATCAGAATTCTGGTAACATATCAGTTCACACTGATAATGTAGCAATGGAAATAGCTAGATAGAAAAAAAACCCCTAAGCTCAAAAGAGAAATGAAATTTCAGTCTATCAGAACAGCTTAGGGTACTTTGGGATGCTACTAAAAAGTAGCATCCAGCTTGCAACAGCAAGCTCCACACGGCATCTAAAGAACAGAAGTAGAATTTGTTAATTGCTGGATATTTTTAAGGGGTCTAGAAATTTGGTCCATTCCAATTTCAATCATTAGTTACAAACTTTATTTTTTATGTTTTTCACATCAAAAAATGGAAAAGCATTTCTTGCACTTTGGTTTAAATGGAGCTTTAAATTCAAAGAGAAGCCCATTGACAAAGTCAGTTCATAGCACAAACTTATGTGTGACTGAACAGGAGCATGCAGTTTGATGTCCCCATGGATGTTTTTATGCCCCTGTTAGAAAAGATCACTACGTAAGAGCTGCAGGTATTACTTCCATATCTAAGAAAGTGTTTGTAAAAAAAGTGCTGATTTTGATGAGCTGTGACACCATCAGAACTATTAGCATATATTATGACATTATGCCCAACTAATCCAAATTAAAGCCTGTGCACATTTCAGTCCCAGTGAAGCATAACATGCTGCATGCAATTACATGTGCTTAATTGCATGACATACCATATGAATAATACTTTTTATTAGTTTTTCTTCTGATTTATCAGGACTACTTTCCTTTATCTTTATTACAGGAACTTCCATTATCTTAATGGTCTGTGGAAGAGGAGAATTTTAGTACAGAAGCAAATTGGTTACTAGAAGTCTAAAGGCATAACATGTGACTGTTTTATCTCAGGCCCACATACCTCCAAGGCTTTCAGAAGCTCCTCATGTTTCCCTGCTTCCTGAACCAAAACCACTCTTGTTTCTATTTGAGGCATTTCTTCTGCTTAGAGAGAAACAAGAGTAATATTTGTATTTTAGCAGAAAAATCCATGTTATGTCTAAATCAAGCAGTAATGTATAGAAGAATACAGGCAGACAGCAGCCTTTCAAGGCTCCTTATTTATCAGGAACAAGCCTGAAAATAAATGTTACCTCAAGAAGCATGTCCATTAATTAAGGAATACCCAAGTGACTTAGAGCCCAAACTTTCTAATATGGAAAACAGACAGCTGATACCTTTTCTAGTTTCTGTGTTCCTGGCTGACAAAGTCCATTACTTTCTTGGTGAAACTATGCACTTACCAGGAATATCAGAACTGTAATTAGATGCCTTGGTTTTTTTTGGGTTTTTTTTTGGCATGCATTAATAAGCCTTCAAAATATTAGGAGGAAGAACAAGTATTGCCTTCATGTCATTTGCATCAACAGACCACCAGCAGATTTTGGCTGCTATCTTGGAGGAAAACATTCTTGGTGGTTGCTTTTTAATTTCAAGATTTGTTCTTGAACTAATTTTGGGCTCAAGACTATTAATCTCTCCACCTGTCTTCCTCACGATACCTATTAATCTGTCTACCTGTACACAACAGAGCAGCTGTAGTTTCCAAACACTGGTGTCAAAATGTCACCTGGAATGATTTATTCCACAGAAGAGGCATCAAATGGAACTGACAGCTTTCTGTACAACAGCCAGAAAACTCATTTGATTGGGGCTGTAACCCCAATTCTTTATAACAAGGTGAGTAAAAAAAAAAAAAAAAATCAAGACAGTCCCTTTGTTAATAAAAGGATCCCAGATCAACACCCTTTTGCCTACTCTATGTACAATTCTGGAGTTCAAAGCACTTCCAGTTTTCCAAAACTACTAAATACCAACCAAGTAATCAGTCATTGAAAAACCAGAATAGTCTTAAAATAAACTTCCCCCATTACCTTCAACATCCAGAACAGTTGCACGGAATACATTCTCTTTGGAGGTTTCTATACTTTTTGAATCAAGAACAGAAGAATCAGCCAAGAGGCTCCTCCCAGTTTCAGACACCAGAGTACTGCTGTCAGCCATGATTATGCCTTGTTTCTTTCTTCAAGAGCTGGAAGGTAGAGGGGCCAAGCTAAGTTACAGGTACCAAAAGCTCATTAAGAAGAGTTCTGTGACTAAGTGACTTCAGAAAACAAAACATTTAGGCTCTTACTGAACTCCCACTCACGCTGATAGAGCAGCTCTGAAAGAGCATCAAGAGTAACACAATTGATAGAAAGGACTGACAACAGAGCTGTTACAGAAATGGTTCTGCAATTCATCAGCACAGAGAGCTGCAGAGAGGGAACTTCATCTCTGAGCACAGGGAAGCACAAACTCAAGTGCTCCTTTAAAAAAGCTTAACCGCAAAGCATCAAAAAACTAAGAGCACTTTTTTCCTTCAGTGACAAAGCTAGAATTGAGACCAAGATTAGCATTGTTGAAATGAAACATTATCAGAAGAATTAGGGTAATCAAACATCTTGCTAAAATTTGATTTTTCAGGTGAACTGGCTAGAGATACTGTGGTTAGAAATGAGCACCCAGAGAGCAGGACCAGCACTATTTACTCACAGAAAAATTAAAAACGCTTGAGAGTCTTTATGAAGTTGAAATGCATTTATATGTCTATTTGTGTGGTCTTGTCTATTGTCCTACACTAACAGAGTAGAAGTACCCTTTCATCATCAGATACAGAGGCCTCCTGTCTTAAACAGAAAGTATCTGTGCTCTCCCTACCCATCAAACCTGACACTACTGGAAAGGCAGAATTCTTAACCCTCTCATATTCTGCGAGCTACCTACCCAAATCCTGCACCAGAAAGTTTGTTCTAAGGCACCTGCCCAACAGGCAGCACATTTTCTCTCACACATGAGGCATGCAGGGTGCACTTCCTGTGATTCATCACACACAGAGATTTCAATGTTTACACAATGATATCAGGAGTTGCCTAGAGCAGCAACCGCAGCAGAACTGCTGTCGTGTAATACCCCTTTGTAGCACTTGAACTGAAGTTGTTCTCGGGACAGTAAATGCCTCTTTAAAACAGCAGCTATGCAAATACTGCATTGAAGCATTGTCTGAAAGGGGATTCTCAAAGTAATAAAACCCCTACAGAAGAGCACATCCCATTTTTGAAGCTGTGTAATAACCATCCTATTACATAGCAAACTCAGAAGACAATAAACAATGGGCACTTTGGCATAACAGCAATACAGGAAAGATTTTATCTTCTAGAGTTTAGGAGATCACATTTGGGGCTCCTGGAAATGATTCACGTCTTCATAATACCCAAGTTGCTAATACAGTGATGAGCAGTAAGTCAACACTACAAATCAATCATAATCCTAGACATATTCAGTTACCAAACTTGCCAGCTTAGTTTCAATGTCCAGGTCACACACAGCTGTGCAGCTCCATGGAATTCAGTTTCCTAGACCTAAGTCCTAGTCACCCACGTCATTTCTCTCAGAGCAGCTAAAGACAGAGCAAGAGAAGAGTAACCTCAATCATAAAGAGTCTTTGGGGAATCACCTAGCCAAAATGTTACAATGTCACCACCAGGAACTGTTACACAGTTACCTATATTTTTGGCAGTAGGAATGGAGAAAAGCATAATCTTGGAAGATTCAAATCATATCGTTAATAATGATTACCACAAAACCAATTACATATAAATTCAGAAGAAAACAAACCTTCCCGTTAAAGGCACAATTAAACTTAAATCCTAGAGGTAATTTCTTAGACGTCTGAGACATCAGTACAGGTATTGTTACACCAAATAACATGCGTATGAACTTATAAAGAACTTCACTGTATATTTGAAGAAGCCCATACCTTGGCCTGGGCATTGATTTTCTTTATGGAATTTCCAATTTATTTATTTATGAGGTTCCATCCTAAGTGTATTTAAAAATATTCCTTGTTTTAATAGTCATATAATAACTAAAAACATAATACTGGTCACTAAACTCACAGACAGAAAGTGCCAGGATACAGAGAACAAGCAGCACACACAGACAAGAACTGAACAGTTTTCCCTCCCATAAAGAGCGAAAGTCAAAACACCATCACTACAGGTTTCAGACAGAGCTAATGCCCCCGCAGCATCCCACTTAGAAATGACCTCCCAATAGTTTGTGGAAAGCCTGAAGAACACAAAACACCCACAAACGAAATATGTTTGCTAAAGCAAGGAGAGGACAGTAAACACCTCCCACGTTTCCCCTTTCCCTCCCGAGGAACCACGCAGGAAGGTTCCCGAGCCCTGTGCAGGGCAGGGGCTGAGGGCAGGACGAGGGACCGCCACAGCCTCCGGCCACACGAGCCAGCAGGTGCCGGCGGGCCCGGGGCTCCGCCCTGCCCAAGGACCACCGCCGGCGGCCTGAGGAGCCCCGGAGCAGCGCCGGGGCCCAGAGGCCTCCCAGGGGCCAGACACACCGGCCCTACCCCAGCAGGCCGCCCGCACCCCCCGGCCCAGCGCCCCTCACCGCCGGCGCCACCCGCCGCCATCCGCCATCAGCGGCCGCCGCCAATTCAAAACGCGAGCCGCCGCACCCACGCCGCCGCCCATTGGCTGCCGGCCCCACCGCCCCTCTGTACACCGCCCCCTCATTCGCCAGCGCCGCCGGATGCCCCGCCCGCTTTCCGTCCCTTTCTGCTCTTTTCTCTCTCGGATTGGTCGCTGCACCTGTCGCGAGCGCCGCGCGAGCGCCCATTGGCTGTGAGAGGTTTCCTGGGCAGACGCGCAGCGCTTGTTGCGGTACGGAGCGCAGGGTGCTGGTGGGCGGGGAGAAGGCGCGCTGCGCTGATTGGCTGCTGGGAGAAGAACGCTCTGCGCTGATTGGCTGCCGCGGGGTTTGAACGCTCCCAACGGCCGTTCCGAGAGACCCGGATGGAGAGGGCGGGGCGAGGCGGGAGCTCTGCCCCCTCACGATCGCCCTCATCGCCCTCACCGTCGCCCTCACCGCCTATAATACACGCTACTAGCCGCCCTCCGCACCAACCCAGGGCACCAAGCGAAAGTCACTGTGGGCACCGCAAAAACATTAATGCTGTTAATGAGTAAAGAAAGCATATCGGTGCGCATCTGTTATACCGAGTTTCAGAATAATGGGTTCGTAGGAAACAGGAGCTGACGGGAAAACACGACTGGTGAAGATGAGAACCAACCAGCTGATTCCACGGTGCCAACCCCGAAACAATTCAATTATACCAAATGCTTTAACCGTTCTATTAATTTTCCCTAATACTAAAGCTTACTGATACGGAAAGGAATGCTGTCACAGGGGCTCAGCATCCTGGAACTTGATTTAACACAGCGTTTCACTGCAAATGTAAACTCCCAATGTACAAACAACGAGAGATATATTTTCTGTTTCCAGAATGTTCTGTTATCTGCCAAATTGAGTTCTTAGAGCTTACAAAATTTTTTTACATAATTTTTTTTTTCCAGTTCAGGCTTTTTAATGACCGATTTAATGACCAGCAGCTGTAAAAATCCATTGACTTTTTATGATTTGGAAGAAAAAGAGAATAGGAAAAAGCATCAGAACATGATAACAGGTGTTTATGTGAATAAAGATTTGCTGGGGAGGTACACATAAATTAGGACTATTTTCTTGAGGAAAAGATTTCAGAATAACAGTCTGGAAAACAATGAGGTTATTTCAATGTTGACTCTTGAGTAAAATTATTACACAATTACACAACTTCACGAGCGCTACGATTACTTTATTTCACACTGACTAATTGCAACAATGGCTTACAGTCAAAACACACCCTTACCTGAGGTCCTTTTGTCACCTTTAATTACCCATTTGGGTCATCATTTTGCAGTTCTAGGCCAGGCCAACTTTCACTGGCTTTTGCACTTCTCCCTCTTTTCTCTGCACTCTTACAAACTCCTTTTCAGCAGGTTCTCCCCACATCTGGAACCAGGGACCAGGTTTCTCCTAGGTTTGGAGAAAGTTCTGCAGTGCAGTAGTCAATATTACTTATTTCTGGAAAAGATATCGGTGATTGCACATTAATTCTAACATAACCTCTAGCTCATTAACAAAAAAAGTCTGTATAAAATGTTGTGCCTGCAAAGACAGGAGAACCATATTTATTGGGACAGGGGATTAAGAGGTGATATGATGCATCACTTCTCAGTTAAAGCTTTAAAAAAGAATATAATCCGTACCCAAATGTTCAGTACATAAATAGAGGGTCCCTGTGCACATGGGGAGTGACTTGCTTTAGCCTTTTTTTCAATATACTTGAAAATCCAGAACTACAAACTCATAAAGCAATTTGGTTATTCTGGTGAACCTGGAGTCCCAGGAACAGAAAACAGACACATTTTAGGTAGTAATCACTTAAAAAAATGTGGCTAAGTGCTTTTTTCAGCAAGTGCATTTATCCTCACTAAAGATTAGTACAGGGCTGATGACAAAATAATTACTATTCTTCATATGTCTGACATTTAAACATCAAAGTGCTTTTCTTATAAAAGGCTCTGAAATAGAAACACCCATTATTTTGTGTTCTGTAAAATGTAACATGCAGCTGAAACTTGCCATTCCTTCTAGTTATGTAGGCATCAGTAACCCAGGAGGATAACATTTATTTTGTAGTTAAATAGTTTCCTCTAGCAGCGACACCCACAGCAAGAAAGTTTCAGGAGATGAAATCATTAAATAAATCCCGACATGACAGCTATGTGAAAGCAGAGATCTCATACCTATGGAAAAAAGACAAGACCACATCAGAAAAGCTGATGGAACCCCAGGAGGCCCAAGGAGACCTTGGTGCCCTGTGTTGTCCAGGGAAGCTGGCAGTCCAGCCTGTTTTTTGACTTCAGGGTGTGAGTTTACATAGTGGAACTACTGGCCTCTAGATATCTAGCTAGCATTCTGGGGTTTAATTTCTCTCTTTTATATTTTTTTAAACAAAGGAATCTTTCTCACACCACAGCGGTTTGTTGTTGTGGTTTTTTTGCCAACCAACTTCTTTTTAAGAACCTGGAAAACAACAGATTCCTCAAAGAGCTATTGATTCCATTTAGCCAGAGCAGCAGTTTTCAGAGTGAGGAAGGGGAGAGATCAAGCACCAGCTGTATGGAGAGGATCAGTGAGAGCATGAGAAACCTCCGAAAAATCCCATCCAACCTTTTTAACCTCTATTTTGAGGAGATAAGTAGCTAAGCGAAGAGCAGGACTAGACCCAGTTTTGCCAGAGGTTTGGGAACAATGGGTTTTGTTGGAAGAGATGGGTACCAATTATTACAGTTGGCACTGCATGTGGGTTTTAGGGGCAGGAGCTTGGGAAAGTAAAGCAAGGGAGGCATGAAAAAAGCAGGGCACAAGGTAAATGAGAAGGTGTGAGCACAGAATAATACAGAAAGGTACAACAATATAAAAATCTGGAGACCTCAGGAACTTACCTTGTGCTGCTTTCTTGGCAAAGCTTGTTTCTTCACTTCTGTAGTCTGCCTAAGTGGACTGTGAAAATCAGAGAAAATCCATCTGCTGTTATTAAAAAAAGTTAAAGATGCTTGAGGGTCTGACTTCCTCACAAATTCCAGAAGCTTTCTTCTGCAACCTTTAGAATCAGCGAGGTGATACTTCAATTCCAGGAAAGCAAGACTAAAAGCTGACCTTTTACTTCTTAGAAACATTTTTAAAAATTATTATTACGTTTTCATGTCAATTTTAAAGGAAACTTGTGCTTTCCACAACTCTATTTATATTTCTATGTGACTTTTTAGTATTATGAATTCATTTTTAATGATTGTCACTGTTAAATTTGGTGCTCTTTTTTTTTTTCTGTGCTAGATTCATAATGTATCTGAATCTGGCTATTTAAATAAATATTGTAATTTGCTGAGGATAAAACTGTGACTAAGGAATGATTTCTGTGAAGGCTGAACTCTATAGTGTTTAGGATGAAAAAGATCTATTTAAAAATTCTTCTTGCCTTAGGTATAAGAAAGATTCCTGCGTTAAACCAAAATTTGTTACTGAACCACAGTAAAAAAATAAAAATCCCAACAAACTCCCAGTCTGAAAAAAAATTACAAAATAAACATATCTTAAACAAATAATTTTTCTCGATTCGTTTTGTGATGTGTTAAATGGGAAACAGTATGGTTTCTTCAGCTAAAATAAGGGTGTCCCTGAGTTCCTGGAAGCACCTTGAATTTGGGAATTGACTCTCAAATTTACCTGAATTGATCCATGCTACAGCCTTCATCTCACCTCCTCAGCCTCTGGGCTCAGTGGAGAGGGGCAAACCCTCCCTGAACATTGATGTTCTTGTTCTCTGCTGGCCATTGTGCACATCTTCTGGTACTACAACCCCTAAAAATGAAATACCAAGGCCAGCTCAGACGGGTCTTGGAGCAACCTGGTCTAGTGGAAGGTGTCCCTGTCCATGGCGGAGGGGTTGGAACAAGATGGTCTTTAAGGTCCCTTCCAACCCAAACATTCTGTTTCATTCCATGGAACTGGGGCTTGTGGGTCAGGCTGGCTGCTGCCAGGTCATCCCCGCAGAACCACTTAGCCTGAGGTGGGCAAAGGGTTTGGGTGTGGGTACAGGGGCAGGTGTGCACACGGTGGGTACGGGGTGTCAGGAGGGGGTACGGGTGTCAGGAGTGGGCACGGGGTATCAGGAGTGGGTACGGGTGTCAGGAGGGGGTACGGGTGTCAGGAGTGGGCAGGGGTATCAGGAGTGGGTACGGGTGTCAGGAGGGGGTACGGGTGCCAGGAGTGGGCACGGGGTATCAGGAGTGGGTACGGGTGTCAGGAGGGGGTACGGGTGCCAGGAGTGGACACAGAGTGCCAGGAGGCAGCACTGCAGATGTGAACGCCTTTGTTGGCCGAGCTCGCGATGGAGGAGCTCCGTCATCCCACATCTCGTGTGGCTGCACAGCCCCTTCCCCCGGGGGACTCCCGCCCGCCTCGGGCCGCCTCGGGCCGCTGCGATGCTCCGGGGCGGCTGCTGCCGAGCGCGCCCGGCCGGAGGGCGCGGCGGCTCCGCGGGGCGGGCGGGGCGGCGTCGGGCGGGCTCTGGGCTCGGCTCGGGCCGGGCACACCGCCGGCGGCCCGGGAGGAAGCGCCGGGACTTCCTCCGGGGGAGGCCGGCCGGGGGCGGTGCGCGCCCCGCGGGGAGCGCGGCGAGGCGGCCGCACACGGCGCGAAGGAGGCGATGCGGGCCGCCTGGGTGCTGCTGCCGGCGCTGGCCGCCCTGTCCGCCTACTACGTGTACCTGCCGCTGCCCGGCGCCGTGTCCGACCCCTGGAAGCTGATGCTGCTGGATGCCACCTTCCGGGCGGCGCAGCAGACGGTAAGGCGGCCCCGGCACGCCGGCTCTGGGGAGGCGGGCGGACACCCCCCGCGCAGGTACCGGGGGCGGTCGGAAGTGCGGCCGCGGTGACCGTGCCCGCCCGGCCCCGGCCCGGCCCCCCTTGTGGCTGCAGCCGAGCGGGGAGCCCCCGGTGGGTGACGCGGCGTGTGCGGCGGGCCGGAGCTGGGGCTGGTCCCGCAGCACCGGGCGGTCCCGCATGCGGGAGGAGAAGCGGGCTCGGGTCCCGCTGTAACGCCCTGGCGAGAGCGGCAGCGCCGGGCGGGGCGGCCCCGGGTGTCGCCCCTGTCCGGCCGGCGAGCGCCGCTCGGCACCGCCGGCTGCCAGCGCTGCCCGGGGCTGCCGGCGCTGCCTCGCCGCACGGGGGGGTCGGGCTGGTGTGAGACTTGCAGGCTCTTTTCCCAGGAAAAGAGAATTAGAGGGCTTTAATCTGATCCGTTACGTATGCCTTAGGGAAAGAAGACATATGAAGCTCTTTCAGATATTCAACTGTCTTGATTTGGAGTCTGATTACTAAAGAAAAGTCTCTGAATGCTTGTTTTTTGTCACAAAGCAGTTGTCACTTAATGATTTCCCCCTTATTTTATACCGGTGTTTTCATGCTGACATGAAACACAACAGAGATGGCAAAATTTCTAATTACGGCTTTAGCTATGAAGATTGTTATAGGATTATCTGATCTTTCACAAGAACTGATCAGTCACGGTCAGGACTGATGTAAGGCACTATGTATGTGAAAGTTGAAAGTTGTTTTTAATTTCAGTTGTTTTGTTTTTAATTTCAGTTTACTGAGTTGTCTTGAAATGTGCAAAAGCTTGTATTTTGAGCAGATGATGATCCCTTCAAAAAGGGATTAAATGGACAGAGGGCTCAGAAATTGACTAGGTAGGAATGTAACTGCTATGTTCTTATGCAGTAATGGTGGATAGTGGGAAGCATGAGGATAGTGGACCATGCAGTGTCCAAATTCGTGTATTCTGCCTGAATAGGTTCTCTGGTTGCCACTGTTGGAGACAGAGGCTGGGACTAAATGGATTACTCATCTCATTCCCTGGGACATCTTAAGATCCAGTTGAATAGCTGAATCGAAGCATGCCTCAAAATCAAAGCATGCTGAATCAAAGGATGAAATGATAAAACCTGATTGCTGTACAGGATAAAACCTGGTCACTTGTATACCCTCCTGTATGTCTGACAAGAAAATTATGCAATACAACAACCTAACTCCTAAATTCAGAGTAAAATCTGGGACTTGACATGCACTTGCTTCATGTTTTTAACTCAAATAACTGAGCTGCAGGTGCTCAGCTTGCCCAAATGCATTGATAAGTATGGACAGAAGTGCCACTCCCCCCATGCTGCCTGCCCTTCATGCTGCCTGCAAAAATAGAGTGTCATGGTTTGTCCAGGAACACCTGAATCAAGGCCAGAACCTCTGGCTGAAGGAGACCTATCTTTAGAAAATTGTATGACTGTAACTATATATATGTGTATTGCTGCTGCCTCAGATACACATTCAGATTGTTTCTATGGTATCTTGTGCTTAGACCCATTCTGGTGCTTCTAGCTTGGAGGCTGAAGAGTACCTCTTTTGAGAGATCCTAGAGGCCATAATCCCAGCAGGAGCTGGCAGGACAAAGCCTGGTGGATGGCTGCTGAGCAGGCTGGCAGCAGGGCTAAGGTGTCCACATCTTTCCCACTCTCTGGGGCAGAAAAGTCTTTGTTAGGGGAAAGTGGTAATTCCTTAGTTGTTTACATCTTTTACCTTAGAAATAAAAACCTGTGTAGTGAAAAAAACTACTAAGCAAGTAACAGTTCCTGTGACACAATTTGCAAACCCAAGGGACAAGTGAGTTTTACACAGAAGCATAAAGGAGGTGAGTTGTTAGAAGTGCCCCAGTGACACAGCAGGTGAGCCTTGGGCCATTCGTTTCTGGAGAGAAAGAGAAGGTGTTTTCCAAGTGTTCAGAAGTCTTTCTAACACTGAGGCAGCACAGTCGGGCATGAATGGCTGTCATTAAGAAGGAACTCTGTGAACCAAAGGTAGAACTGTAAAAGTTAAGCTTGTGTATTTACTTTGTTAGACAGCTTTTGTGTGTGTATATGTGTAATAAAATGTATGTCTTTTCCTAGAGCTCAGCTTCCTCTTTCTTTCAGCTATTTCAAGGCCAAATGGTTTAACATTTCTCGCAGTGTGACGGTTGAACTTTCACCCACTTCTGAACGTATTTCAGCTTGCAGTTTATTACTTTGCTTTATAAGTTTGATAGCAGACAGAAATACCGTTCTAATTTTAAAATCTCTGAAATGTGCTTTTCCCTCACAAACTCCACATGCTTCAAATACAATTAATTGTCTTTTGCTTCTTTTGAAATAGATTTGTCAAGACTCTGATAATTAAGTGTGACCATTTCTTGGGAGGGCTAATGTGTTTGTTTGCTCAGTGCATTAATAATCACTGTGAATAAAACACAACAGGGCTGTCACTGGCTTGCAGCATATTAATGATAAGGTTTCTATATTTGCATGTAGAGTTTTGTCCCAGTCAGCTACAAATTTCTTTACAAGCTTGGGACTGAGTCAGTGTCCTGGCTCAGTGTGAGACTCCAACAAACATTCAAGTATAATCACATGGTTAAAAAAAGTGCATAATGCTTATAAGGCAGTTTCTTTAAATAGGTTTCAAAACTTACTACAGAAGGGAACCGATACTGTTATCCTAGTGTTAAACTTGGGGGAGAAGAGATAGGAAGACATGGAGTCCTTATCTGAGGTCACAAAAATTCCAGTGAAGGAGCTGAAAACTGAGGTGACTTTTCAGAGCCTTGTTCCTGCACCCTGTGCTGCCCGAGAAAGAAAACAGAGAAACTGAGACTTTAATGATATTGATGAATTGATGTGAAAACGCTTACCTGAGAAAGGGTAATTTGCCACTCACCTGTCTCAAAAAGGGGCATGGTAACATTTTTACATAGAACTGTGATATAACACCATTTGAGATTGGAAATTAAAAACTTACATATATACATATGTATACAGGTACATCAGAACTCAGCTTCACTGAAATTTGGGAAGCCACATAAAGTTAATTATGGGATTGAGCCATAGATTTAACCACAGTTATTGTTTCAGTTGGTGTCTCTTTAGAATTGCTTAGAGCAACATTTCATAATTCTGCTGTAACAGCAGTATCGATAACAAGCGTTTTTCACTTCTTCCTCCAACCATTCTCCCTTAGAGGAGGAAAGAGAGCAGCACATATTTATTCAAGTCCTTTGAAATAAGTTATTTCTGAACACCACTGTCAAGACACTTGCTATTCTGGTGCATGGCAAGGAAGAAGGGATTTTTTTGGAATTGGGACAGCTGTTTGGAAGGATAAATGGGTTGGCATAGAGGCCATCAGATAGACGTATATGGAAGAAGATAGGCAGCTGTACAGGGCAGGAAACTCCTCATCAGCCAAGTGTTTCCTTTGTGCTTCTTTTCTTTTTCACTTTTAGAATAAAATTAATCATGGGATATCAACATTCAGGAGTAAAGAAAACAGTATTAGTTCTTTCTAACATTTTAATTTCTTTCTACCCACGTATTTCAGAGTGTGTAACTTCTGGACTATGTAAATCATAGTTGTAGCCAGTGAAGTAAGTTACTGATGTTTTTGGATACAAAAACACTCTTAGAATTGATTTACAGTAGAAGAGGTTTTTAGCTGTGGCAGATAGGTCTCACAGCACTGGCACCTGAGCAGAAACTGAACCACACTGCAAGTCCTGTTTGCAGAAACAGGTAACTTTGGTTGGTATAAAAGTAGATCATCATGGTTGAATAGGTATGTGCACAAAACCTTACATTAAAATGTAATCCAGATTTTGCTTCTAATTAATAAACTGTTAAAAAAGTCTTCCTGGTTTCTTTTCCATTCCGAAGGAAATTCATAAAATTAAGAGCACCTGCCTTTGACAACTGTCTTTATCTAATAGTATTAAAAAGATATGTTCTTTTCTGGGCAACAGGACACTTGCATTGAGAAATCATTTTGAAAAATCACCCTTAAACAGGGTTAACTGCCTGAAATGCACACAATATGTTCCACACACAGCTAAATGGAGAAATGATCCTATTTCTTTTTCACTAATCTGTTACTGACTACAGACATTGTCGTTGGCATTTTGGCCTCTGATGTTTATAGAAGTGTGTTTTTCAAAGCAATGCCAGAACTGATGATAGCATCTGCATCTTTTCAGGTAGGAAGTTGAGTTTGAGGCTGTTCAGCCTTGCAGTTCCACATCGTGACTCGGTTGAGTCATGAGTGAGATTTGGCTCAGTCCCGAGTGGTGCTGGATGTACAAAGAGCCTTAGCTGTTTGCCTAATTCCTGATCCCACCGAAGCCTGAGAGGTCAGTGCAGGACTTTGGCTCTGCCCAGCTGGGAGGGCACTGCAGGGAGCAGCTGGTGGCTCTGGAGGGTGTTGCCTCTGGGAGCTGCAAGCGCGACCTGTCACAGTAATTCGCAATGATTCTGCGGCTAAAGGGCAGAGCCAGCGTTAGCCAAGGAAGTCATCTGAGGACAGAGAGTCCCAGTGTGCTGAGTGGTGTTAGAGGTTACTGGACGTTAGCAAGAGAAACTTTTGGGTTACTTTTTTGCAATAGAGAACACATGATGAGTATGGAATTCAAGTCCTTGAGGGAGGTGGGATTCTTCATGAAATTACCAGCTGAGGAGCCAGTAGAAGAATCCATATAATTTAGGGACAGATATTGGTCATTAAAGGTGAAGTAATGGTGCAGTACTTTGTTCATTGTGCCTGCTTTTTATCACAGCCCTGACTCCTTTCTTAATTCACTGAAAAATTTCTCCTACATCAATTAAACCTATAAGTATCTAGTACCCCTTATCAAAGAATTTACCAGAAGGAAGGTGCCATTCTTGAACAGTTCAGCCTTTAGGGAGTCCCTGCATAGTCCTTACCTTAAAATCTCCGTTATGGGAATGTCCTGGTGAAAGAGAAGGAGTTCGTGCTGTAGTGGGAAAACTTGCAGCTGGGACAGAGTGAGCGATGTGCCATGCCTGTGGCTGGCACAGCAGTTCTGGGCCAGTTGCCCACAGGCTTTTTGTCTTTATACTATCTCCTCTTTCTTTCCTGTAGTCTCTTCCCCCTTTTCCTTATGCTTTCTCTTCTTTTTCACTAGCTTTTAGTGTTACATCACTGTCTGCTCTCTCTTTTCAGCAGAGAACATCACAGTTTTTCTCTTCTGTTCCACATCCACACACACACACGTAATCCCCAAATATATTTAAACGTTACATTTGATAACCTGCAAGCAGCCCTAGCACTCCTAGAGGAGAGTTGGCTGACCACATCTTCTACCAGGAGTATTATTACACACTTCTGAGTTATTCTATATATTATTTTAGTATTTAGAGAGAAGAAAAAAATTCTTTATAAGAACTTTGGACAAGATTGGCTCTTTGCCAGCAAAACATGCAATCCTGATGCCTTGTAAATAACAAGTCAATAGGCTGATTAGGCAGATCGACTTACAAAGAATCTATCTGATAAATGCTTGGCAAAAAAACTGCCTATGTCTGACAAATAATTAGGAGTGTTGCCTTTGTGCCCAGATGTAGAAAGCATCTCTTCCAGGTTTACAGATTCTTGGAAAGAGTGGTCAATTATAGGAAAAACAGGCATGAAAGAGCATGGTAGCCTGCAAATGGGCAGGGTGCTCTGTGGTTTGAAGAACAGGACAAAACACTTCTTGGTAAACACCATTAACTAGCCTTCAAACAAAACATTTCTGATTCCAGGGAACATGTGGTAATCGTGTCTACAAAGCATGCAAACTAAAGTGGGAGAAAACAAAAATGAGATGTCTATTGCAGCGCAGTCAGGCTAAAAAAAATATACAGAAACCATTATTTTCTTTAGCAGTATTTCTAAAGCTGCTTCCCAGTGGTTACCTCCCCTGGGAACTTCCATAGGTCACAGGGAGGATCAGATCTTCATGTGGTTACATCAGTGGCAGCCCAACAAATTGTGTGCCAAATTATTAATAGAAGTATTGCTCTTCAGATTTCAAACTAGTCCTGGGTTTTCCTGTGGGAATTTTAAGTAATGATGGGAGAAAAGCATGGGCTGAAACTCAGAGATACAAACAGCCTTGTGAATTCAGCATTTCTTACTGCTGGGTGGATATTTTGTGTTTCTTCTCTCAACGAAAAGACTTGCAGTATGAAGAAATTATATCCCATCCAAAAAGCAGCAAACGTTTTAAAATTTGGATTCCTACCAAAACGTCTCAGCAGGGTGATATTACCACAAGTTAAAGCAAGAAAAGAAAGTAATTTTTGTAAATTCTTGTTTTGAAAAGTGGATTCCTCTCCCAGCTCACATAACAGTTCATTGTATTTGGAATAGATTTTTTTTAAAATACCAAACTCATCTTTTTTCTACAGCAATCTGCAGAGGGGGCTGTGCAGAGCCTTTTTGTACAGCACCTGAATGAAAGCAAATATTTCAATTTTTTTAAATAATCCAAACTATTTAGGACAGAGAAAAAAAATACACGTAAGAGGTTGTGGCTGTAAGAGACAGATCTTCCTTGGCAGAGACGCTGCTGAGTGCTTCAGAATTTGCTTTTTCTCTGGAGCAGTATGTGTGCAGCTTTTGAACAGATTAAAGTAGGGCAAGTATCTGTTCAGCAGGTCAATGTGGTTAGACCAGTACCTGGGTGACGCTGCTCGCTCTGTGTCAGCATCTTGAATTCATTGTAGCAGCTTGCACTGCACTAGTGGGACTGGCAGAACTCAGACTGCAAAGTGGACATGTGCAGGAAAGCCCTATACAGCAGGACACCTCTTGTTCCAAGTATTTGGTACCTGGACATAAAATAAAAGATCCCAGCTGACAGTTTTCCAAATGGTACTGTTCCTACAGGTGTATGTTAAGTATTTGTGTTCATTTTAGCTCCCAACTCCATTGCCTTGACTTAGAAAGTTGTACAAAAGGCTTGGCTGATTATCCAGTTTCTGAGCTTCATCACTAGGACAAAGATTAATTTTGCAAAAGGGGAAAGACCTCCACTCCTTCTTCTTTTAAATGGTCAGTCTGGACATCATAGTTCCTGCTGTCCTTTGGCTGCCCTTTACCCTCCCCTTCTGCAGCATGCAGGGCATGGGAACAGGTATGCACTACAAATAGTGAGCAGGTCATGACCATTTCAAGTGGAGGAGTGCCTTGAATCCCAGCACTCTTTGCTGGGAGAAGCAGGTTTCTAATCGAATCAGGGCAAAATTTTTTAAATAAATATGAAAATAAAAGTGCTGGAGGGCCAAAGGTGATAAAATCTGTCTCCTTCTACCATAAGGAGGCAGAAGGATAAGATCATTCTTCAGTTGCATAAGTGTTTTGCTCACATAAAAAAGTTGAGTCTCACACTTGAGTCTTTGGGGTTATAAAACTGTGTCCTTAACTTGCTGTTGTTCTTGGCTAGTGTTTCAGATCCTTCCCAATTCAGCAGGTAAACACAGGACAAATCAAAAATACCATTATATTCCTTTAAGACTTTTCCTGTTTCCAAATATTTTTTGCAGTCCTTGGGAACTTTTCTTAATTTGGAAGTAGAAGGACTTATGCTTTGGGGTGGAACAAGAGAAATAATCTGCATTTTTGATACTTTTCCACCAAAAAACATCGCCTGTGTGGTATTGCCCTCTGCTGGCACCAGTTTGAGGAGCTTCACGGGTCCCCTAGTGGAACATGAGGTTTGTCCCCTTGCAAGGTGTCTTTCAAAGGATCCGAGTGCTCATTCATGGTTGTGATCCATTAAGTGCTCGTGGTTTGATTTTTTGTGACCACAGAAAACATTTTATGGACAGTGTTTTGTTTTAGTACAACTTTAAAAGCATTAGAGGTTCTTGATAAAATTTCATTTCCCAGTGAATATTGCAAGAATCATGTAGAACTTGCCCTTTGAAGGCAGTTGAATTAAACATCAATGTGGTAGCCTATGATGATATGCTCTGAAGTAACAGAATTTTTTTTCTTCTTCTTCCCCCCCCCCAGTGTCACCTGATTCACTATCTGAGACTCAGCCATCACTTGATAGTCCTGAATTATTTGATTTGCACCTTTGACAAGCTGAAGTCTGTCTCCTCTGAAGACATCAAAATCACGGATGCTGTTTTTGACGGTGTGGAAGTGCGAGTGTTTGAACCTCCTGCCAAGGGAGATGAAAGCCTCAAGCGCAGCGTTGTTTACATCCACGGAGGGGGCTGGGCCTTGGCAAGTGCAAGTAGGTGTCTGCCAGTAATTCAATAGGATTCCAGTCTGCTTTTCTCCTGGCAGGAAAAGCCAAAAGCTCTTTTTCCTGCCAGGAATGACAATTTTGCTAAGATGTACCTTATTCAGTAGTAACTGTCTCCACTCTGGTACATCACCTCTAAAGAGAGAGGGAGAAAAGTATCATGAATACATAGCAAAAGTGCCTATCTTATCTGCACATGAGTTGTAACAGGACCAAAAGATTAATTTTATTACATCCTGAGAGGAAACAATAGCTTGTTGATTAAATTTCTGGGATGCCTGGGTGGGCTGCTTGGGCCAGTCCCCCACTTTCTGAGGTAATGTGCAAAAGTCCATCCTTGGTGACCAGGATCCAGTGGCTACATGTAAGGAAATTACATGTTTGCCCCATTTTCAGGGAATAATTAGCAGAAAAGTGAGCTGATCCACACTGCATGTAACAGCCTTGCTAATGTTTGGTTCTTAAATAACACCTACCTGGGAATACACACTGCTGAGCAGACAGCAGGAGTGTGAGAGAAACAGGTAGAGGTTTCTCTAAGGTTTGCACCTTAGGGACTGCAACCACCACTAACATAATTACCTTGAAAATTAATGCTGTTTACTCCAATTAACTTGGAAACCACAAATATGATCAGAGGAAGTGAGGTACAGCAATGGGCAGTGATAAGGTAACCACTGATTCCTTCCACATTGTCCAGGAGGAAAGCAGCCTTGGGAGGAGAAAAATGTTCTTCCTGTGGCTGCTCTGAGATCCAGATCTGAGTCTTCTACCTTTTCCTTGCCCACTGTTCCCATGACATCCTGAAGTCCATACTGCCCTGATGCAATCTTACAGCTTCCTCTATAGAAAAAGAACATTAACGAAATTTTACAAAATGATGCAAAACACAGACTGTGTTGATTGCATTTGGACTCTGCATGTACAAGTCATTTAGACCGTGATTTAAGTGAGATTTAGGTTCCTAAATAACTTTAAAATCTGGCCCTGACATGCTTTTGGAAATTCCAGTCTCTTTGTCCTGTGACCTGTAGCAATTAAACATTTTACTCATCTCCCTGCAGCAGAATTATGCTTTGAGATGGGTTTACTTAGACCTGCCTGAGGGATATTTGTTAAACTCCTGCCTGCATCATTTGTTCTGTAATAGTTTGCATATGACTCTCATTGTGAAAAAAGTTTATATTAAATTGCTGCACTATGTTAGGATGATTATAGCTTGGCTGTGTCAGATGTATCCCTGAGTCCAAGGTGCAGAAGTTAATGCCACAATTGCTACACCTAAATATTAACTTCTAAGACTGGATACTTAAGGAAACATTTAATGTCCTAGTATATTTTATAGTACCAGGAACCAATATTTAAGTAACTGGAAAGGAACAAAATTAAAGATAATCAGTCCTCTGATAAATAGGATAGCTGTGATTAATCCTCCCTTAAATGAGTAGATCAGCTGACATTAATAGGGCAACTCATTTGAATCAAAGCAATGTGGGCTGTAATAAAATGAACCACAGTGACTCAGACAGCAGTAACTCTCTCTGGATGTGAATGCCTCCAAACCACTGGGGACCTCAGATTTTTTCCTGAGAGAATTTTGTGATAGGTGGGTGAAATAACATGTCTGAAGTCACCAAGAAACAGATGAGGAAGGAAGCATTAGACTGCAGGATTTCTGAGACTTGCCTATATTGGGGTGATGGCTGTATGTTTTCTGAGAAGGCTTAGGTACAGCTTTTTGGCTGTTGACTCAGATGTCCCTAACACCATGTCCTTCCCTTCCAGGAACAAGCCTTTACAACAATCTCTGCAGAATCATGGCTGAATCTCTGAATGCTGTTGTTGTCTCTGTTGAGTAAGTAATCTAAAACTGATCAAGTACTTTTAAGGTATTAGAAATATGTGACATAGTTCTTTTAGCTTCTCCTCTGCTAGTGGCTTCTGTATAAGGCTTTAACTTGGACAGTAATTTTCTATACCAGCCTGATACCTTTATCCTTTAAAAATTACAACAAATTGGAATAGTTTCAGGAATTCATTTGGGTTTCTAATTATTTTAGAATACACTGTAGGCTCTGGCAGTTTCCTGCTGCTCTTGCAGTCTCCCACTGTTCCAGTCATCTCTTTTAAGCCTTGTGCTTCCCTCAAGAGCAGAGGACTGCCAGACAACAGAGAAGCAGGGCTGCTTTTTTAACATGTTGAACAATTCCAATGCAAACAAACCTCTTGACTAGCTAAATGCATTACCTAGATGACTCCAGCTTGATTGCTACTGTTCCCATCTTTATTGTCAACTTCAGTATTTTCTTTTGCAAACCAAATCACTTGATAAAATTACTCAAGTTTCCCACTTGCAGTTCATTTCATATCAAGCTTTGGGATTTAATTGCAACTTAATTATATGGAGCTGATGTTACTTATTTAATGCTTATTATAATGTACTTTAAAGGATTGGGGGTGTTGGGGTTTGGGTTTTTTACTGTTTTGTTTTCTGTTAGTAGAGACAAGGAAAACTACAAAAGCAGCTGTTGGTTATTCCAGACAAGCAGCAATTACAATATTGAAAAGTTCCTTATTATTCCTTTGCTGATTTATGATGGTATAATTTTGCCTTTTGCTCTGAGTTACTATTCACCTCTTCTCTTTAACCATTCCATCCTTCAATCAAGGTGTTTGTATTCAATTAGTCAAGTCTAGTTAGATTCCTCATTGGTCTAATTGCACATCTGACTTGCACAATCTGTGCACAGTCTTACACAGTTTTGCCAGGAGTTCCCAAAAGACACTCTCAGATTCCTATATATACAAGATTTAGGTTGCTTTCTGACAGCAAGTTACAATTGGAGTTTGAAAGTTGTAATCTTAAGTTTAAAATTTATTCTGCAGATGAAACTCCTTTAGTTTACAGTATAAGATGATGTTTTGAATCAAAAACTGAATTTTGGGTTGCGCAGCTCTACTGAGAATGTGTAAAATCTGTAGTTTGAAAAGCTACAAACTTTGCTTTGTACCATAAGGCCTAGTAACAACTCTGGGATTTCACATTATTCAGTAAATGCAAACAGATTTCTCCTGCACTGTTCTTTAGAAGCTGAGAAAACCTCATGTTTGGGATTCAGCTGCTGGCTCTTCATGGCAGTCTGTTTGCTCTTTCTGTGCCTCCATCTCTCCACCTGCCCAAGGGGATATTTCTGCTCCTCTCCTTGATAAAGGAAAGGAATTATGGAATCTGTTGCATTGGAGCAAATTTGCATTACTTAATTTCTTGGTTATTGTTCATTTCATGGCACAGGGGGATAGCAAGGTTCATTCTCTCCTGATGCCAGTAAAAATTTGGGAAGCAGAAGTGCTTAGGTGTTTGGCTCAGCCAAACAGGAGTATGTTGGGTGCATATGATTTACTCTCCCTGGTACTTGTTAAGGTAGGAATTTGGATCAAAACCAGGCAGAGTGTAATGACTCCCTTGCCAAGGGTGTTTTAACTATTTATTTTTATAACGTGTGATGAAATCCTCTTTTGGGAAATCCTAGGAAAGTGCTGCACAATTTTATACTTGGTATTATTCATGTCTAGTAGGTTTATTTTAATTTTTCCAAATTAGAACAATAATTATAAGATTAAGTCTTACACAAGTATTACACACCTCCTACTTTCCCCATAGTATCTATCCTAACGAAATACTTATTTCCAGTAAGAGCTATCTGATACCTCCTGTAAATCCTAAAGGAGAGGTACAATAAAGCAGAGGTAAGAATTGTTTCTCACCCCTTTTCTTTTGCAGATACAGGCTGGTGCCCGAGGTACGCTTCCCCGAGCAGTACTATGATGCTCTTCGTGCAACAAAGCATTTCCTGCAGCCTGATGTCTTAGCTCAGTATTCAGTGGACCCCAGTCGAGTTGCAGTCTCTGGGGACAGTGCAGGAGGGAATTTGGCAGCTGCTGTGTGCCAGCAGGTAACATCCAGTGTGTTGTATGCATTGCACTACAGCAGCCCAGCTCAGAGAGGTTCTTTGTGCTGCACCATCACAGGGTGATGTGCCACCCCTGAAAACAGAATGGCAGAAACAGAATCTGCTCATTTTTCTTCTGTAAAGTGACTCCGTCACTGTATGAATCACACAGACTGTGATGTGTTATTAAAGTCACAAGTTGTTATGGACCAGGGTTTAAGAGCAAGTAGCTAAATGACTTTTTTTTTACCCATTTGGCTGGTGAACTCCTTAATTTTCCAAGTAGGCATAATTTATTAATATGGCTTCCTATTTTTAGATAATTGTCTCTGGAAATAGGCTTTTATTTCTTTCAGATACAAATGAAGTACAAAAATATAGTAAATGGAGCTTTAATTTTTCTTTTAAATTGTCTTCCTGTAGCATTTTGCACTTTTAAGGAAATTTCTTTTGTGTATCTGCTGTTTAAATGTAATCTAAATTTGATCTAGTAGAGAGTTTAAAGGAAGCCTGAGGCAAGTAATAATATTTTTCATGGTTGAATGAAATATTATTACTAACTTATTCCTATTGCCATAACCATTAGTGATAAGAAAGCAGATACCATGTCCAGACAACTAATTATCCATGACAACCTTGCAGTATTGAATTAGGGTGAAAAAATTAATAAGAGACAATTACAAGAAAAGTTTCAATATTAAGGACTGATAAACATGATAGTACCACGTTTTGGAAAAAGCATTCCTAATTCGATTTCCTGATGCATAATTCTTTTTAAACAAGATGAGATGTGATAGAGCACTGAGTATCTTGTGTAGAAGATGAAACAAAGAGTTTGCTGACTCTTCCAGGAAGGCAGTCGGGGGGCACCAAATGTATAATTGATAGACTCAAATTAAATGCAGGTCGAGTCAGACAAAGGGAAGTGCTTCTGCACCAGGTGAGCCTTTGCTAGAAGCAATTGTGGATGCCAGCAATCTGCATTGGCTGAAAAAAAACCCAGTTAGATCAATTCATGGAAGACAAATCCATGAAAAGCTCTTAAAAGCAGGAGTAGTTCCTTGGATTCAGGAAATCCTTCATTTGCCACTTGTTCAATTGGGCACTGTGTTAGAGAAATGCCATTTTACACTTTTTTTTCTTTTTACTCCCTTCAATGAACTTCTGTCACTGATTTCTGTTGGGAGCAGGATACTGAGTCTGCCTGAATGGCCACCTTACGAGAAGAGAAAAAGATAAGGCTGCTGATACCTCAGACAAAGCAGCCACATTACCTGTATAAGAGCAGAATTCACTCTTAAACTGTCAAATGAAAGTTTGCTTTTCCAAAGTTCCACATTGACCTATATTTCTTTTCTTTGTAATCCTAATTCCATCCTACATTTTTCTCACAGCTTAGCAAAGAGGAGGATTTGCCCGTCAGACCGAAACTGCAGGCCTTGATTTACCCAGTCCTCCAAGCATTCGACTTCAACACCCCTTCCTACCAGCAGAACATGAACATGCCCGTCCTTCCTCGCGCCGTCATGATCAACTACTGGATCGACTACTTGAACGGCGACTACGCCTTGGCTCACGAGCTGCTGGTCAACAACCACACCGCCCTCAACGTCGGCCGCGCTCTGTCCTTCCGCGCTCGCCTCAACTGGACCTCCCTGCTGCCTCCCTCCTTCCAGAAGAGCTACAAGCCCGTGGTGCAGGCGGCGGGCTCCGCGGCCATCGTGGAGCGGCTGCCGGCGCTGCTGGACGTGCGGGCGATGCCGCTGCTGGCCGACGACGCCGTGCTGGCGCGGCAGCCGCGCAGCTACGTGCTGACCTGCGAGAACGACGTGCTGCGCGACGACGGCGCCATGTACGCCAAGCGGCTGGAGCGCGCCGGGGTCCCCGTCACCCTCGACCACTTCCACGACTGCTTCCACGGCTGCATGATCTTCACCGTGTGGCCCACGGATTTCTCCGCGGGAGTCCAGACTAGGAATAGCTACATCAAGTGGTTGGATGAGAATCTCTGAATCTGGAAGGCGCTGGGTAGAAGAGCAAGCGATCCGAAAGTGCACTTTTCTGAATTCTGACTTCACCGTTCGGCTGCAGCTGCTGGGGGTTCAGACCACTAACTGCAGCATTTTCTAGCCCCATTGGCCTTGCCTGGTAAAGTATTTTGAGAAGTATTTTTTCAAAACTCAATTTTTTGTCCGCCTTCTCCCAGATGACTATTGCCAAATGTAAACACGTGTTGAACAGGGAGATCAGCATTCCTGCAGGATTGTTACCTGGCTGCAACTTTCAAGCTTTGACTCTCAATTAGGTACAAAGGCCCTGGCTTTCAAGTGATGTGAGATAAAGCCTAACACCTACATCTACTTCTGAATATGTAAAAACGTGAGCTAGTTTACAGCAGTGTTGAGTGTCTGATGTCACAGTGAGAACACTCACCTTGGACAGCAGGGCCATGAATTTGAACAACAAGCATGGATTTAGGTGTTGGCTTTTTGACAACACCTACAGCCACAGACAAATGGCTCATTTAAATTTTTTAAAATATTTTTTAAAAAAAAGCTCTTCTAGACAGTTAAAATTATGCTAGACACATCTCTTAGCCAAAACTGTAATTCAGCTTTGGAATTGGGTCTTTGCTGCCTTGTAGTTATTTATATTTTAAAAAACTACAGGACTAAATATATTTTCAATAAAAAGTATGATAGCATACACACAAATATGTAAGATAAAACATTGAATAGCAGCAGAATCCAGGTTTCTTATATGAGTGACCTTCAAAGCTGACTACTTATTTAGCTAAAGAATGTGACTTCATCTGTGTTTAAAGCCTCAGTTGTACAACCTCCTTACAGAAAATACTGACCTTTCTACAAATAATCTGCTGCGTGGTTTGCACTAATGTTTGTAATTAATAGTAGACGGTTTTGTTCATTGCCTTTGCTTTTGTGCTTGTAGTTTTTATTGTATTCCCCACTTCCTGAAAGTAGGGAAGCAAGCAAGTAGAAGTTAGCTCCAATCTATACAGAAGATTTCAGTCTGAGCTTTGCAGCTGAACTTTGTCTGTCGTGTAGTCTGACCCAAAACTCTGGGTAAGGTGATCTCGCTACTGGGCAGCAAATCTGTACAGTTTGAGTTAGTCTGTAAAGTTCAGACAGGCAGGACAGGGGAGTGAAACCACTCTGTGGCAGTGCCTATTGTCCAGGCTGCTCACAGCTTGCAGAAACGAAGATGGTGTCAAAGGCACAGAGGAGAGAGTGGGAGATTAAACTAATCCTCAGCTTTACCACAGACTTCCTGTGGGATCCCAGGAGAGCAGTGTCATCGCCTTATGCCCCACTTCTGCAAGGGAGGGAGTAGTGATTTCCTACCTCACAAAGGAGCTGTGAAGCTGAATTCTCAGGCGTGGGTGAAGCACATGGATGTGAATGTGACTGCAGGGGCTCAACAGCCCCCATGGCTTTTGACTTTCCATCCTTCCCCAAGGGCTGCCTCTGATCAGTCTGTCCCACGTCAGGGATGCTGCTGGGCTCAGGTCCTGCTGAGCAGTTTGTTCCTCTCTGTCCTGGTTCTTGGCAGGAACCCTAAGGTGATGCTTCTTAGCCCTTGGAGATCATGACAAAGGCAGTTTCATTAAAACCTTCCTTATGGCAGGATTCTGGAAAGTCCTTCCAAAACACCCATCAGGTACCGGTAGATCAAACTGCCTTCTGACATTTGAAATACACACAGAACAGTCCACTTTCACTGGGATATAAATGAAATAGGAGAATAGCTTTGCTCAATCACTGCTTGCTAGAAGCATCAGGTTGTTAACATGGTTGTGTGTATTAAGGAAAGCTATTAATGAGACAAGGCCTGGATGTCAGCTCAGTCATGCAGGCCAAAACTCATTCCCAGCATAGCTCACACAGAGATCACAAGGCAAAGCTTTTTCAACAGTGGCCCAGATTCTTCTTCCATTTAGCATTTGCAAAGACTCAGTGGAATTAGAGCAGCCAAGTGACAATCTGAATCAGAATAAATTCTGATCAAGGAACCCAATTAACACTGCAGAAGAATTCAAACTTTTTATCCTGATTTAAACCCTTTCCTCCTTTTCTCCATAAACACAACTTCAGTAGATAGATTGTATGCTTAAAACAGACAGCAAGGAAAGTTATGTCCATTCGAAAGACAAATTACTAATCTGCTCCAGAGTCCTTTCCCTTTATATGGAAACAGCTCCATTTACCTGACTTTAAACCATGAATAAAATAGAAAAAAAAAATCGCTATACTGAGTTATAACAACAGGCTTCTTCCCACTTAAAGAGTAAACCCATGCCAGAAAAGATGTAATTTATGTCTACTCACTGTCATTAAAAGATAGTATAACCATAGTACTGGAAAAAAAATGGTTAATATTCATATAAATCCTATAATTGTTTTCCTGAGAGCTTTCTGCAAAGCTTTAGCTCAGCATTTGTTTATAGCTAAGTTATAAATATCTCTTATGAACCTAAAATATAATTGCTGCTGTCTTTTTAACTGAAATGAAAGGGAGAGCTGGAATATATTTATATGTATTCACGGAGTCGGTTGTAAATTTCCTTCATGCACTGAAGCACATTAAAGTCTTGGCACAAGAAATGGTAATAAGTTTATAACTGGAGTGATCATGTTTACGAAGCCATCAGCAGCCTGGTGTGATACCTGAGATGGCAGCACCACGTGGATGTGCTGTACAGTATTAGCTACTTCTGTCAAAGCATCTGGACTACTTTGATCTTGCAGCTCTGGGGTTTAATACCTCATAGCTGCAGAGACAGTGAGGGATCCTACAGAGTGATAAACAGGTCTGAGTCGCAGCTCTAAAAAGACCTTTGGTGCACAGCTGCACAAGACACTGAGAAATTCAGTGTCAACCTTGAAGTAAGTGTTAGTCCAACCCCCTCTTTGCTTAGTTCTCCTTTGCATGCAGTCCTCGTGCCCCAGATTGAAAGTTTAGGGTTGTTTCAGCTGTATTGCTACAAGCTCCTAGGAACTGACTCAGGGTTACAGAAAGCAGGTGCCTGACAGCAAGGGATTAAGATTAATCCGTGTTACACCACCTGGATTTGTTCCTGTGCTTTCCTACATCTGCAAGCGATTCCTCGGGCGTCTCTTGCACCTTCATCCCTTGGTTATTTCACAAAGCAGTTTAGGGCACTTTGCAGGTTGTAGGATCAAACCAAGTGTTTGTAGCAATGTTTCACCTGTGCATGGCAGAGTCTTCTCTGAGGAGATAATAAGTGTGTCTTTATATCTTTTCCTTAAATCAATGAGCACGGCTAGGTACCTTTTGTAGGTAGCTTTTCTTCCCCTTCTACAATTAGACTTTATCCCTCTATTGCAAAAATACCTTGTTCCTGATGGCCATCAAAGCCTTCAGATGAAAGCTTTAAAATAAAAAAAAAAAGGCAAAATCAGCTTGCATAACAGAACTTATATTCATTCGTATCCTGCTTTCATAGACCTGAGAACTATATTAGTAGGTCCCCATTATTTTGGCTAATGTTTGCAGGAATAAATGGAGATTTTGTCTCCCTAGCTGAGGACCTCTTAAAGGATGGCTGTTCAACATTTCTGGAAGCCCAGACCTCTTTTAAGAGGTTTCATGATGCCTAAAAATCACAAATAAGTTGAATTTCCTAACCTTCATCTAAGTAATTCCAAAATTGCATTTCCAGCCAAAGTAGAAAGGCCATTATTAGTTTCAAGCCTTACAAACTAAATAGAAATACTTTAAAACATCATTTTGCAGTGTTTAGGCCACTATATTTTTTAATCTCTTACCAAACTTTACTAGAAACTTTTAAAAATAAAAATATTGGCTATAGGTAAACTTGAGTTAAACCTTTTAAGCTGCTGTGATTTGTAACAATGTTGTTAAAAAAAAATCCAAACCAAGCTGGTTTAATGTTCTCATATTTATGATCAAAACCCTGACGTACAACATACTTGATGTGAATGCATTCAATACCTTGTGCATGACTGGTTTTTGCTTTTTGTCCCAGAGCAGGGGAAAGATTTGTAAGATCTCATTACCAAGTGTGATTTGAGATGTGCTATCAAAATGAAGAACAAATAAATAAAGTCAAACATACCTGTGATTTATTTTATTTTTCTCAGGACCTCTGATTTTGTATTTCTGAGCATTTCCAATTTGATTTTTCGTTGTTTTCAAGGCAGGAGTGTGTCCGTGGGCTGTGAGGGTCACTTCCTTGGACATATCTGATTAATGGTGACCACATCTGCTGGTGCTGAAGAGTGGACAAACCTGCCCTGCTGCTGTTCCTCTCCTTCAAGATGAACAGCAGAGCTCACAGTCTCCATTCTGATGTATCAAACACATTTTTATGTGTCTATAGGTTATGCGTATGTTTGAAATTTGGTTTAGCCAGTGAAAGTACAGGTTCCTTTTTCATTCCTATTGGCCTTCCTTTCACTTTTTTTTTTTTTTCCCTGAACTGTAACCCATTTTCTTTCATTTACTGATCATAGCAGCATTGCTTTTGAAATATCCCAATGTGGGGGGTTTACTATTTTGTCCAGCAAGCTCCTGTGCATTTCACAGAATACAAAGCTTTTCTCCTGCTGAGAAAAAAAGTGGTGGAGGAAGGAAAGCTTCAATTTTTTTTCAAAATTATTTTTCTAGTGTTTAAACATTTTAAAGTATTTATCAACTATTCAGCAGGAAGAAAGGCAAAAGAAAACAAAAAAAAAAAGAAACACTGCAATGGCTCCTTAAAAACTGTTTCTACAGAAATTGTATTTTGAATAACTTTTTCTGACTTAACATAATATAGAGAACACTAAATATTTCCATTATAACTATTCTAAAGAAGAATGTCAAGAAACCCCATGACTTCCCATTATAAGACACTCTAGGGGTATAGGAGAGGCAGAATTTGTTACAGGAGAGAATAAATTTTATATTAAGAGACCTAAATCATCAATAATAATTGGTGTTACAGAAAACCCCCTCTTCCTCTAACACTGTGCCATATCAGGACAGTCAGTGCCATTCCGAGGTGGGATTCAGGGTGTGGTGAGGAATAAAAGGAATTCTTACTGTTAACATGGTGATTTCATGGCAATCTCATTCCAGTCTGAGGTTTTTAACTAAAAGACAATAATTTGCAGTATAGCCAGCAGAGGGAGTTTAAAGCAAAGTCTGGTGCATCTGTTTCTAAAAGCACTGTAAAGCAGGAAGTGTTATTGTGGGAACTGCAGCAAAACATTTGTGTCAGCCCAGCCGTGACTTGTGAATTCATGCATGGACAAGGCAGGAAAGTCATGCCAAGGGGGAATTACTCAGATTTCTTGCCAAAAAAAAAACCAAAACAAAACCAAACCCAAACAAGCACCTCAGAACCATTCCATGCCAGGGATACCCCATCCCTGGAGGTGTTCAAAGCCACGCTGGACGTGGCTTTGAGAAACCTGGGTTAGTGGAAGGTGTCCCTGCCACGGCAGGGGGTGCAAGGAGATGAGCTTCAAAGTCCATCCCTTCCCAACCCTTCTGTGACTCCTCAGCATGAATCACTGAGCCCTTGGCAGGCTGTGAGGCTGTTTTTCAGGTGATGTGGCCGTGAGTTCAGCGGTGGGTGTGCAGTGGTCCGGGCTGGCTGCAGCTGCCCATGCCTGTCTCCAGTCTGCAAGGGTGAGTGAGAGTGCACCCCGGGAGATCTCTGTGCCCAGAGCACCCTGCATGCTCATGGGGGCTGCATTTCCAGGGCTACCTCCACTGCCTGCAGGGATATCTGTGCGAGTGAGGGAGAGCTGCATGGAGGCATAGCAGCATCTCCAAAAACCTATAGAGAGCTGGGTGCCCCTGGAAATGGTGCACAGTAATACCTGAAGAAGCTGGGCTGTTTCTGCCCTTGTGCCATGGCATCTCTGCTCTTTCAATGGTGCATAAGGAAATTTAGTGTAAGAAAAAGGCAAGTTTTACAGCCCTTGTGTACCCTGCTCCTGGTGCTGGGAGAAGGAGATAACCTTTCCAAAGCCCCACTGGCAAAGAAGTCCTGATGCTCTGCTCTGCCACTTGTTATTTTACAGTCACAGCAATGCATCAGAGGCACTATCTAAGCCTGGATCTGAGCACAAAGAACCAACTGCTTGGTTCAGGTCCAGTGTTATCTGTTAAAATGCCAAGTGATTCATCAGCAATCAGATATTGTACATTTGTATTTCATGTTGAACCCCGGAGTGGTGGGCTACAGACAGGACATCTGGAATGTAAGGAGTCTCTTTGGACACAGACACAGATTGAATTGGGTGTTGGCCAGCTCCACAGGAGAAGTATGAAAATCAAAGACAGGTCTATAAATGTGAGAAAGGCCTATGGAGTTGCATGTCTCACCATAAGGGATGTGGTGAAGCTGGTGAAACAGAAGCTTTTAGCCTGAGCCAATGTATATTTTTAAGCACACTTTCAGAAAATGCTTACTATAAATTATATTTGTGTATCTGTGTCTATATACACATGCATATGTCCATATAAATTGACATGGTACAAACCTAGAACCACTTTATTAAGGATTATAGACTGGCTCCAGGTTTATAATGGTCTTTTTAGTCAGGCTAAAATGACAATATTAGCATGAATTTGGGCTGAGGCCATTTTTTTTCATAGGTGTCATCATCTTGATCTCTTGGGCTGGTTTCCAAGACTGACTGAGTTTCCAGGGGAGTGCCCAAGTTTAAGCAAGATCTAAACAAGTCTGCTAATTTTAGGACACAAACACCTTGAGGCAGATCCATACCCTTACTTCATCAGCCACTCATGCAATCTCTTCAAGCCTTCAATTCAAAATGCAAATCCCAGTTCTAACTTACTCTCCAGAGTCACTTTGAAATGCAGCTGTAGCTTGAGTAGAGTTTATTTTTATCGTGTGACCTCTCCTGTGCCAGAGCAGTATCTCCTGAGCTGTAAAAAGCCGTTTGCAGTTTGCATGTTAATGCAGCAGAGCCAACACTGCTGGGTGCTCTTCCTCCTAAAACTTCCTCACCAGGCTTGTTTGCTAACCTGTTAAGTCAGTCAGTTAAGGGCAGCAGGGTTAACTCAGCACCTCTTTGTCTGGGGTGACAGGAGCCACCACACTGCTCTTCCAAACATCCAAGCAACTCACCTTGACCCAAACTCAGTTCCCAAAGCTGGAGCTGGGAGTGAAAACAACCATCTTTGGACGTCCAAATCAATCAGGGCACAGCAATCATTAAAAGCTAATCTGTGCCAGGATCCATAATGAAATTCTGAAGTCATTTATTTTCCAGATGAATAACAAGTTAAAGCAGAAGGTGATTTTCCTGTTAATACTTCATCCTTTCCCGAAGGGCTGTCTGAGGAGCCAGGGGATCTTTACTGAGTGGGAAGGAGGGCACTGAGCCTGGAGAGGGGAAACTTTAATCAGGAGCTCTCCCATGGGCATTAGCAGCCCCAGCAGGGCAGGGATGGCTGTTTGCTGCAGGTGGGGCTGGGGAATTCCACCCTCCTGTCACTGCTTCCCTAGCCCTGGACATGGGCCAGCTCTGCACAAACTGCTGAGGAAAAACAATGCAGGCGTTTCCTCGTTTGGGCTTGCAGGAAGAGATTGTGAATTTAATAGAAAGAGTTGTTTTGGCTGCCTGGGGAGGCCCTTTTCTGCTCCCACAGGCTGGGATTCACTAGCCCAGTGCTCAACCACAGGGCTTGCACTCAAACCATACAATTCCTATCTCCTGGGCAAGGCATTGCAGAATCCACCAGCTCACCACAGTGTCAGCAGTGTTTGTTCTGGCAAGGATTTTAGGACACAAACACAAAGTGGGTTGGCACCAGGGCTGGCACTTGCCCTAACTGAGCACCTTTGCTGTTTTCTTCCTTGACAATGCTCCTACAGCACCAAGCTGCTCAGGCTTGGGAGCACAGAGTCCTCTGAAAATATTACACTCCTCACAGCTGAGGAGGCTTAGTGTCCAGTAAGGAAGGAATTCATATTGTCATTTTAGGACATTCACTACAGTCTGCTGAGTCCAACAGTGAGACTGACATTGTCCTGAGGAGCTCTGGGGCCATGGCTGAGGGAGAGGGAGCTCCAGGAGCCAGAGGAGTCTGTGAGCATCTCTCAGCATCTCTCAAGCTTTGTCACAGTGAGGTTTGAATGGGGACACAACTAACTCAGATTAGAAAACTTTTGCCCACATTATTTGTAGCTGCTTCCTCTGATGTGCTGGTGAAGGAACCTCTGACACCAGAGCTGTGACTGGAACAACAAAAAGGGCACAAGAGAGATTTCACTGTACTTTTCTGAGCAGGCAAACTGCAACACAGGTAGGCAAGGTCAAAACTTTTAGAGCTGGTGCTTTCCACAATATCAATAAAATACCTAGCCAAGGAGAGAAAAACACTGCTGCTTATCTGCTCCACCCCTCCACTCGGCTTGTTTCCATTTCCCCGAAATGTTTGAAAATAAATGAGCCAGTGTGGTTTCAGTAGAGTGCTTCAAATATTAAACAATCTGCTGACAAGGAAGGAGGCTGGGCAAAAGGCTCTGCCTGTTTACTGACTCAGCCATGCCCTGCTGGAGCCAGGAGGTCGCAGCATTAAACAGAAATCTTGGGAAATCTTGGGAAATCTTGGGAAATCTTGGGAACTTGTGCAAACCAGGACGGTTCTGCCCTTCAGCAAAACCTTGCTGGAGGTATCCAGATCTCCCCAGCCAAAACAAAATGCCTTACAATTGAGGAGAAGAGCACTTTAACATGCTTTGGAGTGTCCCATGAACCTGAAGTTTTGTTTGCCCTGGGTGTAGAAAGTTTCATTTCTGTTTTCTCCCTGGTCTACCTTGCGCAGTAATCTTTAAATGAAACAAGTCCAGCTGGGCAAAGTTGCCTGGTTGTATTTATACACTTTTCCAACCTTTATCAGGACTAACAAGAAATGATAAAATGTTGCAAACAGCCCACAGACAGAGATATCTTGCTCCTGGCACTACCATTCTTAAAAACACTGTTCTACTATATGCCTGTAGTTTCAGCATTTTGTTATTGCTGGGATTTAATGTCTCGGGTATTTAGCATTTTTGCATGCAGCACAGCATGCAGGGATGGAAATGCAGGCCCTGGGTAAGGAAAATTCACCTTTTTCCAGCCTGATCTGTTTTAATCCTGCAGAGGTGCAGTCTGTCTGTATTCCATCACCTCAATGGAGATGCAGACATGGCACCACTTAGTTGGACTTCTCCAGATTCATCTTTTTTTTCTCACCCTTTTGTTTTGCTCACCTCTACCTCTTGGTTCTTTAGACATTTGTTTTCTTTGGAAATACTTTCTTGGTGACAGCCACAGGTAGAGAGGAGGTTTAAACTGAGGGTGACAGAGATTTCTGTGAGGTCTTTGCAATAAAGTCTTCTTGCAATGGTGTGTTTCTACTAGAGGTTAAGAGACACATTTTTTTAAGTGTTTTATGAGCTATTTCTATGACTAATATATATTTTCACCAATAAAGAAGGCTATAAAGATCAGTGAATTGAGAGGCACTAGCATTAGGAATTCTTGGATTCTCAATTTAACTGATAAGGCAAATAACCTGGGTTTGCACTGTTATACCATTTCAGGTTTCCTTATCTTATCAGGAACCTTTTTTCTCCAAAGTGTTTTCACAGGGAAAGAACTACAGAAATTTCAATGTTGTGCTCAGCAGTGGTGCCTTCCAACTTGCTGTAGCTACTTTCTGTGTAAAAATCTTACTTTTCTTTGATCATGTATTTTAATCTGGCAGTGAAGAGTGAGGGACAGTTGCACTCTCAGTACTTAAGTTTGTTCCTTGCAGGATATCACCAGTGTGGCTTTCAAGCCTGTGCTCCCTGCTGTGTGTTGTAGGGAGGAAGGATCTGCCCAGGTCTCATCTGAGTTGCCTCTCTCTGCTTTTCATCACAGACCAACTTTGTTCATGCAAAAATTTGTGTTCACATAACAATTTGTATTTACACACAAATATTTTCCATGGTGCAGCAAGCCAAACATGTTACCTAACAACATTGTCCAGCTATCTGCAAACATTTTGGAGCCTGAATAATATTTGTTCAATTCAAGTTCAAGTTTAGACCACAGTCACCAAAAAAAGTCAGGTGAGGTTTTCCAGCATGGTGACATCTTTGTTTTCTTTCCTCATCCAAACAGGAATGCCACTTGCTCATTCCAATTATTGTAGTCTTCCAAGAAAAATAAAATCTGTACATGAAATCTAATAGCCCAGGTAGATCTGCAGGGATTAGCAATATGAAGGAGAACATTGTCAAGCATGTAATGATATTTTTGTGTACGTCTGCTACAGCTAATGCTTTTAATTGTATTTTCCAGTTTAATTCCAGTAGCCAAAGGCTCGATGCACAAGGCAAATAAATGACAGGATAACTAGCATGCCCAAGTGCTTCTTCTCGACATAAATAAGGCAGACAGCAAATATGAGTTGAGCAAGGAGATCGCTTTGTCGCAGTTTAATTCACTCAAGATTTCATCAAAACTAATTTTACACTGCAGGATGGAAAAACAGGCCTGGGAAATGCATTGAAAATGTCAGGAGGGACTGGAGCCATGGAATCCCCCTCCCACATTACCATTTCACACAAGTGTGAGAAAGCTTTGTCAGCAGAGCCATTGGGGAGGAATGGGATCAGACAGAGCACCTTGCTGGGTGCACTCCTGCATTTCCTGCATGCCTGAGGTGCTTTACTGAAAGATTCTTCTGTGATTACAGGTGCAATTGGTAAAAGGCTTTTGAAACAGAAAGACATTCCTACAAACCTGACAGCAGTAACAGATTTAATTTTCCATGCCCAGGTGGGTTTTTTTTAAGACATCAGCCCTGCAAGTACAGTGGAGGTGAACTATCAAAAAACTTCCATCAGTGCTGCTCAGCTGTTTTTATGTACCCAAGGACCTGCAAAGAAATTATTTTGACTGCAAGCCCTTGAGGGCTAAGATTATCTTTATGGGCTTAGACAAATACACAAACACATTACCTGAGCTTTGTGTTTAAGTCCATCAGAGCTGAAAGGTGAAATAAGTAAAAAGACTAGTAGTTTTCCTCAAGTTTCAAGTCAAGGTGGGTTTTCTCCGATTTGATCTACAAATCCAGCCAAAGTGAATAACTCCTGAACTGCAAATATTCATTAAACTTAAAACTCAAGGAACTCTTGGCAACTCTTCACCATTTTTTAAGCATTTTTTACTAACTATAAAGGAAAGCATGTCTGTATTTGGCTTCTTCTCAGATTCTTTGGCCATCTAACCTTACAAAACACTGCAGCGATGCTGTTGATCACATCCAGCTTTGGAAAGCCACGCTGTGTTGAGTAGAGTATTTCCAGGCTGTGAGCCATAAAATGAGCCTGTTCTGCTGCAGTTCATGTGGCTTTTGCTGAGAATTGGAACCAGGGCAGGCCCACATCCAATGCAAGGTCCCAAAGACACTCACACGTGTTTCAAACCCAAAAACCATCAGCTGTGAAAACAAAACATTTGGGGAAACTCCAGTCAGGGAGCAAACTGCCAAAAGAAATTATTCTCTGTTTATGGGGAGTTGTTTTCATTTCTTGTTTTGCTCTGTGGGCTCTCCCAGGGCAGGAGCAGGTGAATGCTGCTTCCTGGGAGGCAGAGGGAGCAGGCAGAGTGACAGAACAGCTCCATTCCAGCATCCTCAAGCCATTTCCTTGGCTTTGCTGCAGTGCAAGGGGTCACCCTAAAATTGCAGTGCTTGTTCCAATAGATCCCTCATTGTATTCCTGAAGGAAGAGCACATTTCTCCCTGATTTGACAATAATCCCATTAGCTAGGTGAGTCCCCAGCACAAATTGTGCCTCTGTGATTTCTGCAGGCACCGCTCCTGTCCCTGATGCCTCAGCACAGAGCTCTGTGGTGTCTTTACTCACACATTTACAATCTCCAGTTCAGATCAGTGCCACAGTGAGCACTTATTTACAGTCAGAAAGGTGGTGTTAGAAGGCATGGGAGGCAGATGTTCTGTGTTTATCCAGTGTCAGGGATTTCATAACAAGACAGTCATAGCAAGTCATGACTCGATTGTTTGAGCTGCCAGCAGCACAACCCAAGCTGTGTTCACCCCACTCAGCACGCTCATGGCACTGAACTGAGTCGCAGGAATATATATGTATATATTTATATATATATAGCCTTTCTTGCCTTTTGAAAACTAGATTTCAGAAGTAGATACCACACACCTTAACAACGCTCCTTGTGGCACAAAGGTTCATTCTGTGGAAGCACTCAGCTCCGTGATATGACCACTGGCTGACCTTTTTGCTGGTGCTGCTTGTGTCAGGATAAAGCACAAATCCTTCTGCAGCTACACAGATCTGTCAGCATTGATACTGCTGGGTGAACGAATAGAGTCTTAATCTGAACACAACCTAAAGCCTTTATGTTTACTTCAGCTAAAACTTCCTGAGCATACTCAGACTTGAATCTGGGCTGGCATCTGCACTGGTCCTGTTTGGATGGGAGCTCGTTCGTGCACAGTACTCAGTGGAGCAGGAAAGCTGGCCCTTGTTTGGTGGAGAAAAGGGGATTCCTCTGTGTGCTCAACCAGATGAAACATCAAAACCCACCTCAGGAGTTTTAATCCTGTCTTACTGGGAGTTGATTCAGCTCTTTCAAAGCAAAAAAGTGCCTCCTCAGCAGGCAGGAAGCAGTGCTCGGAAAGGGAATTCGGACTAACCCTGTGCTCACATCTGCTTTTCTTCCTACCAAAACTTTCCTCCTGCCAGCTTCCATCTCCCCCAGACCCAGACCCAGACCCCAGCCCTTGCCCTGGTTGACTCAGACATGCTGAATTCTTTGTGGGAAGCTTCAAAGGGCTTTAGTGCTTTGTCCTGCTAATGATTTGCAAAACACATCACAGCAATCTCTGTATCGCCATCCAGCCATTGTGCTCCCTGGAGAATAAATGTCTGTGTAGCTGTGCAAAGGCAAGCACAAGAAAACAAACAGATTGCTATCATAAATATGCAGGATATATCTGGTTTGTCATACCTGCACACAACAGTTTTCAGGACTGTGTGTTATTATTTCTGGAAGAATTTGATTCACTCTGAATGTGGCCATAGGTGGCAAATCTGCTGGAGGCAAGGCAGCCTGGGGAGAGCTGCTGTGCATCTCCAGTAACAGCCTCAAGTGACCCTGAGACAATTTCTGAGCAAGGAAACAGGAAACGACCATAAAAAATGGACTATGTATGGGATATTTATAAAATACTTCTAACTTCCTCCCTATTAATATCTTGCAAGGACGACAAAATTGCTATTTCATAACCACCTGCAAAAAAAGGGTTTTCTAAAGAAGCATCCCTTGCTTGTGGAGAGTTTATCAGTTTTACGTGATACAAACCAAACAGCATCCCTTCCTTGAGACAGAAATGTGTCTTAAGAAGACACACTGAAAAAAAGAAAATGAAGTTATGTGCATAGCTGAGCACTCTGGGTGTTCGAGTCCCAACATCACCTCTTGGGCAATCCTAATAACCCTTCTGTCTAGATTTGTGACAGCACCTCATTGTCTTCTGCTATCTGTAATTTAAATAAAATCTGCATATCTGTCAGCAATCAGCAGAATAGAAGCACTGGCAAAGGTGATGAGCTCTATAGCAGCCTCACTGCTCAAATTAAGATTGCAATTTGACCCTCCATTCTCCTGTTTCAGTTGATAACATTGAGTTCAAAGTTCCCTTGTTTTCTCCTCTCTCTCTTTAAAATGCACATCTACCTCATGACATTCACAGACAAGCAAGAGGTGCTTCCCCAGCTCCACATTCAACCTCTCTAAAAGGAATTATAGGGAAGAAAGATCTGTAGATAGACCTCTTAAGCAGGTCAGCAAAACCCTCCATGTCACCACACCAGAAACCTGTCTGGGGAAATTAATTTTTCTTTCAAATACAGTGAAAATAAGTGTGAGCTGAAAATGGATTTTGCCATTGGGATGGTCAAACCACCAACTCAGGGAAGCTGTTGGTGATGTCCCTCGAGCTGTGTCTGACTGAGGACTCACCTGGGGCCAGGTGAGACCTCCCAGAGGCACAGGCTGCTCTTGTGCCTGGAAAGCAGCTCGAGATGTAGCTGGTGCAGAAACAGAAACAGAAAGGTTCAACTGAGGCTCCGTGGGCAAATCCCTTCAAAGAACCTTAAAAACGAAACATGAAACTGCTAGTAACAAAGAAAACAAAACAAAACAGACATTATTCAGTGATGATCTCACTGGATGAAATAAGCATTGTGTTTCTCACAAATAGTGTTTTTCTCTCATAACAGGTAAGATTTTCCCCACTAATCCCTTTGATGGGAGTGTTTCAGCAGCCTGAAAGCACTCAATAGAAATTTATGGCAGGGGTGATGAGAAAGTCATCCACTGAGTCTTCCTCTAAACTCAAACTTAAAGGAAGCCAGAGCCTGAAGATGAGCCAGATCCAACCTCTGCACTGACAAAACCACATTAGAATGGCTCAGGCTGGTGCTGGATGGGCAGCTGAGCTCTCCTCACAGCCAGGGAAGGTCCTCCTCATCCTGGCACTGCCCAGGGCTCTTCACTGAGCCAATCCTCATTGCCAACACCAAACCTTTCTGATGTTTTGTTGGAATAATGAGCTGTTCTGGCTTTCACGAGCACCAGTGCTGATCCAAGGGAAGCAGCAAGGTTATGCAGTCAGGAACAAGAAGGGAAGAAGGCACAAGTGGAGGCTTTTTCCTTTGAGAGGGGTGAGCACACCTAACAGCTCCTGCAGGTCTCCTAATCATCAGTCCCAACTTGTGCTTTGTGTGGATGGATCGGTGTCAGATCCCATCCAATTATCAATCAATTACCATCCAATTATCCCATCCTGCTCTTGCCACTGACACCAGCAATGCCAAAAGAGGGAGTGAAGATATTTTTGTGAAGCAAAAATCATCTCCTAGTGTACTCCTTTCACAAAACTGCATCTGCAGTATTAAGATCCATTTTTTAAAATTAAATCACTCCTTTTTGCACGTGGCCACCCTGTTTCAGTGCTGCTGCCAGCCACCAGAATATTCTCTGTGCTGGGAATGGCTCTCTGCTGCCAGGGTGGGTTGTATTTCTTCTCTAGGTGATTAAGGACCTAATTGTCCCAAATATTGGACAGGAGCCTTGGAGAAGACAAGGAGATCGAGTTCATCTGCCTCCAAAAGTCATAGGAAGGGACATATTATTTTAAGCCAAGGCGAGTACCCTGGTAATTGTTTTAATTAAGCCAGTCATGGAGGTAGTTTTACAATCTAACTGTGCTGAAGAAGTATTTTAGTGGCTGATTGCAGTCATCAATTATTTTTCAAGTGCCTTTTGGTGATAATGCTTCCTAGTTATAAAGAAATTACTTATGTATTTATTCTTTTAATGTAAACATTCTTTTGCAACATTTCCAATTTTTTCTTATCACAAACCAGCTTAACCAGTGTATACTCACAAACCAAAATTATCCAGGAGACTGAAGAAGTGCAAAATCTTACCCAGTCAGGTAATACTGGCGTGCAACACAGACTTCCAGCTGTGCTCCTCCGTATCTATTTATGTCCATCTATCTTTAATAAGGACCCCAAACCTCCTCCCCAGCCTTCTCCATGGCGATCTCATGCACCCATTCTGCCAAAACAAGTTTCCAACGCTCATCCTTAAAAAGTTTTGAAATTATTTTACTATTGCAAAATATTTTGCAGGCAGTTCTGGATTCCGTTAATATCTGGGCTTATGTTTGAACCCCCAGGACATATTTTTGCTCTCTTTCCAATCTTTCTTTCACTGTAAAATCTGAATTTTTTTTTCTTGTCCTTATTACATCTACAAATCTTTACAAACTCTAGGAGCTGGGCCTCCAAAAAGTCACCTATATTATGTCACCAGATGGATGTTTTCTTTGGCAGAAAAACTGCCCAACAACCCTAAAATCAGCCTGGAATCACCATCCAAAATGACAGGGATTCCCAAGTCTTGGTCTGAGGAGACACCTGGAACGATGAAGGATGAGACTTTGATAAGGCACAAAGCAATCTCATTCCTCCCAAGTGTTGACATCTTACATTTTGTTTTCAGATGGCCTTTATTTGCATTGCCTGAATCACCTTTCTGGTTAATAGATTACTGAAAAACCTCTGTGACCAGAGCAGCAGTTAAACTGCTGATATTGTTGTGGTGCTCAGGCAAATAAGAGTAATGACTGAACAAAGTTGAAAACACAAGTTGGGAATGTTTTGCTTGCTAAGATATGAAAAAGTCTCCAGGGTTTTTTTGGTGGAGTACTCCTGTATTGAGTTACAACTCAGGGCTAGCTAAAAATTAATGGAAAAAGACAAGTGCTGTGGGTTACCCAGAACAAGCAAATTGATTGCTGTGTAGCAATCACTAGCTCTAAGCCTTTTTTAAAGGGTTTTTGAAAAATAATGTTATGTTCTCCACTTTAGGATTTTTTTGCATTAGATATTTATTGTCAAGAACCTTTTCCAACTTCCTTTCCAAGTAAATAAGGAAATCCTGCTTTGAAGAGCCCAGGGAAGTGTTTGTTATATGAGTTTTATTCCCAGACACTCAAGTTCTTGTTTTGAAAAATCAATGTTAGCTTGAGTTTAACTTGAAAATTAGTGAGGAAAAGCCAAAAAAATCTTCGTCCAAGAGTAAATATACTGCAGCTAGATGAAGTGCACTGCCATTTGCTTTTAGTTAAATATTGTTATGGTTATAAATGTCTTTTTTCAGTTAAATATTACACAACTTTGGAGTAGGAATGATGAAACTGAAATGCATATTGAGCCAAGAGACTGCTTCACTTTCTATTCTTCCTTGAGCTCTTTCTGTTAATGAGTTAAAGTGCCATACAAGCCCAAGAAAACATCTTGCATCTGGCAATTTTTGCCATCTGCTATCAGCACCAGATCAATTCAGACTCTGTTCTTGTGGCAAACTGGCCATGGAGCTGTTTCAATGCTCCCTTTGGCAGCAGCTCTGGGGAATTTCTGCTCCCTGCCCTATAATGACCCATTTTTCAGGACACAAAGCAAATGCCTTTGCAGTTAGGTGTTACTGAAAATACCAATCAGTCACCAAAGATGCAGACACATGAAATTCCAGTATAATGTCTGCAACTGGCATTTATGCAGAACCTTTATCACATAAAGCACTTTTATTATCAGCACCATAATGGGATTGGCATCTTCACCAAGTCCAAGGTTTCCTTTCAGCTTTGCTCTAGCTAACTGATAACCCAGCAATCTGCACAAGTAATTCAAGTTATTCCTGCCTTGCATGGACTCCACTGACACGTGTTTGCTGCTCACAAGCCTCTGGACAGTCTGGCTAACCCTGTCTCACCTGGCTAGTTCCTGATCCAGCCCCCCTGAATGCACAAAAAGAACCACATCCAAGGTGATGCAGGTACCACCACACTGAAGGATTTAAAAGTGTTTCTTGAGTGAGAGCCTCTGCAACTCCCTCCTGGAAATTCCCCCCATGTCCCTCCCTCAGCAAGAAAACAGACTCTTCAGGACATAACTGAGAATTTAATTTACTCTGTGTTTTTTTCAATGACACGAAAGGAAATAGTCCATCCAATTAATCCATCATGTCCTTTTCTGCCAGGAGGAGGGAAGAGGTTTCATGTGAGTAAAAATCATCCCCACCTGCTTCTCCCCAGTTCTTCTGCACCCCCAGCATTTTGCTGCCAGCTGGGAGCACATCCAAGCCACGATGCCAACAGCACAGAGGACTGGGAATGACAGGATCCCTCAGCAAGGAAACAGAAATCTCGTTCAGGTCTCTACCTGCAGCCTTATTACTGATTTTAATCTGTCCTAGAAGGAATCTGTAGCCCACATGAAGACAGACAGGTGTGTGACAGATGCTTTCCTGAGAAGAAGCCTCAAAAAAAGGTAATATCTCTGCATACACAACTGGCACCCTAAAGAGAAATATTTGTCTTCCATTTTCAGTGGAGTCTAAAAGCACTAACCTATGGTAAAGAAAATCAAATTTCATGCTTCAAGGCTTAAGCTGATTGCATAGCAAGGCTTTGCTGTGTGCCAGGGACAATTCCTCCTCTTTCTGAAATGTTGTGGAGGCAGATGGATGTGTTATGGAGCTCCCTCCAGAGCAGAGACTGCAATGAACCTATTTCAACATTATCACTTTTGTTAATGTAACATAGGAAAACACTTAGGAGCCTCTATAAACATATCTTTGCTGCCCCAGCCAGGGAGCTGTAGCATCATCTAGTGCTTCCCACAAGTCTGGTCAGGTAAAAAGGAAACAGCCTCAGGGCCAAGTCCAGCCTTGGAATCTGCAGGTAAAAGGAGCTGCTGCTGCTTCAGGGATCTCCAGGGAATACAGGAAAGCAGAGCCATGTAGCCCTTACAATGGATACATACATTATTATAAAGATAAAGTAATTTCAATTCTTCCAAAATGAAGTGTTTAGAAACTGTTTTTTAACCAAAATCCTTCACTCTAAGACAAACAGAAATGTTGAAATGTGAGACTTTTCTGTCAAACGGAAACTCTGAGTTGTGGTAGTACAAGTAATAATTAAAATAATGACACAGAAACTATTTGTGTTAAAAAAAAAAACACTGTGAGAAGGAATCTTAGATCGGGGCACCTTTGTGAAACCACTTGTGAGTAACACATCAGTGCTTTCCTGGAAAATGCCATGTGACAATCCCTGGTGCTTGAAAGCGAAACAAGTACTGCTGTTAGGATAAAGGGGAATAGCTTCAAACTGAAAGAGGACAGGTTTAGATTGCATATTGGGAAGAAATTCTTCCCTGGGAGGATGATGATGCACTGGCACAAGGTGCCCAGAGGAGCTGTGGCTGCTTCATCCCTGGAAGTGTGCAAGGCCAGGCTGGACAGGGTTTGGAACAACCTGGGATAGTGGCAGTGTCCCTGCCCATGGCAGGGGGTGGAACTGGGTGATCTTTAAGGTCCCTTCCAACCCAAACCATTCTGTGATTCTATAATATTAATTCTCTTAGAGGGAGATTTCATAATGAGCACTCATAAAGGACAATATACTTTTGGATGTGTCCCTATATACTTGACAAAAGTTAAGAACAAGCTTAAAATATATACAGTATATTAACAGGCAAAAGGTTAAGTATTTTCTAAATTAAAATGGAGAGATCCAAAGTTAGATCTGGAGTGCTATTACTATAACACTTCTGGACATGAGCGTGGCATGTCCATGCACATATATTCCCTGCTCTATTTATCAAATCCACTGCTTGGGGCATTCAAAGAGAGATGTCAGGTCTGAATTAATTAATTCATAGGTGTGTTTTGGGCCAGCCAAACCCCTGCTGTTGTTTGTGTAACAGCACAGGCCAAAAGGGTATTGCCTGATAAATAGATCCTGATCCCCTGACAGAACAAATCACAGTGAGCTCATGGATCTGAGATGGTTTGCAACTGACAGCAAAGCATGAGGTTGGAATCTGGCACAGGGACCACGAAGGAATGAACAAACCAAGGAGGCAGATGTGGTGTGTCCAGCACATCTGCAGGGCTGAGGACCACACTGCAAGGTTAACCCTGTGCTGGCTGCAGGCTCACTGTGCCTGCTTGACTGGGACTCTTGCAGGGTGAGGCTGTTGATGATCCACACCCTGGAGCTGAGTGTGGCAGTGCCCCAGAGATGAACTGGGAGGCTGCAGAGGTGGGTAAGGACTTGCCCTTCCCTTCAGGAAGGAGAGGACACAGCCTCTGAGAGCTAAACAATGAGCAGCTTCATTGCAGGAACTGAGAGCTGGAGTAGCAAAGCCCAAAGCACGAGCAGCACTCAGGTGTGTGCTGGGGGCAGAAGGAACAGCTTCATTCCCTGCCTGCCTTCATTCCCACAGCACTGTCATTACATGCTGGGATGAAAAACACAGCCCCTTTTGCTCAGAGAAATCCCCTCTCAGCAGAGAAATCAAAGTCAAGAACTGCTGTGTAGCAGAAAGGCAGCTCTGCTCTGTCTGCCCTGGAAAAGGAGCACAGCCCAGGGCTGGCAGGAGTGACAGCAGCAGTGACAGCCACCTGCACGGCTGGGAGAAGTGCTTGGACAAACGTGAGCCTCTCTGTCCTCCTCTGAAAACATCTTCATCACCCCCAGCACTGCAATCAGCAAGCAATGGGAACTGAAGGACTTTTTCAAGTCACTCCTCCTTCATTTTTACACATTTTCAGAGCATTATAGATTCCTGCTGGTCACACTGCTGGGGGACAAGTGTGGCAGGTCCCCTGCCAAGTGTTTCCCTGACACGCCAAGTGACAAATCTTAAGTCCACAGGATAGGTTAAGGTTTATCTCTAATTAAATGGCTCACTGAGTAAGCTTTAATAGGATGAAGGAGCCAAGAAGAATGAGAGGTTTTGCTGAGGAGCTGCCCTGGTCTAGCACTACACAAACACACATGACTTGGTTCTGTTTAAAAAGCATGCTAACACCATTCCTTCCCACTGGTGTCACAACTCCAGCTTAACTGTGGCAAAATTTTATCAAAACCCTCATTTTCAAATCTTGGAACTTTTAAAACAAATTATTTTCAGTATAAATTTCTACTTACTAGAGAAAAAAATTGTGGAAAAGTGTACATTGAAAGTGGTAAAGATTTTCAAGTGCATTCAATGCTGGAAGTGGTTGGAGTTTCACTTTTGGACTATCCTATGTAGTGTGGAAACTCATAAACATCTTATCATTTTGTAATGCAATTTTCAGATCTTAAATCTTCAGAAAGATAATGAAGTGATAATTTTTTGAGGAGATGTATTTGAGTGTGTTTTTCCCATTGCTCTTTTGAAATCATACTTCTGTAATTTTGCCTTGCAATACTGGTACTAATTATACAAATATTAAATAAGAAACATAAGGAATATCCATGGAGGATTTAAAATTATGGATAAGGGGGACTCAGACCACACCTGGTAGAGGGCCACAAGCTGAATATATGGGTCTTGAAAAAAATTTTTCATTAATTGGTATGTTAACCTACAAAATAGTTCTGTTAAAAGTTGTAGGGTGGGGAGAAATCCACAGAGGATGGAAGAACACAGAATGCAAACCAACTCCTAATTGTGAACAAGAGTGTTCTGTAGTGCCCTGCCTCTCTTTCACTTTTGTTTCTATTATTTTTGAAAGGAAACTCCCTCAAATGAGATAGGACCTCCCTAAACAACCCGAATGAATAGCCACAAAAACTCCCTTCAGCAGGCAGGAGTATTCATCCAAGTTAGCTTGCCACCTTTTAACTGATTCTTCACATGACTCTCTGAGACTAAATTTCTTTCTTAGCAATTTATGCACCATGTTAAACAAAGCAGAAGGAGCCCAAAGTGTCACTCTGGTTTTCCCAAGAAGTCATAGGAGGGGACCATGAGCTCATTTTTGAGAAAATTTTAATCTTCCCCATCTGACATATGTGTTGGAATGACACAGATCTGAACTGTTCTGGCACACAGATTGAGTGCCTCCAAGAGCCAGACAAATAAACTGCCTGCTGCCACGTTGAACTGGGATTCAGAGATTATTTTGCTACATTATGATGGGAGAAAAAACAATTAATTTTCCTCTAAATGGTTGAATACAATGCAATTACACTTTCTAAAGATGACCTCAATAGTCAGGAGAGATTAAGAGACCTTGATTTGAATTTCTCCCTGTAATTATACTGAGAACTCCCACCTACATCCTGGCATTCAGGTTGCAGATGTTGAGCAGGAGCCAAAATTTCATCCCATCCTGCAGCCAACAGCATGAAAGTGAACTAACTCAAATCTCTGCACTTGGATTTGAAATTCCATGGCTACATAGTCAGCAGAGGTGACTGATTTTAAAGTATCAGCAGATAATTATGGATTTGCTTATAACACAGTCTGTGTGTGGTGAAGGTGTCAAAGCCCCAGGGAAAGTCAATGGACACACCCTAAAGCATGGATATACCTTCAGATAACTTCTATCTGGGTGGAACAGTTTGGAGAAAAGCTTGCAAGAAGGAGCCTTAGAGGTCTGAAAACCAACCTGACCCCAAAGTGCCTTCAGATAAAGCAAGCTCAAAACGTACCAGATGTCTACATATGGTGACAATAATCTGGTCATGGCCAGGGAGTAGAAGCACTGGTGGCACTAGGATGGAGCTCCTGGCACAGGTTATGGGCTCACAGGAACCTTTCTGTGTTGTACCAGCTCTACAGGAGAAGCTGCAGAGCACAGGACATGGATGGCACAGCTCAGGAAGGACATGGGCCTACTGGAGTGAATTCAGATGATGCTCAGAGGGCTAGAACACCTCTCCTGTGAAGAAAGGCTGAGAGAATTGGGTTTGCTCAGCTAGAGAAGGCTCTGGGGAGTCCTCAGTGCAGTCTTTCAGTACTTGAAGGAGGCTTATAAAAAATATGGGGACAGACTTTTTAGCAGAGCCTGTTTCGATAGAAGAAGGGGTAATGGTTTTAAACTGAGGGAGGGTCAATTAAGATTACATATATAAAAGAGGGTATTTACAGTGAAAAGAATTTTACACTTAGGGTGGTGAAACACTGGCACAGGTTGCCTGGAGAAGCTGTGGATGCCCATCCTTGGAAGTGTCCAAGGCCAGGTTGGACGAGGTTTGGAGCAACCGGGGCTAGTGGAAGGTGTCCCTGCCCATGGCAGAGGGTTGGACGAGCTGGACTTTAAGGTCCCTTCCAACCCAAACCAATCTGTGGTTCCATGGTTCTATAACACGACTTCAGGAAACTCCTGTCTTCCCTGTGCACACAACCACAGCCTTAATGTCTTAAAAAAACCCAGCTTCCACCATTCTTCGGTGGCAACGTCCAAAAAGTTTGCCAAGAGATGCTCCAGCAGCGCAGCGGCTGAGCAGGGGAGCGCATCATCTCACACCCCGCATTTCGAAGGGGCGGAGAAGGCGGCGGGACCAGGGGGAAAGCCCGGGAAGGGAGGGGAAGGAAGGGAGGGAAGGAAGGCAGGGAGGGAAGGCAGGAAAGGCAGGGAGGGCCGGAGGGAGGGTCCCGTCCCGTCCTGTCCCGCCCCGCTCCATCCCCCGGCGGGCAGGGCTTGCCGGGGGCTGCACTCGCGGCGGGACAGCAGCCGAGAGCCCCGCAGCCCCCAGCCCGGCCGTGCGGCTCAGCCAGCCCCACCATGCTGCCGGCGGGCGGGCCCAGCCCCGCGCAGAGCTGCGGGGCCGTGCTGCTGGCCGCCGTGCTGCTGCAGTCCCTGTGCGTGGCTGTCACCTTCCTCTACTTCACCAGCGAGCTGCGGCAGGTCGGTGCGGAGCGGCGGCGGGGGAACCTCGCACTGTCTGTGCCTCGGGGCGGGGGGCGATGCGAGTAGCATTCCTGGGCCGGGCCGAGCCCCTCATGGCCGGGCTGAGCCCCCCAGGGCCGGGCTGAGCCCCTCAGAGCCTCCTGAGCCTCCCATGGCCGGGCTGAGCCCCCCAGGGCCGGGCTGAGCCCCTCAGAGCCTCCTGAGCCCCCCAGGGCCGGGCTGAGCCCCTCATGGCCTGGCTGAGCCCCCCAGAGCTGGGATGAGCCCCTCATGGCCGGGCTGAGCCCCCCAGAGCTGGGATGAGCCCCTCATGGCCGGGCTGAGCCCCCCAGGCTCGGGCTGAGCCCCCAGGTCCTGGCTGAGCCCCTCATGGCCGGGCTGAGCCCCCAGGTCCTGGCTGAGCCCCCCGGGGCAGGGCTGAGCCCCAGCTCCCCTCAGACAAAGAGCTGCTCTCCCCTTTGTGTGCAGCGCAGCCGGGCTGTGGGTGTGCGCGCCGAGAGGAGCTCAAAACCGGGGCAGCTACAATGTCTGAGTGGGGAAAACAAAGTTAGGCGCGATTTGCAGCAAATGTGTTTCCCATTAGAGCGCGAATTCGCCGTCTCATCAGTTTTGCGGTGCGGGAGGGCTGGGTGGAACAGGCTCTGTCAACTCGACAGTGCAGAGAAGCACTGAGGAAAGTTGAAGTGCCTTTTCGATGCTTCCTTTAGGACAATATGTGGCTTTAAGGCTGTGACTAATCCTCAAGGAACTGCACCAGACAGCAAACACCAGTGAATCCCCCAGAATAACTTGTAAAATACTCATTGTATAGTCTAGATGCTCTGGTCTCCTTGCAGCTGCCAGCTGCCTCAGGCCTGCCAGCTGCTGCTTAACTCTTCTTTCTTCTTGCAAAAGATCATTTGCACACCAAGAACGCTGCATTTAGTTGGTAATCCCATGAGCCTTTATCTGTGTGGCCCCTTGGTACTCAGGGTTTCCAGGAGTGTCTTACCCAAATTTACTGTCCTGCTGTAAGTTGTGCCTTTATATTACTCTTCCTGGCACAAAGGTAAACCTAACTGCAGATAAGTGTTCTGTATGTCTACAATTTCAGAAGATATTGCAGAAATGCGAATTACAATTGTATATATGTATTCAATAATGCATAATTAAATACATGATTATTAATAATTGCTATATGCATATTAGGCTATATATGTATTTATTGCACGTTAGATTTATTAGGTGGAGTTTTCTGAGATGTCAGAGCTCTCTGTGAGGCAAAGGGTGTGCAGTGTTCTGCAAGAGGAGCTAATGCTCATACTTCCAAAATGTATAAAACAGATTCTCCTGCTGAATTTATAGATGTGGCTGTCAAATGGGGGAGTCACAGAAATGTGTTGACTTTCAAGAAATCAGGTTACATGATTGCTAATGAAGAAAAATATATGAAGGCATCCTCATTTCTTCATGCACACAGTTCAGAGTCCCTTGCTAAACAAACCTGAAAGTCCAAGTAATTAGTAACCACACTTATCTTTTCCTTCCTTCTATTTAAATGTGTACACCTGGGACACAACCACATCCCAGGGTACTTGCCCAAAGTACAACTCACTGTTTCTGAAGAATAACCAGCCTGCACTTGGTGTGAAGGGATGAATCTGTCCAGACTGAAGTTCTGCTGGGCTACAAAGGTTGCTGGCTCTGGATGGGGTATATTAACCACGCATTCCTGCATGTGCAATTTGGTGCACAATAGACAGGAAAAACCTCATCTGGAAACAGCCTGCTAACCCACGTCCACACGGTGCATGTGGAATAAATCTCAAAACATAAACCATTATTTTTGTCTGCACGTTTTTCTTCCCCTTGATGTTCTCAATACCTGCATTTCTATGCCTTCACCAAATTCCTGTGGCTGCACAGACTGCAGGCATTTCTGTCTTTACAAACAGCCTGCTAGTAACTAGCAGGGTTTTTCCACTACAGCTGTAGTAACCTGATTACAACTAGGAGTATGGCATTTGTTTAGCTGTTTTGCTTTAAGAGGAAGTACTGAGACAATAAAGTTGTTATGCCTCAGGATACAGGGCTGCAAGGACAATATCCTCAGGCTTCCTTCGGTTTCAAAAACAGCCCTGTAACCATTCCAAGCATAGGAGAGAGCCTTTACAAGATAACATTCCTGCAGGAGTTGTATCCTCGAAGCTTTCAGCATTATGGATGAACCTCATTTGAGTAAATCTTACAACAGAAATTCCAATCCTTCAGTACTATAATGTGCTGCTGCAGGGTTGCATTTCCTGAGGGTTTCAAACTGCATACTAAAACTGTTCCAGCTGTTTTGGGGGAAAGTGAGCAGCTTTGGGGGAGGGAGAGGCACAGGACTGTTTGCTCCCAGATGGGAGGGCAAAGCTGGGAGCTGAGCTGTAACAGCTCTGCGAGAGAATAAACACTAACCTCACAACTTGCCTGTCTTTGGCTTTTTTTATTAAACTCGTCAAACTACTTTGTTATAGAAGCTCATTGTATAGTTAAATCTGTCAGAGCCTGTAGGTTTAAGTGTAGTTTTACCTCAGTAAGCACATAATATTAATCACTTTGAGTTCTTGAAACCTGATTTAAAAATACCACTGTACTCCTTGGCAAAGACACAGAAACTTTCACAAACACCCGTAGTTTTCCTTCTGCTGCCTACAAAATAGATCATAATTTCAAATGCTAGCTGAAGCTCAGTGCAGCCTGCTGCTGCAAACTGAACGTGGAACTTGAAGGAGGTGAAATCTCCTCCCTCTGAAACAGGAAATCTCTTCCTAAGTGTCTTTGTTTTCTAAGAGCCAGGAAAACCATGAAGTGTGAAGGAGGAAATCCATTTGTTGTCTTCAATACCCCAGTCTCAAGGAGAGCTAAAACTTGTAGGAAAAAAAATGCATCTGTTTAGCAAACCAGCAGATTTAGCACAACAAAACTTCTTTAGCACAACAGAAAAGTGAAATTCAAATATCACTACCAGAATTCCATCTGAAAGCTTTGCATGTTTCTTGCTGTCTCCTCCAAGTTCCCGTAGTGCTTTGCTGGCACAACAAGCCTGCCCAGGCTGGAGCTGATGCAGCAGGAGTTGAGTTCAAAGCAAACAGGAGCTGCTCTCAGGTTCCCACATTAACCAACAGCGCCAGCTGGAGTTGCCTGTCACATCCACAGGGAGCTTGGAGAGAGCTTTCCACCAGGATATCAACTCTCCCAGTCGCATTCCCTCGGAGCCAAAAGGAGTTTTGCCAATCTCTGCAATCTTAGCAGAAAAAAAAGTGTTTTCTCTGTGAGTTGAGGATATAGACAGAGGATCGTGTCAAAAACATCTAGCATTTTAATTTTATTTGGACTCAAATGTCCTTTCAGTTGTCTGGACTATTAGGACAAATGCATTTATGGAGAGACTCCACACTGGATATGGGGAGGATGTGCTATGGATATAGATAACAGCAAAGGTCTGGATTATAAATGGCATTGGCTGAAAAGACAGAATAAAAAATACTTTTAAGTTCTAGTATTTGATTTCATCATTGATAATTAAAAAAACAAACAAACAAACCAAAATCAAAAAACAACAAAACCTTGTGCAAAAGAAGTGTTTTTAATGCAGAACTAGAGAAACTAAAGAATTTACATCGTTAGGGATTTGGGTGTTGAATTTTCGCAAAAGGTATTAAGTTGAATACTGGATACCAGATTTATGACCATGGAGATAATTAATGCAAGCATATTTTTGCATGTAAGGTACACCATCATATATAAATATGTCAATCAGGGTGAATTCCTCGTGTTGTTCATACAGTCCTGCTTGCACCATAGTGGCAAATGCTGTAGAGAAAAAAAGTGTGTTCCTTAGCACAGTGACTATATTGACATACCACAGCTGCAGAAACATCATGGGTGAAAAATCCTGGCTTTCCCCTCTGCTGCAGCTCCAGGACTCCTATTCCAAGAGTGGCATTGCTTGTCTCACTGGGGAGGAGATCGGGAATTCCATCCAAAACTTGGATCTCATCGAAAGCGAAGACAGAGAAGCTGATCCCTGCTGGAAAGTAAAGTGGCACCTGGGAAAGTTAATTAAAAAGGTATTTGGGAACAGGGTGCTTGGTGGTGTTACAGCTGAAAGAATTCTAATAGCAGAATAAAGGAGGCTGGGATTGTTTTATTGCAAAGCAGTTGTCAGGCCACAGCTCCAGCTGCACAGTGCTCACATGGAAGCAAAAAAATAAGAAAACAACCTATAAAAAAGTGGTTTCACTACATTCAGGAAATAATAAAGCAAAGACAATCAGCTTGTACTAAGCAAATTCCAGTGATGGGTTGGCTTGTCTGAAATACCTCAGGGTAAAGGGTTTCTACCTGACCATGCAGATCATGGTGCTATCAGAGCTGTCACTGCCTCTTTGGAAATACAGGGAGGCTGGGAAGAGAAAGTGAGATTAAGTGAAACAGGGAGAGGTGCAAAGGTGCCTAAAGAGTGGTCCAGTCATGAGCTGGGTGATGTAGTGGGGGAGGAAAGAGCAAGTGAGCTCACAGCATCAAGCACAGCACCTTCCCAGAGAGCACCTCCTGCGTGACTTACACACAATACACATCATTTTGGCTGCAGAGAACAAAGTCAGGCTGGCTGAAAAATCAGAAGGGCTAAAACCTTCTGGAATGATTTCCTGAATCCCATCTCCAGCATGTAAACAAGCTCATCCATAAAAATTCACTTCTGGCTGAAATTTGCTGGCAAAAACAGATCCTGCAGTCCAAAACAAATTCTCTATTTGTGTTCAGAGATCTCAACTCCTTTGGTGGAAGTTCTGCCAGTGTAGTCCCTGAACTTCTGCATAGGGAAAACATTGTTTTATTTGGTGGAGGTTTACACATCTAATATACCTACTAGCTCCCTCATTATTTACAAAAAGGTAGCCTGGGTGCCAGAAATAAGTTACAATTATGATAATGATAATACTACTACTTCTGATAGGATAGATGGATAAATAGAAATGTGACAGGACAAAACCGATCAATAATTGGCAGTGCAGGCCTATATTAGTTACCCAGGTAAATCCTCATCCAGGTAAATGATCTCAAACCCTCACCACACTTTCTGCTGCTGCACCCCTGTCCATACCAAACCGGTTTGTTTCAGCAGTCAGCAAATAGTTATGAAGAAGGGGAATGCACGAAGTAAAATATGCTGGTTTAAGAGCTTAGACAGGTAGAGGTATAAAAATAAATTTAATCTAATTTCTCAGATCTAAGGCGCTATAGTTTACACTGCCAAGTATTCTGCACATGGAAGCTGGTGCTTGGACACGATCTCTTATTTAAAGAAGCATGAGGGTCAAGTTTTTCAATAGATAAGATATTTATAAGTAATATATTCTTTTTATATAATTATATAATAATTATGTTATTTTTATATATAATATTTATATTTTATATATTTTTATATATTTATATATTTATATATTTGTTTTATTTTATATATTTATTATTATAAATTATATTTATATTATATATTTTATATTAAAATTAATTATATAGATATTATATTTATATATTTATTATATTTATATATTATATTTATAAATATCTATTAATAAATATATATTTATTATAATAAATAGATATTTATTTCAATAAATAAGTTTTTCTTATGCCTGAGCTCTGGAAAATGTTTTCCCATGTCTTTTATTGCCTATAAGATGTACACATAGAAATTCTTTTATTATTTTTTTCTTATTTTATTATTTTATATTATTTATTTATATTGTATTCTTATTTTATTATTTTATTCTAAATAGGTGGGGTTTTTTTTTCTATTTGTTTGATGATCAAATCCAGAATCCCCTTTATTCATGAGAAAAAAAAAGATGTGTCTTTTTCCTGCACCTGTCAGCCCCAGCTGACAAGCTAATTCATTTTCCCTGTGTTTGTTGGCAGATGATGTCAAGAAGCTACGAGGAAAACATATCTGCAATCAATGGTATTATAATAATTCTATTTTCTGTATCAAAAAGGAGCTGCTAGCGACACCTGATGTGTAGTGACTTGATTTTTTAAAAATGCAGGAAACTGCCTTAAGATCTTATACTGGCACCAAGTCATCGAAAAATGATTACTTATTACTAGAAGGTAAATATTCAGGAGCCAGAAATATGGTCAAGTGGTTAGAGCAAGGTAACCAAGGTGGGTGCAGAGGACTGAGCCTGTAGATCTCAGTCCATGGTGTTATGGGGGACATTGAAAAGCCCTCCTGCTGTTATGGGGGGCATTTAAAAGTCCTCCCAGTGTTATGGGGGACATTGAAAAGCCCTCCCAGTATCCCAGCTCCAAGATCAGTGAAGGAGTAGCTCTGCTGAAGCTCCCACTAAAGATGCTGGGCAAAAGCATTACAACCTCCAAGTGGAAATTCACAGGGAAGATTAGGAATGTTTAACCGTAAAATTGAGTACTATGGGTTATTTTGTCTATTGATAACTTGAAGGCAAAGAGAGGAGAAGGAGAACAAAGAGGCATATAAAGACATTTCATGAGCAAGAGTGAAAGTGGAATTTGAGCCTTGTTAGCCAATACATAGCATCAGCCTGATTCAGTCAATTAAAAAATTACATACCTATTCCTTAAAACCAAGTCAGGTGGAACAGATGTGCTTTCTAATGTTTTTCCTTCTGATGTGGGGTTTTTTCCCTCCTTTTAGTTCAGAGAACTCTGACACTGCCACACACAGAGGGGCAGCAGCCACGAGGTCACATCCCCAGGATTGCAGCACATCTCACAGGCAGCAGCAGCAGCAGCAGGAGGAGCTCCCTGTCTGCACGCAGTAAGGAAAAACCTCTAACAACACTTAAACACCACAGAAACCACTCTCTCATTGCTAGCCTCATGCTTACATACACTTTTTAATACTTGTATGGAGTTAGGAGTAGGAAACAAATTATCTTGTCCCTGACATTGGGTTTTTTCCCACTAATTCTCACCAAACAGGGAGAAAGCCCATTTCCTCTGGGTACCTTCCTAACTCTTCCTTTGGAACCTTCATTAGGGAAAAAAATTAAATGTCCTTCTTCCTAGTGTTAAGTTTTGCTCCTTTCTTTCCTTTCATTTCCCTCTGTCGGTTGTGTGAGCCCCAGCTGCTATGGTGACAGACATATTAGAAATGTGAGACAGACAGGAGAGACTTAACATTCAGACCATGTTAATGAAGGGCTTGGTTTCTGCAGCCTCAGAGGGCATCAGGCACTAATGGATATTTTAACTTTGTTACTAAGTAAAAGCATGCTTTTTTTCTCTTACTTGGGAGCACAAAAACTAAAAATAAAGGCAGTTCATGTTAATTCCCACCTAAAGCTTACTTGTGGATCATCAAATTGCTGTGAGAATGGACCTGATGAACTGCTGGGAAGAGCAGGCTTCCTTACTTTGTTATTAAATACCTCAGCCAGCAGACACCTGGCTTCACTATCTGCTTTTAAAGTTAACATTTCTTTCTTTTCATTTCTTTTCAAGTAAATCCCTTGCCCAGAAGAGGGATTGGACACAAAATAAACAACTGGGAATCCTCAAGGAAAGGCCACTCTTTCCTTTACAACGTGGAGCTAAGAAATGGAGAGTTAGTGATACCCCAGACTGGCTTTTATTACATCTACTCACAGATTTACTTTCGCTTCCGTGAAAATGAGAACGAGGACTCGGATTTGTTGGGACAAATCAGGAACCCCAAACAGCTTGTCCAGTATGTTTACAAACTGACTAATTACCCTGAGCCCATTTTGCTCATGAAAAGTGCAAGAACAAGCTGCTGGTCCAAAAAGGCGGAATATGGACTTTATTCCATCTATCAAGGTGGTGTGTTCCAGCTGAAGAGAGAGGACAGGATTTTTGTCTCTGTCAGCAACAGTGACATCGTTGACATGGACAAAGAAGCAAGTTTTTTTGGAGCTTTTATGATCAGTTAGAACATGAAAACCATGATCCCAGTTTTTCTAGTCAGGGACAGCTTACATTCCTATAAAATAGGGGATAATAAGCAAAACCTGTATCTATACCACCAGAGCAGACTCCCCTTTCTCAGCTCACTCACCACGAGGTCTGAATTCTGTCCCAGCAGCCAGGAAGAGCAGCAGCAGCAGCTGGGGGTGGCAATGCTCTGTGCAGGCACAGGCAGCCAGGCTGGGAACGTGTGAGGCATTCCCACCCCACAGGTGACACCTTTGGCCACAACCCCAGGCAGGGAAGCTCTCCCCAGCAGCAGAGATGCTCCAGGCCAGCTCAGCTGAGGCACGAGGGATGGAGGATGCTCCAGGACTGGTTACTCAAGGCTGAGACTGGATATCAAATTTTATTTGTGGTCTCCAATGGGACCTGTCTTGAAAATCTCAGCTCCTGTAAGGAGCCTTTGTACAAACTGTTCCCCAACTGCCCGTGGAATTTCTCCCTAAGTTTTTTGAAGAGGACTTTTACAGAAGCTGCACGTCTTCATCTCATCTAACAAAGCACTTAAGCACCTAATTAATTTTAAGCACACAAACAGACTGACTACATCAGGGTATCCACATGCTTGAAATTAAGTATGTGCTTAAGCATTCTCCAGGATTGTGTCTTGAGTAAACACATTTGTCGTGTTTGGGATATTGTGCCTAAGAACAGCTGCTGGAATGGCACTGAAGAGCTTTTGAAATCAATCTGTGTTTTGATCAACATATTATAACAGTGCCTATTTACTTAATTACTGTGCTGCAGACATCTCACCAGGATCCCGATAAGTTCAGTAATGCAGTTGCTGTTACACTTGTTGACAACAAGAACTTGATCCAGAAAAAAAAGGTGGTTTTCTGTAAATACTGAATTCTGTGAGAAATTCGCAGCAATTTAGGCATGACAAGATTCTTCCATGTTTATTTGTTCTGGTCTGTGTTTGGTAGGATGTAATGCAGAATAACACACCCCAATGACTAACATTTTAAGGAAAACTGGCGCAACTATCTGTACTTACAAAAATGCTACTTATTTAGGTAATGCTGTAATTATTTGATTTTGTTTTTAGGAATGGGTGGAAAATTCTAATAATTTTTTTTGTAAAATACCTTTTTTACAAAAACGAACAGTATATTTTTTAACTCTATGAAAAGGACTGTTTTATATTGAAAAGATTTGAAAGTTTAAGCTGTACAGGCTGAATGCACAGCAAAAGTCAGGTAACGTAAATTAGCACATCTGTAGCATTGTCAGTGGAGAAATAGCAAATTGCAACTAGCAGATTGCACCGTGAATGCATTTTGCCCAGACTCAAAGAGAAGGTGAAAGTGAAAAAATTAACATTGCAGGGAAAGGAAGGCAGTTCTGCAAATGCTACTTTACATCAGCAGTGATGGCAGGAGAAAACCTTGCTGTCTGTTTTTTGAATCCACTGGGGTTGCCGTGGGAACTCTCCCATTCACCTGCAGGTTGTGGTAATTAAATCAGTGAGGAGCCCCTGCTCCTGGGCCTCACTGGTAAACAGGCATCTTCATCTTCCTACCCAGTCAGCAAAGGGAATTAACCAGCCCTGGGTTTATTTGGCCATTCACACAAGCAGGTATGTTGGCTCACTTAAATACCTGTGTTGAAGCAGCAAGAGAAGAATTTCAGGAATACCCTCATTTTGGCAGGTTAGGGCAAAGAAACACACCAGTGTAAGCTGAAAATAATGAGTTTTGACTTTTGCTTGCAGTTTAACAGTGTCACACACACTGTTTTCAGTGGCGATCAAATATGTGAAATTATTCACTATATACTGGAACACTTTGGCTTGCCTCCTTCTCAAGTCATCTGTTTTGACAGAGATCAGAAAACATTTCTACAGTTTTCTTACTGATTTCAGTATTTAATTCAGACATTTTCTCCCTGCCAGCAAAGGCTGGAGAACAGAGCTATTCTCTACACACCTGTATGTGTGTTTTCTTGGAGAAAGGACTTTTGTAGGTTCTCCTTGCAAATGGATTGGGCTTTGTGATTTCAGCACAGGACTGACCCCTGGTATCAGGTTTGGTCTCTGCATGCAACAGGAATCACACCAAAAATAATTTTCTGAGTGATCTGAAGGCGTCTTTGCCAAATACTATCTTGGGGGAGGATTATCAAGGGATATCAGACAGGACACCTTTGAAGAAGAATGGAAAAATACAGCAAGTTCTGTTTGTGCTGTATCCTGACTCACTTTTCATCTCACTTTATCCTGAATTACATATGTAGCAAATTTTTGTAGGTTGCATTAACATGTGAATATTGTAAATTTTTCTACATGCCTTTTATATAAAACATTTTTACTAAATAGTTATTTAGTCTCGCAGTGATTATTGATGTCATCCTATGGCCTCCATAACAACCCTGTCTTAAATAATTTCCCTGACATTGACTGGTGTCAGACATAATCCACTAAATGCCACAAATGGTTGCAATGCAGAGGACAGAATGCAAACCATTGAGCAATGCCATATTGTGTAATCCCATATAACTGGCTTCCAGTCCCCAGCTGGTGAACAGCATCTGGAAGCAGTAGGCTGAAGAAATCCCTGAAAATAATCTTGTGACCAGAGGACAACATTCTGAGCATTTCTCCTGAGGTACTTCCCGTGTTTCTGGCCTTTAGCAATTATTTAAGCACTGGGAATTCTTACTTAGTAGCAAAACATCTGATCTTTACCCATTATCAAACTACAGCAGAAGATACTTGTTCAACCTGGACAAGAAGAGGCTCTGGGAGACCTTATAGCATCTTCCAGGACCTAAAGGGGTTCCAAGAGAGCTGGAAAGGGACTTTTCCCGAGGGCACAGAATGACAGGACCAAGGGGAATGGACTCACCCTGCCAGAGGGCAGGGTTGGATGGGATATTGGGAAGGAATTGTGGTGAGGCCCTGGCACAGGGAAGCTGTGGCTGCCCCTGGATCCCTGGAAGTGTCCAAGGCCACGTTGGACAGGGGTTGGAGCAGCCTGGGACAGTGGAAGGTGTTCCTGCCCATGGAACCACTGCACCAGTGGATCATGTTCTCTCTGCAGCTGAGGAATGAGTGAGGAGGAGGACGAGGAACGCCATGCCCAGGTGTGACCCTGTGACACTGAGGTAAAGCACTGCCAAAAACTGACTCTAAACTGGCTACCCCTGAATGATGACCTCAGAGCACAGCTTTGCTGAATGACAAGCTAGCAGTGTTTTGAAGTCTGCTTGCAGATATTACTGCCATATAAACCACTCTAAAGTAATTTGAGCCCATTCTGGGTTTTGCATTATTAAGATGGATTATTGTGATGCCACCAGCACTCCTCAATGAGGAGAGCTGCTAAACCATAACCTTTGAAAGCATACACCAGGTGCTACCTGCTGCTCTAAACCACATTTACAACAGCAGTCAAAACACCTTCTGTCCCTGGATATAATAAAAAAGCCTGAATTTGCTTTTCTCTGAGTTGCTGGAGGTGCATAATTTTAAAATGAATCTCTACCTTGAGGTCTGTTTTTCAGTTTCTTCCTCTCTCCATGATAAACACGTAATAATTCTATATTCAAAGCCTTCAGGTATTTCCATGACAACAAACAATGCTATATACAAGAACTAAAACTTTACTGGATGAGAAGTAAATGGAAAGAATGGAACATAGCAGAGAGACCTTAAAACTCCACAAATAGAAACTCTCTTCTACCTCATCTCCAGTGCTCAATGCAACTTTGAAGCCACCAAAGAGAAACACAAATATTTTAAGAGTTCCATGAAAGGCAAATGTCCAGTATAATGTGTTTTTTAAAATTATCTTTTAAATATCTGGTTGGTTCATAAGTTCAGCAAGTGGATAAAACTGAATAAAAAGTACTTAACTTCAGCCCCTTTCTCTCTCATTGCAGTAAGGCAAATGACTTCACTCTTGTCTTGTTGGCAACATGAAACTGCTTTTCTTGCAGCTGAGGGCTAGTAGATACCTTTTGGGAGCCTAAAGCCATCTTCTCTCACAGCTCTTACCTCTTCTATCACCATCTACACCACTGTCCTTTAGCATATGCAAAGCAGAGGCAGGAATCCATTATTGTGCTGTGTTTTATAAATCTTTATATTCCATCAAAATTTGGCCTGCAATTGCCAAAGAAATCAGAAGGAATCAGAAAACTAAAGCTGCCTTTCTTCTTTCAACTGACATTTTTTTCTGGCCCTGACCCAACCCCGTGCAGGAAAAGCAGCCAGAGGAGCCCTTGACTCATGATACCTTTTAAAGAAGGAGATAAATCTTGCTGGTTTAAAGTGCAACTGCCAGTTCTGATCCAATTGGCTCAATGCATCAAAATCCCAAGGAATTAAGTGCTAAATCATTGCATTGCCAGCTGAAGTTGTCTGGAGTTTAGAGATCTGGTGCTAACTCACTGTTGGATACCTGATTTGAAATACACACCACAATTCAGTTGCTATTCTAAAAATGAATGAATTATTCTCCCGGGGGGGGGGGGGGGGAAGGCACTTTTGTCTCCCTGGGGAAAGGGAAATGGTCACTTTTGACAAGATACAGCTCAGCAAAAACTGAAAGAATTTCATGAGAATGAAGTATCCTCTCTACACAGAAAGTCACATTTATAGCCTCAGGCCATTTTCTCTGGCAAATATCAACATCCTGCAGCTAACACCACTGGTCTGAGAATTTATTAGGGAAAAAAAATTAAAAGAGTGACATAATTCCTTATAATAATGTAATAATGCAAAGTATTTGGCAGCCTTACCACAGAGGAAGTTGCCATCTCCTCCATAATATAAAGCAATGTCATGTAAATTAGATATGGGACACAATTCTAATAGGAAATAACTGTATCTTAGTGGCGTAAAGCCCATGATTTTTATTCAGAAACATATAACACAACTATACAGCTGAATAGACAAAGTGAGAAGTACATTAGGCTCTTCCTCCTTTTCAACTGCAATTAATGTGCAGCCATCCCTCATAAAATTTAGCAACTGTTGAGTAACTTGCTACAAAACTGTCTCACAGTTCATGAGCAGGAATGAGAATACTGACTCTGCTGAAACTGGAAAAATATATCATCCAAATTAGGATATGGACAAGGCACTAAGGCTAATGCTTGCATGATTACACAAAGCACAAATTACAGAAAACAGGCACATGCAGAGGCACAGGCAGAGTAACTCAGCACTGTGTCACACACACCACACTTGTGCTCTAGCTACCCTTCAGTAAAGCTCTGCAGCAGTGAAATGGGAATGGCAGTGGTGGAGTGGACCTGGGGAAACAGCATAAACCTGCTTCCCTGCTGAATTAAGTGGAGCTTGGAGCAGCCTGGGCTAGTGGAAGGGTGGAAGGTGTTCCTGCCCATGGCAGGAGGTGGGAATGAGATGAGCTTTAAGGTCCCTTCCAACCTGAACCATTCCGTGATTCTATGGTTAAGCTAGATGCCAATATGGATTCAGAGCA